>OX577866.1:10000000-11200000 GCA_951213275.1 Idaea straminata | reverse complement strand
ACAGGGTGACAGCGGAGTACCGTTGACTATATTAGACACGGACAACCGTCCGACCCAGGTCGGTGTCGCATCCTTCGTTGTCAGTTGGGGCTGCCATGTTGGATTCCCTGCTGGTAAGATCATATAATTAACTAGCTTTTACCCGCGGCCTCGTCCGCGTAGGAGTTGATCCTTTCTTATCAGATGCCTACGACATACGAAGAACACACCCTCCAAGTTTCAGGTCTCTGTGATCAGCGGTGTAGGCTGTGTGTTGATCCGTCAGTCATTCAGGACAAAGCATTTTATATGAATACTAGCTTTTGCCCGCGACTTCGTCCGCGCAAGAGTCAAAAATAATTCTAATAGTTTTTTCTTACTTCAAATTGGATTGAGTTTCAAACACGTATCAAAATAAAATGTAGGTACCTACTTAATTTAAATGAAAGGAGTTCGAGTCGAAGGAAATCCCCCCTAAAATAACTTTCTACGATGAAGGGATGAATTTCAATAAAATACGAAACACGTCTTCCATCAATTCTGTTAAAGAATGTATATGCAAAATTTGTAGTAGTTTAGTTTAGTTTTACGGGGCTGTTTCCGCAATTAGCCTCATTATTTTAAATTTGTAGTAGATTGGACCAAGGAAACACGTTGTCCCATACGAACTTTGCCCTCTTTTCAACCCCCTTAGAATTTCGGAAATTCCTTTCTTATCGAATGCCTACGTAACACAAAGAACACACCCTCCAAGTTTCAGGTCTTTACGATCTGCGGTTTAAGCTGTGCGTTGATCCGTCAGTCAGTCAGTGAGTCATTCAGGACAAAGCATTTTATATGTATAGAAGATAGAATAAGTAGGTATAATATTTTTGTTCCAGGTTTCGTACGTCCCGGTTTCTTTCAAGAATGGATGCGTGAAATCACCGGAATCAATTTCGATTGGTAACATTTATACTGTGGTTTTATAATGGAACTATTACTCATCGTGTGTATAATAATATGCATAAAATATGTAATCAAATTGACAAAATATATAATTAAATATTTTCTTACTTATATCTTCTTTTCGGTCTTGTTTTTTTAACCCTAACTTTCCTTCTCCCGTTCAAAATTGATTGTGTAACTTGAAAAAAAAAAACGGGTTGCACTCCGGGAGTGCCGGCAGAAGTGAAAACTTAATTATTAACGTTGAGCATGTTTGATATTTTGGAATGGTTAGGGAATAATTTTGCACCAATTGCTTTATCAGTATAAAAGTACTATCATTTATGTGGTAGAATACAATATTCATTTATTGCGCTATCGTACATAAACATGACAATTTATATTACATTAAAAATTTAACACTTTAAAACTATAGCTGTCTACTCTCCATCCGTCTTACGCTTTTTCGATCAGGTCACGTGTCCTGACGCGAGTTTAAGATTTTATACCCATTACAGAAAAAGTGCTCAACGCCGCTAAAGAAGTTTTCACTTCAAAAATCTTTGCGGTCGAAAGACGATCGAAAACTACAAAAGAAATAACCAGCGCGAGCGGACAATTGAGACGCTTGTTATATACCTCAATTGTTAAATTATAGTAAGTAGTTTTGAAGTTAGCTGGGAGATGAACATACATATTTGGTCAAACACGTAACCCTCCCTTTTGACTTCGCCGTAGTCAGGTAAAAAATATCCCTATTTTAAAAACTATCCTATTATACTTCCTACTAATACTAGTAGCAGCGCTCCGCGGTTTCACCCGCGTAACTCCCGATCCCGTGGGAATATCGGGATAAAAAGTAGCCTATAGCCTTCCTCGATAAATGGACTATCCAACACAAAAATAATTTTACAATTCGAACCAGTAGTTCCTGAGATTAGCGCGTTAAAACAAACAAACAAACAAACTCTTCAGCTTTATAATATTATAGTATAGATGTGAAAGTTTGTATGTGTGTGCACCAACCACTGATATAAACCATTGCGGTATAAACCACTGGACCGATTGCGATGAAACTCCGTATGTAAATAGCTGGAGACCTGGGTTAACACATAGGCTACTCCTTATATACCCGATATTTTCACGGGATCGGGACTTACGCGGGTGAAACCGCGGGCCTCAGCTAGTAAGTAAATAAAAAAAATTGTGACTAGAAAAAGATTTCGAGAAAATATAATGTTTTTTTTGTTTGTTGGCTTTCCTCTGCAACTACTACACCTATTTTGATTGTAACTTTTACATACGTTGAATCTTTTTGTAACTTTTACATACGTTGAATCTTTTTGTAACTTTTACATACGTTGAATCTTTTTGTAACTTTTACATACGTTGAATCTTTTTGTAACTTTTACATACGTTGAATCTTTTTGCTACTTTTTATACACGCGGGATTGAGACCTAATGTGGTTTATAAATGACTAGTTGCGCCCCGCGGTTTCACCCGCGTAAGTCCCGATCCCGTGGGAATATCGGGATAAAAGTAGTCTATGTGTTAATCCAGGTCTCCAACTAGGTCCAGTCCAGGTCCAGTAGTTTTTGTGTGAAGGAGTAACAAATATACATACACACACACACACACAAACTTTCAGTAACATGTTTTCTGTTTAGTAAATAATAAATATTGCAGGACATTCCATACATCGCCATCTAGCCCCAAGCTAAGTAACTACACTTGTGTTACGGGTGCTAGGCAACTACTTATACACTTTTCTTTTGTAAATATATACTTATCTATACATATAATAAATCTGTAGACATAAAAAAATCTGTAATTGTAAGATATCCAGAAAAAAAATACACAGGTCGTCTTAAAATCGTTAGCTGAACACGATAGGGTAGTTTTTAGAATTTTTTGTCTGTTTGTTTGTCTGTTTGTCTGTTTGTTTGAACCAGGTAATCTTATAAACTACATAACAGATTTTACCAAGCTCCACATGAATATGTTCAGAAAATATCAGATTAACATTTAGGGTATGTTTCAATTTAACTTTAATACAATAATTATGATATTTGATGAAAAAACGTTAAAAAAATGTGAAATCGAAATATTTTTCCGTGGTAAAACTTAATCGAACGTCAGAAGGAAACAGTACCCTTACCACGACTTTTTTACGTATTCGATGTAACATACTATATTGAGTATTTACTATGAAACTTCCTAAAAATCAACTTACTAGGTCCACCCGTCTCTGAGAATATCGGTAGTGACACACTGACAGACAGACGGACAAACGAGTGATCTTATAAGGGTTTCTATTTTTCGAGTGCGTCATAGTAGGGGTACAGTACATGCCTCCGCTCAAGATGACAGCTGTCATGAAACCAAATAGTTTGCATTTTTTTTTCTTTTATTATGGCTTCGCACGTGTGCATTTAGCCAGTGTCAAGTTATATTTTGCATCAAATTATGACCCGATTTTTCATAAATCGGGCCTAAAGTGTTTCAATACAGTCAAAGTCGTCATAGTCCGTCAAGTCAGGGGTTATAGTAAAGCGGTGGCAAGTTTACCATAACCTTAATAGGAGATTTGGAGGCAACGTGAAAACTGCATGTTTGACACTGATTTTTACTTTCACTACACTTGTGCACTTTCACAGAACTAAATTGAATAACATTCCACCAGAATTATACAATTCAACTCGGGTTACATCTAAGTTTCATGAAAATAAAACTGCAGCACGACATGTTGTTAACTCGTTCCCGCCAAAACTCATAGTTTGCATTTAATACTACCTACGTCAAACTGAAAATGAGGTTAGTACAAAGAGGTACTACTACATAATGTTACCGATCTCCTTTACCGAAGACTTCTTCGATGTTACACTTCTATCGCGCTTATTTCCTGCTTATCTCTAATTAAATAGTTTGAATTATGAGTTCAAATCGCGGAAACCTTAGAAAATAAAAACAAAAGAAAAGAATTTTCCAAATCGGTCTAAGCGTTTACGAATAATCAGCGAACATACATAATAAAATATATATACCCGACGAATTGAGAACCTCCTCCTTTTTTGAAGTCGGTTAAAAAATAGATAGATATTTGTTAAAATATTTTTTTCATTTTGTTTACCCGAATTACTAATTAAATTACGTAGCCCTTCCAGCTACCATCCATCCAAAGGTTGCCTGGAAGATATCGCTTTGAGCGATAAGGCAGCCCTTTGTAACACTTAGACTTAAGCTTTGATTTTTTTTATTAATGTTATTTGAAATTGGTGTTTACAATAAAGAATTTATCTATCTATCTATATACCTAATAAAAAACTGGGCAATTTGGTCAAGTATTCAGAAAATTGCAAAAGGAATCCGGACATTCAGTATGGCGTGGTATATTATGTGTTATGTTATGTTTTTTGCTATGTGATTTTAGACCCGATGAATAAATAATGCCCTTACGCTTTATAGGTTCTGTTTGAGGGCATTTTTTGCTCTTTTAGATGAGTATGGGACTCAAAGTGAACCGCACACTTTTGAAAAATCATAGGACATCATTTTTCTTTAAATATTCCATTTCCGAGACGCTATAGAAGTTGGATGTCCTTTTGTAGTTTGGCATAAAGGTTTGAGCATAATAACATAATTTTACACAATTCTTTTAGGCATAAAGTCACCGCGCACTTTTGGAAAATCATGTAACATCACGTTTCTTCAAAAACATTGTATCCAACACGTTTTAGAGGTTTGGTGTTTATTAATATTTGATTTTTGTTTCGATGCCCTCTATCGAGTCTCAAAGGGCACCGTGCACTTTTGTAAAATCATAGGACATCACCTTCCTTCAAATACCCCCTTTCCGCTTTAAATGTTTGGTGTGAAAGCGTTTTTTGTTCAACGTAATTCCTGCTATCAATATGTAAGGATCTCAATGTGCATCGCGTTATTTTAAGTATGAGTATCTGTTCTGTCCAATTGCCATTTTTTAAAATCATTAATACTAATATAGATTATACCGAGTTTCATCGCAATCGGTTCAGTGGTAATTTACAAAAAACACTTATAACTAGGACGACAAAGTATGTTGAAAGTTTTGTGCGAATAGGAATTGGACTTAGTTTTAGCTTATTATATTGTTGTGTATTATGTTTTATTTTTGTAAAATTATTAAAAAAATTATATTACTTACACATCCTACTTACTTTACTTTACTTTGCCTTCGCCAAATCAATTAAAAAACATAAAAACAATGTAACTACCTATTTTGATATTATTACTTACACCGAACGATAAATAGTATATTTGCGGAAAACTGCTAGGTATTCTAAATAAAACAAAACCACATCGCGAACGAAGTCGCGGGCAACAGCTTAATACATAAAAACAACCAAAATATCTAAGCATAAATACTTGTCTGAGGCGGGCATCGAACCCGCAACCCTGTGTTTCGCAGTCCGGCATGGTGACCATTGTGCCAACTGAGTCGTCGGTTTAACATGGTAATAGTATTTTAAACTACCAGTCATTTTCATTACTAAAATTTAAAACGGGATATTTACCATGATTTTATTTTGTGGAGCTCGATGTTTCGAAGTTTTTACTAAACATAATTTTCAACGAGAATGACAGTCTCCGATTAAAAACAAAACGTGGAATTAGCCGATAATAAATTTAAAAGTTTTTATTTGTTTCATTATAGACATTATTTTTTATGGAATAAGAAGCTTGAAGCCAAATAAGAGTAATGAATTTTAATTTAATTTCTATGTTTATCAAATAAATATAGATAAATAATATATGGAAAGACCAACAGCTGGGAAAACCAAATTAGGAGAAAAATTTTAATCATATTATCTACGGATTAACAATTTAATCATGTTTTTTTATAATTGTTAATCTTTTACTGACGTTTTCGAAAATACAAATTTAGAGCGAGTAAAATTTAGTCTAATTTAAGCTTATTAAGGAGATCTTGGGGGAGGCCTATGTCCAGTAGTGGACGTGCATGGGCTGACATGATGAAGGAGATCTTTAAAAATCTCCAAAAATAATTAGCTTTCAAACCGTTTTTGAGAAGTAATTATGTTTGACGACCCAGTTGGCACAATGGTCACAATGCCGGACCGCACTGGCCGCCCGGGTTGCGGGTTCGATTCCCGCCTCAGACAAGTATTTATACTTAAATATTTGTCTGTGGTCTGGTTGCTTCTATGTATTATAAGTATATATTTACAAAAGAAAAGTATATAAGTAGTATAACCGTTGTCTAGCACCCATAACACAAGTCTAGTTACTTAGCTTGGGGCTAGATGGCGATGTGTGGAATGTCCTGCAGATTTATTATTCATAAATTTGGCAAAATTAGAAATGAAAAAACTAGAGAGACAAACAAACATAAGAACACTATCAAGTACAGTAGGTCCAGAGAACAAAAACTATCAAATATTGTGTATTTATATTACTATTACTAAGACTTTTCTGTCTGTCCGTCCGTCTGTCTGTCACCAGGCTGAATCTCATGAACCGTGATAGCTAGTTGAAATTTTCAATTGTCGCTATAACAACAAATCACTAAAAACAAAAAAAATATATTTAACTAGCTGCGCTTCGCAAATTCACCCGCGTAAGTTCCGAACACAGCGCCATCTATTGGGTGTATTTGCAACCTATATGTCAAACAATATTGAAGAATTTTATCGATGAATCAACGTACACCGCCATCTATGAGAACTTCATAAAACTAAACAGTAAATAAACACTTGCTTAAGAAACCATTAATTGATACATTCTATTCGTTTACATTCACAGCATAAGCGAATAATTGAGATGATAACTATCCTATCCAGTAAGTTAGACCAAAATACGGGTACATGTGAACATTTGATTAGAATATGGGTTCAGTAGTTTTGGAGTTTATTGGCAACATACATCGTGACACATGATTTTTATATTTACAAACTAGAGCTTCGACATGGTACGGAACACATCGAGCGCTTGTCCGACTCGCACTTGACCGGTTTTTTTAGGTAACATTTACAAGTAGAAACAATTGTTTTAAAGGCCGTTTTAATTAAGGCCAGGTGCTAATAAAGCTACCAAAATCGACCTTTATTTTAAGCAATTCTAAGTAATCAAATACTCTTTTTTTGTTATTAGGATATAAATGGATATTGTAGTTTAATAACCATATTTTTGTTTATTGTGGTTGAAAACATCATATGAATCACTTCGTTCGATAAAAAAAAATGTTAGAAAACAGAGAATTATTAGATCGTTTATCGGGTTTTATTCAATCAATGATAGGTTTTGACATCTAGGAACTTTATTTGTGGATAATAATGCTAAAATGTTTTGCATATCGATCAAATATAACTTAAAGCACGCAGCAAGCTACGTCTTTGAGAGCGGGGGCTAAGGTAATGTGAATACCTACACACGGTACTGAAAGAGCGCCTTAAAGATAAATCAACGTCACTGCTACATTATTTTATCAAATAAATACAAGGATTAAACAGATAAAAAATGGATTAAACTTGAAATCAATACTTTTATCAATGTAATCTTTGAAAAAAGATAATTTTAAGACCTATTTTCCTAATTAATTTTAACTAATTAGTCAATCTAGTCGACAAAATGAAGCTTCTTGGGTTGGTTTTGTTGCTCGTTGCTGTTTCAGCGGTAAATATTATTTTATATTAATCTTTAGACTCTAAAACAGATCAATAATCGTTGTGGTTACCTACTGTTTTGCAAAAGAAAAGTATATAAGTAACTAGCAAACCCGGCGAACTCCGTTTCGCCACCAGATTTTCCTGAATTTTCTTTGCTATAAACCTCACGGAGCCCGAGACCTTTCCAACGAATGCAAAACCGTGGAAATCGGTTCGTGCGTTCTGGAGTTATAGCGTCAGGAAGGAGAACCCGACTTATTTTTATATATTAGATATATCCGTTATCTAGCACCCATAACACAAGTCTAGTTACTTAGCTTGCAGCTAGATGGCGATGTGTGGAATATCCTGCAATATTTATTTATTTATTATTTATTTACTGTAAGAAGTGTAAGAAATTGGGTAGGCTGTATATGTATATAGGTTGTAGTCGCAGTAGAAACGTCAAAACGTCTTGTTGAAACCAAAATCTTCTTTTTTTAACCGACTTCATAAAAGGAGGAGGTTCTCAATTCGTCGCGTAAGTATTTATATATTTTAATGTATGTTCGCCGATTACTCGAAAACGCCTGGACCGATTTGTTGAAGCAGATATTCTTTCATTAGTTATGCAACAGCTTGAAGACCGTAATCGAAATGCAATAAAAGTCAAAAGTCAAAATTGTTTATTTTCTTTGGATACTAATACCTAGTACAAGATCACATGGCCACGTCTTAAAAACTAAGTTAGGATGTGTGCCTTCGGAACGCGATACATTCATAATAAGTCAAACCCATTTCAGAACCATATTCAGGCATAACACGAATTTTGTTTTGTGGATTTTTTTACTCTAATCACTACGCGTTATTAGCTATTATTTATTTCAATTTGTGTTTTATTCTTTTTACAAGCTTTTATATCAGTTGCTATCTTCGAATGTGTATTTATATGAGATTCTTGTTCAAACATTAATTTGAAATATTTCAGGTTCACTCTTATGATGATGTCACCTTCCCTGAGCTCCTTAAAGGTAAATAAATTATAGTAAGTTGTTTTGAAGTTGGGTGGGAACAGATGAACATACATACAGGTCAAACACATAACCCTACCTTTTGGCTTCACCGTAGTCCGGTAAATATACTCGAATATAACAATATCTGCGCCCTTCAGAAGTCACGATTCTGTGGAAATATCGGGATAAAAAGTCAATATCAAGTTTCATTGCAATTAGTAGTACTTGCTTAAATAGATAGATAGATAGATAACTTTATTCGTACAACACAGGAAGAAACAGAACACTATATACACAAAGTAAAGTAATAGCTAGAAAGTATAATTTGCACAAATGGGCGGCCTTATCGCTGAAAGCGATATCTAAAATATTTTTTTAAATAATTAACAAACAAACACACAAATTTTGCATTTATAAATAACATTTAACTATAATACATTTGTTAAAAAACCTTTAACTATTAAGTACTCATACCTACTTACTATTAAAAGTACGTGTTAAAATATGAATGATTAATTCAAATCATTTATTTCAGACAATCAGAAATCTTATCGTGCCTTACCTTAAAGATATCTGCTTAATAATATTATTGGCCTTTTTCATCTTATCTAGGTAGATGATTTTATACAGCTCCAGCAACTTTAATTATAATCCATGGTCTAATCAGAAGGCCAATTCCCGCAAATAACATAGTTTAAATTACATTGCAATATAATTTCGATTACATTTTAATTATTCAGCTTTTTCATCATTTCAATTATTTAGCTTTTTCATCATTTCAATTATTTAGCTTTTTCATCATTTCAATTATTTAGCTTTTTCATCAATTCAATTATTTAGCTTTTGGTATTCTAAAGAATATTTTTTGTAATCAAAATGCGATCGAAATGCAATTGGAATGATTTGCAATGTAATTTGATCAAATTAATTTACGAGAATTGGCATGGCTATATCTTTTGATTGCGTTAACATACATTTTAATTCAATTTTCATTACAGACTCAGATCGTTCCGGCGCGGGCGGTCGGATCGTATCAGGATGGGAGGCAGTGAACGGTCAGTTCCCGTACCAGATGTCGATGAGGATGATCAACCCTGTGGGTAATGTCAATGCGTGTGGAGCATCCATCATTCATCCTGAGTGGGGACTTACTGCTGCACATTGCACTGCTGGGTAAGGACTAGAAAAAGAGAATTCTATTACTTACAAGTTTTCGCGAAAATCTTAATTTAACAATATCTTTTTATCGTGTTGCCTCAAGTCTTTGGTGTTTACACACCTGATAGGGAATAAAGACACTATCTGGTATATATGTCAACTTGCTAGGTCCACCCGTTCATGAGAAAATCAGTGGTGACACACGGACAGATGGACGAGATAGTGATCTCATAAGGGTTAGCTTATAAGGTACGGAACCCAAGAGAGTGATCTTAAGTGTTCCTTTTTTACCTTCGAGGTACGGTCGGCTGCATAATTGCAGACCCACCGTAGAGCTCCAAAACGGCTTTTATAAGAATGTTTTCAACACTAGCAAGATTTTAAGCACCTGCTTTAGTTGAAGTTTAAAGTCGTCTAACTCGTAAATTTATCAAACAAAAATATTAGAATGAAAACATGCCAATAATAGTAATTTTTGAGCTCTACTGGGGTCTGCAATTACGCAGCCGACTGTACCCATACCTACAATAAAAATCGGCCAAGTTTGGGTTTTTGCTGTATTTTTTATAGCTTTGCACGAAAGATGGAAAATATTAAAATGAAAATTACTGATCACACACCATGCAGTAACTCGGGAATAGTCTTCTACCAGACTACCACATTGAGAGTCGTCACAATGCCTCTGTAGTTAAAATTGAGTGCCGACGACGCAACAAACTAAACAGATTTTAACTAAAGATGTAATTCGTTATCTGAGTTAGTATCGAACTGTCACAAACTCAGGGTTTTCTCTCGTCTTAAAAGCATTTCTTCTAACTCCCAGGTAGTCTAAAGTAGCTACTAGCACTAGGTTAAAACGTAATTAGGATAGCAAAGGACGATCTGACCACCATAATACAAGTCTAGTTGCTTAGTTTGTGACTAAATGGCGCTGCAATGTGCAATATTATTAAATTAATTATTGAATATTGCCATCAGCCGTATCTCCTTCATGCTCCGCGCCGGGGGAGTGAACCTTACCCTTCCGTACTACCTATTCGAGTCCACAAAGTTCTACAACCATCCGCTGTATGACAACAGCAGACCTAGCGTGGTGCAGCCACATGATATCGGACTCTTGGAGTTTGAGAGGAAGCTGGAGTTTAATGGTGAGTCACAAACAAAAACTGCCAGATCTAAACTTACCTACCCCAAAATATCGGTAAAAATCTCACCTACAATTCCATCTCAGCACTTTTGAGAAAAAACCAAACACATTAAAGACCGGTGCCTGTAGTAACTATTTAGTAAACTGTGTAGCAAGGTTGTTGGCATATGGACCTCCCCATAATTAAACTCGTGGGAAGTCGTTGGATGCAGAGAGCACGCGACCAATCGCTCTGGAAGTCTTTGGGGGAAGGCCTATAAGAAAGCACTAAGGCTATAAGAAAAAAGCGGTCCAGTGTGAGTCATATTGCCCGCGCATTGAGGGGTTTTGGGTCAAAAATTTAAAACTTAGAACCACGATGTTTGGCAAAAAGGTCTTACAGCACAAGCAAAGGTAAAATCCGCAAAACAAAAAAAACAATATCTGTGTTATTTTTGTTGCTCAATCACATAAAAACTGATCTGATTTTGAAGATATTTTATAAGAAGATAGCAGCTGCTTGGACCCTAGATTTAGGGTGATTGATTAGTGATTACGAAAAGGTTGTCATCACTATATTCGGAATGAAAACCTTTGCGTGATTTCCTATGCGGGTTGTACTAGTCTAATCAAATTCTGGAATTAAAATTTCAGATTTGGTGAAACCTATCAGGATGCAGCGTTCCAGCGCCATGAATGAGAACTACGATGGAGTGAGGCTCACTGCTGCTGGTTGGGGCAGACTCTGGACTAATGGTACGATCATATTTTATTTAATTAATTTTTGTTTCCAGAAAATAGTTGTCATGGACATATGAAAAGAGAATGCCCATTTTGTTAGTAGATTTAGCCCCTCTGAGAGCCCTCTGTACTTGAATAATATCTTCATTAAACTACGCTATTAGGGTATGTGTGTGATAATAGTACATTACGATATAAGTGTGGTAAATTGATCTTTGCATAGAGGCGGTTTATGACGCGCGAGCGGTAGCGAGCGTGTCATAAGAAGCCAAGATGCAAAGATCAATTCCACACGTATATCGTACGACGTTTTTTATCACAGTTGCGAATAAAAGAAAAGAAAACAAAATAATAATTAACAAAATATTAAAATTTTCTTGTTAATAAAAGGCAAATTTTTTTGTTAATTATGCTCCGGAAAGGCAGGCTAAAGACTTTTAACCTATACATCCTCGTCTGACATACAATATTTTTTAGGGTTTTTTTTCTATTTGTTTTGCGTCGAACAAAATACAATGATACGGAAAAACAATATATTTAAGTAAAGAAAAAACAAAAAATAAACAACTCAATTTTTAATCCTTTTCTAAGTCATTATCACGCAAAATTTTCGTTCGTAAACCGACTTTAGAGACAACCATTTTTGCTAGCTAAAAAACTCTTTGGTCTACCTTTTCTACCTTTTTTATACATCAAAACAGTATAACCCAGATAAATTAAGAATGTTTCACCTACCTAACATGTGATTAGCAGTAAGATACGTATTTAACTTATCGGGATAACTTTACAGCACTAGTTAACAAATCTAAAACGCACGCGTGCATAATATGTTGGATTATGAGCCTTAAAGCCGTTAAATAAGATCCACTTTATGAGCAACTGTGATAAAAAAAATATGACCAGGTCGAAACTCGAGTGGGGAAAATGCGAATGGAAATTTCGCTAAGCGGAATTAACAAGGTTAGGGAAACGAACTAATTATTCATTATTTCTGCTCTTAAACCGACACTAAAAAAGAAGTAAGTTCTCAGTTAATATATACTGAAGTAGTTCTGTACTTTTGATCTCATTCAACAGAAAAACTATAAACAGTTTTAACTTAGTGACGGTGGTCAAACAGTTTTGACTCCTAACTCCTAACTAAATATACCATATTCTATTTTGTAGAAGCGTCACCAGAAAACATGAACTGGGTATACCTCAGAGGCGATCCCAACTGGCTCTGTGCCCTTCGCTATGGAGGGATAATTCAACCTTCCACCATCTGCGCCAGCGGCTGGGATGACCCTACCCAGTCTACTTGCCAGGTAATACCTAGTATTGATAACTGTTTAAAAAATATTCCCGGAAATATGTTCATAGCTGGAATTAATTTGCTTCGTTAACATCAAAATTACATAAGGCAATGACCAATGTTGGTATTTTACAAATATCAAATATTATTAATTACTATCACTATACATTGTATAAAACAAAGTCGCTTCCCGCTGTCTGTCTCTATGTATGCTAAGATCTTTAAAACTACGCAACGGATTTTGATGCGGTTTTTTAAATAGATAGAGTGATTAAAGAGGAAGGTTTTAGTATATAAAACAAAACTACCACGCGTGCGAAGTTGCGGGCAACAGCTAATCAATGAATATAAGATTCAAATAAAGATTTTATTTTATTTTTGTTTTCCGTTCGTATATTTTAATTTTTTAATTGTTTTTATGTGTGTTAATTATTTTTTCAGACTAATAGAAAAATTAGACATTTGATAATTAATTGATGATTTAATTTACTGATTTGATTTTCTATTTTATTTATTGATTTAAATGTATTTTTAATGTATTGATTTAATGTGAATAAATGATATGATAGTAACTAAAGATTTACTGATATATCAATGCACAGTTTGATCCAATGGACGGATTTTGTTAAAATTGGGCATTATTAAATCCTCTTTTCTTTGACCAGGGTGATTCCGGTGGTATTCTGACTGTGATAGACGAAGACGGTGTGCCGTCTCAAGTTGGTATCTCTTCGTTCGTGTCTGGTCAGGGATGTCACGCTGACATGCCAGCTGGTAAGATTATTATACATTTTAATTGATTTCCCGGCCGAAAGAACTGGAAAATAGTGTACAAAAATGTATGGAGAAGTGTGAGGCCTTTCATAGAGTAGTGGGTATAGTTTTGTATTAAATATTTAAAAAAATCTTCCTTCGATAATGATCCATTAAGAACCGGCCATTTCGATTTCACAGTTCATGAGATACAGCCTGGTGACAGACAAAAAGACAAACAGTGTAGTTAGTAATAGGGTCCTATCTTTACCAATTGTGTATATGGGTATACGGAACCCTAAAAATACGTAACTCACCTACCATTGACTAATCTATGCATATAAAATCCTTTGTTCTGAATGACTGACTAACCAACTTACTGATGGATCAACGCACAGCCTAAACCGCTTATCGTAGAGACCTGAAACTTGGAGGGTGTGTTCTTTGTATGACGTAGGCATCCGATAAGAAAGGATTTTTCGAAATTCTACCCCTTAGGGGGTGAAAAAGGGGGCAAAGTTTGTATGGGACTACGTGACTCCTTGGTCCATTTTCGACTTTAACGCTATAGATCTAAATAAAAATATAGAGTGATTATTTTCTGAAAAAAATATTGGTTCGGTTCCTGGCTAGGGTAATTCTGTTTCCCAAAAAATCTAATGATGCAGTTATGGTATTTTTGAATCAGGCACACGACTGTTCACATAGATGCCGCTACATGACCTATTTTTTATGACTTATTTTGTTATGTTCACCGAGATGATTTGTTTTTTTAATATTCTAGGTTTCATTCGTCCTGGACACTACCACGAATGGTACCAAGAGGTAACTGGTATCAACTTCGATTGGGAACTAGAGGAGGAACCTGATTGCGAGGACAGTGGAGAAGACAACGGAGGAAATGGAGAGAGTGGAGAAGATGGAGAAGACAACGGGGGTGATGGAGAAAGTGGAGAAGACAACGGGGGAAATGGAGAGAGTGAGGAAGACAACGGGAGTGATGGAGCGGACAGCGAAGAGAGCAATGGAGATGATTCCTCATCAGCTTCTTCTTCATCATCATCGGAAGAGAAATAATGCATTAGAATGATATGTTGATCATTGTCAATAAATTAATTTTGAATATTAATTTTTACTCATTTTTTATTTTTTATCACAGTTGCTCATAAAGTGGATCTTATTCAACGGCTTTTAGGCTCATAATCCAACATATTATCCAGGCGTGCGTTTTACATTGCCAACCTAGTGCTATACAGTTATCCCGATAAGTTAAATACGTATCTTACTGCTAATTACATGTTAGGTAGGTGAAACATTCTTAATTTATCTGGACTATACTGTTTTGATGTATAAAAAAGGTAGGTACCAAAGAGTTTTTTAGCTAGTAAAAATGGTTGTCTCTAAAGTCGGTTTACGAACGAAAATTTTACGTGATAATGACTTAGAAAACGATTAAAAATCGAGTTGTTTATTTTTTGTTTTTTCTTTACTTAAATATTTTGTTTTTCCGTACCATTGTATTTTGTTCTTAACCCCCGACGCAAAAACAAATAGAAAAATCCCTAAAAAATATTGTATGTCAGACGAGGCTGTATAGGTTAAGGCTGTATAGGGCCTGGCCTTTCCGGAGCATAATTAACAAAAAAATATTGCCTTAAAAAAATGTAAACGTAGACTTATCACAAATATATTGTTAATTATTATTTTGTTTTCTTTTCAAGTCTTTTCTTTTATTCGCAACTGTGATAAAAAACGTCGTACGATATACGTGTGGAATCGATCTTTGCATCTTGGCTTCTTTAACATGCTCAACCGCCTCTATGCAAAGATCAATTTACCACACTTATATCGTAATGTACTATTTCAGAATAATTCGCTTTTCAAACGCATGGGTAGATTCATCTGCCAGTTTGGAGAAATAGGCGAGATGTCTCCTAATAAAACTTAAAGGGATATTTTGGCACAATCGTTTAATTTTTAAATATATGATAAAGGAAACAACAATGAATACAAGCTTTTGATCCGCATTAGTTACACGATGTTTTTTTTTCGTATTGCCACGGGGTCGAGACTAATGCTGACAACATCGCGGGAGGCAGCTAATATAATGATATAGCTAATTAAAACTAAGATTGTAGTATCGAATAGATCATTGACTAACTAAATACCTATATTGTGACGTCGTGTGTCCGTACGTCATTGAGTAGCCAGACGTATGAATGTCGTGCTGCAAATAGGAGCGTGTAGTTACGGCGTATTGCAGTAGCGGAGCACTGCGCATGCGTGAGTGTTGCCAGCGTTACGATTAATACACTCCCGAGGGCTCCCCATCATAGATAGATGGAATACATTCAATAAATAATGTGTATAAAGGCCTCTCTCAGATAGCTGTTAGGCTGAAATAAGACTGGGCGGGACATTTTTGCCGCATGTCAAAAGAATGATGGGCCAAAATAATAACAGGATGGTCCCCTTAGAGATACGATACGATACGACCATGCAGACCAAGGCGAGGGTGGTATAATTTTGACTCCTATAGGAATGACTGGTGGTGGACTGGTGTAGTGTGATAGCTACAGATTGCCATCAATGGAAGAAAGGTATAGAGGTATAGAGCCTTTGCCCTGCAGTAGGAAAGTGTAAGCTCTTAATAAATATAAAGGTTAGGCTTTTAGCATAGTCATTCGACGTTCGACAAGAGATTGCAAAAAAAATCAAGATGGCTCCGATGAATATGACAACTACCACACAATTATTTACATTCAGATGCGATTTCTATGAAAAAGTCTTACGAAGCAACCACCATCTTGTATCAATATTTTTTTACCTGTAATCAATTCACCACAAAGTCTTTCACAAAAAAGAACACGGGAACCCTGTACGCAGATTTCGCGCGCGCGCGCGCGCTAAATCCACCAAATCAAACATGGCGTCCGGTCCGGGAGCGCGCCGCTTTACCACATAATTCAGGGGAAAACCCACCGCCTTTGTTCCGATATAAAACATTATTTAAACAAAAATGTTGCAGTGATATTTAGTGCTGTTTAAAGTGCCAGTGTTTGTCAGTTTGATTGCATGAGTGTCCGCGATGGGGCTGCCATGCGGGCTGAAAGAGATTCGCCGGCTAGCACGGAGCAGTTAACGTCAGTCACACTTTTATTACGACTTATTCTATCTTTATTTAGAGTTCCAAAAATGACCCAATTCGAACGTCGCTCTTTAATCACATTTGATTAAAGGCCAATATAATATCATCTAGATATTTCTGCTTACGAAAATCTTTAAAATTTCTGACTGCGTTGCAATTAAAACATTCAGCTAGCTGTCTTTCCAAACATTTCCAAACAAATTGGTTAGGTAACATTTTAAAAGAAATTTTAAATCAAAAAAGAACAATGTCATATGGGCCTACATTCTTGATTTATATAAAAAAAAAACCAAAAAGTTACAGAGTATCAGCTAAATGGCATAGTGTTTAGTACTGTAATTTTCATCGATTTTGTATCAAAATACGTACGTACGTTAGTCAAAGTAGGGTCACCGCACCCTCGTCGATTCACAGCGAACCCATTGTGGCTACCCCATTCCTACATTTCTTAGCAAACATTGGATTATTTAGGTATACGTTTTAGGTGTATTGTTCTACCATTCAACCTGACGCGGTGACTTGAGTTATGGCCGTCATAGGTTATATACAAAGAGTTAAATTACCACAGTGTAAAAGAGAGAACTTCTTAACCTTTTATCAAACTATTAGCATATAAATATGTAAACAGACATGGTAATTCTAAAGGAATACCGTGAGCCGTGACTGTAGTTTACTCCTTACAGAAAAACATAACGATTTTTGATAACGCTCAATTTTACTGCCCATCTCATACCAAATGAAATCGATTCATAATGGATAAACTCCAAAAAGTCTGTTTATCAAGATGATATCTCTAGTTTACATATTATAATAGACACATCTTAGGTAAATAAGGTCACGAAAAATGACGGTATTTTATCTGTGATACTACCAAATATATTTCAAGAGGCATCGTTTACGTTATTTTTAAGGAAAACGTCAAATATTTAACGACGTTAGATCGACAAAGCAACGCATAAAATGTCTGTTTTAATACATCTTAGTACCTACTTACATAAACATCGAGTTTTTCTAGGAAATCTCGTTTTAAGTAGTATTTTTTGCTATCCAGAAGAATTTTCCTCTTCCCTAGACTTGCACATAAATTATGTCAATTATATGGGTCAGAGTCCATTCAAATTGAACACTATCCTTTACATCTTGAAACAGACAATTTTTTTCATCGGATAAACAAAACAACCTTTCTCATATACCTATTTAATACGAGATATTTGCATATGAGAATAACATTTAGGGTATGTTTTAATTAAATATTAACAAAGTTTATTAGGGATATATAAATATTTTATTATATTTGCATATGTATGTTTTTTATTTTTCATCTTTATTAGTAAAAATAATCGTTTTCAATTCGATCTACACTAATATTAAGAGGAAAGATTTTTGTTTGTTACGAATAGGCTCCAAAACTACAGGGCCGATTTCGATGAAACTTGGTATAAAGATACATTGGTTCATCGGAAGTAACATAAGCTACATTTTATCCCATGGGATCGGGAGTTACGCGAGTCAAACAGTGGGGCGCAGCTAGTAGTTTATTTGGATAAGTTAGAGATAGAATGGGCGTTGCTCTTTAGTGTCATCCGAGCCGGGGTCACGGAGCTCCCTCGGGAGACAGTTAGGTAATGCGCAGTTCATGACCCGGATTCAGATTTATTCATATTTTTAACTACACGCGTGGGGAAGTGGCATTCTGTGTTTTAGGTGATTTTATTCTAACGTTTTCGTGATCCTTATTTGCTTTGTCGAATGAAAGGTTTATTTGTAACCAAAGGATATAGCGACGGCCTTTTTCGACTAAGCG
Organism: Idaea straminata; assembly: GCA_951213275.1. NCBI lineage: Eukaryota > Metazoa > Arthropoda > Insecta > Lepidoptera > Geometridae > Idaea > Idaea straminata. Next base: position 11,181,412 of record OX577866.1, on the reverse strand, counting down.
TTGTGAATATATAAATTGATTTTAATAATATTTTTTAATTTTATGACTATACGAGCGCCATCTAAGCCCCAAACTAAGAAACTATAGACTTGCATTATGGGTGCCAGACATCCGATAGACAACAAAAGAAAAGTTTCTCGCAATAGGATTATCGGTATAAAATGTTTTACTCACAACGATTTGATGTACCTATCCTCATACAAAGTTTCATTGAAATTGGTCAAGTAGTTCCAAAGGCTATTCGTTAAAAACAAAATGTTTAAAAAAAGAGATCTTTAAATAGTTTAACATTTGGACATTTTTTTGGTTGGACAACAGGTTTGATTGGACATTTTTGAACTGTTGGACATTTTTCTTTTTGGACATTAGTCGTGCGCAGGAAGACGCTGTTTAAAATCGGAAAAAAATGTCCATACAACTTCGGAATACCATCAGTTAATAACTTGACTATCACAAATCTGTCCCGAACTTTACTGTAAGTGTAAACTTATCAAAAAGCGAAGAGTTTTCAAGTGTTGTTATCTGTTGAAGATACGACCTACTTACGGCTGAAAGCTGAAAGCTCGAAACTAGGTGTGTTTACTCTGAGCTTTATACGAACACTCTTGGGTCTAGAAACATAGAGTTTTATTTATAGAACCTAAGGAAACTCTAACAAGTCTTTTACGCGCAATTTTTGTAAATTTTAAGAATTTTACAATTTTAAGAAATTGCGCGTAACGAGCTCCAAATTTATTTAAAATTAAAAAATAAATATTCGAAATTATTCAAAATTCATTTATTCAAAATTATTTGTGTGTATCTATGAATATAATTATTTGGTATGTATTATTATTTTAATATTTAAAATAATAATTATGTAAATAGTGTATATTATAAGTTAAATTATTCACAACCTACCATTAAAGCTGAATCAGTTCTTTTCCATCCAAAGGTTTCCTGGAAGAAATCGCTTTCAGCGATAAGGCCGCCCATTTGTGCAACTTATACTTTCTAGCTATTACTTTGTGTTTATCGTGTTCTGTTTCTTTCTGTGTTGTACAAATAAAGTTATCTATCTATCTATCTCCAAAGGGCAGATAAAGTTTGTACTTTATCTATCTATCTATATATATAAAAGAAAGTCGTGTTAGTTACACCATTTATAACTCGGGAACGGCTTAACCGATTTGGCTGAAAATTGGTGGGGAGGTAGCTTACAATCAGAAGACGGACATAGGATATTTTTTTCGATATTCCCACGGGATCGGGACTTACGCGGGTGAAACCGCGGGACGCAGCTAGTTTCTAATAATCTTTTGCTATTATTTATTGATTATCCTAAAAGATAGAAAAATGATAATAATATATAATACTACAGTCATTCCTACCTATTTATACTAATACTAGCTACGCCCCGCGGTTTCACCCGCGTAATAATTTTCTGCGCAACTTTCTTAATTTTTTATTTCATAAGAACCTTCTCCTGATAATAACAAACAGACCAAAAAAAGAATTGGCCAAATTGGTCCAGGCGTTGTTGAGTTATGCGCTTACCAACACATTTTGCGATTCATTTTTATATTATAGATAGCTGCGCCCCGCGGTTTCACCTGCGTAATCATTTTCTGCGCAACTTTCTTAATATTTTCTTTCATAAAAACCTTCTCCTGACAATATCAAAGACAACAAAAAAAGAATTGGCCAAAATGGTTCAGGCGTTGTTGAGTTATGCGCTTACCAACACATTTTGCGATTCATTTTTATATTATAAGATTGTAAAGCTGAAGAGTTTGTTTGTTTGTTTAAACGCGCTAATCTCAGGAACTACTGGTTTGAAATGAAAATTTCTTTTTGTGTTGGATAGTCCATTTATCGAGGAAGGCTATAGGCTACTTTTCGTTTTGATATTCCACGTAATCGGAACTTTCGCGGGTGAAACCACGTAGCGCAGCTAGTAGTAACTATAAATATTGTATTCTGTGTTTGAAATCATTATGCAGGTAAAACTGCGTTGTCATCAGATATTGAGTGAATCAGTGATAGGTTTTTTTATAATTAATAGTACCTGGTTGACCAAGCTTTGCTCGGTATCCAGGCATCTTAGTCTAACCTCAAAGCAAACACTCATTGGCTTCGTGTTACTTAACAACGCCATCTGCTGGAATAACTTTATTGCTCACAAAAAATAGTATTAGTAGTTCGCCAATAGAAGTCAGGAAGAGTCATATTTTTCAGATCAAAAAAAAAGTAAGTTTCGATAAAACACGAATAAAATGACATTTTCTAAAAATGATTCCTAGCTAGATCGATTTATTGCCCCCGAAACCCCCTATATACCAAATTTCATGAAAATCGTTGGAGCCGATTCCGAGATTCCAATTATATATATATATATATATATATATACAAGAATTGCTCATTTAAAGATATAAGATACGTAACAAGCTTTTGCCCGCAACCTCGTACGCGTAGTAGTTTTGTTTTATGTACCAAAACCTTCCTGTTGAACTACTCTATATCTATTAAAAACCGCATCAAAATCCGTTTCGTAGTTTTAAAGATCTAGGGACAGACAGCGGGAAGCGCCTTTGTTTTACCCGACTACGGCGAGGCCAAAAGGGAGGGTAATGTTTTTGACCCGTATGTTTGTATGTTCATCTGTTCCCACTTAACTTCAAAACTATTTGCTATAATTTAACAAATGAGGTATCGTTAGAAGCGTTTTATATATTACTAGCTGCGCCTCGCGGTTTCACCCGCGTAAGTTCCGATCCCGTGGGAATATCGGGATAAAAAGTAGCCTATGTGTTAATCCATGTCTCCAGCTATCTTGCTACCAAGTTTCATCGCAATCAGTCCAGTAGATTTTGCGTGAAGGAGTAACAAACACACACACACACACACAAACTTTCACATTTATAATATTAGTAGGATGTAGTGATACCTAATTGAAGTTAGTGATAATAAAATCTGGATTATCCGTTCGGCATCGGTTTGTAAAAGCGTCGAAAACACCAGTGTTAGTTATAAAATCAATAGCCTAGCTGGGGAAAGGTAGGGCGACGATGGCACGCGTGCGACTTGCGACTTGTGAGACGCATACCGATCGCGTTCTACACGGCCTGTAACGACTGTTACCTCTAGACTGGCCACAGACAGGTTTTACAATGTCATCTCTATAGGTCGGCTGCATAATTGCAGACCCACCGTAGACCTCCAAAACGGCTGTTATAAGAATGTTTTCAACACTAGCATGATTCTAGACACCTGCTTTAGGTGAAGTTTAAAGTCTTGTAACTCATCAATTTATCAAACAAAAATTATTAGAATGAAAACATGCCAATAATAGTAATTTTAGAAATCTATCGGGGGCTGCAATTATGCAGTCGACTGTACATATAAAATGCTTTGTCCTGAATGACTGACTGACGGATTAACGCACAGCCTAAACCGCTGATCGTAGATACCTGAAACTTGGAGGGTGCGTTCTTTGTGTGACGTAGACATCCGGAAAGAGTTTCCGATGTTCGATTTTCGACTTTTACGCGGACGTATTCAAAAGCTAGTTGTACTAAAATATTATCAGTTGGAGCACGGGGACGTGTAAGTACCCCATGAAATACCTAGGTGAAACACGAGTCTGTACCCGCATTCAATGGTCGCCATGCCAGACTGCCAAACACAGGGTTGCGGCTTCGATTCCCGCCTCAAACAACTATTTTTGCTTAGATATTTACCTTTTTTTTTTTGTTTCTATGTATTATAAGTATATATTTACAAAAGAAAAGTATATATAAGTAGTATATCCGTTGTCTAGCACCCATAACACAAGTCTAGTTACTTAGCTTGGGGCTAGATAGCGATGTATTATTATTTATTCATATCAGCATTATTTACCTATTTATTTACTAACTAGCTTGTCTCGTAGCTATTTGTATGCCAAATGTTGTACATCAGGGATGTCAAACTGGATTTTCCATAGAGCCATTTCGAAAATTGCAGATTGTGTTAGCGGGCCAGACATAAAATAATTAATCATTTATAATTTAAAATTTAAAATAATTAATCACTATCAGTTCTCAGTTCCATTTCTTCTAGAAAAATTGCAAAACAAGCATATTATGGTTATGTTTACCCTCACTTATCTTATGGAATTATATTTTGGGGTAATTCTATAAATATTAATTCGACATTCTTACTCCAAAAAAGATGCTTGCGTGCTATTTATAACATGCAAAGCACAGAAACTCTTCAGGATGTTTTTAAAAGAGAGAATATTCTTACCTTAACCTCTATCTATATCTTTGAGATCTGCAACTTTGTCAAAAACAATGAAGTGTATTTTTTCCAAAAACAATCGAATCGATTAGATAACTTGCGCAATAAACATAAATACAATATTTGCTATCATCAAATTAATAATGTAATGTATGAAAAAGGTACATTTGTTTCCGCTATTCGAATATTTAATCATTTACCTCTAGAAATAAAAATACTAAATGGAAATATTTTTCGTAATAGGTTAAGAAAATGGTTGATCTCTAAATGTTTCTGTAGTATTAAAGAATATTTAGATTTGGATGTTTACTTCACATAGGTTTCCAATTATTAATAAGAGTGTTAAGTTTCTCGTTGTATTATTCAAATTTTAGTCATTAGTTTTATTATATATTTTACTAGATACATGAGCTTGATATGGCAGCTCAATATTTTGTTTTGTATTTAGTATAAATTAAGTTACTTATGTAACTCATTATTGTATGTCCGGGATGGACAAACTGTTGATGCCTACCTACTATAATTTGTCATCTTATGTACACAGTTTTTCAATAAATATTCTTCTTGATTCTTAAACAATTACATTTTTATTAAGTTTATTTGGTTTATTTTTCAATAGGTAGGTAACAATAATAAGGTTTTTCTAACTGTAGGTAAGTTCTGCAAAATTATTAAAAAGGAGGAAGTAAATTCATCTGTACGATTCAGAAACTTGACTTCTTTTGATTTTCATAATATTATTTATAAATCTCTGGTGTCAAATTCGTGGAATTTATTTTAAGGATAGATTGAAGATGTTCATTACTTAGTCTTGAGCGATATTTGTTATTATTCGTTTTCATAATAGATAACATTTGTTCACATAAATACGAACTATGAAAAAGGATAGCTTTCTAATACTCAAACTCAAGTGTGTGCCTTGCAAATTGGTCACTGCAAGTGCCAGAGAAAAGAATTTTTTTTAAAAATACCTATAAAAAATGTCGTGGGTTCTAATCCCGACGAGTCTCTAGGACATTATATTGCCAACATAATAGAGGATACCTTTTATATCTAACTACATTGTACATTGCCAATACTTACCTATAAGTTTCTGTAACTGTGGTCCGTGATATGCGTTGCATGCGGTTGTCCTCAGATATTGGATTACACTGTGCTATGTCAAAGAAACGCTGTGTCGAAGTTAAGTTTTATAAAATGACTAGCTGCGCCCCGCTGTTTCACCCGCGTAAGTCCCGATCCCCGTGGAAATATCGGGATAAAAGTATGTGTTAATCCAGGTCTCAAGCTATCTAGATACCGAGCTATCTAGGTCCAATAGTTTTTGCGTGAAGGAGTAACAAACATACACGCACACACAAACTTTCACATTTATAATATTAGTACGATATGTTTTTTCTGATTCTAACGTATCCCGCTTAAAAATTCAAATTCTAACCTAATCCGTTTCTTGGCAATTAAGATCGTTTTTTTTCTAATTCTAACCTAACCCGCTTCTTGGTAAATAACCTCAAAAAAAGGAGGAGGAGTTTCTCAATTCGACGCTTACATTTTTTTAAAGTATTAGCGATGTTCAATTGTTCAATGATTATTTCCCTATGTCACATCATCACGCGTAACCGGGTGGACCAATTTCGTTTATTCTTTTTTTGATGTGTTTGTTATTGTCAGGAAAAGGTTCTTGTGAAAAAAATAATAAGAAAATCACCTTCATTATCTTTCTTTTGCAATCACAATGTAACACGCTTTTATTTATAAAAAAATCTGTATGTGATAAAATCGCAAAGATTTAAAACAATGTATTATATTAAATTTTTTAGTTCTTTTTATTCATATAAAATCTTTATATGAACGACGACGACCCAGTTGGCATAATGGTCACCATGCCGGACTGCCAAACACAGGGTTGCGGGTTCGATTCCCGCCTCAAACAAGTATTTATGCTTAGATATTTGTCTGTGGTCTGGTTGTCTCTATGTATTATAAGTATATATTTACAAAAGAAAAGTTAATATATGTAGTATATCCGTTGTCTAGCACCCATGGCACAAGTTTAGTTACTTAGCTTGGGGCTAGATGGCGATGTGTGGAATGTCGTGCAATATTTATTTATTTAATTTTATGCGACAAGAGTGTTACCCACGTGTTACCATTGTCCAGTCTACTTCTGGTGATATATGTTAAATGTCTTTATGTTTATCAGAGTGACTGGCGTTCAAAGTCGAGGTCGCGATTCAAATCAGCCATTGTTTAAAATATGGCGGAATGCTTTCAGCTCGATTGGTATTTGGTATTTGCAGTTTCGATAAGCTTTATTTTTAAAATAAAGCTTATCGAAAGCCAAGTATATTTGTACTTGTATACAGGCTGTTTTCCGCCATTGGACCCTTTTTTAATTGGGTCCTTTTTGCGTGAGGATGGAGTAGGCTTGCTCAGCACCTACTCAGCCTAGTCGACCACGTCCAGAGGAGAGAACTTGTCAATACTTCTGGAGCCAACTAAGCCGCGGGTTTCATCACGATGTTTTCCTTCACCGTAAGAGCAATGTCAATTAGCGCACATCATTTTTTCTTAAGAAAAATCCATTGATGCACGGCCGGGTGGGATTCGAAACCACGACCTTTAGAATGAAAATCGTGGTATCTACCGGCTCTCTCTCCATACAAACGTAGTCGACTGTTTTCTTCCTGGATAATAACACTAGAGCAAATATTTTTGTGGCATAAAACCTATAACTGCCATGACTTAACCTATAGCTAAACACCTATAGCTGGACAGTTGAAATGTTCACAGATTACATACAATTTCTATTGCCGCTATAACAACAAATACCTATCTAACATATACCTAACAGAAAAAACAATTTTAGTAAACTGGCTTGCTTTCTATGAGAGAGAGAGAGAGAGAGACAGAGAAACACGCGCACGCCGCACGCCTTACGACTATAAAAAAGTGTCGTTACAACTTTTGGTCTTAATCTTTTCCGTCTAACCGCCTTTCGCAACGCGCGATAAGGAACTTCGTGCCTAAAATATGTGGGGCTCCCCCCATTCAACATGGCCGGTTTTTTTATCTGTGTATTCTATGTTTCTTCCTGTGTCGTCGTACAAATAAAACTATCTATCTATCACCTTCCCCCCTTTTTTTTTTTTTTTTTTTTTTTTTTTTTTCGTCAGGAAAATGCGCCCTTATGCATTTCCCACCACTCCCGGGGGGAAAGCAGTGGGGTATGTGGGGCTCCCTACTGGCCTGAGATGGTGGGCGGCCAGAGGTTTACCCACTAAAAACCTGACGGTGTCCCTTCTCTCCACCATGGGCCGAGTGCAGAGGGATTCGCTTGCGCATGCTTAACCACATACACTCGGCGGCGGTTGGTCTCGACAGACTCCGTTCGCGTAAAAAAACCCGCAGTGCGGGAAAAAACCCACTCATAAGAGGCGGCGCGGGACACGCCGCCGCCATCTCGGGCCCTTGAACAGGTGACAGACCCCCCCGAGTCCGTCACCACAGGCCCCTTTAAGGAGGAAGATTATCATTTCTGACTCTCCTCCTCCTGGAGCGCCGGGAGCGCGCGGGATCTGAAGAGGTGATCTCCCTTTCCCGCTCAGCTGCCTCCTTGGCCGACATAACGGCTTCGCAAAAAACCCTCATTGCCTGCCATGACTCGTCGCTGTCTACCATTGCGCGAACGACGGCCGGCAACGACAAGTCACTCCCGACTTCCGCAATGAGGGCACGCCGCTGTTCGTCCCAAGCTGGACAGATTGCCAGCGTATGTTGCGCCGAGTCACTAGGACTGGCACAGTGGTGGCACCTCTCATTAGATTCCCGTTGTATTCGGCACAGGTATTTGCCGAAACACCCATGTCCTGACAAAACCTGCGTCAACCGAAACGACAGGGCTCCGTGGTCTCTCTGCACCCATTCTCTTAGCGTTGGTCTGATGGCGTCTAAGGTTGCCTTTCCAGAATCCGAATGCTCCATCCTCTGTTGCCACTCTACCATCATCGCCAGCTGCAACTGCTCCTTCTTGGCTTCCACTTCCCTAAGTGCTGGTCGGTTGCCCTGTTCACGCGCCTCCTTGCGCCACTGAAACAGTAACGCAAGGGCTCTCGCGTCAAGGTCCCACGGAAGTGTGCCTGCCAGCACACATGCAGCATCGCCAGATATAGTGCGGTATCCCCGAACCACCCTGACGGCTATTGCTCTCTGCGCTTTGCGGAGTTTAGCAATAGATGAGCTCGTCAGGGAGTCAGCCCACACCGGAGCACCGTACAGTGCCATCGATCTAACGATGCCAGTGTAGAGGCGCCTACACGATGTTTTGGGCCCACCTATGTTCGGCAGCAGTCGAGACAGAGCTCCTGCAGTTCGCAGTAACTTCGGCTGAAGTTGTTCAAAATGCTGGTCGAACTTCCACCTACCATCAAGGACCAGGCCAAGATACTTCAGGTTCCTTTTCACCGGGATTCTAGAACCACCCACCAAGAGGCAGAAGGTTGCCGGCGGCGCTCGCCGAGATCCATGAAAACACATGGCCTCCGATTTATGGAGCGCTACTTCCAGTCCTAGACGGCGGATGCGACTCACGACGTGTGCGACACCAGCCGTGGCCACCATGGCTGCCTCACGGTACGTGCTCCCCCTGGCCGTGACAAGCGTGTCGTCCGCGTAGCACGTCACGCCAAGGTTTCGGAGATATGTACCGCGAAGTACCCAATCGTAGCCAATGTCCCACAGGATCGGTCCGAGGACCGATCCCTGTGGGACGCTACACGTCATACTCCAACTCTGGGAACCCTCGCGAGTCTCATAACTGATAGTCCTGTTGGACAGGTATGCCGCTATTATGCGCCGAAGGTACGAAGGCACACGGTGATATCTGAGGGCCTCATTGATGCAGGGCCAGGGCAAAGTGTTGAATGCGTTGGCAATATCTAACGACACTGCCAGCATCACCTCGCCATTAGCTATCGCATCCTCTGACAAAGCTTTGACCCTGAGGATTGCATCAACAGTCGATCTTTCCCGCCTGAAACCGAACTGGTTTTCGTCCAAATCAGGTCCAACCTGTGTCAGATGACAGCTAAGTCGTGCAGCGATAATTCGCTCCAGTAATTTGCACACCTCATCGAGCAATACGATTGGACGATAGGCAGATGGAGAGTCAGGTGGACGACCCTCCTTCTGCAGCAGTACCAGCTGACCCAACTTCCAGCTCTGTGGAAACTGCCCTCTCTCGAGACAGGCGCTAAAGAGGCCACGGAGCCTATCACCAAGGGCACACATTGCAAAGGCCCACGCTCTGCCAGGAATGCCATCCGGCCCAGGAGCGGTATTCTTTTGGCACATGCGCCGTACCACCATTTTAAGCTCCACCGTTGTGACCTCCGATACCTCATCATCCTCCTCTTCGTTCTCGAAGTCTTCTGGTGTCGACGCCATCTGAGGTGGCATATGCGGCTCCCTCTGAGGAAACAAAGTACCTACTACATTACCCAGAAGCTCTGGCTCAAGAGTCTTGGTCAGAGGGGGGGCCCAGGGACGAAGCTTGTTCCTTGCCATGCGATAAGGGCGCCCCCAAGGGTCCAAATCAAGGCTCTCGAGCATTTCCACCCGCGCCTGGGTTTTCGCTTCTGCAATTGCACCCCGGAGAGTCTTTTTAGCGTCCTTATAAGCTGTATGAAGACTGTCCTCCACTGGGTCGACTTCGTCCGGCTCAAGGGGTCGGCGACGGCGTCTCCGATGATGAGCGTACTGGCGTCGTGCTGCTACACAAGCATAGCGTAAACTAGCTATTTCAGCACTCCACCAGTAAACCTGCGTTTTTCTGGGGTGCGCCTTCACCCGCGGCATAGCCGCATCACACACCTGTGTCATCGTCTCCCTGAACCAGGAGGTCTCCTCATCAACGTCAACAGGTCTGTTTGGAGCAGATGCCCAAGCCTGGACATAGGCAGCCTCCTCCAGGGATTCGCGGTCAAGACGTTTTAGCGCCCAGCGCGGACGGTCGTTCGCCTGGGCCGTACTTGTAAGTGGAAGACGACTCGAAATGTCAAATCGAATGTAGCGGTGATCCGAATAACTTTCAACCGCCTCCAGAACTTTCCAGCCCTTAACATCCCGAGCAATCGATGGACTGGCGAAAGACACGTCAATCACTGATTCCCCAAGAAATTTGATACACGTGCTGACGTTTCCTCTGTTAAGGACATTGAGGCCCATTAAGGACAGCCAGTCCTCCAAAACTGCACCGCGCGGATTGGTGTTACGTGAGCCCCAGGTCGGCGACTTAGCGTTAAAGTCGCCCATTAAAAGGACGGGAATAAGACTTCGGTTTATGACGTGACCTATCTCCGAGAGAAAATTCTCGAAGTCAGGCACTTGGCGGCTGTGGGCAAAGTATACTCCAACCACCATCAAGTCACCCAAAGTCACGGCTACGTATCCCCGTCCTTTACTGACATCTCTGATGGTAAGACTTCCATCGGTGTCTTTAACCATTATGGCCACGCAGTCATCAGTGTCGCCAATCCATGTCTCTGGGATCCAGTATGGTTCTGACACCACGGCAATGTCAATTGACCACTGCAGTAGGCTCTGGAACAAAAGATCCTGAGCCGTCTTGCAGTGATTTGCGTTGAGTTGAAGAAAGCGTCGTTCCATTACGGACATGCTACTTCGAACTCCATCTCATCCTCAAATCTTGAGTGAGCCCCTGAAGGTGGTGGTTTTCTGGGTGCCACCTTGGTGCTCTTCTTCCGAGGTTCTGAGGCAGTGCAAGCTTTACTCCCCAGTTTATGCTGCGATGGACGTTTCGCTGCAAGACACAGCGAGCATTTCGCAACTGCCTCACACGTTGCAGCTTTGTGCCCCACCTGGCCACAACGGTAGCATTCCTCAGTACGATCTACGTCGGACGTACACATTGTGCGAACGTGGCCCAATTCTAAGCATCGGAAACATCTGAGCTTTCTAGACTCCAACACCTCAACTCTAGCAGAAGACCAGCCAATTAGGAGCCTGCCATCATTTGCCAGCAATTTGGCCGCGTCTACCGGACAGCGTGCCCATACGGAGCCAGATCCCCAAGATGATAGCCTTATTGTCCCGACCTTGATAGACTCCTTGACGCATTTTCCCGACTTGGCAATAGCTTCAACTACATCTTCTTTATTGACGGATTCGTCAAACCCTGAAATACGCAGCTCTGCACTTTTAACTGGCCTAACCACCTGCATGCCCTCAATTGCAAGAGTTTCACGAATTTGCTTCGCTAACTCATCTGCGTTTTTGCTTTGGTCAGCGCCCGGAACTTCGATGATGCGAGCACCAGTCTTCGTGTTTCGTATCCGTACCGGGGGAATCCCATGCTCCTCGAGACTCACCTTCCTCGTCACCTCCTTAACTACAGCGGAATAAGTGATGCCCTTTTCCAGCACTGCAGGTGGAAGGGTGATCACTACCGCAGCTGTTTTGGGAATTTTCACCCGAGGCTTTTTCAAAGCTTTTTGCCCATCTGCTGGTCCTTTCTTCTTACCAGACTTTGTCTTAGCCGGTTTACCATTCTTTCCCACTTGTGTCCATGCACTAGATGTTGACGGCGCTGGGACTGAAGAAGTAGGGTTAGCTTCTGTCGCCTGTGCAGGTGCTCCCTTCTTTCTCTTTCCATTATTCTTTGTGACTTCCACAAAGGTCTCTGTCTCTTGGGTAGTTGCCACCTGTACGCTAGCAGTCCCCTTTTTTGGCCCCTTCTTTGGTTCCTTTTGCACTAGGTTAGGCGCAGCCTGGTGTGAAGGGGCTTTATTCTCCTCTGGCCTCCTATCCGCTGCAAGCGGCGGACGAAGTCTCTGTTCTGGCAGTAGGCGGCCACCAAGAGCTAGGCCCTCCAGTTTGGCATCCATCATTTTGCCGACCTCAATGACTAAGGAGCGACGGAAATCACCTTCTGAGGCTGAATCCTCAGTAACAGGTGGGAAGGAATTACCGTGCAACCTTTCACGACATAGGTTTTTGAGCTCATCGTGGACCTCTTCCATCTGTTGACGGAGCTCAGTAACTTGCCTAGTTAACTTGGCGTTGACCATCTGCAATTTGGCGACCTCATCTGATTGAGTTCGGTTATGTAACTCTTCTGCAACTTTCTGCAGATTATCTGCAGCCACCTTTAATTTGTTGGCCATACGCCCGTTCAAGTTGCCACTTTTCTTGACGACGTACTCAATTGCACTGACACATTGTCCCGCCTTCTCATTGAGGACGACTGACGTCATTGACCTCGGATCTCCAATCGGCTCAACGACAATTTCTTCCTGTTTCTGCCTGAGGAACTGTTTGACAGCCGGCTTGCTAGGCACATTAAGGCCAAAGCAAAATACCTCCTCTTTCTCGGCTTGAGGAAGCGTCTCATCGCGCTGTGCCTTCTTGGCTTTTGCCTTTCTACCACTGGTGATCGGTGTCTTGGTGTTACCCTTACGAATGGGCGATCGAATCTCATCCTCGTCTCTATCCGAGTCCTCTAACCGGCGCTTATCCCCAGGTTTGGCCCAGAATTTACTAGACTCTTCTAAGTCAGCAAAAATCACCTCGTCGTCCCCGGACCCCTCTAGAGCTGACCTCATGCTCCGCTCAGATTCCGCTTCGGAATTTCTATTGCGTGACAAGCTCCGCAACTGGCTTTCTGAACGCCTAGATAGTCGTAGGCAGGCATCATCATAGGGGCTGACCCTTCGGGCTGCCGCAGCCATTTTGTCACGGCGACTTTTACGAGTCTCTCTCCTTTCCACATTATCGCCAATTTGGCCCTTCTCTACTATTTGACCTTCACGGTCATCATGACCCTTCTGGCCCCTTTCTACAACCAGGTCTTCTCGACCCTCTCCACTATCCTGGCCCTCCTGGTCTACACTCTCTCTCCTCTTCTCATCATCAAATGGTTTTTTATTTTCTGTATTATCCATAACAGTTCCCACGAGTAGTGAGGAAAAACGGTCAACCTGGGCAGAGCCTCTTGCCACAGGCAATCCTATATTTGTAACCCAATCGAAGGGCGGATGGTCTCCGACTGGGGGTGCGGTAATAACTGCCTACTGGGCAGCCACACAGACCTCGCCCCGCACCAACAACTTGCCTTCCAGGTTTTTTAAGGTGGTCTCTCCACCAGGCCCGGCCAATGAAGGCAAGGCCCATACCATCCCGTCCCTCGCTTTCGCGAGAAGGCCCTATACTACGTGCCCCAACCAACTAAGGCAAGAGCACCCCTGAACAGTGTGTAGTGTCAGTGTATGTGTAGTGTATGTGTGTGTGTGTGATTAGTTCGGCCAAGCCGATGGTAAAAGCCCATCGACGAGGACGAACCGTGTGTGTGTGTGTGTGTATGTGTGTGCGCCCGAGCCGGTGGAGAATCACCGACAAGGAGATTTTAACGCGTGTATGTGAAGTACCTACTATGCCGGACCATTGGCCGTCGCCGATACATGGAGGGACTTCCCTCGATAGATCGACGCCGTTTCCACCCACGCCACGAGGAGGCTGTCCGACTGGTGGGCTCACCTTCCCCCCTAAGTTAACGTATGACGCAACAAGCAATTACCGGCAGTATCCGATAGTTACTCATTACGACGTTTCATAGCTGTTTGTCTAACTCGGGGTAAATGTATTGGAAAAGTTTACTCGTTGGCACCCCGGGTAATCTGAGTTCGGGGCTTTCTAGGGCAATGTTACTATATTATTTCTATACATACAAAATGCTTTGTCCTGAACTACTGACTGACTGACGGATCAACGCACAGCCTAAACCGCTGATCGTAGAGACCTGAAACTTGGAGGGTGTGTTCTTTGTGTGACGTAGGCAAGGATTTTCCGAAATTCTACCCCTAAGGGGGTGAAAAAGGGGGGCAAAGTTTGTATGGGACAACGTGATTCCTTGGTCCATTTTCGACTTCTACGCGGACGAAGTCGCGGGCAAAAGCTAGTATTATTATATGAGTAGAAAAGTATATTAGTATACTAGCTGCGCCCCGCGGTTTCACCCGCGTAGGTCCCGATCCCGCGGGAATATTGGGATATAAAGTAGCCTATGTGTCAATCCAGGTCTCCAGCTATCTACATACCGAGTTTTATAGCAATCGGTCCAGTAGTTTTTGCGTGAAGGAGTAACAAACACACACACACACACACACACGCACACACAAACTTTCACATTTATAATATTAGTAGGATTCGTTGTCTAGCACCCATAACACAAGTGTAGTTACTTAGCTTAGGGCTAGGTGGCGATGTGTGGAATGTCCTGCAATATTTATTTATTTGAGGACGTCTGTGCCGCGTTGCGGGTTCTATTCCCGCCATCGAAGATATCAAGCAAATATTTGAATGAGAAATATCGTAAATCGTTACAGAAATTGTCTTCGTGTTGAGTCGGTTTAGGCACAGATCGTAACTTTTGCAGATCCTACCCTAAAAAATTGTACTTTTGCAAACGGTCACTTTTCGTTTATAGGTACCTAGGTTATATGTGCATACTAAATGCACTAACTAATTCGAACGTGCGTGCAGGCCATTATAAAGCCCCCTTTATATGTCTCACTTGCTGCGCCCCGCGATTTTAACCACGTAAGTCCCGATCCCGTGGGAATATTGGGGTAAAAAGTAGCCTATGTCTCAAGCTATCGAAATACAGAGTTTCATCGCAATCAGTCCAGTAGTTTTTGCGTGAAGAAGTAACAAACATACACACACAAACTTTCACATTTATAATATTAGTAGGATTATTATCTATTTTTAGATTTGATTGCGCAAAAAAGTATATATTACGCGGGTGATACCGCAGGGTATAATATTAATAAATGTTATTCCTTTTATTAATTTATATAAAGATATAAATTAGTATAACGATTAGAAAAACAAATGAGTAGAGGCTAACAAAAATATCTAAGCCATGATAATATGGGGTACCTTCCGTTGGCTCTGCTATTTTGTCCCCCGATGGGATAACTGGTGGGGTGAATTGGATTTCAATACTTTATGTTTTTTCCCGTTGGCCTACTGGCATTACGAGTGGGGCAACGGGTAACAAATAAATTCATTCACCATTTCATAGTTAGTCAAAAAGCACAATCAAGACCACATAAATCTTGGCACCTGTAAAATCTGTAAATAATGTAACAGCGTCTATATTATGTACTTATGTATAAGCGATCGTGACGTCATCGTCAGCTGACGTAGTTCTGGCTCCAAGCCAATATTTAGTACTGACACGTTGGAAGGAAAACAATGGGTAAATTTGCCCGTTGGCAAGTGGAAACTCACATAATAGGTGAATTTACACTTTCTTAAATCATTGTCTTTGGCAGGTGACATTTGCATGTAAATTCATGGAATTATAGAGAAACTAGCTGCGCCCCGCGTTTTCACCTGCGTAAGTTCCCAATTTTGGGATCATATTATGTCCTTCTCCATCCCCTAAATTACCACTATGCCGATTTTCATCCAAATCGGTTCAGTCGTTTGACCGTAAAGAGGGAACAAACAAACTACGAAATTATTTAGTTTTGTGGCGACGCTTTACAACGCCACCGACAGATGGGGCCACTAAGTCGATCGTTGATCCTAGATCGCGCAAGCGAAGTTTTTCTAAAGATGAGCTCATGTACAAGTTCTAACGACACATTGTTGGTCCGTGGCCTACCGGGTATAACACCTGCCCGATGGAAGATCTTCCTTTTGGAGGTACACACCACCTCGTACCTCTAACTAAAGTGTGATGGATTGAATATAGCGTTACAGAATATAACACTTGGCCGGTTATTGTAGCCCACTGTGTGCAGAAAGCAGGACCTACCTACTTACCACTTGAATTTTTAAAATGTAGTCCCCTTTTTAATTCACGGAAGCGTGTCACATTTAGGGTCGGGATGGGGTAGGGTATCGATCAGGTAATTATCACACCCTGTTCCTAGCAACGGGCCTGGCCTGGACTTCCGGTCGGCACACCGGATACAAAGGGCAAAATAATCAATTGAGCGACTGTTTATTGCTTCGCTAAGGGCTAAGGGAATAAATAGTAGATAGTATGTATAAATTAGGTAAAACGCTCCGCGCTTTCACCCGCGTTACTCTAGATCCCGTGGGAATGTCGGGATAAAACATTTTCAATGAATCGATTTGCATGACTAATGTCAAAAAAGAAAAATGTCCAAAATCATGTACAAAAGTTATACAGTCCCATTATAAAATCAATGTTTCCTCATACCAAGTTTCATCGAAATGGGTCCAGTATTTTCGGAGCATATTCGTTACAAACATAAAAATCTTTCCTCTTTTAACCTAGTTGCTTAGCTTGAGGCAAGATGACACTGGGGAAATTCGCAACTGGACCTCTTTAAGAGGGTTATTTTTGTTCAGTTCAGTTCATTTATTTGGTAAGTACATTAATAAGAACTTATTAGTACATTACGATATAAGTGTGGTAAATTGATCTTTGCATAGAGGCGGTTTATGACGCGCGAGCGGCAGCGAGCGTGTTATTGAAGCCAAGATGCAAATATCAATTCCACACGTATATCGTACGACGTTTTTTATCACAGTTGCGAATAAAAGAAAAGACTTGAAAAGAAAACAAAATAATAATTAACAAAATATTTGTGATAACTCTATGTTTACATTTTTTTAAGGCAATATTTTTTTGTTAATTATGCTCCGGAAAGGCCAGGCTAAAGACTTTTAACCTATACATCCTCGTGTGACATACATTATTTTTTAGGGATTTTCTATTTGTTTGTGCGTCGGGGGTTAAGAACAAAATACAATGGTACGGAAAAACAATATATTTAGGTAAAGAAAAAACAAAAAATAAACAACTCAATTTTTAATCGTTTTCTAAGTCATTATCACGTAAAATTTTCGTTCGTAAACCAACTTTAGAGACAACCATTTTTGCTAGCTAAAAACTCTTTGGTACCTACCTTTTCGGGATAACTTTACAGCACTAGTTAACAAATCTAAAACGCACGCGTGCATAATATGTTGGATTATGAGCCTAAAAGCCGTTGAATAAGATCCACTTTATGAGCAACTGTGATAAAAAAAATATTATTATACAGATTACTTTTGACGACCCAGTTGGCACAATGGTCACCATGCCGGACTGCCAAACCTAGGGTTGCGGGTTCGATTCCCGCCTCAGACAAGTATTTATGCTTAGATATTTGTCTGTGGTCTGGTTGTTTCTATGTATTATAAGTATATATTTACAAAATTATGATCCAATAATGAAACTGAATAATTGACGACCCAATCGGTACAATGGTCAAACGAAAGAAAAGTATATAAGTACCTAGTATATCCGTTGTCTAGCACCCATAACACAAGTCTAGTTACTTAGCTTGGGGCTAGATGACGCTGTGTGGAATGTCCTGCAATATTTATTTATTTATTATTAATTAGATGATACTATTAACCTCTCAACTGGTAGAAAAGGTTGAATCATACATTTTCATTATGGCGCCACCTGTGTGCCAGTTGATGAATTAATTTCTTTGCGTGAGGATGGAGTTGGCTTGCCCAGCACATTATAAACTAGTAGAAGAGTGAATTTCCTGATACGATTTTTACGCGGCGAGGCTGAAAATCATATTGGATATTACAGAGACAGTTAGGATTTTTATTTTCATACTAAAATACAGGATGATTATTATAAAGTCATACAAAAATAAAGTGTGAATATCTAATCAGAAATTAGTTTAAATATAGCGGAGACATTTTAATGGTATTTAGTTTTATGTTTAGTTTTATACTCTAGCAACTGTCTGTCTTCCTTAATAAATATAAATAAAATAAAATAGTTTTTACTTCATATTTCCAAGTTTGATGGAGCGTCTATGAAGCGGCTCGCTGGATTAAATCAGTGTTCTTACGCATAAAGTTTAGAAATGTGTTTTTCAAGTGATTTTACCCATAACAATAACGAAATATTAATTACATTACTAAAATTGCCACTAAAATTAGGTAAAAAATCATACTTGTTCACCCAGAAATTACTATTGTTTGGTATCATAATAAGATAAGAATTTCTAGTAGCAAAACCAGAATTCCACAGCGAACGTCTGCCTTCCGAGCAAACTAGAACACATTTCACCGCGATGTTCTCATTCACCATAAGAGAAAAATATATCCTAAGATTAATCCATTGGTGCACGGCCGACTGGGATTCAAAACCACGACCCTCGGAATGAAAGTCGATGTATCTATCACTAGGCCAACACGGCTCTGGTTGTGTTATATTAAATGATTCCAACATACCTTTCTTATTCCCAGTTACTTCGTAATAGAGATGTACTAGGCGTTTATAAGGTATAGGGAGCTCTCATTATACTTGGTATTTAAGTTTATAAATTACTTGCGGTATTTTTTCTTTCTGAACTTTCGAAATAAATAAATGTATAGGTTAAACATCGAATCATGGCCCCCGACGAAAAGTGAAAGGGTATGAGCAGAACTCACTCTGTCCCGCTCCCACACGTCTTTCGTCGCGCACGCAACCTCGTCTAAATATTGTCGCGCACATAAAATCCACACACACCTGACTATGCCTAAGTCTAAATTAAAAAATTGGATCACCTAATGCATTAAAATTTAATGACATTTTAGTTCCGGTGCAACACATTGCCTTATTTTCTAATTTAAATAACTGTTTTTCGGGTTGGACAAAATATTTAACGGGGATAAAGTATGATTAGTCTGTAGTAATTCTGTCCGCGATAGTTCATGCGCAAACCATCCCCACCAATTTCCGCTGGGGGCCAGCATTCGTTGGCAGAATACCTAGAATTTGTAGTAACAACCAGCCAGCCCTACCCAACCTTGAAGCTAAGCTTTCGTATAAATAGCGAACACTACAGTAGACTACTGCCTAACTGTATAATTCAGGAGGCTTTTACCTTGATTATTGTCTGTGCCATGTTTATCAAAACTTAGAAATCTACATATCACAAGTTAAATACGTTCATGTGTTCTGAAACAACTATCATAAAGCTTGTTGAATCTACGTCTATTGGTTACTAGCTTTTGCCCGCGACTTCGTTCGCGTAGGAGTCGAAAATGGGCTAAGGAATAACGTTGTCCCATTCAAACTTTGCCCCCCCTTTTTACCCCCCTTAGGGGTAGAATTTCGGAAAATCCTTTCTGATCAGATGTCTACGTCACACAAAGAACACACCCTCTAAGTTTCAGGTCTCTACGATCAGCGGTTTAGGCTGTGCGTTGATCCGTCAGTCAGTCAGTTATTCAGGACAAAGCATTTCATATGTATAGTTAGATAGATAGATAGATAAAAGTAGGGTAGAACCGGATGCTGCCAGGTCTTTGTCGTTGTTATTAACTGACAACGTACACGCTGTTAGAATTGGAAGGGCAGGTTAAGATGTGTTGCATAGTTCGCACTGAACCCGACACGGATCGATTATGCCCCGTCTTCCCAGGTTCACCCTGCAGCGACCAGTCTGTCCTTAGTCTGTTAAGTGACTTCCACACTGTCCAAGGCAAGTCGTGATCAGCGAGCAGACCTGCAGGGTCCAAATGCGGGGTTGGAGCATACTTATCCCTCTACAGATGGACTCCGGCATCTCAGGCCCTTTCGGCTCTTTAATCGATAGTTTGGTGGCGTTTTAGAGGGGTTGGTATCGAACATGGAGTTCTAAAATCAAAAACGCATGGCGTTATGCCGACCATGTACCAAAGGATTTTTCTTATGGAAAATATGTGGAAAATGTATGTGAAGGAAAACATCGTGATGAAACCCGCGGCTTGTTCGGCTCGGTATTTACGAGTTTTTTCTTTGGACACGGTCGGCTAAGCTAAGAGGATGGTATAGGTGATGGGCAAGCCTACTCCATCTAATACATATAGATGTCCCAGGCACTACCTTCTGCGTCTTAAATAGCATGGATTAAGAGGAAGCCCCCTGTACCCGGGGGCTCTCTCCATATTGGCAGTTATGGGTTTTATGGCACAAAAATATTTGTGCTATTAGTGTCATTATCCAGGGAGGAAACAGTCGACTACGTTTGTATGGAGAGAGCCCCCGGTACCCTTTCCTCTTAAGTATTTATTTTATGTTTACAACGCATAACACAAGCCTAGTTTCTCAGCTTCGGGCTAGATGGCGCTGTGTAAAATGTTCTACAATATTTTAGTAAGTTGAGTCATTACAGTATCGCCCTTAGTTTTTAGTTTTAGACATTCCGAGAAATAAATATTTATTTATTTGTTTCCTAATACATAATGGTTCGATCAGCCCTGAAGGCAAACGCCACTATGCTCAACCTTGACCGCGGTGCAGTGAGTGCTTTTACTAATAAATTATTAGTCTTTCGACTCTACTGCGTACACTGTTGTAATTGCTCTTTTAAAATAGGTTGTTGAGGTTCCCATAGGGTAAAAACGGGCCTTGTACTTGCTGTTTTCCGCCATTAAACCCTTGCCTTTAATTGGGTCCTTTTTGCGTGAGGATGGAGTAGGCTTGCCCAACACCTACTACCCCTCAGCTTAGTCGACCATGTCCAGAGGAGAGAACTTGTCAATACATCTTGAGCTAGGTTAGCCGCAGGTTTCATCACGATGTTTTCCTTCACCGTAAGAGCAATGTCAATTAGCGCACTTACATTTTTCTTAAGAAAAATCCATTCTATACTAAGCCAACAATGCTCTAAAAAGAGGCCTTCATTCGCTTTAGGACAGATTCGGACCCTTTTACTAAGACTCAATGTCCGTCTGTCTGTCTGTCACCATCTCTGTATCTCATGAACCGTAATAGCTAGACAGTTGCAATTTTGCACAGATGATGTATTTCTATTGTCGATGTTATAAAAAATACTAAAAACTGAACTGAATGGTACGGAACCCTTCGTCCGCGAGTCCGACTCGCACTTGGCCTGTTTTTTCTTACTAAATTCGATAGATGGCGCTTTCGAAAAGGGTCTGTCTACTGGTCCAGGACCACCCATAGCTTCATTCGGCAAAGCGAAAAGCACTAAATTATAACAAAAAGATGTTTTCTTAGTACCAATATTAACAATATTTATGATGTTCGGTTAGTAGGAACACTGCCAAGTGGTTGCCGCCATCGCGTCTAGCAAGCGTGATTTAGTTTATAAAGATAGTAGCCCCTCCAACAACGTTTCGATTCGGACCTGACAAAATAAGATCGACAAAAGGTGGGCGGTCGCGAAATGCCTGTCTAAATAATACTGGCCTTTACACAAAGATTCATCTAATCTAGAAGATATAATATACAGTACTAGCAAATGCGTTGTAGTATCTGGAACATGTATTAGCGGGAGAAGGCCTAAACAGTGTTGCCAACTCGGATTTTCTAAAATGCGTAGACCCCATTAGATCTACGTACTTTTTTTCTGAGTGAAATGAAAAGGCATAAAATGAGTGTTTAATTCTGTATTTAACCCGCGGGCGGACCGTACCTAGTTCTTTTCCTCAGTTGTGTTCAATCGAAATTCGATAAAAATCAAAAGAACAAAACAACAGTAACTCCATCGATACGAAATATTTTTAGGTTAAGTTTTTCTATAAGGCAAGCTGGTGAGACGAGACGTTTCGTTTTACACAGTAACAGCTCTATGGAATGAAAACTTTGTTTCATTTGTGTTTAAAAATAATGACGAAAGTTGTATTGTATTGGCGTAGCGAGTGTGCTTTAGTATAAAATGGTACGTTTATTAACTTTTTTTCGCAAATGAAAAATAGATGATGTACTTTCAGCTATGAGTTTCGTTATTTTACGGATTGATAGACAATACGTAGATTTTACGACTGAAGTTCGAAGGTTTGCAGGAAAGGCCTAAAGTACGTAGATTTATGTAAAAAGACGTAGCGTTGGCAGTACTGGGTCTAAAACCTTTATCATCCTCTCAGCTAAGTTTACTGGCTGAATACTATCTGAGTTACTAAGCAAAAAGAGGTTACATATATATGTTTATTCCTTACTGATATCCGACCTTTTTAATTAACCTTAAAAAAACGTTTTTGTCCACAGAAAATGCCCCGAGAAGGGTTCGTGCGAGGACGCGACAGCAGCTAGCACGCTGCGGCGCGGTATGGGCTCTGAGCCAGCCAACTTCTGGCCGCAGCTATGGGCGACCGTCCTCAGGAATCTGCTGCTCAAGAAACGGGACACCAGGAAGACTTTGGCTGTAAGTTTTGACAACCTCTTTTTTTCTATTAATTATGGCTTCGCACGGCTTGTGCATTTAGCCAGTGTCAAGTTATATTTTGCATCAAAATATGACCCGATTTTTCATAAATCGGGCCTAAAGTGTTTCAAAACAGTCAAAGTCATCATAGTCCGTCAAGTCAGGGGCTATTTACCATAACCGTAAAGCGGTGGCAAGTTTACCATAACCTTAATAGGAGATTTGGAGGCAACGAGAAAATTTCATGTTTGACACTGATTTTTACTTTCACTACACTTGTTCACTTTCACAGAACTAAATTGAATAACATTCCACCAAAATTATACAATTCAACTCGGGTTACAAATAAGTTTCATGAAAATAAAACTGCAGCACGACATGTTGTTAACTCGTTCCCGCCAAAACTCCTACAACCTTTTTATTGAAAAAAAGTTGTTACACCTTATCTGAATATCCTATACGCATGGATGTAGAAAAAGTTTTCTACATCCATGCCTATATATCAAATCTTTAAAGGGACCTGTTTTTGTTCTTTTTCGTACCGTCTTTTTCCTTGTTATTGTTTTGTTTTTCTTGAACGTTTTTCTTAGAGCTCCTTTACACTAGGTCGCAAGCAGCGCGACTGCAGTAGTTAGTTAATTCATGTTTGGTAAATTTAAGTTTGCTTTTAATTAAATGTTATTTATTTAAAAACCACAAGTGTAGGGAGTAATTTTTCGTGATGCCCTAAAATTCTAAGTTTCAAAAACTAAATTAAGTAAGCCTCATTAAGTCATACCATAAATTGGACATGCAGGACTGATTGACTGATAGACATTTTTGAGACATTTTAGGCCCATTTGACGATCATAAGGGCAAATAACCTAAGCTAAAGGATGTAGTCCTTTAGGTTTAAGCACTATACGTACTAAGTGGATTGCCTAAGTGCCTACCGCACTAAGTTTTCATACAAATTGTATTTGATTTTCTAATCTCATTATCAGGAAGTCCTTGTCCCCCTCTACTCTCTGGGCGTGCTGATATTCCTCAAGATGCTAGTGCCGAACCCGAACTTCCCCGAAGTCACGAAGCCAGGTCGACTGCTGCGCGTGCATCCACACGACGCCTTCCCCGACAACCATACCATAGCAGTCGTGGCTGACTGGGCCACTGCTAACGGAACTGTGGTAAGCCGATTCTAAAGTCTTCTCTCTGGACGTGGTGATCTTCGAATAGCTGGTATACTGAAGTTAAGGTTACTTTAAATTACACAATAATCTATTTATTGACTCCTGTAAGGTACATACATCGAGGGACGAAACGATATATTTGTTGGCTGTGGTTCGAATTGAACTGCTACACAGCCTACTAAATAGTTACTACCGGAAACCAAAACATATTCGTTACAATCAACAATGTTAGTTGTAATTGACGGGTATTTCTGGCGCGTTGCGTTAGGCAGCCGTAAGATTAATTTGTATTTTGGAGACGTGTGTGTCCCCATAACGTCTAGCATCCCGTTTACTAAGTCTATGTCACAACAATCCACCTTTTCGTCATTCCCAGGGTTTTCTGCAAGACATAAACCAGCTACTTATCACAACTGGCCAGCAACCAATCAGATGGGTACAGTACAATGACACGACGGAGCTAAATGACGCGTACCACAACGACGCAAGAAACTTTCCTATGGCTGTCGTGTTCCATACTGACCCTAGTTCTTTTGATGAGCCACTAAGGTGAGAAAGTGAACCACAGCACAGAAATATTAATAAAGTTTACAGATACCGACAGGATAGAGACTCCACTAAAAAACTTCACCTGCTAAACGTCATCGGAAAGTGCAATTCAGCCAGATATCAGCCTTTTTATCTGACGTGTGATTCTGATACGTAGACTCGTTTGAAATCACCATGTCAATATGGGGACTGCCAATAATCTGAAGACGAGTATAGCAGAGTTAGAAAGCATAGAGTTTCGGAAAATAATGAAGAACTGTACACTTGGCAGACACAGGCATTAACCATTTTCTTTGATTTTGAACTTCTTTATTTTCTTTTAGATACACAATCCGCACGAACCCTTCCTTAGCCGACACCCCCTCCACCCGCCTCCTCTACACCTCCCCCGCGATCTGCCGCGAGCGCTCCGGAGAAAAAGACTGGTCTACCGACTGGTCACGCGGCGGGCAGCTGATACCACTCTCAGAAATGCACAATGAAGAAACATGTCCAGTGCTACAGTATTATTACTCTGGATTCCTTGCGCTGCAGACCCTGATCGACTATATTAAGATTAAGGTAAGGTTTACCGACTGGTTTATTAACTGCTGATCTGCTTTAGACCTGGTCTACTGGTTGGTCTTTTTACTGGTCTACTGAGTAACTGAACCTCTAATTAATTTCCCAGACGGACACCGAAGCTTCGATCCCGCCACCCCGAATAGACCTCCGCCAGTTTCCGAAGCGTCAGCACACTGGAGATTGGCTCGTTATTTTCCGCGTCATCATGCCCATGTACATGGTGATGACGCTGTCGCAGTTCATCACGTATTTGTTAATGTTTGTCGTGGGAGAGAAGGAGAAGAAGATAAGGGAAGGCATGAGGATCATGGGCTTGAAGGATTCTGTTTACTGGTAAGATTTTCTTCATTTCAACAGACTGATGAAGTGTCAGAGCTTTTAGAACATTGTAAAGCACTCTTGAGACTACTAGAAGTTTAGTTACATGGAGTTAACTGATGATGGATGTTGAAACTCGGACAACCTTCCAAAATACATAAGAAAAATATAGATGCTCAGAATTTTACCATAGCAAAATCATCTCTTGTTGACATGATTAGTTACTACAAGAACTGAACGATGATAATGTGATATTTTATTGAAATAAGCGTTTAAATCACAGCAATTCACAGAGCATTTAACCTAACCTAATTAAATGTTGTTTTTTTTCTCAGGGGCTCCTGGTTTTTGATCTACGGAGTTTTTGTCATGATCCTCTCCGTCGTTAGCACCGTTCTTCTATTCACTTTGAAGGTAAATATCTTTTTTTTTATGAAATAACCTGCTGTAAGCTGTGGTCCAGAACACTGTGGTTATTTATGTTTTCAAATTTTTGTATTATTTACAGAATTTATTCTGTGCAAATATTTAGGCATTAATATAGAAATTTACCAAATATATGCGCTTACTATAAGTATTATATCTATTACGATCTGTGCCCTTATTATAGTATATCTTTAAAAGTGATATTATTAATTTCCTAAAAACACAGAATACATAATAGTTACGAAGAATCACAAATTTTATCATCCCCTTTGCGTCGAATTTTCAAAAAATATTTCTTAGTACACCTTTACGACCTTAAAGACCTTGCGAAGTTTCACACTCATAGCTCAGAGATTGTTTTTATAAATCTTTTTCTTTTTATTATAAACATAGACTGTATCAGATATTAATGAAACTATGCCATTCTAGAAAAGTTCAAACTAGATCGTGAATCATGACTTCTGTCCTAACATCGAGTTGTGCAGTATTTAGCAAAGCAAATATCTAAAATTAAAACTAATCATAATTGCCTACCCTCGTCACAGTTGGTCACTTTGCCAAGTCTTATTGGATTAGAATACTAATATATTAACGAAGGCGACACTATAAACTAATTAGGAAATGTTAAAACAAAACATTAGTATAATGAGACATGTAATTTGCCGGGAGCTTATTAGAGTAGCAATAACATTGAATGTATATGTTGTAGGAAATTTACCATAGACTAAGGAAGATGTGTTTTTACTGCTAAAATTGTTTAAATCAAGATATTTATCATATTTTGTTTTATTGATATTTCGGTACTGTTTCTTGTACACGCAATGTTCACAAACATCTGCAACAGAAGAACAAATAAGCAAAATCCCGGAATAGCAAAATGCCAGACAAGCAAGAGAACAGATTTGCATAAAGGCAGATAATTTACCGTCGTGCAAACAATATACAAACCGTATTAACCTTATTATCAAAAGGTCTGGAAAAAGTAGTAATACTAATAGCATGGCAACATGGCAATTCACCCTAAAATATGACATGGTAACTTTAGAAATGAATATAACCAATATTGACTACCTACCCATCTCCTTCTTTAATTCTAGTCCATCCAAAGGTTTCCTGGAAGAGATCGTTTTACGCCATTCTGTTATACTATTATTTAATTCATATTATTTTAATAATTAAGTTAATGTTAATAATTATGAGTTAAGTTAAATTTTTAATTGAATTTAACTATTTAGTGTTGTTCGTTTAAAATTCGAGAGACATTGTTTTTGTTGTTAAATGTAATAATTTTTCTCAGGTGTTCCAGCATTCATCCTACATTCTAATTTTCTTGCTGATGCTGCTGTTCGGTTTGACCATCATTACCTTCGCGTTTATGCTGACACCATTCTTTGATAAAGCCAGGGTAAGCTATGAATTATTTATTTTAGTATTATAGTTAATTTGAAACAAACTTGACGTAATTCTGTGTATCATAGCTACGAAATCCAATATGTGCTTATGATATTTTTTTGGTGAATAGTTCTTTAAATATTTTTAAGAATGCAGTATGCTGTTTAAGGTGAATCACGTTTTTTTTAATTGGCCTGACTAATAATTGGTTGTAAAATAATTATTGTCTGTTATACGTCCTGTATCACGGGGCTATGGAGCCCCGGACCTTTGGAAGGCATGCGTGGAGCCGAAGCCAACACGTAGAGGCCCTTTACAATAACAAGTTTAATAGCAAACAATGGGGTGGATTCTAATTAAATAATTATTATTATTATTATTGTACGTAATAAAATGGTCTTAAAATTTCTTAAATGTACTTGATTCCTTTCAGACGGCAGGTATAGTAGGCAGTTTCGCCGTGAACCTGATGAGCGGCCTCTACTTCATACAAGTGTTTGTCTCTAACGCTGACTCTCTCGCCTTTTGGTTCGTCTCTCTCATCAGCTCTAGTTGCTACGCTCTAGCTATGGATAAGGTAAAGATTTTCAGAAAATTTGCTCTTTAATATAAGCTAAGAAGAAGATAGGGCTCAGGATGCTTACTTGAGGAACACCTTAGTGATAAGTTGTAGATTATCTAATATCCAATTCTGACCCGCTCACCTTCTGTTTTATCTCAATCATCAGCACCAGATGCTACTCTCTGGTTATTTTCAGTAAATTAGCTTAGTTCTTTTGTCTTTTATGACTGATGTCAGGCCGAGGGTGCGCCTTGAGAAACAACTTGATTTCGTACTGCCAGTTTTTGATGTTTAATTTTTAAAATGGGTGATTTGCTTATTACGTCTCGCGGAATTCGAATCAAGATTTTGAGTGATATTTACCCAATAATAAATTTATTTTGTTATATTTTTCACCTTAGGCTTTAGTCCTAGACATGGCTGGAGTAGGTGTAACCTGGGAGAATCTGTGGAGTGGCCCAGGAGTGCCATTCGGAGGGTCTTTGATCATGATGGCGCTAGATACGGTGCTGTATGGACTAATTGCTTGTTGGCTAGATGCTGTGCTCCCGAGTAAGTTGTTCAACGGAATTTATGTCAAATTACCTTCGTTAGGAATCTAGGCCTCTCAGAGCTATCTTTACTTTCCTTCGAGAAAAGTCTTCAGTGTGAAGTTAATTTGTCTGTTATGATGCTAGCCAGGAAAAGACATTTGTATATCGTTTTAAATGTTCCAGGTGAATACGGCATCAAACAGATACCCTGGTTCTGCCTGCTTCCTTCGTATTGGCTCGGTAGTCGGCGCGGGCGCATATCTGCTGTTCACATGCATTCTAACGGAGACGCACAACATAATAAGGATATTGAACCAGTTCCTAGGTAGGTACCAACGCGTGGTCGAGAATAAAACTAAATATCATTCCTAGATGATATTTTTAGGTAATCACTAATTTATCTTTCAGAGAACTTCTGGATAAAGAAGCGATCCGTATAGTAGGTCTACAGAAAAGTTTCCGTCATTGTCGCCGACCAGAAATCAAGGCCATCGACGGCATAGACCTCAGCATGTACGAGGGTCAGATCACAGCAGTTCTAGGACATAATGGAGCGGGGAAGTCTACGCTGTTCAATATACTGACGGGGTTGACTGCGCCAACTGCTGGGACGGCGTATGTTTATGGGCTAGATGTCAGGTAAGTGCAGGAGAACAGAACTCAAAGCTGTAAATTGATCCAGAAATGGAGTAAAATTTGACATTAAAATCAATGACGTTTAATAAATGGCAACTCCTTAAGAAACCCAAGAATCGAGTATAAATATCACCATAGAAAAACATGAGAACTAACACATACTAATATAACGAACGACCCAGTTGGCACAATGGTCACCATGCCGGACTGCCAAACACAGGGTTGCGGGTTCGATTCCCGCCTCAGACATGTATTTATGCTTAGATATTTGTCTGTGGTCTGGTTGTTTCTATGTATTATAAGTATATATTTACAAAAGAAAAGTATATAAGTAGTATATCCGTTATCTAGCACCCATAACACAAGTCTAGTTACTTAGCTTGGGGCTAGATGGCGATGTGTCGAATGTCCTGAAATATTTATTTTATTTTATTTTTATTTTTATTGATAATGATTTTTTCACAACTTTCTCGTACACGGTTCTACTGAAATAAGATAAATTGAAAATTTCACATTCTAGAGATCCAAACGACATGCTGGAAATTCGTCAAATGACTGGTGTATGTCCACAACAAGACGTCCTATTTGACCTGCTCTCTGTCAGGGAACATTTGCAATTCTTCGCTTCTATCAAGGTATGGACACAACGAATGGTCTTGCTGAGTTCGTGTAGGTAACCATTGTGATGGTTTTCAGACTTTTCCTCGGGTCTTTGGGGTTAAACAATGTTTTGCATGGTTACAATTGCTATTTGCAATTGAGAGCTCTTCGTGGTTTAAGTGTATATCAGGAACTACTGATCCAATCTTGATAAAAACTTTTAAGGATCATCAGAATCCTGGGAATTCCAGGCTACTTTTCATTCCAATTTAAGCGGGTGAAGCCTCTGGACACCTGCATGTCATAAATAATCTTTCTTTTTTTCTTTCAGGGTGTGCCTCGTAAGCGTCTCTCTGAGCAAATTCACAAGTCTCTGACGGAAGTGGGTCTGGTGGACCAGGCTGATGTATTCTCGAAGCATCTGTCTGGAGGACAGAAAAGGAAGCTCAGCATTGCTATAGCGTTGATGGGGGATCCTAAGGTAAGGACTTCTTTTTTGTCCTAGAATACATTCTTCTTCAGTTCATAAGCTGCTTCTTGTTTCCCAAATCCTTTTGAGCCAAGTTCTAGAAGGTTTCTAGGTGTAGCCACCGCTAGGTTTGTTAATTTTCTCGAAAATTAATAAACAGATTTCAAAAGGACGAAATCTCATATCCGGAGGAAGAATCGCTACCTAGTTTGTTATGTAGATTAGACTCTTAAAATGTACTTCTGTCTTTAGATCATAATCCTGGACGAGCCGACAGCTGGCGTAGACCCCGTGTCGAGAAGACAGATGTGGCGAATATTACAACGTGCCAAGCGTGGGAAGGTGTTACTGCTCACCACACATTTCATGGATGAAGCTGACATATTGGGCGATAGGAAGGCAGTCATTAGTAAAGGAAGGGTGAGTATTCACTATGGGTGGGAATATAGCTTGGATAATTCGCCACAGGTGGTAAATGTAAATTAAATGATTCGCGTTGAATGTAGTGGGGAAAATAAGCCACCAGTGGTGAATGTGAATATCTTGAATGATATGTCACGAGTAATGAGAGTAGTGGTGTGTGTCGCCACATGTGGCAAAATTTAATAATTCGTCACAGGTGTTTAATGTAACAAGTACGATTTCATTCAAATTGTAAAAGCTTTGACGATTCACTAATGGTGGTAAAAATAGTTCGTATGATTCGTCACACGTGATGATTTTTTTTCTATTGTTACATTTTAATTTCAGGTACGATGCGCAGGAACTTCATTATTTTTGAAAAACAAATTCGGTATTGGATACCACCTCACTCTAGTATTAGATGGTAAGTTTCAATGTCCACGTAGCTTAGTTGGTTAAGAGCAGTGAAGTAAAACGGAGGTCGTTGGTTCCAATCTCACCTAGGACAAAAAATCCTTTCAATATCTAAAACATTGTTTTAATTTAAAAATTTCGTCTAGATTAATCTGTTAAAAAGTTATGAGTATTTTTGGTTCACGCCTGTCGGCTCCCCTAACGGGTACCCCTCTCGAGAATTTTTCACGCTAATTTAAAATAAGATTCGAGCGTCTTGCGGATCCCCTATGAATGAGAAATATTTGAGAGTTTTTAATTAAGTCTTAAGTTTAGTCGGTTATTAGGAACAAAGTTTAGGGTTATAATTTATTTGAATTTTCGCACAGGAGTGTGTCGCGAGCACCAGATAACGCGTCTCGTTCGCGGGCACGTCGCGCGAGCTGAGAAGGCACGCAGACACGGGCGGGAGTTGTCCTACATCCTGCCGCACTACGCCGTGCATTTGTTCCCGCCACTCTTCCACGCTATCGAGCACGAGATCAAGGAGAAGACAAACAGACTAGGTACGATGCCGACAGATGGCGCTAGTTGTCGCAGCTTGACCGCAAACACTCACATGGTAAAAGTCCCAAATTCGCGCACAAACTGGCAGGCCTTTGTCGTACGGACTGCTAAGAAGTGGAACTCTCTAGTGTCGCTGATCCCCAATAACTACAGCATTGGCGTCTTCAAGTCTAGAGTGAATAGGTATTTTCTAGGCGAGCATTATCTTCGACCTCATCATCGCTTCCCATCAGGTGAGATGAAGTCAAATGCAAGCCTATTTTTTGTAAAAAAAAAACCATCTGGATCTCATAAACAAAACATCAAAACCCGCCAAAAGTACCATATTTGCGCCGTATTGCGTCGTACCTTATCAATAAGTATCGAGATTCAAACTGTGCCGTTGTCATAACTAGAACCATCTACTGGATTGTACAGTTGAATTTTACACTTTTCATATGGTTCGGTTCATTAAAATTACCATTTATAAGGTTCAGAAGATTTAATTTTAATTTAGTTAAGGACGAAGTACACTTAATTATAAGAACATTTTGTAATTTAAACAAACTAAAACTTCATTGTTTTAGGTATAACAAGCTACGGAGTATCAATGACGACATTAGAAGAAGTATTCCTATCACTCGAAGGTGAGAACGCTGAAGAGACAGAAGCAGTGGAAGGCGTCTCGTCTGTGAAGCTGGTGCGAGCGCGTGCGTTGTCACGGTCCTTGAGTCTACAGAGCAAGACACTCAGTTATCAGGTGAGAAATAATATTGGAAAGTACAATCACAATATGTAACGTTAGAAATACAAAATAAAATTACAAAGTTAAAAGGAAAATTGGGAAGAAGAAAAGAGTTTCAGGAACGGATAAATATTGTGCAATGTTGCACACAGTGCTATCTAGACGCAAACATGAAGAAGATAAATATTTCGTTTGCAATTTTAATAGTAATAGTAAACATTTTAATTTCAAATCCTTCACGGTAAAAATTTAACTGATGTTAAATATTTCAGGAATTGAACGACAAGGACCCACAGAAGGCTACATCACTACCGAACCCCCCCGCCTCTCACGCGTTACATTCCACTACTCATGGCGTAGAACATGTCAAGGTAAAAACTTAACTAAGGCCTATTGGAATTTGAAAAAATGTTTAGACAGGTGTAAATTAAAGCTCATTGTAACCAAAGAATTGAAACATGTTAAAAATAAAATCTATCTGTAAAAAAGGAATGAACTGCCTGCTGCAACACAGCTAAATGAGTCAAAGCCAAGTCAATCACGTAACGTGATGTACTCTTTCTATGAAGCTTCAATTCAATCAATCAATCATCAGATTGGTAACCTCGATTGATCGTCTCATGGGCATGCTAAAGCGGTTGGTAGAGCTGAATCTGTTAACTCGTGACTTGAAAACCCCCAAATTATGCACTTCAAGACAGACTCAAACAACTGATTCTATTCTACACGAAACTAAACGCTTCTATTGATATTTATACACTTGTCTCTTGTTAAAGGTAACACCAGAAGTGCCAGTATCAGTGGATGCTCTTAGCGAGCTGGTAAAGACGAATCCGACGTGTTGGAGGACGTTCTGTGCAATGGTCTACATCAGGACAGTCCGTATGATCAGGGATCCTTACAAGTTATACGTTATGATCTTTATGCCTATTAGTGAGTATGGTTCTTGGAGTTTTAACAGTTTTTCCTTGTAAATTTTAGTACTTTAACTATGTAGTATTTATTCGTCTTTTTAATTGATCGTATTTGGCATTTTCAGTATCCTGTGCTCTCGGCCTCTACGTGAAATCAAGACAAATAGTATTTTTTCGAATGCAGCCACTAAAATTAGACCCAGATGCGTATTTGAACCGAACTCCCATAGCTCTACACAGCGAACAAACCAATTTAAAAGAACTATTCGATTTTAAAGAGTCTTTAGAAATGCTCGGAGCCCATCCTATAGTGGACTTCAATGGAACTTTCATCAGTCTACTGAATATGGAGAACTTTGGTGCTTTCAGTTTGAGAGATAGTATTATGCCGTATGGAAATATCATGGCCTATTATAATAGTACTTATACGCATGGTTTACCTATTATTATTAATTTGTTGGACAATAGTATTTATAGGTAAGTTTCCAGGAATATATTAAACTCGTTAAAATATGCATTTAATTTTACCCGATTGCGGGAAAGACGCCTACTTCATCTAATACATGTCCCGAAAAAGCATCTTGAATAATATGGACTTTTTTAGCGATGTTTCAGATTAGATGTAAAGATCAATACTTTATCCACAACTTCAAAAACAGCTAAAAGATCCCGCAAATGCTTAGCCTAATCTATGAATTCCAGAGCAATGATGACCGCATCAGGCTTATTGAGCAATTTCAAGCCGATAGAAGTATCGGTCCATCCGTTCCAACAGACAGAGCAACAGGAAGAGTTCAACGTTGGTAACGTCGTCTGCGCAATATTCGTCGGAATGATCTTTGCATTGGTTCCCGTTACTTTAGCCGTCGATATCGTTTACGATAGAGAGGTAAATTACTAAAAATATGATTGAAATTAATCGAATGTTATTTGAAAACATAGTAGTTCTACATTTATGTGGTTTATATAGATGATATTATAATCGCTTATTTTATCTTTGCAATATTTAGCGGCATGATCTTCGCTTTGATTCCTGTCACATTTACCGTGATATTGTGTAAAATAGAGAGTTAATTTGGATTAAAGATGTGTTTTAAATCGACAACCTGGAACATTTTAAACTTAGTTTTGATAGGTACGGTATAAGAACGACATTTTCATAGTCAGTGACAAAAAAATCTCATGTAATGAATGTATTTTTATTTTCAAAAGCGATTTGAATGTAATCTCTTTTTTTTTTTCAGATAAAAGCCAGGAATCAATTGAGGATAAATGGGTTGTCAATGTGCATGTACTTTGTCACTTTCTTTACAATATTGACGTTGATTATGATTATCACAAGCGCAGGAGTTATTTTACTTGTAAGTCCAACTTTATTATTTATATACTTCCATTTTACATTTGGTTTTATATTAGCTATGCCAAGCTGTTCCAAGCCCGCTTCTTTTTCAAAAGTTCTTCCTTAGCGATCAGCTATTCAATTGATAAATACTAAATTCCATGCTTTGTAGTCTTCTGTTAAATACTAAATTTCATGCTATGTTGTATATACATACAAAAATAAATACTAAATTCAATGCTTTGTTGTCTTCTGAAAAACAACGCACAGAAAACAGGTCGGTTGTTTTCTGTGCGTTGTTTTTCAGAAGACAACAAGAAGTTTATGCTGGAGATCATTATTTATTGATTTCCTTACCAATAGGCAACGAATACTTATAATATGTGTAGATTTATAAATATTATATTCAATTTATATATTTCTTTCAATTGTTTAATTTCAGGTGGTTTTAAACGATATACCAAGTCTAAACAATCCCTCAGCAATCTTCATGCTCTGCGTTCTTCTGACGTTGTACAGTCCATCCGCCATTTTGTTCAACACCTGCCTATCTTACATATTCGACAAAATGGATTCCGCACAGAGCATCATGCCTAATATTACTACTTGGGTTGGGGTTATACCGTTTATCTTAGTTGCAGTGCTGGATACTTTTAAATGGGGTAAGATTTCATAAGTATATTTTCATTTACTCCATCGTAAATGGACCATATATTTTATGTTTTGTCTTTGGTAAGGATTGTGATTGAAATTTGTTTTTGTTTTGTTCACAGGTAGCGATATAGCATTCTATTTACACGTGTTCTTCAGTTTCTTTGACGTCATGTATATTCCTTACGCCATAATTTACTATGTTGATAGGTAAGGACAAATTGATTCATATTTATATTAATTTTTAACGTCGTTATGTATGCGCAGCAAGCGTTTCCTCTGGGACACCATCCTCGCTAACTTCCAGTTTAACTTCGTCTTCTTATTATTAACCCCGGGTTTTACGTTTGACCCCAATACCTGTACTGTCTGATATAAAGAGTGAACTTATTAGCATCTTACAAAAATAATTCTTTTACTAGTTTATAACTTTTGGAGCTTTGCAAAAATGTTCGAAAGGTGATATTTAATTGTATTGTTCCTTCAGGGTATATATAACATGTAACTTGCGATGGCCATGTTCACGTCCATCTATAAGCACGTACCTGACGGCCGAGGTGTGGGTGTTGATCGGCGCCATGTTGTTCCACGTGCCACTACACACCGCCGGCCTACTGCTCGCCGATAAACTCAAGAGCGGCGCTAGAATATGTCCCGTAAGTATACGTGATGGACAGTCTGTGTGTTCCTTAATTGCTACTTCATTTTCTTTGATTCTTCTATTGATCTGGACGTTCTAGCTCTCTTTTTATTATGTCAAGGGTTCGACGAAACTCGTCCCATTCGCAGCTCTTCGTATTCGCATCTTATCGTATTATTTGAATGTCTATTATCGTTTTGTCTCGCACTTTTCTTATTAAATGGTTTCCTTCTTTTAAAAGACGCTGAACTCATTCCAATAAAACTGGATAGAGATATTTTATCTGGAGTCCTGAAATAACACTTCTCCAATTGTAGTCAGGATCGGAACTTACACGTAATTTTAAAATATTTTATTTGTTAACAGAGAAAACGTCCAATAACAGAGAAGTGT
The DNA here is from genome assembly GCA_951213275.1 of Idaea straminata. NCBI lineage: Eukaryota > Metazoa > Arthropoda > Insecta > Lepidoptera > Geometridae > Idaea > Idaea straminata. The sequence goes on along the minus strand of OX577866.1, from coordinate 11,145,705 downwards.
GATATCGAAGCAGAGGTGCTCGGCGAAGGACGTGAAGATGAAGACGTGAGGAAGGAACGGAGGCGCGTTACCTCTATACTGCAGCAGCCCATCCATAGTGCACCGCCTTTGGTTGTACATGTAAGTTAAACTATAATTGAGTCTGTCAGTATGTATGTTTGTTGATACTCCTTTACAGAAAGTATTTCTGCAGGCTGATTCACATACTGTTGGAAAGCAATCGAATTGAAAAATAATATTGCTGCTCTTTCACTCTCGCGACTTTTGACGTGTCTTTTCAGTTTTATTCGTTTCGGTAGTCTTATGATAGTTTGTGGTCTGCTTTGTATAGGTACACGTTTTACGAATTTATAATATCTTTTTGGTCCATCTTTTCCGGTGTTTCGATAGCAGAACTTCACTATTTTCCTCACATTACCTTTAAGCAAGTATTTTTTATATCCAGAATTTACGTAAAGAGTACAAAGTGCGCGGTTCAGGAAGCAGCGGTTGCCTCAGTTCCGACATAGCGTTCCGCCGAGCCGGATTGTCGAGACTCTCTCTCGCGGTCGAAGGCGGAGAGGTATTCGGTTTGCTCGGACATAATGGTGCCGGGAAAACTACCACTATGAAGATTATTACAGCTGAGGAGCGTCCTACTTGTGGCACGGTAAGTCATTTTTGGACCTATGTGATATTCTTCATCTCTTGCCTTAATAGTCAGAAATTGCAAAGCTATCCAATACATGGGTCTCAGATGCTATCTTTTGCAGCAGTCGTTAGGACAAGTGGGGTCCCTATGGTACCCAGAAGAGACACAAGAATAGTGGAACAATACAGTTAATATGATAAAATCCTTTCTAACCAGGTAATCCTAGGCTGTCAAAATATAGAAGACTCGCCCGAGTCAGCGTTCCGCATGCTGGGCTACTGTCCTCAGCACGACGCTCTCTGGAAGAACGTCACCATCCGCGAGCATCTTGAGTGCTATGCTGCTATACGGGGCGTAAGCAATGCTGACATACCTAGGTAAGCCACTTACCGGAATTAGCCTGATGTAAATCTCTTTGACCCAAGCGAATTAGGGATGCCATATGCAATGACATCTTTTTTCTTTTATTTAAATTTTAGGATGGGCTGAACTCGTAGATCTACTTCAACTTCGTGTCCTTAAGATTCCAGAAGACTAAACATAAAGTTATCTATTATTTTATGCATTGCACTATGTATTGCCACAACTGTCTTTTCTGATCTTGTTTTTCATTTCTCAGGATAGTAGAAGCGTACCTATCAGGTCTGCAGATAGCGGAGCACGCGCACAAAAACGCCGAGGAGTGCAGCGGGGGCACGCGTCGCAAGCTGTCGTTCGCACTGGCCATGGTAGGGGGTCCGCGCGTCGTGCTGCTTGACGAGCCCTCCACCGGCATGGACCCTCGCAGCAAGCGCTTCCTCTGGGACACGATCCTCGCTAGCTTCCAGGTTAACTTCGTCTTCTTTTTCACCTCTATATCATTTCCTTAATACCTTCACAATAAATCCATGATACCTACTTAAACTACGTTATGGCAACTGTGATCTTTACAATATTTTATTGTACCATCAATAACTGCTTCTTGACCGCTTACTACTGTATACTCTGACTGAATAAAACCAAGGTCCGGATTTCGAAAAAGGGACCAAAGTTTTCAAATTATCGCTTAAATTATCATTTTATTGGTTTATTTTAGGGCAAGAAGGGCGCTATACTGACAACGCATTCCATGGAGGAAGCTGATGCTCTATGCTCCAGGGTTGGCATCATGGTCAAAGGGGGTCTCAGGTTAGTGTTGTTTGATTTTGTTTATTTTATGTTATGTTTCATACTTATTTTCTTTCTTCCTTTGGTTTTTTTTCTTTATTTAAGATAGATCTTAATTCTTCTGCTACTCAGAAAATATTCGGTCCAAACTGGAGTTTTGTGACAATATCAAGAAAACAAAAGAGGTGTGTTAAGCATGTCTTATGCTTGACTCCTGTTCGTTTAATTTTCGGTAGGTATAGCATAGAATTACGTGAGGACTTGCGATTTCTATGCTGTATACCTACTCAATCTCATTGACGAAGGAAACATTTTGAACCGATTGTGATGCAGTTTTATACGAAACCTGAGATTTTTTAAATAATAAAATAAGCAATTTGGATTTTGTAATGTGTTGATTAAAAATATATTGTTCAGGTGTATTGGCTCAACGCAGCATCTGAAGAATCTGTACGGAGCTGGTTACACGTTGGAGATGAAGATTGGGCAGAAATCAGCGGTAAACATGGGTTTATTACTAATTATTTGTAACAATGGGGCCAGAATTATTCTCTTGCTGACACCAACCTGGATTCCTCATTTCTAAGAAGAATAGTTTTAAGTCTTTATGGCACTAAAAGCTAGACTATAAATCCAAATGCAATGATCCAATGAGGTAAGGCAGACCTTTGGAAACCACGAAATCTGGAACTTGTTCGTGGCCAAATTTTCCGCAAGTTGATCTTTTAGTTGGGTTCCTTTTGTATGACGTTCTATTTAGTTAAGGGGAAATCCCAGGTCTTGCACTTCCTCTTCGAAAGGCTTTGTAAGGAACTTAACGGTTTTATTTGTTGACCAGATTATGGAAACAGAGATGTCAATGTCTCCGTCACCGCTGCGGTCTTCGGTGAATTCACCGTCCTTGGGAGAGGCAGACGAAGGTAAGATCTATGATTCACATTCCATTCCAGGCAATGATCAAATCAGTGCTGGAATAATGTAAACCAGCACTGGAATGCATTGAATCCGGTAAAAGATCCAAGGCGGCAACTGGATTAATTAAATAAATCTATATTGCAGGACATTCCACACATCGACATCTAGCCTCAAGCTAAGTAACTAGACTTGTATTATGGGTGCCAGATACGGTTATACTACATAAATACTTTTCCTTTGTAAATATGATATACATACATAGAAATAACTAGACCACAGATAAATATCTAAGCATAAATACTTGTCTGAGTCGGGAATCGAACCCGTAACCCTGTGTGTTTGCTGATTAGGGGTCTACTTTTCAATCCAGCGCAACTGTAGTCATGTAGACGGACAATCCAGGCTGCTTTCCATTTTTACCTGTTTTGATCTTGAAATAATTGTCAGGATTTCTAAATAATTAGTTCTAAATAAAAAAATATAAATAATTTCTAACTATGTAGACGATAACATCCTGTGCAGAAAAGGTTACCCTCTCATTCTGTTGTTTCTATGTATTATAAGTATATATTTACAAAATAAAAGTATATAAGTAGTATATCTGTTGTCTAGCACCCATAACACAAGTCTAGTACTTAGCTTGGGTCTAGATGGCGATGTGTGGAATGTCCTGCAATATTTATTTATTATTATTTATGTCTGTTATACGTCCTGTATCACGGGGCTATGGAGCCCCGGACCTTTGGAAGGCGTGCGTGGAGCCGAAGCCAACACGTAGAGGCCCTTTACAATAACAAATAGTATAATAGCAAGCAATGGGGTGGATTCTAAACCGGCGATTATCCCTGTCTACACTATAAAGTGCAACCAAGGACAACCTCCGGTTTGGATGAAAACTATTGATAATCTACAGGACAAAACTACTGGAGCTATTGTGATGGGATGGTAGTGGACTAGATACTATTGATACTATGGCACCTGCCGTAACAATGTTCAAGTATTATTCATTATTATTATTCTAGGTGGTTCAGGCGGTGGGTCAGTGTGCGCGGAGGTGGACGCTGAAGCAGAGACCGAGGCGGTGGACGCCTCCATCCACACGCCGCTAGTCGGTGGCTCGGCTACTCATCACACGCATCATCATCACAGGTACCACTGACATTTCAACATCCACCCTTGCATAACCGCCTCAGTCGTCTATAGAACCGAAGTCTCGGAACTTGTTCCGTATGAGGCTTTTAATTTACCTACTTGTATTGAACTAGTTCCGATCAAGTAATGATCATATCCGTTCGACCGTTTAATAGCATAACTGGAATATCATTATTTTACATTCCGGCACAAAAGTGTTTAATCTTTTGTACAATTTGACACTGAAACATTAAAATCTTGATGCACTATGAAGTTTTGTCTCTGTACTTATTAACACTTGATCATCATTTGATCATTAATATACATATAGGCTTTTGTACATTTTGACACTGTTCCTATGATACCCATAGTCATCTTGACCTCGAAATTTCCGGCCTCGTAAATTTTTGGATCAAATTCTATTATATTTTTTCTAACTTTCATTCTACGATTATCTTCTGTCTTCTTGTTTCAGTAAAATAACGCTTTTTAACAAAACTTCGTCTTTAAGGTTTTTTATGTCAACAAAGTATCAATTAAGTCAATAAAAATATCAAATAAGTCAATATAAATATCAATAAAGTCATTTTCGAAAAGATCATTTCAGTAACTCTCTATTATGATTTATAGAACGGAGTCAACGGGCGGTGGCCCCAGCGCCGAGGCGGCCATAGCGCTGGTGGCGCAGCTGTTCCCATCAGCAGTGCTGGAGGAGAACTTCGCGGAGAGGCTCGTCTTCTCCGTGCCGCAGTCTGCTGTTTCCAGCCTCGCCAACTGCTTCCAGGAGATAGAGGATGGTATGATGACATGATACTTATCTATCTATCGATACTAATTATAAAAAAAGATTCCGCCAACCGTGTCTGTCTGTCACCAATGGACAAAGGAATTTGTGTAAAAAGATTTTGTGTAAATTCGTTGCAATATGACAGAAAAAGGTATATGCTTTGTTATCCGTATGAAACTAGGGCGGGTCGCTAGTGGTATATAGAGAAAAAAATCACTAGATGATATTTTCAAAGTATTAAAAATCTAAACTAAGACACTTGAAATGCCTTCCAAAAGTTTTGGTGGAATTTGACGCCACATCCTTTGCTTCACTGTAGTGATGCTCTTTACCAAATACGTGGACAAAACCTACGACGTGAATAAGAGATTTTTTTTTATGTTTGTTGGTTCTGAAACTGCAGCACTTGCGGTTTGCGATGAAACTTTGTACGAGGAATTGACTTAGGACTACTTTTGATCCTGATATTCCCACAGGACGGGAGCTTATTGTGTTAACATTATTTTAACTTTTTCCAGCGAAAGAGAAGCTGAACATAGTCGAGTACAACTTCAGTCAGACTACCCTGGAGCAGGTGTTCCTGAAGTTCGCACAAACTGAAAACGTAGAGTCTTCAGACCAAGATAAATAAAGATACGCCGACATGAACTGGTCCAGCAGACAAAGACATGGAATGAGTAGGATTTACTTCTGTAAAAGACTTAACACGCATTCTCTTGCAATCGCTACATTTGTTGTCATCGAGCGATGTGTGCCTATGTTCACACCGGTATTTTCCTATAGGATTTTGTGATGTGAACATAGCTACATACCGGTCGTTGACAGTTGAGCAAGGCTCAGCTAACTCGCATATAATTGACACTCATGGTGGGCACCCAGGGCATAGTTTGTATGCTAACATCACAGAATAAACGACAGAAGATCGACAAAGTAACCTGGTTAAAGTTCCTGAATTTCTTCAGGTAAAAGACCGGGATGAGAGGCGTTTAAAAACTGATAGTTAGAAATCAGAGTTTCAAAATTATGGTTTTTTGGACATATCCTTGGATATTGACAACTTGCGTGGATTCAATTTTTCAGGAGGTATTTCCAAGGTCATATGTACCGATATATTAAAGCGGCAGACGGTTAAAGGTCTGTTTTTAGGGTTCCGTACCTCAAAAGGTAAAAAAAGGAACCCATAAAAGACCAGTTTTTTGATCGTCCGTCTGTCTGACTATTTAAACACTAATCCCGACCTTGGCTAGCCATAACCAGGCGAATTTTGTCATTAAGACAGTTTTATAAACCCTATTCCTGGTCTGAGACCTGAAGAAATTTGAAGACCATAACCAAGCGACTTGTAGCACTACCAACAATAATATTTCATGCCAAGTAGACTGTACCAAGCTACCTAACTATCATATTATTCGTCAACGAATGACTTGTTCGCTTAAGATTTCTGCCGCGTGTCCAGCACATAGTTTGGATGGTAAAGTATGGCGCGTAATGCTGATCTTAATACGGTATAGTGGGCGTAGACTTTAAGCTAATTTTTAAGAACGATTTGACTGCGTTTTATATGAATTTGTTTATAAGCAATTAGAGCTTTTATTCGTGATTTTTTCTTAGGATTTGTTTACACAATATCATTTTATCTTTTGAACTTGTCAATTTAATAATCTACATATAAAATCCATGTCAAATTCAGTGGCAGTGTCAGGGCTCCCGAGCAAACTAAGCTCTTATCCAGCCCTAACAGCTGTACGTTGGCTGACCTTATGTCAGCTAATAACAACACCAAAGAACTGGCAGTATACTGGAGTGGGCGGATCTGACTTACACCTTATTTTCTTCCCTTTATTTGTGCTATCGATACGTAGAACATACAATAAATCTAAGGAAAACCTGTACTAATATTATAAAGCTGAAGAGTTTGTTTGGTGGTTTGGACGCGCTAATCTCAGGAACTACAGGTTCGATTTGAATTTTTTTGTTTTGATAATCCATTATATGGCTATAGGCTATTTTTCATTTTGATATCCCCACGGGATCGGGACTTACGCTGGTGAAACCGCGGGGCGCAGCTAGTATATACTAATTTCAACGTTTAACTAAAATTGGTCAGTTATTTTGGCTATATGCTCTTTTTTTTTCGAATATACAAATTCTTATAAAACGCAGGACAAACTCGTGGTTTTGTTTAAAAAAAAAACATTTAAAAAAAATGTATAATAAAATCGCTTACAATATTGTGATGTTTTTTTTATACGCTTATTTTATGGAAACTCAGCGAATGGAATTATGACATGTCTGCGTTTTTATTTTGTAGGTTTTTGTGTAGGGTAAACCTCCCACTTTTCGACCCTATCCAAATATTGGACAGTTTATTTGTAATTTTTGACGCGTAGTACTGATTTCATCATTGAAAATTTTGCATTAAATTAAAGAAAAACGTAATTCATTAATGTTGGACAGTCACACATAATTTCATTTCTGAAAATACCAGACCGAGAGAATAACCCTAAGTATTAATAGACGTATTATTTGTTTAGTTAAAAAAATAATAGCTATATTTCATAAGGTAACCATGACATTAAAATCTAAACATAGCTCAGAATCTCAAAATATTTTTCAAGTATGTATAAAATGCAATTTGGTATGCGTGAATGTGTGACGGAATTCTGAGTATTTTTTTTTACTTAATACTTATTGGCTTCGGTCAATCTATACATATAAAATGCTTTGGCCTGACTGACTGACGGATCAACGCACAGCCTAAACCGCTGATCGTAGAGACCTGAAACTTGGAGGGTGTGTTCCTTGTGTGACGTAGGCATCAGAAAAGGTGTTCCGAAATTCTACCCCTAAGGGGGTGACAATGGGGAAATCCATTTTTAACTTATACGCGGACGAAGTCGCAGGCAAAAGCTAGTATGTTAATATGTAGCTTATGTGGATAATACGTCACTGGATGCCCGAGAAATAAATTTTATGTTTTTCGTGAAACTGACTAAGTAAGAAATCAAAATATACTATTTGATGCGGTAACCGTAAAAAACCTTACATTTCGATTTTAAATGGGGTCAATTTATGTAACACTATTTTTTTTTCCGCGAAACCAGTGGCGTTATCTCATAAAGTTTCAGAGATAGGATATTGTAGAAAATTAGGAAATAGTAGTATTTTTTAATGAATGTTTGATTCAAAAAAGTGGTTGGAAATTGCATTTTGTACCTACTTACTTAACCAATTACTAAGAAATAAAAACTAATAATTTCAATTTAGTCATCTTGACGATCTAATGGTGCCTAAAATCATTCTGGTTTATACTTTAACACTGAAAACCATTAATATTAAGTAAAAATGTTATTTCAGTCTGTCGTTTAACTTAAACACAAGGGTAAATTACCAAATTATTGACAATGAACGTACCTATTATTGACATAATATCGTATGCTGAGAATTAACGTGACCTTATTCAAAAATTCAAGAAATTAAATGACTTAAATACGAACATTCTTTCAGCTGACGAAAACAGAAATGACGATATTTGGTTAAAACTAATTCCTTAAATAGTTAAAATAGAAAAATTAGAATGATTGAGTTCCTCATTTTCAAACGCATTTTCCTCGATACCCAGAAGTTGTGAATTTTGGATTGAGTCACTTTCATTATCAGCATGCGAATGTCAAAGAATTGGTGGAGTGTTAAAATGCTTGTAGTTTGAACGTACCTGTTTTTGACATGTCTAAGAATAGGTACAGTGTCATAATTTTAGTAGTTTACCCTAAGATTAATATAATGGAGAATGTGTGCTTACTCCTACATTCCTAGGAGAAATAATAAATGTTTATCTAGTTTGTTTTAGGATAAAAATTGTGATTATTTTATGTTCTAGTCAGCTTGTGATTGACATTCCGTAAATATAGAGGGAGATTTTCTTCAGATAATGGAAAAAATAGAGACGTATCTCTTTTGCTATTTGTATAGGGTTATTGATTTATGAAAGCGGTTGAGGGCTATTTCTGTGCACCTTTACAATAAACTTCTGGAAATTAAAATATTTTCATTTATTTAAAAACATTGGGAGTGTTTGTGTACCCGAAAATCAGCTGTTACCTACACGGAGAGGTCATTAACCTTAAGATTATACTTATTTTTAAGTAAGTATTTTAATAAGTCTGAATTACCTTTATTTTAAAAAATAGCTGATTTTAGAATTAACAGTTCCAAAAGTAGAACAAAAGGTTCAACATTTCCAAAAGTCGAACAAAAGGTTCAACAGTTCCAAAAGTAGAACAAAAGGTTCAACATTTCCAAAAGTAGAACAAAAGGTTCAACATTTCCAAAAGTCGAACAAAAGTTGGTATTATAGCCCTTAACAGCTTTCTTATTTATCAATAATCCTATATATTTTCTTTTTGAGGAATTCCCTGTTTAGTGTTCAAATTAACACTAGTGATGTTCTCGACTATCTGAATGTCAAAAACAATAAAAAATAAATTTAATTTAATATTTTTACATTTTCATAAATATGTTGCTAGGTTTGATAAAAGTCGAAATTACTAAATATGTATTATTATAACTTATATATTGCAAATTGTTGAAAAAATTTGTCTAAATCTAACACTAGTCATACGGCGTATTAAGAACCGAATAGAAATATTTATGAATCAGTTTCTGTTGGTTTTTGTTTTATCTAAGTGTCGGATGTTAAATTAAAAAAAAATATTATAAAAAAGTCATTTTTTTATCTCAGTAGAAAGTTATTGTATGATTTTGAATTCTTATAGCGAGCTTTTGTAGATTTTTTAATAAAATATTTGTAACAGTAGAGTATTAAAATCTACTATTATCAATAAACCAATGTTAAATATTTGGATAGATTTAAAAAGTAAACACTAAACCGCCTACAAAAAATCTATCCGTAGTTTAACAATTTTTCTTTTAATTAAACATTTTTTAATATTTTGCACTACGTATGATTGGAAATTTAATTTTTAGCGGGCATTTAATTACATAAAGTTACAAGTACTGTAAAAATATGACAGTTCAAAAGATGTCGAATACTGGGTAATTGTCATAAATACAGATAATTTAATTAATTTGTCCCATATCACGAGGTTATAGACCCTCGGACGTATAGAAGGCGTGAAGCCGAAGCCAACACTTAGAGACCCTATAAACAAAACAAGTTTGATGGCAAATTATGATGTGGACAACAAACCGGCGATTATCCATGTCTATACTATAAATTAATTTAATTTAATTATTAAACATTTTAAAAGTTGTTAAGCACTGGGTTAGTCCAAAATAGCACCATGTACCCTACAATCAATAGAAAAAGTAGTTAAAAACAGGCAACAAAAGCGGACACCGTAGAATTGTTAAATTGCTTATTCTAGTAATTAATAACTTTATTTGAGTAATTATTCAAGATTAAAATCATCTAATAATAGCAATTTGAAACTCTACGGTGGGCATACACTTGTGTGCCGACTTTCCTTTAATTTATTTAAAACTATAAAATTACCACTGAGTTCATCAGTTTTGCTGTAGATGATAATTAGAAGAAAAATTTTGTAGCAATTTTTCCGGTCCATGCATAGCAAAATTTAATACTGACAGATATGCGCGCGCGCATCCTGCTCTGCCGGTTCAAACTTTTTCTTGTTAATATCATCACCATCTGAACATGTCTATTCTCAGTTATATTTATCATGTCACTTTTAAATCGACTTCAAAAAAGGAGGTTCTCAATTCGATGCGCATTTTTTATGTATTAACGATGTTTACCCCGTACTTCGACATATTGACATGCACTTATAAAAAACCGACTTCTATAACGCAGTGGGCAAACACCCGCCTGGGACGTAGAAGGTTGCAGGTTCTATTCCCGCCATGACACAATAAACAAAGTATAATTAAATATGTGAATATGTACCAGTAGCGAGGAGTTATATGTTTTTAAAGGTAAGCCGATAAATCATCTTAAAATCCAGATACCTTCCTAGATGGCTTATTCCCACCAGCTCCGCGGTTTTGTTCCTTTGGGCTCCGTAAGCATTAAATCTAACACTGGTTCTCAAGAGCTAAAACACACACACAGACGCGTCAAACTTATAACACCCCGTCGTTTTTGCGTTGCTTCCCGCTGTCTCCCTATGTATGCTTAGATCTTTAAAACTACGCAACGGATTTTGATCCGCTTTTTTTATAAAGTGATTCAAGAGGAAGGTTTTAGTACATAAAACAAAACTACAATGCAAACGCGGGGAACAGCTAGTTAATAATAAACAACTATTTGATTCTTATCAAGTCAAAATATTTTTTGTACGGTTAGCAGAATAAGAGACAGCTGCAGATAAGTCTAGGAAGGTCAGGAAATCGGATTGTATGGACCCTTCGCTACTGCTATCTAGATTATCTAATAACGTATAATTTCGATTGTAAGTTATTTAGTCAATTAAATTTATTACAGAAATTAAAGGCATCCGACACGAATATGTATTTTTATTTATTTACCTGGTGTGTATAAAACAAAGTCCTCCGCTGCGTCTGTCTGTCCGTTCGCTATAAACTCAAAAAGTACTGCACCGATTTGCATCCTGCTTTCACCAATGGATAAAGTGGTTCTCGAGGAAGGTTTTAATTGATAAAACAAAACTATCTACGTACGAAGTCGCGGGCAACAGCTAGTAGGTAATTAATAATTTTAATCATTTAAAACGGGATATTTGTTTTTTAGGGATCCGTAGTCCTAAAAAGGAACCCTTACTCCCTTATTCCAAAACGAGGTTTAAGGATAGTCCGAGATGTGGATTTAAACACGGATTTACTCGTGAACTATAGTCTAAACACATCCCTATAGGTATTACGAGTAAATCCGTGTCCAAAAGTTAGGTTTAAATCCACATCTCGGACTATCCTTAAACCTCGTTTTGGAATAAGGGGGTTCTAGTTTCGCCATGTCCGTCCGTCCGCGGTTTAGCTTGGCCAGTTTTTAGGGTAAAAACGGGACCCTTTTATTAAAACTCCACTGTCTGTCTGTCACAGGTTGTATCTCATGAACCATGATAGCTAAACAGCTGAAATTTTTAAAGACGATGTACCTATTTATGTTGCCGCTTAAGGCGCTCTTCCAGTACCGTGTGTAGGTATTCACATTACCTTAGCCAGCGCTCTCAAAGACGTAGCATGCTGCGTGCTAACTGTTATATTTGATCGATAAGCAAAACATTTTAGCATTATTATCCACAAATATAGTTCCTAGAGGTCAAAACCTATCATTTGATTCATTTTTAGAAACATACGTTAACTAGTTCTTGAATAAAACCCGATAAACGTTAAAAAATAAATGTTAGAAAACAGAGAATTATTAGATATAATTCTCTGTTTCTTACATTTTATCGAACGAAGTTGTTCATATCATGTTTTCAACCACAATAAACAAAAATATGGTTATTAAACTACAATATCCATTTATATCCAAATAACAAAAAAAGAGTATTTGATTACTTAGAGTTGCTTAAAACAAAAGTCGATTTTGGTAGCTTTATTAGCACCTGCCCTTAAGGTGAAGTAGAACCTGAAAACCCCTATCCCTTTCCCCCGCGAGCGCCCCGCGATTGGCTCTATCCATTTACCCCGCGCGCCGCGAAACGGCCATTTCAACTGTTTAAGTAATTAAAAGACTCACATCTATTTTAGTGAAAAACCATCTGTACTACCTTATGGAATTTGATGTTAAGTTTATGAAAATATAAATTTTGTACTTGTTTTTTTCTTTACAATCGCCGTAAAATTGAAAATGCTAAAAAATGACGATTTTTTTTTAGGTTTTTACGGTTTTTTTCCATCGAGGCAAATCACTCTAATCGTATTTTGAAGTGTATGACAATGCAAAGCATTTCTTCACCTTTACGACAGTAGGAATATCATTCTATGGAGTTTAGTGATTGAATTCCAAAAACTGTTTCTTAGACACCTCTATCGCGCTTCAGGTCATACCACTTCGTCTTAACAATAAATACTTAAAAGAGAATATAATGGTACGGAACCCTTTGTGCGCGAGTGCGACTCGCACTTGACCAGTTTTTTGTTTGTAGCCTCAATAATTAACTACTCGCAGCCTGAGAACATCTAAGACAAACAGTTTTATAAATCTTAAAGTACCTATTCGTACAAAAATGCTAATATTTTACATGTAACCGCGTCATTACTGAAAGACGTAAGGAGACTGGGTAATTATATAAATATTTAGATAATAAAGAATCCATTATCTTTTTATTTTACCTTATAATCCTTTAATACGGATCTGTGGGAAACTTTGAGTTTGATAGAGAAAGAAAGAAATTACGTTTGTACAAGTATTATTAGACGATTTAAAAAAAACCGGCAAAGTGCGAAGGGTTTCGTACCATGATGTTTGGAAGCTCTACTTCATTTTTGTTTTCTATTTTTAGTATTTGTTGTTAAAGCGGCAACAGAAATACATAATCTGTGAAAATTTCAACAGTCTAGCTATCACGGTTCATGAGATACAGCCTGGTGACGTATAGACGGACAGTGAAATCTTTCGGTTTGTCATTCCTTATTCGTCCTGCAAGGGAATGGAATCAGTTGCCTGCGTCTGTCTTTCCTGACGTGTACAATTTGGAGGTCTATAAGTCGCGAGTGAATAGGTATCTTCTAGACACCGCGTGCTATGTCTTAGACCACATCGTCACCTGCAATCATCATCAGGCAAATTTACACATATACAATCCTTTGTCCTGACTGACTGACGGATCAACGCATAGCCTAAACCGCTGATCGTAGAGACCTGAAACTTGGAGGGTGTGTTCTTTGTATGACGTAGGCATCCGAAATTCTATCCCTTAGGGGGTGAAAAAGGGGGGCAAAGTTTAATAATAATAATAATTTATTGAACAAAAACATGTTTACAATTGACAAAATGAATCGGCTGGCATTCGACTAGTCGAGACTGTGTTCCGAATGCCAGTTTCTATGGCACAACGTGATTACACATCCTAACTTAGTTTTTAAGACGTGTCCATGTGATCTTGTACCTAGGTATAAAGCATCCAAAGGAATAAAAAATTTTGACTTTGACTTTGGTCTATTGTCGACTTCTACTCGGACAAAGTCGCAGGCAAAAGCGAGTGTGATCTATTATTTGACATATTGAAACAGGAAAAATCTTCCGTGAAAAGCAAATGTTGTGAGGATTTTACCTGATCATACACTCAATCTTACGCAGAAGTTAACCATAAAAATTTATAGCTACTAGGTAGCTCTCTAAACACGGCGACAGTAAACCAACAATAAATTATATCTACTTAGTTTGCTTTAGATAACATGGCATTGAAATTCATTGTCGTAAATAGCGTTATGATACGGGTCTATGGATTTTACTAAATGTAGAACTAGCAGCCCTTTTATCGCGTAACTTTCATTTTTATTTTTATAACTAGCTTTTGCCCGCGACTTCGTCCGCGTAGAAGTCGAAAACTTGAAGTAGATTGGATAAAAAAATCACGTTGTCCCATACAAACTTTGCCCCCATTTTCACCCCCTAAAGGGTAGAATTTCGGAAAATCCTTTTTTATCGGATGCCTACGTCGTACACAGAACACACCCTCCAAGTTTCAGGTCTCTACGATCAGCGGTTTAAGCTGTGCGTCGATCCGTCAGTCAGTCAGTCATTCAGGACAAAGTATAATAATTTTATATGTATAGATAATCTAGTTTCACCCGCGTAACTCGCGATCCCATGGGAATATCGGGATAAAAGTAGATAGATAGATGTATTTGTACAACACAGGAAGGAACATAAACACAATATACACAAAGTAAAGTTTCACAAGCTACCTTTTCGGTTGAAGTAGTTATTCTTCAGTTTGCTAAACCTATTTATTTTATCTAAGAAACGCTTTCTTCATAAAGATGTTTAATGCATCTAGAGCACAAACCAAGGTTTGCCAGGGGCGGATCGTGAAATTGTGGGGCCCTGGGCAAATTTACTTACTTAGGCGTTTAGGAGCCTACTTAGCCTAGTTAAGGGCTATTTTCTTCTTTACAATATCTGTTAATATTTTTAATGATGGCTGAGCACTTATTCTTTTGTATAAAACCAAGGTTTGGCAGGGACGGATCGTGAAATTGTGGGGCCCTGGGGTAATATTACTTACGAGTTTAGGTGTCTACTTAACCTAGTTTAGGGCTATTTTCTTCTGGCTGGCTGGGGGGCCTTTTTATCCACGGGGCTCTAGGCTGCAGCCAAAAAAAGCCCATAAGTTGACCCCCTGAGGTTTGCTGTACTTGTGGTTTCTGAATTTTCACATAATAACTCGTAATAAAGTAATCAAATCAGTTTTTCAACGAAATGACATGAGTTAGCACTATTCTGTGCTGGTTACACGGCTTTCTACCTAATAATTAAGCCACATAAATTAGCTAAAATTACACACAAAAAGACCTATTACACTTTTGTGCCTATACAAAGCAGACAGGTGGTAGACAGGGACGAACTAAGGGTCTTGGATATGAAAAATAATTAAAACAATAGATTATTTAGTGAAAGGAAAATTAGAAAGGCCTATTTCACTAGGTGTTATTTAGGCTTTGTTCCCACGTCTAATACAAATACAAATATATTTATTCAACAAAAAAGGTGAAATACATAATGCTTACATGTCTATGCATGTCTAAGGTAGGCACCTTATAATATTACTACAGCTTATATCTAGTTACAGACTCTAGTCCCCACACTAGGATACCCTGTGTTGTGGGTGACTAGTCTCTTCCTAATAGATTCCCAATTTTTAACAGTCATTCCAGCGTAGTATAATGGTAAAGGCTTGGATCAAATACTAGATTTATGGCAAACGTTGTTTTGCTATTTACAAAAAAAAACTAACGGAAACAAAATAAAAAATAGAAGTTGTTCGATTCTCAGACCTAACGAATATACACAAAAAATATTATACAAATCGGTTCAGTCGTTTAGGTGGACATGGGTGGCTAACACCGCGACACGAGAATTTTATATAATACAGGGTTATTGGTAATTATACTAGCAAGCAACTTTTTTCGAATTTCCAAAATTCGTAGAACAAAAGTTGTTTGTTTAGGTGCACAGAAGTAGCCCTCAGCGGCTTGCTAGTATAATTACTAATAACCCTGTATAGGGATATAGAACACGCAATTTTCCCTGGGTTCGTAGGGACCCGAAGCGTTAGATTTTTTCAGGTGACTAAAGGACGGCTGCACCTTGGCCAACGGATCGGCATTGCCATCCAAAGAGGCATCGCAGCCAGCCTTTTGGGCACCCATCCTAGGGATTATTTAGATTTTTAATATAATTATTTTTTTCATTTTAGAACCTATCATGAAAATAAAATATAGAAAACAGTTAATTGGCAAAAATAGCAATTTAGTTGAGTAATTCCAACAAACTATTCTTGCCCACCTCTAGGTAGGCCCCCAAGTAGAATCAGAGTAGTAGTATTAGCCCAAGGCGTGGGGCCTTATATTCACGATCCGCCCCTGTCTAAATACGTAGGTAGTAAATACGCATATTACATTGTCTAATCTAAACAAGGTCGGTTCACAAATCGTGTGTACCTTTTCAACACGCTAGTAGTTAATAGGAAACAATGTTTTTACCGTAACGGAAGAGCAAAATATATATGAACAAGCTAAGTCAACTTTATTTAGATGTATATTGCTATCTTTTAAATATACAGGAGAATCGCTCGTGTGACATATCTTCATCGTATACGTCTACAAGTCAAGCTCGACTTCCAATTCGCATGACACCAATGTTTTTATTTTCTATTAATTATGGCTTCGCGCGGCTTGTGCATTTAGCCAGTGTCACGTAATATTTTGCATCAAATTATGACCCGATTTTTCACAAATCGGGCCTTAAGTGTTTCAAAACAGTCAAAGTCGTCATAGTCCGTCAAGTCAGGGGCTATAGTAAAGCGGTGGCAAGTTTACCATAACCTTAATAGGAGATTTGGAGGCAACGAGAAAACTTCATGTTTGACACTGATTTTTACTTTCACTACACTTGAGCACTTTCACAGAACTAAATTTAATAACTTTCCACCAGAATTATACAATTCAACTCGGGTTACAACTAAGTTCATGAAAATAAAACTGCAGCACGACATGTTGTTAACTCATTCCCGCCAAAACTCGACACCAATGTTTATTTTTGAATCGTTCGTCGTTGAAATTTAAATGTAAATTTTTGTTCGTTTTACGCAGAAAATTGAAAACCGGTAATTACCGAACATCCGAAATAATCCCAAAAGATATTAGTATTTTTCAAAAATCGTTTCCGAATGTTTGACTATGATTGATGACGTTTATTCTACCACTCGCCTATCGGCAGAGAATTGGTACACCTTTCTTGTGATTTTTATGCCTATCGGCGACGAGTGGTGGAGACCACTCGTTGCGATTCAAAAATAGAGAATTACCGATGTCGAACGAATATCAGTAGAAATCGAGAGCTAGACATGGGTCGAACGATTTAAAAATAGGGCTCGTGGGTGGTTAATTTTAGTTAGTAAGGGCAGATCCTAGATCCGCTGAAGTTACGAGACAACGTTCTTACAAGTCTTTCCCTTGTTTATGAAATAACTTGCATTCACCCACGTAACTCCCGATCCCGTGGGAAAATCGGAATAAAAAGTAGCCTATTTTACTGTCAATAAATCAAATATCCCTATACCAAGTTACATCAAAATTGGTCCAGTAGTTTCTGAGCCTATTCAATTCAAACAAACATTCAAATATTTCCCTTTTCATAATATTGAAAAGTAAAATAGATTAACATTTTCATTTAAAAATTCACTATTTTATTACCGATTTTAATATTTTCATAAATAATTATATGTGGTTTCCAATAAGGAACAAATCACTCTTAAAAACCAACATAGAAATAGAAACTTCGTGAATCGCGAAAAACTATCTCCAAACAGAATAATTAAAAAGACTTTTGAAGAACAATTCAAGTCCTCGTTTTTTTTAACGAGCTGAGCGCGGAGTGCGAGTTTTCTCGTATAGTAAACGCTACTATCACGTTTACGTAAACGAGAAAATTGTATGGAAAGTTAAAGCTTCACATATCGTCCGCTAGGGGCGCTTTTTAACTTTCCCTACTATTTTCTCGTTTACGCTGACGTAGTAGTAGCGGTATTTTTTAGCGTAGTTGTATTTTTTATTTCCCTTACTTACTATTATTAAATTCATTTGATTCAACATTGATCAAAAATTGTTAACGCACGATTTGTAAAAATACCGTGCGTGAATTATTTTTGACGATGCAGAAGGTCGCGGATTCAATTACCGCCGCCGCGCTGCAGCTGAGCTTTGATTAAGAATGACCAGTTGAAGGCATCACACGATGATCACACGTCGTCATGTCGTCGTTGACGAGTTGATGATGCACTTAATCAAAAGTACCGTAATAAGCATTTCCCACTTTAAAAAATATATACGCGTAGAATTGAGAACCTCCTCCTTTTTTTGAATTCGTTTAAAAAACAAAAATTATTTTATGATTTAAAGTTTGGAAAAAATACTATTATTTACTGAAAATTTGAGAAGTTTTTAAGATCATTGTTGATAGCAGAACTATGGACTCATGTGCTATGGGAAAATAATAGTGTTGTCACATTTTGAATATATCCCAGTTTTTAAAGAATATTTTTCCTTTTTTTGGGAAATCACATGTTCGAATCTTATTAGCTAGGATAATGAATGACTTTTCCAAAAATCTAATGATGCCAGTTTTAGTTATGTCAAATCGGGCACGCAACTACTTTTAACATTTAATGGTATCTCTTATTTATAGTTTAGAAAATGGCCCTAAAGGCCCATTAAAAAAATCACTCTGAATGTGTTTTTTGTATTATTATTTGTTACATACTGTAGGTATGTGTATAGCAAGATAGGTAGCTAGGATTTTTCTTTCTAAATTAACAAAGTATACAAAATAATTCAAACATATAATTATTTACACATAACACACAAGTTAGACATGAAACACACACAATTAGATACATATATTTACATTATGTTTAATTTTTAACGTTTCAAAATACATATCGCAAACAATGACATATATTTATCAAAGAATCAACATTTCAATTTGTTAATGTTAGTATGAATGGACGAATAGTAAACCTCTACTACATGTTTACAAAAATATATCATCCTAGGTTTCCGTATGATGTCGAGCGTGAAATACTAAGTACTTCACAAAATAGTATTTTTACGTTTTCAGCACTAGAATCTCGGATTTTCAACGTCTAGTAAGTAATTTAATCCAAAGGGAAAAATGTTGTATAACTCTCAAGGAAGATAATGTTGTATGAAAATACCAAGGGATTTAAGAATTTGAGTTTGGAACGTTGAAATTCTTAAAAAAACAAGTTTTGGCTCATTGACTTAGTTTTGGAAATAATTAACTTGCACAACAATAATAGTACATTGTTACCCTAGGGGTGAAAGTCACTCATTGAGTCCCGAGACGGAGTGTGCTAATAGTTCCAGGGACTAAATGAGTCTTTTACCCGAGGTAAACACTGTGCTTTTCATTACGAATAATACATAAAATTCTTCCTAATAACGAGAGTGAATGAGAGACTTCATACTACCTGATCCTCTTACAAGGTTATACATTATGTAGTGTTTTTTTACGTTTTTGCTATTTGTATTCAATACTCAAATACGTTGGTACTTACCGAAGAGCTTTTTATTAATGAGTTAGTCCAACACTGGGAAATGACGCGAAGTCCGTAGATTTAAATTACAGTTTTGTAACTCGGTTTGTCTAGAAAATGTTATTTACACAAAATACACAATCAAAAATGAAAAACCAGATTAAACTTAACACAAAAACATAATAAAATAACATAAGATACTAACTACTAATTAAAATAATTCAAAATGCAAAAAAAAGGCAGCGCACCATGGTCATCCGTCGCTTTGACCATTTTCATCTTTACATTTATTTTATTAAATGAGATATCTTGAACTAAATATATCTACTTGAATTCGATTACTGGGAAAAAACCTACTAAGTACTAAACTCTGGCAGTATGCAAGAGCCGTGCGAAGCCATAATTGTTATTCTTTGGTGTTACCTAAAGCAAGGAGGTTAGGTTTTTGAAGTTCCTAATGCGTAATGATACTGATACTGGCTACAAGTACATTGCACAAGCCGTGCGAAGCCATAATTTGACATGACAGCTGTCAGTGAAAGCGATTCTCCCTAGGGCTGAAAGTTTTTCTTTCTACACGCTCTTCAGGCATCTTTATACCTACTTTCGGAGTATGAGTAATTAAAAATAATATACGTTTTAGACCCTAGACATGAATTACTAAGTGTCAAATTGACTAAATCAACCTTATAATTATTGAAATAAAACTTAATTTAGATTACCCGTTTAGAGGAATTTAGCCTTTGTTTAACACAATCTAATACAAGCCTACGTAGGTACACAATACGTACCAAATAAAAGGTCTATCATACCTCTATGATAAAAGCCTTATAAAAGCTAATCATTGAAAACGTTTCAACCGTCAAAATATCCTAAACATAGACTGACTCACTTTTCACAAATGACCTACTAATGTAACCTTTTCTGTTATTATTTAGATATGCGGTTTCGCAGTATCTTACTTTATTGCTTAGTAAAATAGTAAGTGTACCTACATACTATACATAGCCAAACTATGTAGGGTATCAACTTTAGAACAAAAGGTTTTAACTAAGACAGCTGTTGAGAGCTATCTCTATACAACCCCGCGGTTAACCCAGTACACTACTCGTGAAGATGATCGAAGTAACCCGAATTAGATAGTGTAGAGAGGCACTTCGGGATACTTCGGACAACATCGCCTCGCCTCGGTTGACTTCCGCTCGTTGTTAGTATTTGTGGACGAGTCAAAGGGCGCGAGGTGACGCGGAGTTCGAACGCGAACGTTTCTCACGAAGTTGCACGAGTGTGTAGGCACGTAGTTCGAACCTTGGTCAACCTCGTCGAGTAACTTCACGAGTAGTGTAGAGAGTTTAGATACAGTGTACTTTCCATACGTGGGTTTGGGGGTTCGTATTGCTCGCGTCCGTGGGATTTATTCAGCCCAGGTGTCCATCACGTAACTTGAACACATCTCTGCACGGCATATAATGATCTCATGAATCTCATTTAGCCACTTAGCCATATAGCTTTGCAAGCATTTAACCGCTTAGCCATGTAACTTTGCAATCATTTAACCGCTTAGCCATGTAACTTTGCAATCATTTAACCGCTTAGCCATGTAACTTTGCAATCATTTAACCGCTTAGCCATGTAACTTTGCAATCATTTAACCGCTTAGCCATGTAACTTTGCAATCATTTAACCGCTTAGCCATGTAACTTTGCAATCATTTAACCGCTTAGCCATGTAACTTTGCAATCATTTAACCGCTTAGCCATGTAACTTTGCAATCATTTAACCGCTTAGCCATGTAACTTTGCAATCATTTAACCGCTTAGCCATGTAACTTTGCAAGCATTTAACCGCTTAGCCATGTAACTTTGCAAGCATTTAACCGCTTAGGCATATAGCTCCGCTTAGGCATTTTGCTTTATAGGCATCTGCTTTAATCAAACTGATTTTTAGTCACTTTCGCATTTCAGGCATTCTGCTTCAGTAACATCTGTCGTGGCGAATAGCTTTCTAAGCAAACCTTCCATATAATGCCTTCATTGGCATGTCAAAGGAGTAATCTCCTGGTAGGAGGCTTCGGCCGTGGCTTGTTACCATCCACCGGCCTATGACGTATCGCCAAGCGGACTTGTCCGTGTTCCGATACGTAGCCCGATGCAGCCACAGAAGGAGACCGGGTCGGTTGTTCCACTGCCGTCTTCCTACCTTCACTCGCGTCTCTCGAAGGCCCCCGTTTATTTGGTGTCTTTGAGTATAGGTATCTTATACTAATATTGAGTATAGGTATTAGTATTATTGAGTATAGGTAAGCTTATAGGTATCTTCTAGTAAAGCATAGTTACATCTAAGACCGCATCGTGTGAGATAGTGGTCAAACGCTGACCTAAAAAAAGCCTTTTCAACACAAAAAGAAAATTATTTGCCATATTATGTTCGTTTCCAGGAATCTCAAGCAACAATATCGATTAATACAAAAAGATAGCATAATTAATTATTTTTTAAATTAACTCGTTCGATTCCTGACTACGGTTATGACCTAAGGACTTCTCTAAAATCAAATGATGCAGTTTAATTTTTTGTCAAAATAGGGCACGCAACTCCATTCAGCTTTGTTATCTCTTATTGTCAAATAAATAGCCCTAAAGACTTATTTAAAAAATCACCTTGTATTTATATAGATTGTATTTTTATTTTGTCATCTATCAATTTTGGGTCCAAATCTACAGATTTTAAAAGCAACTCTACCAATTTCGCATTTTGCCGTTCGAAACTATCCTATTAATAGTTATAGGTATAATTAGGCATAGTTATAAACCGCAAATACCTAGAAGTAATTGAGTTGAAACCAGTTAGTTCTTATTAGGGATACTCTGCAATGCCTACTTTATGTAACGGAACATGGTATGCGGCTTAATTCATAAGCGATAGCGATTTCATAAGCGTTTCTTTCCGCCTGCTGCTAATTCGATTCCGCTTGCCTACTTTAGGATTAGAATTACTTACCTGTTACTTATCTTTTGGTTTTTAATAAAAAGCCGAACTTTTGTATGGATAAAGTAAAGACAAAATATTGTACAACATTGCACATAACGACATCTGGCCCAAACCAAGCAACTGGTCTTATAACGGTTAAAATACTTATCAAACCTTTTTTTGTAAATCCATACTATTATACTTGCAGAAAAACCAAAAACTGAAAGAATATCCGAAGATTATACAAATCAACGGCGGGTATCAAACCGGAACCTCTTACTATACCCACCACCCAACAGAGGTGAAAGATGTACAATCAGGCAACAAAACTGGAGGCTCAGAGAGTTTCAAATTATTAATATCTTAATTAGGTACTATTTCAGTTTGAACTCCTCCAGCATCACTCCAACCAATCTAGACTACTCCATCTAATACATGTCCCAGGCACTACAACGCCCTGAATAGCATGGAATGTATAAATCATTTTAATTAGATGTAAAGGCCAATAATGAAGTCAGTAGCGGATTTAGGCTTAGGCCCGTGAGGCCCGGGCCTAGGGCGGCAAATTTTAAGGGGCGCCAAAATTTTGAAGACGACTAAAATTAAAAATCGATTGGGTTTTCTGTAAACTGTAAGACCAAATTTTAAAGTTTATTTTATTGCGCTCTTACTATCTAAACATAGTACCATTTTGAGGGTAGAATTTCTTTGTTAAAGTAATTAACCAGGCAATTCAGGCAATTACTAAAATCTGAAATATCTAACAAAAAGATTTTAAAAAACTTTTTTTTAATGCTAGCATATTATTTATTTACGAAATTAGTTTTTTTTTCAAATTCATTCAAAATTTAATTGAAAAATTATTTGCGTGCAAGTATGAAGCAAGACAGACTCAATGCACTTGCATTACTAACCATTGAAGCACAATTGGTTCAAGAAATTAAGTATGAGGAGGTCATTGATATTTTCGCGCGGACGAAAGCAAGAAAAATTTTTATTATATGATTAATCAGATAAAAATAATTTATATTTTAATTACAAGCAATTTATTATTAATTCTATATTTAATTGTTATGTTAAATAAATAAATGTTTAATTTATACCTGAATTAGATTTCTTATTATTATTGTTATTATTTTCATTATTTTGTACCCCACACACACATATATATATATATATACTGTTACGAAAGAAAAAGGGCGCCATATCGTCTCGGGCCTAGGGCGCCCTCAAACCTAAATCCGCTACTGAATGAAGTCCTTCAACTCAAGCAGATTTACGGTGAACTCTACGGCGGATCTCAACTTTTGAAGGACTGGAGGACTTCTAAAATTAATATTATTGGAATGTTTTTATTCTAATAATGTTTATCCAATAAATTAATGAGTTGAAAGACTTTAAACTTGAACTCGAGAAAGACCTTAGAATCTTGCTCGGGTTGAAAATATATATATACATATATATTGCAGAACATACCACATATCGCCATCTTGCCCCAAGCTAAATAACTAAGACTTGTGTTATGAGTGCTAGACAACGGATTTACTACTTATATACTTTTCTTTAGAAACAACCAGACCACAGACAAATGTCGAAGCAAAAATACTTGTCTGAGGCGGGAATCGAACCCGCAACCCTGTGTTTGGCAGTCCGGCATGGTGACCATTGTACCAACTGGGTCGTCGAAAATATTCTAATAATAGCAGTTTTGGAGTGTTTTCAGTCTACAATTCTGACTCCGACCGTACCAACTTGGGATATGTTAGCCCGCTACCGCTCGTGTAGGGACCCGCTACCGCTCGTGTAGGGACCCGCTACCGCTCATGCCCTACACCCCGCCGTCACAGACTCACTAGTCGATCGCGATCAGTACTACTACAACTGTAGCACCTAGTTGGATGCGCACGCGCCGCGTACCTACGCCTTGTTCGGTTACATTGGTCTGTGAACAGTTCGGTTCGTTGTATTGGTTTTATATTTGTTCAGGTGAGTTTGTTTATTTTTATATTTAAAAAAAGGGGGAGTTTATTTTGTTTTTTTTTTTGTGTGTATTTTCGGTCATATAACTTTGTTTATGAGTCGGTTTATATGATTTTTTTGTCGGAAATAGATACCTTCAGGCTTTAGAGTTTACTATTGAACAGTTGCTTTTTTTTTAAACAGACTTCAAAAAAAGGAGATTTTATAGTTGATTTATTATTTATGTTGGGCATAACATTTAATTAAACTTGTTTAGACGATTCTTTTTTTATTGGAAAATGAATACCTCAACAGTGATTCAATAGATATTAAAAAAGCTTTTTGAAGTCAGTTTCATATAGTTTTATTTGTTTTTATATTCTCTAAAATCTTGTACAAAATAGTTGTTTTCTTTTTTAAGGTTTCCAAAGGGTAAAAACGGCTCCGTTTTACTAAGACTCCATCAGGCCGTCTGTCTGTCTGTCACCAGGCTGTATCTCAAAAACCGTGATAGCTGGACAGTTGAAATTTTCACTGATTTTAATTTAAGAAAGAAAGAAAGAAAATTGCTTTTAAATAAGAATAATACTTATCATTTTAAGATGTTTTCACTAAACCAAGTAATGACAATCGAACAGTTGAGACTATTTTGTCCCAGTATTTTTTCTTTTGGAACAATAACAGAAGACAAAATAAGACGTTCAAACAAAAAAATCAACTCTCTAGCTGTCATGCGGTTCATGAAATACAGCCTGGTGACAGACAGACGGACAGTGGTGGAGTCTTAATAGGGTCCAGTTTTACCCTTTGGGTACGGAACCCTAAAAAGACAATCTTCGAAAAATTAAATGTAAAGGCCAATTGTCTAGAGGTTCTTACAACCAGTCCATGTGAAAATTAGCGTTAATTACTATCTAAAAATATGCCCATATATAAGTAGGTAAGGTACTTAAGTTTTAAATAATAATAATATTTATTTCAACAAACTTACGAGTAATTTAACATTTTTTTACCTGTGGATCCCACACTAGGGCTAGCCTGTATCGTGGGGGCCTTAGTTCAAGACATCTTCTATACAAATAAAATTCTTTGTCCTGACGGACTGACGAATCAACGCACAGTCTAAACCGCTGATCGTAGGGACCTGAAACTTGGAGGATGTGTTCTTTGTATGACGTAGGCATCCGATAAGGAAGGATTTTCCATGGATTTTCCGTAATTCTACCCCTTAGGGGGTGAAAAGTGGGGACAAAATGTGTATGATACCAGGTGAATCCTTGGTCCATTTTTGACTTCTAAGCAGACGAAGTCGCGGGCAAAAGCTAGTATAAAATAAATACGAAAATTTCTTTGTTTGTTTTTTCCTTTTCTCTTCACGGTCAATCGACAGAACCGATTAGGATGTAAATCGGCAGAGTGATAGTTTAGGTGATGGAAAAGGACATAGGATACCGAAATTCCGGCGGCATTTAAATTTTTACAGTTATGTATTTGTTGCTGTTACTGCTATAACAACAAATACTTAAAACAGAAAAAAAGTGAGTCTCTCATACAACATGGTATACGGAACCCTTCGTGCGCGAGTCCGACTCACACTTGACCGGTTTTTCTTAGTAATTTTTATTTTTAATCCAAACTAATATTATAAAGCTGAAGAGTTTGTTTGTTTGAACACGCTAATATCATGAAATACTGATCAAAATTGAAAAAAAAACTGTGTTGGATAGTTTATTTATCGAGGATGGCTATAGGCTACTCTTTATTTTGATATTCCCACGGGATCGGGAGTTACGGGGTTAAAACCGCGGTTCGCAGCTAGTATGTATTAAATTGTATTTCATAAATATTAATTTATGCAAGCACAGATATGTCGGTAAGTATTTTATTTGACGACCCAGTTGGCACAATGGTCACCATGCCGGACTGCCAAACCTAGGGTTGCGGGTTCGATTCCCGCCTCAGACATGTATTTATGCTAAGATATTTGTCTGTGGTCTGGTTGTTTCTATGTATTACGAGTATAAGTATATATTTACAAAAGAAAAGTATATAAGTAGTATATCCGTTGTCTAGCACCCTTAACACAAGTCTAGTTACTTAGCTTGGGGCTAGATGGCGATGTGTGGAATGTCCTGCAATATTATTTTATTTTAATAATAATTTTATTTAAATTTTAAATTGAAATTCCTGTTTTTCGGTGAAATAGGCAAACTCCATCTTAGTATAAACGCTCGTAGGATGACTCGGTTTGCAAACCCTAATGAGGACATTTTCTCCACGAGGAAAATTCCGTAAACTCCCCATCTTTATTTACTTTAAAATTTACTAAATTAAATAAGAATATTATAATCATAAAAATGCGTATCTTTGCGCTACTTTTTATATGGTAGATATAGTATGTATACAAGAAGTTTTCCGTTCCAACACATTTTTAATACCTAAAAAACAAAATTATATTGCAGGATATTCCACACATCGCCATCTAGCCCTAAGTAACTAGACTTGTGTTGTGACTTGTGATATTTTTATTATTTTATGGAATAGCGAGTTATTTATATAGACGGACTATATCTTATCAAAAGCAAATATTTGCATCGAAGCTTTAAAATTACTAATGTGACTTTGTTAAAACCTGTCCTTTTTAGTCTGTTATTTTGGGATGAATCTTGAAACTTGTTTGGTAGGTAAAATACCTAAGTTTTGTAACTAGATGTTAACACGTGACTTTACTTGCGTAGATGTTTAATTTAATAGCATTCTTTTAAAAACTAAAATTATACAATTTTTTGATTTTAAATTTTTTTGCTCTATCTCTAGGCGATTAACATTTTCCTTAGAGGATCCGATGAGATATCTTAACAGTTCCGCGCTTAATGTCTCCCCTGGGGGAAGCATAGGAGATCCGCGAGAGCTTCCGATCTTATATTTAAAACTAGCTGCGCCCTGCGGTTTCACCCGCGTAACTCCCGATCCTGTGGGATAATCAAAATAAAAGTAGCCTATAGCCTTCCTCGAATAATAGACTATCCAAGTTATTTAGTTAGTTTTTAAGACGTTTTCAAGTGGTCTATGTACAATTGTATTAAGCATCCAAAGAAATAAATTTTTTTGACTTTGACTTTGACCAACTCAAAAATATTTTTTCAATTCGAACCAGTAGTTCTTGAGATAAGCGCATTCCAACAAACAACGGAAGCCCTCAAAAATTAATAATTTTTCCCTTTTTTCACATTTCCCACTGATTCTTTGCTCGTATTGGTCACAGAGTGATGTTATATAACCTAGAGCCTTCCTCGATAAATTGACTATCCAACTCAAAAATATTTTTTCATTTCGAACCAGTAGTTCCTGAGATCAGCGCGTTTAAACAACCAACGGCCCCCAAAGATAAATTATTTTCCTCGTTTTTTCCACATTTCCCACTGATTCTTTGC
Organism: Idaea straminata; assembly: GCA_951213275.1. Classification (NCBI taxonomy): domain Eukaryota; kingdom Metazoa; phylum Arthropoda; class Insecta; order Lepidoptera; family Geometridae; genus Idaea; species Idaea straminata. The sequence goes on along the minus strand of OX577866.1, from coordinate 11,118,009 downwards.
TCCTATTGGTCGCAGCGTGATGTTATAGCCTATAGCCTTCCTCGATAAATGGACTATCCAACACAAAAAAAACAATTCGAACCAGTAGTTCCTGGGATTAGCGCGTTCAAACAAACTCTTCAGTTTTATAATATTAGTATAGATGTGAAAATGTGTGTGTATGTTTGTTACTCCTTCACGCAAAAACTACCCGACGATTGCGATGAAACTTGGTATCTAGATAGCTGGAGACCTGGATTAACAAATAGGCTTCTTTTTATCATTAACAGCGCTCCGCGGTTTTACCCGCGTAACTCCCGATCCCGTGGGAATATCGGGATAAAAAGTAGCCTATAGCCTTCCTCGATAAATGGCCTACCCAACACAAAACGAATTTTTCAATTCGAACCAGTAGTTCCTGAGATTAGCGCGTTCAAACAAACAAACAAACTCTTCAGCTTTATAATATTAGTATAGATAATCGAAAACGTACATTGGTTTTGTATTATTAGTTAATAATATAGGATAGTCAAGCAATCAGGTTATATTAGCGTGATGTAATAGTCACCGACATGCCGTGATAGACAATTTGTTAAACTTTATAGCCAACTAGCTACGCCCCGCGGTTTCACCCGCGTAATAATTTTCTGCGCTACTTTCTTAATTTTTATTTCATAAGAACCTTCTCCTGATAATAACAAACAGACGAAAAAAAGAATTGGCCAAATTGGTCCAGGCGTTGTTTTATGCGCTTACCAACACATTTTGCGATTCATTTTTTTATTATAGATTATATTTTACTACAAATTATAAATTTTAAGTACCAGCGTAGGTCATTATCCTTTGCTTAATATTTTAAACAAGCATCACCTCGCGGTTTTACTGCGTGACTCCCGATCCCGTGGGAATATCGGGATAAAAAGTAGCCTTTGGCCAATGAATCAATGTATCCGCACACCAAGTTCAATTTCTATTGCTTTCATGCGAGGCAACAAACAATCAAGTCCAGGTCCAGGTCTCCAGCTATCTCCGAATCTCATCGTAATCGGTCCAGTAGTTTTTGCGTGAAAGAGTAACAAACATACACACAAACACAGACACACTCACAAACTTTCATATTTATGTAGGACTAGCTGTTGCCCGCGACTTCGTTCGCGATGTGGTTTTGGGTTATTTAGAATACCTAGCATTTTTCTGCATAGATACAATTTATCATTCGGTGTAAGTTATAAAAACAAAGTAGGTAGTTACATTGTTTTTAAACTATATTTTTAATTGATTTGGCAAAGGCAATTCTTATTCTAGGCTTACTCATACTCCGAAAGTAGGTCTAAAGATGCCTGAAGAGCGTGTAGAAAGAAAAACTTTCGGCCCTAGGGAAAATCGCTTTCACTGACAGCTGTCATGTTAAATTATGGCTTCGCGCGGCTTGTGCAATGTGTTTGTAGCCAGTATCAGTATCATTACGCATTAGGGACTTCAAAAACCCAACCTCCTTGATTTAGGTAACACCAAAGAATAACAATTATGGCTTCGCACGGCTCATCCATACTGCCAGAGTTTAGTACATAATAGGTTTTTTCTCAGTATTCGAATTCAGGTAGATATATTTAGTTCAAGATATCTTATTTAATAAAATAAATGTAAAGATGAAAACTGTAATTTAAATCTACGGACTTCGCGTCATTACTCAGTGTTGGATAAACTAATTTATAAAAATCTCTTCGGTAAGTACCGACGTATTTGAGTATTGAAAACATGTTAAAAACAAATAGCAAAAACAAAAAATCTACATAATGTATAACCTCTTTGGTCCCAACCTTGTAAGAGGATCAGGTAGTATGGAGTCTCTCATTCACTCTCGTTATTAGGAAGAATTTTATGTTTATCGTAATGAAAAGCACTTGTTACCCAAGGTGTGAAAGTCACTCATTTAGTCCCTCGAACTATTAGCGCCCTCGCCACGCTCGGGCGCCAAACTCCGTCTCGGGACTCAATGAGTGACTTTCACACCTTGGGTAACAATGTACTATTTTTGTTAATTTTTCACAAATAAAACATAATAAACAACAATATGATAAGCTAAAACTAAGTCCAATTTCTATTAGCACAAAACTTTCAACGTTCTTTGTCTTCCTAGTTATCTTTAGATTTTTGTAAATTATGGAAAAAATAATTATAAACTACCTTTGTGTCTCGATTCATATTTTTCAATTAATAATATAAGAGGTTATTATAGTATTTATAACACCAACATCATGCAAATAATAATCTATTTTGGTACAAATAATATTTTACATTGTTTTTATCTTATAATATAAAAATGAATCGCAAAATGTGTTGGTAAGCGCATAACTCAACAACGCCTGGACCAATTTGGCCAATTCTTTTTTTGTTGTCTTTGATATTGTCAAGAGAAGGTTTTTATGAAAGAAAATATTAAGAAAGTTGCGCAGAAAATGATTACGCAGGTGAAACCGCGGGGCGCAGCTAGTTTTCAAATAATAATATTAATGATTAAAAAGAAAGGCAATTGGACAGAACAAATACTAATACTTAAAATAACGCGATGCACATTGAGATCCTTACATATTGATAGCAGGCATTACGCTGAACAAAAAATGCTTTCACACCAAACATCTAAAGCGTCTCGGAAACGGGGTATTTGAAGGAACGTGATGTCCTATGAATCGAATTTTCTGAATTCTTGATCAAAATACCCAGTTTTTTTTATTAGGTAGCTGGCAGGGTTACGTAATTTTGGGAAAAAAAATGATTTTTACAAATGACTATTACCTGTATATTTTTAACAGACATCAAAAAAGGTGGAGGTTCTCAATTCGTCACGTATATATTTTTTTTTTATGTATGTTCGCTGATTACTCGTAAACTCTTGAAGCGATTTGGATAATTCTTTTTTGTTTTTACTATCTAAGGTTTCCGCTACTTGAACTCATAATTCAAACTATAGCAGGAGAAAAGCGCGATAGAAGTGTAACATCGAAGAAGTCTTCGGTAAAGGAGATCGGTAACATTATGTAGTAGTACCTCTTTGTACTAACCTCATTTTCAGTTTGACGTAGGTAGTATTAAATGCAAACTATTTGGTTTCATGACAGCTGTCATCTTGAGCGGAGGCATGTACTGTACCCCTACTATGACTTTTTGAAGCACTCGAAAAATAGAAACCCTTATAAGATCACTCTTTTGTCCGTCTGTCTGTCAGTGTGTCACTACCGATATTCTCAGAGACGGGTGGACCTAGTAAGTTGATTTTTAGGAAGTTTCATAGTAAATACTCAATATAGTATGTTTAATCGAATACGTAAAAAACCCGTGGTAAGGGTACTGTTCCCTTCTGACGTTCGATTACGTTTTACCACGGAAAAATATTTCGATTTCACATTGTTTAAATGTTTTTTTTTATCAAATATCTTAATTATTGTATTAAAGTTAAATTAAAACATACCCTAAATGTTATTCTGATATATTCTGAACATATTTGTGTGGACCTTGTTAAAATCTGTTCTGTAGTTTATGAGATTACCTGGTTCAAACAAACAAACAGACAGACAAACAGACAAAAATTCTAAAAACTACTCTATCGTGTTCAGCTAACGATTTTAAGGCGACCTGTGTATTTTTTTTCTGGATATCTTACAATTACAGATTTTTGATGTCTACAGATTCATTACTTATATGTATAGATTCTGAGTGAAAGGGGACGTAAGACGTAATGTTTCAGAGATGAAGGTTTGATAAGTGTTTGATTGGAGTTTGATTAGATTGATAGGATGCTAAAGAAAGTGGAAGGGACGATTGAATCGTTTTTGAATGCATATGATTCTTAAGGTGTGAGCGAGATGACGATAGCATGAGTGAAAGAGAAAGATGGTTAGTAAGGCGTGAATGAGAGGCAAGATAGGAAAACAGTGTAAGGAGAAAGGGAGAAAGCAGATAGATTAAGATTGTAAAAGACGGCTCAGCAGACGATTGTGAAATTAAAGATTAAAATAAAGACGAATAATAAAACAATACGGAGTTATTAATACGCCCCCATATTTATAATATTACTAGCTGTTGCCCGCGACTTCGATCGCGATGTGGTTTTGGGTTATTTAGAATACCTAGCATTTTTCTGCATAGATACAATTTATCATTCGGTGTAAGTTATAAAAACAAAATAGGTAGTTAAATTGTTTTTAAACTATATTATTAATTGATTTGGCAAAGTCAATTCTTATTCTAGGCTTACTCATACTACGAAAGTAGGTCTAAATATGCCTGAAGAGCGTGTAGAAAGAAAAACTTTCAGCCCTAGGGAAAATCGCTTTCACTGACAGCTGTCATGTTAAATTATGGCTTCGCGCGGCTTGTGCAATGTGTTTGTAGCCAGTATCAGTATCATTACGCATTAGGGACTTCAAAAACCTAACCTCCTTGATTTAGGTAACACCGAAGAATAACAATTATGGCTTCGCACGGCTCATCCATACTGCCAGAGTTTAGTACATAATAGGTTTTTTCTTAGTAATCGAATTCAGGTAGATATATTTAGTTCAAGATATCTTATTTAATAAAATAAATGTAAATATGAAAATGGTCAAAGCGACGTATGACCATGCTGCGCCTCTACCGGCGCCCTGTCAAGATGTTGCAGATGTGGCTTTATGTGACCGTGCGGTCAGTGTCGTTTCTTGAGTAAAAAATACTGGCAAATAAAAATATTTTAATTAGTATTATCTTTTGTTATTTTATAAAGTTTTTGTGTTAAGTTTAATCTGGTTTTTCATTTATGATTGTGTATTTTGTGTAAATAACATTTTCTAGACAAACCGTGTTACAAAAACTGTAATTTAAATCTTAGGACTTCGCGTCATCACTCAGTGTTGGATAAACTAATTTATAAAAATCTCTTCGGTTAGTACCGACGTATTTGAGTATTGAAAACATGTTGAAAACAAATAGCAAAAGCAAAAAATCTACATAAGGTCCCAACCTTGTAAGAGGATCAGGTAGTATGGAGTCTCTCATTCACTCTCGTTTTTAGGAAGAATTTTATGTTTATTCGTAATGAAAACCACAGTGTTTACCTCGGGTTTGTTTTGTTTGCCCAAGGTGTGAAAGTCACTCATTTAGTCCCTCGAAGTATTAGCGCCCTCGCTACGCTCGGGCGCCAAACTCCGTCTCGGGACTCAATGAGTGACTTTCACACCTTGGGTAACAATGTACTATTTTTGTTAATTTTTCACAAATAAAACATAATAAACAACAATATGATAAGCTAAAACTAAGTCCAATTTCTATTAGCACAAAATGTCCTATGAATCCCATTTTCTGAATTCTTGACCAAAATAACCAGTTTTTTTTATTAGGTAGCTGGCAGGGCTACGATATTTTGGAAAAAAAAATGATTTTTACAAATGACTATTACCTGTATATTTTTTAACCGACATAAAAAAAGGTGGACGTTCTCAATTCGTCACGTAAATATATATTTTTTATGTATGTTCGCTGATTACTCGTAAACTCTTGGAGCGATTTGGATAATTCTTTTTTGTTTTTACTATCTAAGGTTTCCGCTACTTGAACTCATAATTCAAACTATAGCAGGAGAAAAGCACGATAGAAGTGTAACATCGGAGGTCTTCGGTAAAGGAGATCGGTAATATTATGTAGTAGTACCTCTTTGTATTAACCTCATTTTCAGTTTCACGTAGGTAGTATTAAATGCAAACTATTTGGTTTTATGACAGCTGTCATCTTGAACGGAGGCATGTACTGCACCCCTACCATGACTTTTTGAAGAACTCGAAATAAAAGAAACCCTTTTTCGATCACTCTTTTGTCCGTTTGTCTGTCGGTGTGTCACTACCGATATTCTCAGAGACGGGTGGACCTAGTAAGTTGATTTTTAGGAAGTTTCATAGTGTATACTCAATATAGTATGTTTAATCGAATACGTAAAAAACCCGTGGTAAGGGTACTGTTCCCTTCTGACGTTCGATTACGTTTTACCACGGAAAAATATTTCGATTTCTTATTTTTTAAATGTTTTTTTATCAAATATCTTAATTATTGTATTAAAGTTAAATTAAAACATACCCTAAATGTTATTCTGATATATTCTGAACATATTCGTGTGGACCTTTTTAAAATCTGTTCTGTAGTTTATGAGATTACCTGGTTCAAACAAACAAACAGACAGACAAACAGACAAAAATTCTAAAAAGTACCCTATCGTGTTCAGCTAACGATTTTACGGCGACCTGTGTATTTTTTTCTGGATATCTTACAATTACAGATTTTTTGATGTCTACAGATTTATTATATGTATAGACTAGGACTAGTAGGAAGTAGGATTCTAAGATATTGGACACAGCGCCATTTAGCCTCGAGCTAAGCAACTGAAATCGACTTGAATAAAAGCCGGTCAAGTGCGAGTTGGACTCGCGCACGAAGGGTTCCGTACCATATTGTATACGAGCGAGCCCCACCTATTTTTTTTCCTATTTTTAGTATTTGTTGTTATAGCGGCAGAAAATACCTACGAAATTTTAAACTCTAGCTAATTAATTTAATTTAAGATATAAGAATACTGCTTATCATTTTAAGATGTTTTTTTACTAAAACCAAGTAATGACAATCGAACAGTTGAGACTATTTTGTCCCAGTATTTTGTTTTTTTGGAACAATAATAAAAGACAAAATAAGACGTTCAAACAAAAAAAATTTTTGGAACAAATATTTTTTTGTTTATCTTGCCACTTAGTATTAGTAGTGCAATTGGTAATGAGGTAATCCACGGGAGATTTTTTAACATGCGTTTAATTTGCCAATAAGAATAGTAGTGGCACGGGAAAGTAAAATTTCCCTTCACTCTACTAGTAGTGCCAAGCGGTAGTCCCTAAGAAAATAAACGAAAAAAATCATCAGTCTAGCTATCACGGTTCATGAGATACAGCCTGGTGACATACAAAACGGACAGACGGATGAACAGTGAAGTCTTAAAAGGGTCCCGTTTATACCCTTTGGGTACGAAACCCTAAAAAGGGAAATGCCCAAAAGTAGGCCACCTTATGACGTCTCGTCGCGTCTAATCTTTATTTTGTTTAATAACCTTGTACTTACTGAATTTGTTATACTGCATTCTACTAATCTATATCTATACATATAATAAATCTGTAGACATCAAAAAATCTGTAATTGTAAGATATCCAGAAAAAAAATACACAGATCGTCTTTAAATCGTTAGCTGAACACGATAGGGTGGTTTTTAGAATTTTTGTCTGTTTGTCTGTTTGTCTGTTTGTCTGTCTGTTTGTTTGTTTGAACCAGGTAATCTCATAAACTACAGAACAGATTTCGACAAGGTCCACACAAATATGTTCAGGAAATATCAGATTAACATTTAGGGTATGTTTCAATTTGAGTTTAATACAATAATTAAGATATTTGATAAAAAAACATTTAAAAAATGTGAAATCGAAACATTTTTCCGTGGTAAAACGTAATCGAACGTCAGAAGGGAACAGTACCCTTACCACGGGTTTTTTACGTATTCGATTAAACATAATATATTGAGTATTTACTATGAAACTTCCTAAAAATCAACTTACTAGGTCCACCCGTCTCTGAGAATATCGGTAGTGACACACTGACAGACAAACGGACAAGAGAGTGATCGAAAAAGTGTTTCTTTTTTTCGAGTTCTTCAAAAAGTCATGGTAGGGCTGCAGTACATGCCTCCGCTCAAGATGACAGCTGTCATAAAACCAAATAGTTTGCATTGAATACTACCTACGTGAAACTGAAAATGAGGTTAGTACAAAGAGGTACTACTACATAATATTACCGATCTCCTTTACCGAAGACCTCCGATGGTACACTTCTATCGCGCTTTTCTCCTGCTATAGTTTGAATTATGAGTTCAAGTAGCGGAAACCTTAAATAGTAAAAACAAAAAAAGAATTTTCCAAATCGCTCCAAGAGTTTACGAGTAATCAGCGAGCATACATAAAAAAATAAATATATACGTGACGAATTGAGAACCTCCTCCTTTTTTGATGTCGGTTAAAAAATATACAGGTAGTTATTTGTAAAAATCATTTTTTTCCCAAAATTACGTAGGCCTGCCAGCTACCTAATAAAAAAACTGGGTATTTTGGTCAAGAATTTAGAAAATTGGAAAAGGGGTCCGGACATTCAGTATGGTAGCGTGGTTATATGTTATGTTATGTTTTTTGCGCTGTGATTTTAGACCCGATGAATAAATTATGCCCAACGCTTTATAGGTTTTGTTTGATGGCATTATTTGTCATTTCGATAGGTATGGGACTCAAAGTGAACCGCAAACTTTTGAAAAATTATAGGTTATCATTTTTCTTTAAATATTCCATTTCCGAAACGTCTCGCTTTAGAAGTTGAATGTCCTTTTGTAGTTTGGCATAAAGGTTTTGGAATAATCGGTTTTGACATAAAAACCTAAACTAGGCATAACATAATTTTACACAATTATTTTTGGCATAAAGTCACCGCGCACTCTTAGAAAATCAAGGAACATCACGTTTCTTCAAAAACCCTTTTTCGAAAACGCTTTAGAGGGTTGGTGTTTTTATTATTTGTTTTTTTTTCGATGCCCTCTATCGATAGGTATGAGTCTCAAAGAGCACCGTGCACTTTTGTGAAATCATAGGACATCACGTTCCTTCAAATACCCCGTTTCCGAGATGCTTTAGATGTTTGGTGTGAAAGCATTTTTTGTTCAACGTAATGCCTGCTATCAATATGTAAGGATCTCAATGTGCATCGCGTTATTTTAAGTATTAGTATTTGTTCTGTCCAATGGCCTTTCTTTTTAATCATTAATATTATTATTTGATAATAAAAACAATGTAAAATATTATTTGCACCAAAATAGATTATTATTTGCATGATGTTGGTGTTATAAATACTATAATAACCTCTTATATTATTAGTTGAAGAATATGAATCGAGACACAAAGGTAGTTGATAATTATTTTTTCTTTAATTTACAAAAATCTAAAGATAACTAGGAAAACAAAGAACGTTGAAAGTTTTGTGCGAATAGAAATTGGACTTAGTTTTAGCTTATCATATTGTTGTGTATTATGTTTTATTTGTGAAAAATTAACAAAAATAGTACATTGTTACCCAAGGTGTGAAAGTCACTCATTGAGTTCCGAGACGGAGTTTGGCGCCCGAGCGTAGCGAGGGCGCTAATAGTTCGAGGGACTAAATGAGTGACTTTCACACCTTGGGTAAACAAAACAAACCCGAGGTAAACACTGTGCTTTTCATTACGAATAAACATAAAATTCTTCCTAATAACGAGAGTGAATGAGAGACTCCATACTACCTGATCCTCTTACAAGGTTGGCACCAAAGAGGTTATAGATTATGTAGATTTTTTTGTTTTTGCTGTTTGTTTTCAATATGTTTTCAATACTAAAATACGTCGGTACTTACCGAAGTGATTTTTATTAATTAGTTTATCCAACACTGAGTAATGACGCGAAGTCCGTAGATTTAAATTACAGTTTTTGTAACACGGTTTGTCTAGAAAATGTTATTTACACAAAATAGACAATCATAAATGAAAAACCAGATTAAACTTAACACAAAAACATAATAAAATAACAAAAGATAATACTAATTAAAATCATTCAAAATGCAAGCATTTCCTGCCAGTATTTTTTTACTCAAGGAACAACACTGACCGCACGGTCGCATAAAGCCACATCTGCAACATCTTGACAGGGCGCCGGCAGAGGCGCAGCATGGTCATACGTCGCTTTGACCATTTTCACCTTTACATTTATTTTATTAAATAAGATATCTTGAACTAAATATATCTACCTGAATTCGATTACTAAGAAAAAACCTATTATGTACTCTCTGTCAGTACTCTGGCAGTATGGATGAGCCGTGCGAAGCCATAATTTGACATGACAGCTGTCAGTGAAAGCGATTTTCCCTAGGGCTGAAAGTTTTTCTTTCTACACGCTCTTCAGGCATCTTTAGACCTACTTTCGGAGTATGAGTAAGTAAAGTGCCTTCGCCAAATCAATTAAAAATATAGTTTAAAAACAATGTAACTACCTATTTTGTTTTATAACTTACACCGAATGATAAATTGTATCTATGCCGAAAAATGCTAGGTATTCTATATAACCCAAAACCACATCGCAAACGAAGTCGCGGGCAACAGCTAGTATTATTCTATAATGTTACTACTTCACCAAAAAAACTACTGGATATCGCAAATTACTAAATATCGCTATTCCAAGAGTATTTAATAATGAAGTAATAAAATCAAAATTAGGTATAATAATACATTTTATTCAATAATCAACAAAGTAAAAATACAAATAAAAATAACAAAAACAAGGAATGAGTATTTTTATCTACAGCTTTTTGTGTTTAATAATTTAATTTAAATAAGTTACTTATTGTAAATTTCATTTTCAATTTAATATCATTTCTATTTCGCTTTGTATTAACATTACAAACGTGACAAAACAGCTTTTAACTAATCACCAGCCAAGCGGTGGTGCAGCTAATTTCATATTTATATTTCAACATATTATTATCACAGCCACTAATTGGTATTTTGTTTACAAATTCGAAAAAAAAAAATTTTTGCATTAAATCTAAGGTAATTCTAATTGTGAATCATTTCCCTAGGGAATCTAAAACTACTCTGGTTAAGGCGCTTATAGGAGCCAAAAGCAATATTCCTTTCACCCATTACTTAAATTATTAACTATTGCATGGAAAATTGTTGTGTGTAAAGTTTCTAGGCAAAACAGTACTGTTCTAAACTATTCTGTTCGAAAAGCGAGCTTTATTTAATAATTATATCTATACGGTTAATTTAATATTTGGCTCACACAACATCAATTTACATTGCTACTTTACTGAACAATTGACTTACCTATCTAAAAATACTTTTGTATTGTGTTTGTTATTTTAATACTCTTGTATTGTATTGATAATTTAAATCTATTTAAGAGAAACAGGACAAACATTTGACTTACCTATCTAATAATACTCTTGTATTGTATTTGTAATTTAAATCTATTTTAGAAGATCAGGACAAACATTTGGCTTACCTATATAATAATACTTTCGTATTGTATTTGTTATTTTAATACTCTTGTATTGTATTTGTAATTTAAATCTATTTGAGAAGATCAGCACAAACATTTGGCTTACCTTTCTAAAACGTTTGTGTTGTATTTGTTATTTTAATACTTTTTTATTGTATTTGTTGTTTAAATACTCTTGTATTGTATTTGTTATTTAAATATATTTAAGAGGATCACATATAGTTACAACTACCTAGACCGGAAATTTTCTGCACATAAATATTTGTTTGAGGCGAGAATCTAACCAGCAACGTTCTAAATTACTTATTTAGGTAGGTACTATGGCATTGTTTTTTACTTAATAATTAAATCTACACAGTTAATTTAACATTTGGTATACAGCATCAATTAACATTGCTAATTTGCAGAACAATTGACTTACTAATCTAATAATACTTTTGTATTGCATTTGGTTTTTATTACTTGTATTTGTTTTTAGTTTTCCATGCACAAAGGGTAAAACCTTATACCAAGTTTAAATCTGTTTATGAGATTCACATGTAGTTACAAACCCATAGACCAGAAACAATATATCTGCACATAACTATATGTTTGAGGCCAGAATCGAACTTGCAGTCTTAGCAACACAGGCGGGTGTTCTCCCGCCGCATCACAAAGGTTGTAAAATAGAAAGAAGTCTCAGAAAAATATATAAATGACAAAATACAAAATATTTGCAAGTTCTCTCTATCTCATTTTTAATAAATTCATGAATAATAAATACTAAGTAGATCAAAAAGATCATTAATTTCGGTTTTTTAAATTCGCAAATCAGTTGTTTATATTTTTATACAATAAATATTTAAAAAAAAATATAATAAAATATTAGTACAATTTTGTATTTAGGCACATTAGAACACAAAATGGATTTTAATTAGAACCTCTGACAGGCGCTTTATCAATGGTTGAACAGAAACCCTGGAATCACTTTTAGATACTCGTAGGGACCAGCCTACCAGGACATAACAAACAAAAAATTTAAATAAATTCATTAACATAAAAATAATTTATAGTATTTGCCTTATAAGATGTCTATTCAAGCATTTAAAACATATTTATGCCAAGACGTTTCCAAATCATACTTTCTCGGGGCAAATTGCTTATTCACATTACAATTTGCTTATTATAATTTATTACCTATAATACGCTTATTCACGCAATTTAAAACATAGTTCTCCAATTCATACTTCCTTTGCGTAATTTATTTATTGACACTTATAACTTGCCTATTGTAATCTATAAAACGCCTATTTCGCAATTTAAGACACATATTTCTGCCAAAGCGTTTTCAAATTTGTTCTGTGCAAATTGCATATTTACACTAATAAATTGCCTATTGCAATCTAAAAAGCGCCTTTTCACGCAATTTAAGATACATATTCCAGCCAAAGCGTTCCCAAATTCATACTTTTTCTGTGTAATTAGTTTCTTTACACTTATAACTTGCCTATTGTAATCTATAAAGCGCCTATTCACGCAATTTAAGACACATATTTGTGCCAAAGCGTTACCAAATTCATACTTGTTCTGTGCAAATTGCGTATTTACACTTATAACTTGCCTATTACAATCTATAAAGCGCCTATTCACGCAATTTAAGACACATATTTCTGCCAAAACGTTCCTAAATCATACCTACTAGTAAATTTTTAGGAACTATTTAATATATCGTCTATCGTTATAGGAATTTAAACTACCATAGTTATTTAAACTACTAAAGTTATTTAAAAAGGGATATTTACCATGTTTTTTTTTGAGCTCGATTTATGCGACAATGCTGTTGTCATTACAAGCACCATTTTCACGAGACTAGTTATTGATAGTTAAAGGCGACCGTATAGGACCACCTGCTTTTGCGAGCATTTGCTACGTCAACTTAATGTCTAGATTATGTATTTTGTGTTTGTAAGAAATCAATATCACTTTAAAAGAGACACCAACGCGGGTAAAGTCGCATAGTGCTAGTGACGAAATAAAAACAAAAAAAAAATGGTAAACATCCCGTTTTAAAACGGCTATCATCTAGAATATCTTCCTATAAGTGTTGTTCATAAACACATTGACAGCAGTATCGATCGGTGATACAATGATCGGTATGGAGGCGAGGCCGGCGCCTACAGTGATCCAGCAGCGGGCGTTCTGGGGTATGGAGTGGTGTTTCGAGACGAGGTAGCACGTCAATGTACATATCCTGGAATTTAGGAAAAACTTGATTAGGAAGACATTAAAATGGTAAAATTACATTTTTTTCTCTGAACTATTTCCTACGTGTGGAACCGTGCTACGTCCTCTCTTCTTGCCAATTAAATCATAAAACGTGCATACTCATTATATTTTTATAAAGTTTCTAAAATATATTAAAATATTATTTTATATTAAATATATTAACTTAGTCAAAAAATCACCAATCACGCGGGGTTTACACACACTAAATTTAGTTGCCGAACAAACTGACGTACACACAAAAAGTAGCTTTATGGATTATTTGTTATAATTAATTTGTTTTAACTACACTATTGCATTGGGGAATCCTGTAATGATAGATGTAGTTTTTCTGATAAATAAATAAATATTTCTATAAATGATGCCCATAAGCACTTTAACGGCCTGTGCATTATTTTTATATAAACCGCCAATATACTGGAATACCCTTCTATAAAGGTTGCCCATAAGTTATATGTGCAATGATGATAAGTAAGGATTCAAACCTATAATCTGCTTATTATTTTCGATAAAATGCCTTTTTCCGCAATTTAAGACACATTTCTGCCGATAACAACCCAGACAATACTTTCACTGTGCAATGTGATTATTCACACACTTATAAGAAGGCTATTACGATGCATGGAACCAAACTTATAAACTGCTTATTATCTTCTATAAAATGCCTATTCGCGGAATAAAGACATTATTTTCTGCCAATAAGACCCCAAACCATACTTTCATTGTGCTTATGCTGCTGAACACACCTAAAAAAACCTATCTTTTTTTAAAGCGCCTACATTAAAGAATATCCATCTATAAGTATTTATCATAAGCACTTTAATGGCTTCTATAAAATGCTTATTCGCGGAATTCAAGACACATTTCTGCCAATAACATCCCAAATCACTGTGCAATGTGCTTGTTCACACATTTAATAAGAGGGCTATATTATTTATAAAGCGCTTTAATATATTTATTATATAAAGCGATTTTTTTTTAAACCGCCTATCATTTTTCATATAATGAGCCCCTATCTTTTTTTTATAAAGCGCCTAGAGTTTTTTATATAAATCGCCTATCTTTTTTATATAAAGCGCCTATCTTTTTTTAAAAAGCGCCTATATATTCTAGAATATCCTTCTATACGTATTGTTCATGAATATATTGACAGCTACATCGATAGGTGTTACTATGATAGGTATGGAAGCAAGGCCGACGCCGACAGGGAGCCAGCGGAGCGCGGGCGACGGCATGGAGGACCGCTTTTTATAGAGTAAGTTGTACGTGTAGGCACGTATCCTGGAATATTAGTAAAAAGGGGTTATACAACGCGTCTTTTTTTTATATAAAGCACTTATTTTTTTTTTAATGTGCCTATATTTTTTATAAAGCGCTTGATTTTTTTTTATGAAGCGTCTGCATTTTTTTATAAAGTGCCTATATTTTTATAGAGCGCCTATATTTTTATAAAGCGCATAAATTTTTGATAAAGCGCCTATATTTTTATAAAGCGCCTATATTTTATAAAGCGCCTATATTTTGTATAAAGTGCCTATATTTTTTATAAAGTACCCATATTTTTTATAAAGCGTCTATATTTTCATAAAGCGCCTATTTTTTTATGAAGCGCTTATATTTTTATAAAGCGCCCATATTTTTTATAAAGCGCCTATTTTTTTATAAAGCGCCTAAATTTTATAAAAGTGCCTATTTTTTTATAAAGTGCCTATTTTTTTTTATAAATTAGTAGGAATACGCACATATCCTGGAATGTAGGTAAAGGGCCGTTAGAGTGATACCACATAAATGTAGTTTTTTTTATCTAAATCAGGGTTTGATAGATTTAACCCAAGTTTCTTGTGGTAAAGATGTTAATTTTTTTGCGTTTTAAGAAAGAACGCAGCGGCGGTTGTTTGACGGTTTGGCGTAATAAGGAAGATTAGATTAGTATATGTACCTGTTAATAGTAATTCCTGGGATGATGATAGAGGCGAGGGTCTGCCAGATGAGAGCGTCGCCTGCTGCAGTCATCACTTTGGTGATACGGCCGTCTTTCTGCAACACACGTGTATCATGTCAAAAAATCTGTACAAAAGCGAATAAACAAGATTTGAGAGTTTTAGCGAGAACGAGTTAACAACATGTCGTGCTGCAGTTTTATTTTCATGAAACTTAGTTGTAACCCGAGTTGAATTGTTTAATTCTGGTGGAATGTTATTCTAAATTGAATAACATTCCACCAGAATTAAATTCACCAGAAAAAAATTAAATTAATTCTGTGAAAGTGCACAAGTGTAGTGAAAGTAAAAATCAGTGTCAAACATGAAGTTTTCTCGTTGCCTCCAAATCTCCTATTAAGGTTATGGTAAACTTGCCACCGCTTTACTATAGCCCCTGACTTGACGGTCTATGACGACTTTGACTGTTTTGAAACACTTTAGGCCCGATTTATGAAAAATCGCGTCATAATTTGATGCAAAATATTACTTGACACTGGCTAAATGCACAAGCCGCGCGAAGCCATAATTAATAGAAAAAAAAACAAGATTGAGACAAATCGTTTGGCATTTTTTTTTTTTTTTTTGTTTAGCTTGGCTTAGCTTAGATTAAGTTTGCCTATTTTCTTTTTCTTAAACATTACACTTAGATATGAATATAATATACACACGAGCTTTCACTATACACACTTACACTTATATTGCATTAAATATCACACCTGAGTGTGGGTGGGAGTTCACCCGCGTACCCAGGACCTTAAGGCCGTGGGGTGACGTGGAAAACTCACACTCACACGCATTCACACGTAACCGTTCAAACACCACGTACAATTATTCACGCATATCTCGTCTTATTTATTTATCTACTATATATTACCTATATATTAATCTAACCCTATCAATCTACCCACATTTTTCCTAAAAAGTTCTTGCTGTAAATTGTAACAGTCAATTGTTATTTAAAAACACATGAGTCCTGGATCTGAAAGGCGGGAGCCTGGAGACCTGTAAAACAGGTTTTATTAAAAACCTTAGTGCAGGCTCCAGACTCCACAGTAATAGATTAAAAACCTAATGTTTTATTAATTAGCTGATACAATGTTTCGTAAGTGCCTATTGTTAATATGTTATTGTGGGAAAATAAATATAAATTTATTTATTATTATTATTTGTTTGTTATATGTCCTATATCACGGGACTATGGAGTACCGGACCTTTGGAAGGCATGCGTGGGGCCGAAGCCAACACGTAGAGGCCCTTTACAATAACAAGTTTAATGGCAAAGTATGATGTGGACATCAAACCGGCGATTATCCCTGTCTGCACTATAAAATGCAGCCAAGGACAATCTCCGGTTTGAATAGAACTATTGATAAACTGCAGGAGAAAACTACTACTTGGGCTATTGTGATGGGATGGTAGTGGACTGGATACTAGGGAACTATGGGTACTATGGCACCTGCCGTAACAATGTTCAACAAACATGTAAAAGTGGCAGGTGGAGACTCGCCAAATCTCAAACTGGGCCACCCTAATCAGCTGAGTAAATTACAGCAAGGGGGCAACAGGGACGAGAGTGGCTTAAAGATAGTGATGCCGCACTGGGTTTTAAACTCAGGTCACGGGCTCCCTGAGGGTCCAGCCTACCTGGCCCACTCACCACTGACGTGCGGCATATATCTTTCGAACGTATTCTTGCGACTCCACTCTGGACGGCCGGTGAAGGCAAGCCAGAGGCGGGGGACCGCTTCCTCGTCATTTTTCACTCCGATCAGCCAACTAAGGCCAGCCGGAGATGAGGAACGGTTGCTTCCCCCTGGAGCACTCGGGAACCGCGGGGTCGCTACTCCCCGACACCTCGCCTCAAGGTGCCCTGCGGGCTTATTATTATTATTATTAATAGTGCCTCTTTCAGACACCTGTGGGAAGCAGAGTTATAGGACATGTAATACATATTAATAGGACTTCGATATCAGACCTATAGAGGAGAATGGGGTCGTCCATTAACGTTTCCCCCCCCCCCCTTCCCCTAGGTGATACATGGTGAGGTTTAAGACTACCCCCTCCTCCTACCCCGTTATATCACGTGTATTTTTAGTACCTACAAAGACCTATTTATTATTTTAATATTTATAAAATACCTGTCAACATTTTATTATAAAAAAATGTTCCCCGCTTTTCAATTGAGTATTGCGCGTTTGAAAAGAAAAAAACTTGAGAGGTATCAAGGGACACCCGGATGGAACGAAGTTTCTTTCGATTAATAAGTGAAGGAATTGTAATAAAATCAAAAAGTCTCGTTACAACTTTTGGTCTTAATTTTTTCCGTCTAGCCCCCTTTCGCAACACGTCATAAGGAACATCTTCCAATAAATACAAGTAATATATTACTATATCCCCACCTTCCTTATGGTATTACGTGATTATTTATGGACCCCTCCCCCTTTCGAGCCTCACGTGATTAATGGACAGCCCCAATGGTAAAAGACTTACCGGGCGTTGGTACAAAGGTAGGCAGAAGGAAGGTTATTCATACGATTATTAGGGTTTCTTACCCAAATGGTAAAAACGGGACCTATTACTAAGACTTCACCTGTCTGTCACCAGGCTGTATCTCATGAACCGTGATATCTAGACAGTTGAAATTTTCACAGATGATGTATTTCTGTTGCCGCTATTAGAATTTGGAGGTACGAGGTGATGTGTACCTCCAAAGGGAAGATCTTCCACCGGGCAGGGGTTATACCCGGTAGGCCGCGGCCCAACGATGTTTCACTAGAACTTTTATGATAATAATGAGCTTATCTTCAGAAAAACTTCGCTTGCGCGATCTAGGATCTACGATCAGCTTAGTGACGACATCTGTTGGTGGCGATGTGAAGCGTCGCCACAACATATTATTATACTAAAAATAGAATATAATAGTCCGGAACCCTTCGTGCGCGAGTACGACTCGCACTTGACCGGTTTTTGTTTATGACTTACATGATATTTTATGACTGACTGATTAGCACATCTGTTCTAAACACAATTCAATACAATATTTTATGATATGTTATTTCATAGTTTTAACTTTTCAGTCTTAAATATAAGTGGGTTTTTAATTTCCTAATGGATCTAGGCCTCTACAAGTGACATTTCCAAATACATCTAAAATCCCTTGGTCGCGCTATAACTCGAGAACGGGGGACCGATTTAGCTAATTTCCAGGGAAAGTTAAAATGGGCGGGGACGTGAAGTGCATCGTTCACAAAGTGTTCGTGGTCTTTAAACATAGTTAAACAAACTAGTGTCATAATCCAGGGATGAAACAGTCGACTACGTTTGTATGGAGAGTGCCCGGTACCCTTTCCTCTTAAGGTCGCTGCATACGTAACGTGATTTTTCTCGTGCCAGACGATTTCTTGACAGCATTTTATATAAAATATCACGTTGAGCCGTGGGCAAATAATATGAAAAAAATATAGGCAAGGCATTGAGAATCTTCTCCTTTTTTTGAAGTCGGTTAAAATGGATTGTGTGGATGGCTTAGATACCCAAGCTTGATTGATGGGGTGTCAGGTCAGTTACTTAAGTATATAAGTTACTATCATCATCTTGTAGTTTCACCCATGTAAGTCCCGATCCCGTGGGAATATCGGAATAAACGGAGCCTATAACACTCTCAATGAATCAATGTATCCTCATACCAAGTTACATCAAAATCGGTTCAGCAGTTTCGGAGCCTATTAAAGCAAAGAATCAAATCTGTTCTCTTTATAATATTACTAGCGACACGCCCCGACTTCGCACGGCTTTATTGATTACTCTATTATCTCTTTATTCGCACGGCTTTATTGATACCTCTTGATTACTCTTTCTATTTTAAAAAAGGCGGGTCAAAATCCGTTGCGTAGTTTTAAAGATCTAAGCATACATAGGGACAGACAGCGGGAAGCGACTTTGTATTATACTATGTAGTAGGCTTACCATACGTGCCGGCTAGACTGCGACGGTCCCGGGCAAACTTGATCAATTGAAGATCGGAGTAGGATGGAAGAATTCATCGTGGAAAGGCTTCCAGTTTGTTGTTTAAGTGCAGACTCAACTTAACAATTGAACATGTCAATTGTTAAGTTGAGTCTGAACATGTTATGATAAAATTAAGCCCGATAAAAGGACTCTGAAGAAAGTGAACTCTACTGGAAAATATAAAGTAAAAGTGGGTGAAAAATAAACCTAGACTTTTCGGAGTTGTTTGTTCAAATTGTACTTTATCTCTTTTTTTTTTTAATAAAAAATATATTTACATATCGGAATTAAGCCATCGATGATTTTTGAATAATCGGGACGCCAGTGCCATCTAGCGGCACTAGACGGAGTCTACGGCGCGGTTGACGACTGTGTCGGTCGGTCGCATTCTTACGTGAACCGTCGGTGACTACGGTCGGCAACTACGTGTAGAAACTGTCTCGCGTTCCGTATACCTAAAGACTAATTTGTGTGATTGTACTTTGGACTCTCTTTTATTTTGTGTGTTGATTTGTGCATTATACTTTGTTCACCAAATACGGAGTTTTACTGAACCGGCATCTACCTACATACGCCCATTAGTGTGTAAAAGATGTCTGATGACGATCATAATCCATCTGCGCCGTTATCAGAAGTGGGATCAATGCTGGTTCAAATCAGAACACAGAAAGTGACCGTTGGCGGGCGATGTTTGAACAGCAAAATTCAAATATGCGAGCACTTATCGAGGCTTTACAAGCACCTAAACCAGCCAACTACGTGGATTTACCCGAGTTCGACCCGGACAAGACCGATACGGAAGCGAGATCGTGGTGCGCAACTGCTGATTTAGTTTTTGGTAAAAAACCGTTGTGCGGTGGACAACTCGTCGTGGCGATAAATAAGGCGCTGAAAGGGACGGCATCGACGTAGCTATCGCAAATAGCATACCAAGGCATGACATGGAGCGAGTTTAAAGTGCTTTTTACATCGAGATTCGTTTTGAACGAAACACTTGCCGGTACCCTCATTAATTTAAAAAGTGACAAACCGAGTGACAACGAATCCCTAGTTGCTTACGCGAGTCGCTTGATGACGTCATTGTGCAATCGTTGGAAGGACGTCGATAAGGAACAGATTGTAGTGGCAATGGTACTCGCTCACCTATCGCAATTTGACACGAATTTGCAACGATTGGCATTCACGACCGATGTTACTTCAAGAGATAGATTGCAGAAGGAACTTCATGCGTTTTCTCACTTGAAGCGTAAGATGAATAATGCAAGTGATTTGACAAGTTCAAGCGATGTTAAACGACCTAAGATTACTGCGCTGAAGTGTTTTAATTGCGGTAAAATGGGCCATAAGAGATCAGAATGCAGAAGTAAGCCCTTTGATAACAAATCACGACCTTTGGCATCTATAACTTCAAGCAACGCAGTTCAACAACCTGTAGCGAAACCTCTAGTATGTTTTAAATGTGGGAAGCCTGGACATATCGCGATTCGATGCACAAGCGGCAGCATTCAAGCGGGCGGCGGCATCGGTACGAGCGTTGTGGGCACAGGCCGGAGTGAGCGACGCGTTGATCTTTGCGTTGTTCAACCACCATCGGGGACACTCGAGCATAAAGGTGAGCTGTATGGTTTTTTTTACGATTCCGGGGCTGAGTGTTCATTGATTAAGGAGAGTGTTATGGCTAAATTAAGTGGTCAGCGTGTCAATAATGTTGTGGCAATGACTGGTATTGGGAAAAGTCAAGTTTTTAGTACAAACTAGATTGTATGTTGTATAACGATTAACGATCACTCTCTTGATATTTTGTTGCATGCTTTACCTGACAGTTACTTGCAAAGTGACATTATTATTGGACGTGAAATTCTTCACCAAGGTTTTTCTATTAACATGACAGCAACCGATTTTGTTTTGAAAAAAGAAGTTCTTTTAGTCAATTCTGTTAGTAGTGATAATAAACAACAAGCTAATTTAAGTGCTATTGATACAGATGTAACTGGACCTGAAAAATCTAAACTTTTAGAGACATTATGTCAATTTGCCGATTTTTTTATTACTGGTATGCCAAAAACGCGAGTCATAACTGGTGAGCTTAAAATTAGATTGATCGACCCAAATCGGACGGTCCAAAGGCGGCCATATTCCTTCATGTCTGCGGAAGAACGTTGTGTAATGCGTGAACGTGTCAAAGAGTTATTAGATGCAAATATTATAAGACCAAGTTGTTCTCCATTTGCAAGTCCGGCTCTATTAGTAAAGAAACGTGACGGTTCTGACCGTATGTGTATAGACTACCGTGAGCTCAATAGCAACACTGTTTCAGATCGGTACCCTCTTCCCCTCATTTCTGATCAGATAGCTCGTCTCAATGGTGCAAATTATTTTTCACAATTAGACTGCGCTAGTGGGTTTCACTTAATTCCTGTAAATGAAGAGTCAATAGAGTGTACAGCCTTTATAACTCATGATGGCCAGTACGAGTTTCTTACTATGCCCTTTGGCTTAAAAAATGCTATCTCAATTTTTCAGAGAGCCATAATGAATGCTTTAGGTGACCTTGCTCATAGTTACGTCATAGTTTACGTAGATGATGTTTTGATTGTCTCTCCCGATGTAGAGTCAGGGATAGAGCGGCTTAAAATTGTGCTAAAAGCTCTAACGAAAGCCGGTTTCTCGTTAAATCTTAAGAAATGCTCCTTCCTCAAGACCAAGGTAGAATTTCTAGGATTTGAAGTAGAAGCTGGTCATATTAGACCTAATCATAGAAAAGTAGAGGCCTTGACGGCTCTACCGCCACCGCAAACTGTAACACAGTTGAGGCAATTTATCTGATTGGCTTCATATTTTCGTCAATTTGTGCAAAATTTTGCTCGTATTATGGCTCCTTTATATCGGTTGACTTCCCTTAAAGGTGATTTGACTTGGAAATCTGAACATGAGGACATTCGTCAAAACATAATTTCCGTTTTAGTAAGCAATCCCGTTTTGATGATATTTGACCCACAGTATTCGATTGAGCTTCATACTGATGCTAGTAGTTTAGGTTATGGAGCAATTCTATTTCAAATTGTTAATGGAACACGTCATGTCGTAGCGTACTTCAGCAAGCGAACTTCCCTTGCAGAGAGCAAATACCACTCTTATGAGTTGGAAACACTTGCAGTCGTGAACTCTATCAAACATTTTCGACATTTTCTTCATGGTAGAAAATTCACCGTAGTTACAGATTGTAACTCCTTAAAATCTTCGCAAGCTAAACATGACCTAACTCCTAGAGCACATAGGTGGTGGGCTTTTCTTCAATGCTTTGATTTTAACGTGGTTTACAAGAAAGGCTCAAAAATGACTCACGTAGATTTCCTCTCCCGTAATCCGTTACTAAGTCCGTCAAAACCATCAATACCACATGTAGAGCAAAAGCGCATCGATATTACCGAACTTTCGCCTAATTGGATTCGAGCTGAACAACGGCGTGATGTTGAAATATCTAAAATTATTAATGATTTAGGAAATGATCAATTAGATGAGCAGCTAGCTAAGTCCCACTCCGGAAAGGTACAAGCCGAGCTTCATCCGATTCCGAAAGTTACGACTCCGTGGCACACAATCCATATAGACGCGACAGGTAAACTAAGCGGTAAAAATGATGGCAAGGAATATGTTTTCGTTTTAATAGACGCGTTTACCAAATATGTCTTGCTGTTTCACACTACTAACATAGACTCCAAAAATAGTATTCGTGCAGTTACTCAAAGCGTCGCGCTTTTTGGAGCTCCAACTCGAATAATAGCAGATCAAGGTCGATGTTTTGCGAGTAAAGAGTTTGGTGATTTTTGCGAGAGCAAGAACATCAACTTGCATCTCATAGCCACCGGTTCATCACGTGCAAACGGACAAGTAGAGCGCGTTATGAGTGTCCTTAAAGCGATGTTAACTGCCGTAGAGACTAACGAAAATAAATCGTGGCAAGATGCACTAGGCGAAGTACAACTTGCTATTAATTGTACTATGAACCGTGTTACGAAAGCATCACCCCTCGAATTATTAATTGGTAAAGTCGCCAGGCCGTTATCCATGATGGTTGGTGATGTTGATAATGTGGTAGATATCGATGAACTTCGTGAGACTGCATCGTAAAACATTCAAAGAGGCGCAGAATATGACAAGGCTAGGTTTGACCGTACAAAGGCAACAATTAAAAAGTTTTCGGTTGGTGATTTCGTGTTATTAGAAAACGAAGAGCGAAATCAGACTAAATTAGATCCGAAGTTTAAGGGTCCGTTTAAAGTAATAGAGATTCTCGATGGTGATCGTTATACGTTGGAAGCCCTAAATTGTAAACGTACTTACAAATACGCGCATGATAGATTAAGAAAAATGCCAGAAAGCCATGAGCCAGCTGAAATTCTTAGTGATATTGATGAAAATCACTGTAATGATGCTGATGAGTAGTTTGGAGTGTAGAAATGGAACCACGAGTGAAGAACTCTAACAGCCGTAGTGTTCGACCGTACTAGTAGCTGTTACGTAGTCGTAGCCCGGTAGAAATCGGTATCGACTTGAGGTTTCTCGAGTAGTCCGTGGGTACGCGATACGCGTTCAGTGCTGGCGGAGGTCGGGGTCTGCAAAGACCAATAGTGGGTGGTGAGGCCCACGGGCGGTCCACCTGGAGGGTGGATGCGCGTATGTGAGCAACTGTGTTTGCTGGTCGGCTGTATGAGCCGTGCGGTCCACTTGGATGGTGGATGCGCGTATTTTGGTGTTTGGCTGTGTGAGCCTTGGTGTTAGAGGGTTCCACTCGAGGATATAAAATTGATAGAGTAAAGTTTTAATGAAAGTTTATTGTGGAAAGATGACACATGACTCTGGTTTCATTTTCTATTTTCTTGTTAAAGTTTAAAATATTTTTTCTGAATTTATTTGATTTTGTTATCACAGTTATTACTTAAATGCCCAGATGGGACCGAATTAGAATGAGTATTGTCGTAGAACTTTTTATTTCCAGATTAACACACGAGGACGTGTGATAGCAGGATGGCCGTATCGGAATTAAGCCATCGATGATTTTTGAATAATCGGGACGCCAGTGCCATCTAGCGGCACTAGACGGAGTCTACGGCGCGGTTGACGACTGTGTCGGTCGGTCGCATTCTTACGTGAACCGTCGGTGACTACGGTCGGCAACTACGTGTAGAAACTGTCTCGCGTTCCGTATACCTAAAGACTAATTTGTGTGATTGTACTTTGGACTCTCTTTTATTTTGTGTGTTGATTTGTGCATTATACTTTGTTCACCAAATACGGAGTTTTACTGAACCGGCATCTACCTACATACGCCCATTAGTGTGTAAAAGATGTCTGATGACGATCATAATCCATCTGCGCCGTTATACATATATTAATAAGTATATTTTCTGATGTTCGTAATTTTTAAAAACACAAATTAGGAGAAATGCAAAACGAAAATGAGCGTGTTCCTTTCTGCGTCCCGCTTTGGCTCTTCTTAACTATGGTAAGCTTACTATGTAGGGAAGATAAGTATAGATAACAACCAATTAACCCCACCTGCATCGCTTTACAGCTCTTGTCAATGGTGTCAGCGACCACATACCCAAACGCTACATAGTAGCTGGCACGGACATAGGAGCACGGGACCACCATCCGGAACGACTCTCCAACCTCGTTGGCATACCCTGAAACATGGACCTTTTCAGCGCTGGATATATCACCAAGGATGAAGGGTGAGTTTGTATTTGTTTGTGACTGTTTAATGTAGAGTTAGCCTACTTGTACTTGTATATGGGCTGTTTTCCTCAATGAGACCCTTTATAATAGGGTCTTTTTTGCGTGAGGATGGAGTAGGCTTGCCCAGCACCTATTACCCTCTCAGTTTACTCGACCATGTCCAGAGGAGAGAACTTGTCAATACTTCTGGAGCCAACTAAGCCGCGGGTTTTCCTTCACCAATAAATAATATTAATAAATATTATTAATATTAATAAATATTAATAAATAATATTAATAAATATTAATAAATAATATTAATAAATATTATTTATTTATAAATAATATTAAAATAATAAATAATATTAAAATAATAATATTATTTATTTGCAAAAAAATGTATTTATGTATTCTATCCATTATCTAGCATCCATAACACAAGCCTAGTTGATTAGCTTGGGGGCTAGATGGCCCTGTGTAAAATGTTCTACAATATTTATTAAGTGATGTCACCCTTTGTCCTAAGTATTATTTCTGCCAATACAACGCTGTCATAAGGCAGCAAGACCTTAGAATCTTGCTTGAGTAGAAAACATTCTATTAATAGCAGTTTTGAAACTCTATGGTGGGTCTGCAATTGTGCAGCCTACAGTACCTACCTATACCTATTTGTGGATGTGGAATAATTTTTCTAAAAGTTTTTAATGTAAGTAAGTAATAATGTAAGCAATAGCTCTGAAAATTACTAAGTTATGTGCGGGTTTTTATATAAAATCTGAATGTTCTGTCATCATTCTTAACTATGTGTCATCAAAAACAGTTAAGGCATTTAAAAATTATAACTTTAATAAGTTATAATACTTAACTACTGCACATCGAGTAAGTGTAACAGAAAACTTACCCAAATAACGCAACTTGGAATCTCTGAAACAGTCATAGTCCTTTTCCTTTTTCGGCTATAATATTAAACAAAAATAAAAATATTCTTTAGACACAACAGGCATTAACTTAACTGCCGCGGTGCATTTTGAACAAATAATGCATTCACATCGAACCTCTTAAAAGTGTCTCAGAAATGGGATATTTGTTGAAATATGAAAACAATGTTTTTTTTAATATCCTGGTTTGAAGACGTTTTAGATATTTAGTGTTAAGGCACTTTATGTTCGCCGTAATGCCCTCTATGGATGGGTCTCAAAAACTTTTAGAAAATCATAGTACACTAAGTTTGGCTAAATATCCCTTTTCCGAGCCCCTTTAGAGTTTCGGTGTAAAGGCATTATTTGTTCGCCGTGACGCCCTCTATCGATAGGTATAAATATCAAAATGCACCTCGGGAAACAAAAGACTGTGCAAAGCTCCCATGTCAGGACCGCTTTGTCACGAGATATCAATTAGTGAGTTAGGTAACAGTTCGTTTTGTGAAGAGATTCTTGAATAAACACGAGAAACACTAGCACAATAATTTAACGACTAATAAAATCTAGATTCATTATAAATATGCTTTACAACAGAATGTTGTAATTTTAAAAAGAAATCTGCAAAACATTTTGCGATCCTTTCGAATTTTGGAATCTTGTAACCATTTGACGTTTCTTTTTTCTAAAACGACGTTGACAATGTCAACTTTGAAGTTGACGTTTACATAAATTTGACGTTTACGTGGTAGGTGTTGCTAATGACAAAAAAATTAAGCATTTTAGAATATTTCAAAGACACTGGCTGTTCAAAATTATTATTTAATGCAATCAAATAATAAGCAATGTTTTTATAAGAAAATAAACATTAATTGTGTTGTCAATTCTCTAGTTTCGAGGGTATCTTTATTATTGAAGTGGTATGATTAATAGCTTAGCTATTTTTTGTATTGCCACCACAAACAATCATAAATCTCCTACAAAATCCTACCAGTCAGCTGTTTTATGTCAATCTTGGTTAAAACGTGAAGAGGTTATTTATTTCACGAAAACATCAAAACGAAATCAAAACAACAGAGACATCGTGACTAAAAGATCGTATTCCAGTGCTAAATAAATAATAATTTATTAATTATTGATTGCCAGTGAGTCTATAAGTATGGTGCTAAAAATAGATAGGTATTAGTTATTTAATTTCTTTTGTTCCTGCCAGTTTGAGACGTAAGTGAACTAAAGTAAATTATTAAGCAGTCCTTATTTATAGTAAAGGATTAAATTGTTGGCGATAATAACTCTTTATTACGTAAATAAAAGTTCTGCAAAAAACCTTGCAATAAAAACAATTTTAGTGATGTGAAAATATCGATTCTTTTTTATCGATAAAATTATTCTACTGCCACCTAGTCATTCTGTTAACTAAACGAATATTATATTTATTTAAAAAAAATTATCGCCCTTTGGATATGGTAGCAGGTTTGAATTTAGTCGGAGCGATTGTTATTTATTGTTGCTACCATGTTGCTACGCACCGCACGCACTTTTATTAATCAGATAAATTCAAATATCTACCTTCCTAGGTACCTACCTATCAGATAATTTCACAAAATTCTTGTTTAAATCAATGTCAAGTATTTATATCTGATAAAACATAGTGTTTTCGCGTAATCTTTATTAATACTTACGTATGTATTTTAACGCTAGAATCTTAATTTTTATTCTTAAACTATTTTTAAGGTTCCGTACCTCAAAAGATAAAAAAGGAACCCTTATAACATCTTTCTCACTCTCTTGTCCGTCTGTCCGTGTGTCACCACCGATTTTTTTCAGGAACGGGTGGACCTAGCAAGTTGAAATTATAACATATATTGAAGTCTATAGTCCCTATTTTACGCGATAATACTTCATTCATTCCATTTACTTATTGTCTTTATGCAACCATGATCAAAACATCGCGACGACGCCGTTTTGATCAAGTTGCTCCAATCATTGTCTAAATATTAAAATAACTTGCTAGTTAAAACGCGATCGCAACCCGAGTTTATATAATGAATTGATTTTTACCCCAATTTATTCAAAAAAATAAAATAAAAATAAGCTACGTCCAGCTGTTTCATCCACGTTATAAGTGGCTCAGACCCTTCCTAATACTATGGACGACCTCTGCAAATATTGATCAAAATCGGTCAAGCCATTTAACCGTGACGATGGAACCAACATACAAATGGTGGAAAATCAGCTGGTTTTAAAAGAGCAAATATTCAAAAGAGTAGTCTACACTCAAGTTCCAATTTTCAAAATCGTAGAACAACAGTTGTTCGCTTAGACGCGTAGACGTCTGGATCAACTTTCTTTCGTATTGCTATACCTTAAACAAACATATAAAAACTTATGTTCTGTATGACAATGTAAACTATTTTTAAAACAAATATAGATAATAATTTACTTTATGTTATTTAGCTTAAATTGTACAAGATAACAAACGATGGCGAAAACCGTCACAAACATTACGGAAAATGACTAATTCAGGTCACTGTTTATTTTTTATGTTGTTAATTCGTCATTCCCCTTAAATGTTTAAGTTATTTAGCTAATGGAATAAAAGCAGGTTAAGTGCGAGTACGCCTCGTGCACCAAGGTTTCTGTAGCCAGTGGTACTTTCAGTAGTAGTTCGAGGATAGTATTTTCGGGACTTGAAATCATAACGAAACTTTATAGCTGGTATTCCAAACATGAATCGATGTAGCATATCAGTTCGCCTGGTTGTATGACAACAGATTCTAACTAATAAATCCGAAAGTTTATTATTCGTTAGTTTGTATCACCGTGAAGAGGGTTCACGGTGAAACGACCGATTTGAATGAAAATCGTCATAGTGATAGTTTAGGGAAGTGGACAAGGACATAGGATTTGATCCCGAGATTCCCTCGGGATCGGGAGTTATGCGTGCGCAGCCGCGGGCAATTAATTGGTTATTGATTGATTTTCGATATGTATCAATTAACATCAAAGTAAAGCTGAATGGAAACTCGTTGTATAACAAAAGGAAATACCTTAAATTCAACTGCTACGTATATTTACAATATTGTATGCAAACATCATTATTGACTTGCATGATCGCAATGTATCACGTTGACATTATTATAATTGAAATGCCCTTGAGATATCTCGGTATGATCTCCGACTAACATGCTGAGATGTTTGATTTAAACGTTGAGAAACGTTATTTGGTATTTGTTTAATCAATTTTCATATTATCACTAAAGTTAGGCGACAAGTTAGTAGGTGTCAAATGGAATCTACGTACTTGCAAATAAGCAGTCTGTAATATATCAAATCTAGTAAAAACCAAATTAAATCTTATTTCTTTCTCAAATTTTATATTCAGAAGGCAAGATATACTATTTTTAAAAGCTTTTATTATTAAAACGGACCGCAATCAACTGTTCAATCAAAAGTGTTCAACTAAGTTACATCTATCGTCGTCGGCATTAAGTTAAGATATTGGTCCCGGCTGCTCTGGTAAATCATATACACCTAAAAACTGTAGAACCAGGTGGAGCAAGACGATAGGAGTAGTAGATTCCAACAAACTACGTGTTTCTATGCTGACCGATCCAGTATCGATTCCAAATGTAATATGATATTATAAATATATGTATATTCGCACTATCTAAATATGGCAAATGGCCTACTTTACAATCATGTCACAGGGACTGGATTGCAGGAGTCATGTTCACTCATACAAAATATTCAATCAATCGTAAAACAGTGTTAAACCTAAGAAAGGAATAACCCGCGCAATCATCTGAAGTTCAAGCCATATCTCATTTTACTGTTTACAGTTTTCAGTTCAAAACAGTTAAGACAAAATAATTACGGGTCGTTCGTAGTGGATGCGCACAAAATTAAAAAAATATGCAGATTTTCGTAAAAATTGATGTTAAAAATTTCGTAAAAAATGTGTTGCTAACTGCGCTGCGAGAATGTTAATTTCTACGGAATTCTTTATTAGGCTTTGAAACTATACCAAATTCAAATAACAGTGTTATATCATCATATCAGCCACATCCACTGCTGAACATATGCCTCCTCCAAAGACTTCCAGAGCGATCGGTCGCATGCTCTCTGCGTCCAACGACTTCCCGCTTAATTAAGTCGTCCGTCCATCTAGTCGGAGTGTAATATATTGGCAGTTAATTCATTTCATGACCGAGACTAGACTTCGAACAAAAATTACTTGTTCACATATATTTTCTATTTGTGTATATGCTCAAGTATTGCCTTGCCATCATTATTGGGGATAGTTTTACGTTTTTTTATTGCAAATAATGTGTACAAATGTTGATACAGATAGTTGTGTTTTATCTTGATGCCCGTTTGAGCTTAGCTTACTTTCATAGCTTGCCCACCTCCTTGCCAAGCCGGACCACAAGTTGTGCAAATCAGAGAGGTCTGTGTACATAAAGGTTGGCGGACAACATTAAAAAGGAAGCCACTTCCAGCACTATGTTTAAAGTAACACTAAGAAAGTGGCTCCTAGAACACTGTTTCTACTCTTTTAAAGATTTTTGCGCATTACCCTTTGTTATATAATATTATGAATTTAAATACAATATAGTACAACTATTTCTAGATATATAGTTACATTTATATATTTTATATGCTAATTTATTTTTTATATTAGGTAATACTTTGTACTCATTTGACAAGTAACTTGAACGTTATCAATAAATTTTCTGTATCATACAAAATACTGTAATTATTAATTTAATTTTGAACATGTTGGTCTTATTGTTATGACGGTACTGACAATAATTTTACTAGTAGTAATTTCAAATTCTAATAAGGAATATAATGTTCATGAATATTCGATTTTTAACTTTATCATTTTTAGGGAAAAAAATGTAATTTGGCGGCTTCGACATCACTATAAATTAAAATATGCATCGTTTCGACTATCAAATTTCAAACATTTGAATACCTATCTCTAAAAAATACATACAACCGAATTGAGAACCTCCTCCTTTTTTTGAAGTCGGTTAAAAACGTAGTTAGGTTTAATGATACTTGAATAGTAACTAGTGTTCAAATAATCTCAGATACCAAAGTTCAACCTTTAGATTGAAGTAGGTAGATATAATTGAATCAATATGTTCACAAGGATAGTCTTGTTAATAATTATATTTCAATTACAACATGAGTTGATTCGTGTCAATGATTTCTAAAGTTTAGATAGTAATAAATATTGCAGGACATTCCACACCTCGCCATCTAGCCCCAAGCTAAGTAACTAGACTTGTGTTATGGGTGCTAGACAACGAATATACTTATATGCTTTTCTTTTGTAAATATATATCTATAACAAGATGCGCCCCGCGGTTTCATCCGCGTAAGGCCTGATCCCGTAGGAATATCGGGATATTCCCACGGAATCGAGACTATGTTCGCTCATATCTTCTTTGTTTATCAACCGATTTTGATGAAGCTTTTTCTATTGGAAAGGGTCTACCTCAAAGGTGGTCCCACAAAAATTTGGTGATCTGACGAGAATCTTTGGAGTGATTAACAGAATTGCAACTCAAAAGCGTTTCAATTTCTATCTGCCGAAACGTCTTTTATATTCTGTGGAGCTTAGAAGATCACTTTTCTTTTAGGTTGACTTGCACAGCAAAAATTACAAGCGTTTAAGACCATAGTTTCAAACTGATTAAATAACTTCAACCTTGTTATTATTGAAATAGAATTTAATTTTAGATTTCCCGTTAAATGTATCTGACCAGCCCCGATAGACAAGATTGCTTTCTATTAGCGATATCGCCAATCGATAGACATTTATTCTTATAATTTTGGACGAAATTGACAAAAGCCAACGAAAAGTCACGTAGTCTTGAGCTAGAGAAAAAAAAATGGTGGTCTTATGCTAATTTTGTACAATGTTTTATGTCAATTTCATACAATTAAATCTATCGATTGGCGATATCGCTAATAGAAAGCAGTCTTGTCTAAGGGGACAGATTAGAAAAAATAAGCCAAACTAGGATCCTTTATTACCAAATTCATTAATTATTTGTGTGCAAAATTATAAATTGTTTATCTTGTTTCTCGTTATAGAGATTTATCAGTAAAACTACTGGAAAAATTATATTCCGATAGTTAAGTAGTGTTATCTTATTGCGTATGGGCAATATAAGTAGGTAACATACTACCAACCAGTAGCGAGAGGTTCATACAACCCAATTTCTGTCTGTTTACCTTTACGGCATAGGTACGATCGCCTGAACAATTGCAGCCCGGTAGAGTTCTAAAATTACTATTATTGGAATGTTTTCATTCTTTTTTGTTTCTTAAAATCATGAGTTAAAAGACTTAAAACTTCAACTAAACCAGGTGCCTAGAATCTTGCTTGTGTTGAAAACATTGTTGTAACAGCCGTTTTGGAGCTCTACGGTGGGTCTGCAATTATGCAGCCGACCGTACCTTCCTAGATCTATATTAACACAAGTCAAGTCAAATATTAAAATAATCTATTCCTACTTTAATATTATAAAGAGGAAAGATTTAATTGTTTAAACTAAATAGGCTCTAAAACTACTGGACCTATTTTGATGAAACTTGGTATGAAGATATACATTTATTCATGGAACACCTATGACACTATAGGCTATTTTTTACGGGGGTGAAACTGCGGGGCGGAACTAGTGTCAAATAATTCAGTAGAGCGCATTCTCTTTCGTGTTTTTATCTATTGGGAAAAAAATTGCAATACTTAAAAAATAATTCGCCCCTCATATACTGCTACCTACTCAATATTCTTCATTGATAACTGTCGATATCCGTCATTCTAGTGATTTTCACGTGCTGATGATAAATTCTAATCTCGAGTACCTATCCAGCTTCCAGACGTCATCAATAGTCTACGATTGCTGATAAAACTGTCTATTTTATTAGTTTTATTTATTTTCTATTTGCTGATATTTCTTGACTGCAAAGTTAGTATTAAAAGTGTAAAAACGGGACCCTTTCACTAAGACTCCACTGACCGTCTGTCTGTCGGTCATCAGGCTGTATCTCAGGAACCGAGATAGCTAGACAGTTGTAATTTTCACAGATGATGTATTTTTATTGCCGCTATAACAACAAATACTAAAGGCAGGAAGAAACATATTTAAGTGGGCTCCTTCCAATACAACATGGTACGGAACCCTTCGTGCTCGAGTCCAACTCGCACTTGGCCGGTTTTTTATTTTTATTTTGTGGAGTTCGATGTTTCGGTGTTGTTTCAAACACCATTTTCAATAAGGCTGGAGTTTGGATATTTCCCGTTTTGACTTCAATAGTGAAAATGACCATGGTAGTTTAAAAATGTTCAGTTAGTATTAGTTTACCTATTATTCAATTTTATTACTCATTGTATAGTAAAATTGAAACGTGCATTTTGTCCTTGAATAACGCCATGGTTTTACGATGAAGTAAACACATTGTCACCTTACATTGTTTTGCTTTGAGGAAATTGCACGGATATATCTTGTTAGCAGTTGTTAAAACATCATCATCCTTAGAATTCAAAGCCTTGACTGACTGATATCTCAACGCACAGCTCAAACCAATGGACAGATTGTGCAAAAAAATTGGTAAACAAATTTGTAAAAAAATCAACCCCTACGCTGACTCAGTCGCAGGTGAATGATAGTTTCTTTATGAAATTCGAAATCTTACTGACTGATATCTCAACACACAGCTCAAACCAATGGACAGATTGGGCTAAAATTAGGCATACAAGTAGCAATATTTAATGAAGTAGGCATCTGCATAGAAAATATTTAGAAAAATTCAACTCCTACATACGCTAAGGTATAGACTTTATAAGTGAACTAATCAGTGCTAAAAACCTACTAATTAAAAAGAATGATTGACTGAATGCCTAAGTGTCTATTATTTTTCCATAACTCACGGAAGCGCAGCAAATTATACCAAACTTTTAACTATCTCAATTATTACTCTATTGCTCGAAACAACTAACATTGAAAAATTTATTCAAGTTCATTTCTTTCACAAGAGTGGATTATTCTAAGAAATTACTTATTTGCTAGTATTGCCTTAAAAGTAGTAAAATCTAAAGGGGTTATGCTCACTCGATACAAATATATTGCTCTCCGAAACAAAGACTATAGAGTAATATTTTTATTTTGTTTTTTATTATACCTACTAGCTGCGGCCCGGGGTTTCACCCGCGTAAGTCCCGATCCCGTGAGAATATCGGGATAAAAAGTAGCCTTGTGTTAATCTAGATCTCCAGCTACCTATGTACCGAGTTTCATCGCAATCGGTCCAGTAATTTTTGCTTGAAGAAGTAACAAAGATACACACATACACACACACACGCAAACTTTCACATTAATAATATTAGTAGGATTGCTATTCAAAAATGCTCCTCTGTTTTCTTTTATCCAACAACTTATTACTAAAAGGAATGAATCTGAAACGGCTGATTTTCAAAATTCCGACACCATCTCGTAGATCTTGGACTCCAGTGTCTTTTGAAAACTCTCCGATCAAAATCGATGCAAATGCGAACCTTCGGCCATATCGCATACTTTCACGAATTGTCTTTACTTCAACTTACTGAAAGACTTTTTCAATGCCAAAATGGTCAATATCCCTTTTTAAATAACTTTAATAATGAAAATAACCATGGTAGTAAAAACCCAATATTGTTGAGTTTTATGTTCAGAAATGATTGTAAAAAGTGTTAACTTGTCATTATCGATTGTAGAATTATCTTACCAGTAAGTAACCTTCGCAATGAACTGCGATCAGTTATCCGCGAGTTGTCGATAACGATACACGCGTGCGTGTCACGTCACTAGTTGACAGTGAAGTCCATACCTACCACGGGAAAACGTAAAGTGATTTTTAGTTTAGTTTTTTTTTGGTAAACACAAATTTAATTTAAAAAAACATCTAAACATACCTACTTCTTTTTGGATTTTCCGATTTTTTTTATTTTTATTTGTTTTTGATAGTTTTCTTTATATTTGTAGCTTTAAGTTTTACTTATTATTTTCGATTTTCATTTGTTTTAACCCACTTTAAAAAAGGAGGAGTTTCTCAATTCGATTATATAATATGACTCTTCGTCGTAGTAGCTTGAACTTGAGTTGTAAATTATAAATCAATACTTTGCAGTTATGGGTTTTGAACCCAGGACTCCCTAATCACTGTAGCGTTGCTTTTGATCAACTGATCTTTGCAGACGCTTTCCACTTAGTCGAAATGAAATAAAAAATAATAGATTCATTGTAATTATCTATTATCTTATCATTATTACCTAAAGTCCTGAAGTTCATTGACTTAAAATTGATAAAATGAATTAATAGGCAAATATAACCTACCTATTTATTGATTTTAGAGTACTGCAGTCCCTATTTTCTTTGTCTTTACTAATCATTGTGCTAATATTTTATTTCTTCCAAGATTATGGAGTCCAAAGTTATAAGTAATATTCTTACTTAATAATGATAGCTTATGTAGGAAATTTAAATATTTACAAGTTAACAATTTAATATACATTTAAGTAGTTAGGCATAGATAGCAAATAGTTCTTTGGTACATAGTCACAGCATTTTTTTGACGTGATAACGTCTAATACATTTTTGGAACACCTGCTTTCACATAAAAGTGTAATGTTAACATTGTGTGACGTCATTATCACGTTCCCGATGTGTATGTATCGTCATTGTCACGTTCCGGCGACGTCATGTCAACAATGACATCACGTATATATATATATATATATATTATATGTATATATATATATAATTGGAATCTCGGAATCGGCTCCAACGATTTTCATGAAATTTGGTATATAGGGGTTTCGGGGGCGATAAATCGATCTAGCTAGGAATCATTTTTAGAAAATGTCATTTGATTCGTGTTTTATCGAAACTTACTTTTTTTATCTGAAAAATATGACTCTTCCTGACATCTATTGGCGAACTACTAATACTATTTTTGTGAGCAATAAAGTTATTCCAGCAGGCGGCGTTGTTAAGTAACACGAAGTCAGTGAGTGTTTGCTTTGAGGTTAGACTAAGTAAAAAAAAAAAAAGTAATCCAGGTATATATTGTTTAATAATAATATCGCTCATCTGGGTTTGTGTTATGGTGACGAGTGACGAATAGAAGACTAGAACAGAAGAATATGTAAAGAAAAAAAAATATATAAGGAAAAAGTTAATTTAAAAAATCAATTTTTCATCGTTTCTTTATGACGTTATCACGTAAACTTATCCGACTTCACAGACAACCATTTTTTTAAAGTTTTGAACGTTTTGAAAGGCTTGGTATTTTTATTATTAGCTGCGACCCGCTGTATTATACGGTCTTTTCAAAAGTTACATTGATTTCTGACAAACACAGAATACATAATAGTTACTTACTCTAACCACCCTTTTTATATGGTCGAAGTTTTTACCTCTTTAAAGGTTGAATTTTTCAAAAATCCGAACTTAGTGCTACCATCAGCTCTTGTAGTTTCAGAGATTTTTTCTGTTATATTATACAATAGGAAAAT
Organism: Idaea straminata; assembly: GCA_951213275.1. Classification (NCBI taxonomy): domain Eukaryota; kingdom Metazoa; phylum Arthropoda; class Insecta; order Lepidoptera; family Geometridae; genus Idaea; species Idaea straminata. The sequence continues at coordinate 11,081,438 of OX577866.1, read as the reverse complement.
TTAAAATCCCTCGAACACGTCATCATAGTTTCTACCTTTAAAAAAAATCAAACCTTCATACAAACTTCCACCCCCATTTGCCCCCCTTAGGGGTTGAATTTAGCAAAATCCCGTCTTAGTGAGCACCTACGTCATAAAAGGAACCCCCATGCAAAATTTGAGACTCCTAGCACTTGTAGTTTCTGAGATTTCGTGATGAGTGAGTGAATCAGTGAGTTTCCTATTTATATATATAGATGTGTTTCAGCGAAGGAATTTTAATACAAAAGGAGGTTGTTCTAGACTTCTAGGCGAACAACTTTTGTTCCACGACTTTTGGAAACTCGAACCTTTTTTTAGATAATTCTCAGGGAATTTTTACTTGAAAATCAGTAAGTAAGTAAGTAAGTAGTAAGTAAGTAAGTATTTTATTTGTCTAAGAATTCGGTTAATACATAGGTCTTAACAACAATACGAGTACACGCGAACTCTGCCATACAGATGGCGTTCAAATATTAATTGCTAGATAAGTTAAATCTAAACTATAATTTTAATAACATTAAACCATAACTTTATTATTAACTAAATATTCTTGTATTGAATAAAAACAATTAGATAATAAATATTCTTGAAGAGAATGTTTAAATTTATTAGTAGGAACTTCTTTTAAATTTTCTGGTAGGGCGTTGTATATTTTTATAGACATAAAACTGTTTTGTACAATCACTTCGAACGAAATGTTCGAATTTCCAACAGTCGTAGAACAAAAGTTGTTCGCCTAGACGTCTAGGACAACCCCCTTTCGTATTAAAACACATTGTATAGATACTTACTTATATGACGTGTAAAATAGACAGACATAGAGATAAAAGGATTAAGATTAGGCGCATTAATATAGATAAATATAAAATATCACCTCAAATATTAATGTAATATAAAGATTAACCGAAGCCATGATAAAAACCGTTTCTATAAAAATTAAATCTTAATTCTTGTTTAGGCGTGAAAGAGAACATTTTTCTAAAATATTCGGTTTTGATTCGGTTTAAACTTAAGGTGGCTTAAAAATCACAAATTTTGTGTTATATGGAAATAAACCTTAATATATTTTTTATCACAGTTGCTCATAAAGTGGATCTTATTCAACGGCTTTTAGGCTCATAATCCAACATATTATGCACGCGTGCGTTTTACATTGCCAACCTAGTGCTGTAAAGTTATCCCGATAGGTTAAATACGTATCTTACTGCTAATTACATACTGTTTTGATGTATAAAAAAGGCAGGTACCAAAGAGTTCTTTAGCTAGCAAAAATGGTTGTCTCTAAAGTCGGTTTACGAACGAAAATTTTACGTGATAATGACTTAGAAAACGATTAAAAATTGAGTTGTTTATTTTTTGTTTTTTCTTTACTTAAATATATTGTTTTTCCGTACCATTGTATTTTGTTCTTAACCCCCGACGCAAAAACAAATAGAAAAAACCCTAAAAAATATTGTATGTCAGACAAGGTTGTATAGGTTAAAAGTCTTTAGCCTGGCCTTTTCGGAGCATAATTAACAAAAAATATTGCCTTAAAAAATGTAAACATAGACTTATCACAAATATTTTGTTAATTATTATTTTGTTTTCTTTTCAAGTCTTTTCTTTTATTCGCAACTGTGATAAAAAACGTCGTACGATATACGTGTGGAATTGATATTTGCATCTTGGCTTCTTTAACACGCTCGCTACCGCTCGCGCGTCATAAACCGCCTCTATGCATAGATCAATTTACCACACTTATATCGTAATGTACTATTAATATTTTTATAACGGAAAAGTTAAATAATAATAATATTTTTTGCTTCATATTATTCATAGTTTAATTCTTGTGTCTTTAAAATTAATTTTAATAAATAAACGTTGTTTCATTTTATTTAATATTATCTCCTTGTTTTGTTCAAATACAAATAATATATTTTTAGTATTTTTAAAATTATTTTGAAAATGGTTTATTCACTAGTGTGCTAAAAACAGCAACTTTTTTAGCATAGAGGCAAACAAAGTTCAGCTTAATTAAAAAAACGAGGATTTTCTCAGTCACCAATTCTGCGAATGACTATGTTAAATAAGGAAAAAGCTAAATAACTCACAGTACTTTAATTTTTTTGTATTACTTACTTATGTGTCAGTAAGATAGATTTTATCGCAAGGGAATTTTTGTAGAAACAATCCTTTTCGGTCATTGAATAGATGGGATGAAAAGTTATTTATTTCTACTTGGCTTGATGGGGTTCTTATCAGTAACAATATAAATAGATTACCCAAATTCGCTTTTTTTTCTAAACTAATTTCGAATCGCTCGATAGACGGCGTTGAGATCTAATTTCAGGGTCAAACAACCATTTTTTTCTTCTTCTTTATTGCTCTTTCCGGACAGGCAAAGGGTTAATTATTGCCCCATACGGCCTCGTTACATACTTCAACATTTTTTCTGATCATCGCCATCTTTCAAAATTGATTCTACACCGAACTGGGTCTGCTTAGGCATTTGGAACAAGTGCTTGTTTTTATAAGCCTTGACTTTGATTCCGTAAGACTATTTAATGATTTCGATCGCAAAATACGACATCAGAAAAAGCGTTTATTTATGAAAATATGAATGGAAACGACACAATATATATAATACAAGGATACAAAAGCCATTAACGGACTAAGTTTGTCGATTGTTTGTGTCAATTATTCAATAATTTAAGAAATAATATGTGGGACACGTCAAATTAACTTACGGAATTGAGGCCCTCGGCGGGAACAAAAGAAATATAAAAAAACTAATATTTTCCTTCCTAAAATCAGTGATATTACCAAAGATAATACTAAAGAAAACTAAACTAAATTAAGTGACAAATCAAACCAAAAACACAGTGAATATGAGAAAAGTGTTATGAAACTTACAAAAATATTTAAGTAAAAAGTGTAAATATGAACGGTAACAGCGATAAATCTACAGAATGGGAGAAGGAGAAGCTAAATCCTAACACTTGGTAAGTGGTACACTTGGTAGCCTAATCTAATCTAGGTGGTTAAGGTGAAAGGGTACCGGAGGCTGTCTCCATACAAACGTAGTTGACTGTTTCCTCCCTGGGTAACGACACTAGCACAAATATTATTATCATAGAAATTAAGATTAAAAAAACAAAATATAGGGGCATGGTCAACTACGTTTGTATCAACAGTCGACTACGTTTGTATGGAGAGAGCCTCAGGTACCCTTTTCTGGTAATCTTATCTTATATCTTTAAATGAGCAATTCTTGTATATATATAAATATAATTGGAATCTCGGAATCGGCTCCAACGATTTTCATGAAATTTGGTATATAGGGGGTTTCGGGGGCGATATGACTTATGTATATGACTCTTCCTGACATCTATTGGCGAACTACTAATTTACTTTTGTGAGCAATAAAGTTATTCCAGCAGATGGCGTTGTTAAGTAACATGAAGTCAATGAGTGTTTGCTTTGAGGTTAGACTAAGTAAAAAAAATAAAAATACCGAGCAAAGCTCGGTCATCCAGGTACTACAACTTTAATACATGCTATTCAAGGCGCTGCGCTATAGTGTATATAAGTTAGATGTATATACAATGTGTTTCAGCGAAGGGGTTTTAATACGAAAGGGGGTCGTTCTAGACTTCTAGGCGAACAACTTTTGTTCTACGACTTTTGGAAATTCGAACATTTCGTTTTTGTATGAAACAGCTGGTTTTAAAGTAAAAAGTCCCTTATGATTATCGAAAAACAAGTTCGAATTTCCAAAAGTCATTGAACAAAAATTGTTCGCCTGGACATCTAGAACAACCCCCTTTCGTATTAAAACTCCTTCGCTGAAACACATTGTATATACAAGGTGAACTATTAGACACATTGGCGAGGGGACCTAGCCGAGAAAAAATGTTACGCGTTACGAAAAACCGTAAGAGAAACTAATCTTCCACATATATACAGGGTGATTTTTTTACATGGGCCTTCAGGGCTTATATCTTAAACTATAAGAGATAGCGAAAAATGCTAAAAGGCGTTGCTTTTGATTTGCCAAATTATGTTTGTTACCAGGAATTGATCTCTATTAGCAACACTATCGATTAGTATAAAAATATAGGATTATTCTTTTTTCGATTTCTAGCCAGGGTAATGACTTATCCAAAAATGGTTGGTAATGATGCAGTTTTAGTTTTTGTCAAAATCGGGCACGGAACTCCTTTCAGCATTTTGACGTGATAATGTCTCATGCTGGGGCAGCGTGGTCCAGAAGGACCGGTGACAGGACGTTGTGGAGAGGCGTTGGAGAGGCATATGCCCTGCAGTGGGCTAGTACATGCTGCTGAAGAAAAAGAAGAGAAGAATGTCTTATAAATCGATGAACACCGGAATTCACAAGAAAGTGTGACGTCATCGCTCACGTTCTGTTATTGACAAGGGAACCGAATTATCGTTGCTATGGTTAATATCAACGTTGTCACGTATAAGCGTCCGTAAACCGACTATACAGACAACCAGTATTTTTAGCTATATCTGATAGTTAACTATGTAGCACTGTATTTTGTAAGGTGCTTTTTATTTCTACAAGTCATTGTATACGTATTTATCACAATGTAAAAAAACATTTAAATCACTGCATTTAATCCGCGTCGTTATTATCATGATAAAATCTGTGTAAATAAATATTCTAGTAAATACTTATTTATTCTACAACTAGGTGCGCTCCGCGGTTTCGCCCGCGTAACTATCCATGGGAATATCGGGATAAAAAGTATAGCATATGTTAATCCTGGTCTCCAGCTATCTAGATACCGAGTTTCATCGCAATTGGTTCAGTTTTTGCTTAAAGGAACAAACACACATACAAACTTTCTCATTATAATATTAGTAGGATCTATCTTCACTGTACCTTAGGGTTGCCAGATAAGAAATCCCAATTATCTGAATAACAATTTTATCGATATCGATAATTTAATTGCGGACCCACTCACTACTTAAGGTTAAGTTTTTTATTGTGACAGCGCGGTTTGTGCATAATGCCATAGCATTATCTTCGAAAATCACCAGAAACCTACTCGAACTTGGAGAAGAATATGTTTGTTTTCTGTTTTGGATTTTTGCTTTATGTGTAATACTACTGGACCGATTTTCATGAAACTTGATATAAGAAATCCTTGGGAGTAACATAGGTTACTTGTTATCCCGATACTTTGTTTTTATCGAGATTAAGTGGGTGAAACCGCGGGGCGCTATTATACATACGTAGAACAGTCCTAACGCAATGTAATCTTATAGAGACGTAGTCTTATGGCGATCTAGTCGTATCGAGATTTAGCCATAAAGCTTCTAACCTATTTCAACGCCTGACAAAAAAATTATCGCAACTATTTTAGATCTTTTGCTATTTGATTTCCATTAGGCGTATGAAAAGTGACTACAGAATGTTAAGATTTTATTTGTACTGATTTTGAGAAAAATCTTTGATTTAAATTGATGAATGATAAGCCTTAAGACTACAAGTAAATACCTACTTAGTATTAAAATCTCTTTTTTTTTACTAACGCCAAAAAATGATGATAATAACTTTTTTTACCAAATTTCGCAGCATCTCGGATCTCACTTATTTCTTATTCAATCCGACAAGGACCGATGATTAGTGAAATAAATAAAGTGTTTCTATCCATCTGTCTTTATCAGCCTGGTAAGGAAGCCAAAAGTTCAGTAAACCAGTATAATTATTAATAAATAAAATTGATATTATTCACAAACATCATGTGACGAGATAACAGGATATATACTGTTTTATATATTCTGCTGCAGGGGTTACAAACATCTATAATGGAAACGAATTGAAAATAGTCCCAACTAGAAAAAAAAGGACGTTCGAGGCTTTAAAAAATCTGATTTTGGTGGGATTATGAAAAAACGTGGACGTGTATTGTTCTATCTTCGCTATACTTGTTTGTCCCCATTTGGACAGTTGATTGATATTGACAACAAATGACCTATTTTACAACCTCTGTGGCGCGGTGGGAGAACATTTGCCTGCGACCGAGAAGGTTGCAAGTTCGATTCCCGCCGTCGATCAAGTATGTGTAAGTGGTTCGTACCTACATTTGTTGGATACAACTTGATGCAATTTTTTTTACTTGACACTGCCTTTATGCATAAAACGTGCGAGGCCATTGCTTTTAGAAAAAAAATCGATAAAAATTGTTTCATTAAACGAACATTATTTACGAAATGGACTTTTTCTTTTGTCGCAAGAGTTGACCAGTGAACTGGTTGTTATCAAACATTGACCAACAGTTCAAATCTGTCGCGTTGATTAGCCTCGAAACACGCGGCTTTATCGCCTTCCTAATTGATTAAACTATTTTATTAATTAAAATTAAAATAGAAAAAATAGTAATTTAATTAAAAAATACGACATAAGTCTTTGGGTTTTGTTTTTTGTAAAGTTTGACGTGTTTCAAAGTGAAGTTCAATAAATTGGAATAATTCTGGTGTTAAAAAAGTGTTCGAAATTTAAAAAGTTAAAAAATATGATAGTCCTTTTGGAGGCCTTGTGAAAATGTTTAGCAGCCCTGATTGTTTTATTAAAGTTCAAAGTAAAAAATCATTCAAATAATTCAAATTAATCTGTTTAATTGTTTCAAATGTCAATTTATTTTAGTTTCCGAACACGCCTCCACTGAGAGGTTTTTGTCGTGTTAATTAGAATGTTTTGTTCCCGTAGGATTTAAAATAAAATCCAACAAAATAATTAAAAAATAAGGAAAAATATCTATTTAAATTAACAGTGTCTTAAGGAAAATAACAAATTCTCTACCATATAAAGTGTAATGTTGTGTTAAAATTGAGATAAATCTACCAAAAAAATATATCAATTATTAAAAAAAATCTGTGTTTTAAACATTTAAATCATGACTCTTGAAAAAGAGAACCGTTTATCAAATAAAAATGATTTAAAAATAAAGAAGACATATGTGTTTATAGAAGAGAGAGAAAAGAGAGGCAAAAATAGAGTAGATTGCAGCAACAGCGAATACTCTCCTTTGTTGGAACACGAGGAGATAGGCAGTGAAGATGAGGTGGAATGGCAAGTTTTTTTATCTATCATTTTTTTCGAAATAAAAGAGAAAAAGTCTTCGGGGGCTCTCTCCATACAAACGTAGTCGACTGTTTTCTCCCTGGATAATGACACTAGAGCAAATATTTTTGTTGCATAAAACTTATAACTGCCATGACCATGTAACTTGCGTTTCTTTTATTTTTTTGTTTTTTAAAATCTTAATTTCTATGATAATTAGAAAATGAAAAAAAAAAACAAAACATAGGGGCATAGTCATGACAGTTATAGGTTTTATGCCACAAAAATATTTGCTCTAGTGTCATTATCCAGGGAGGAAATAGTCGACTACGGTTGTGTGGAGAGAGCGCCGGTCCCCTTTCACCTTAATGCCGGATTACTGAAAGGCTACTTATTTTAACTTACTTGGCGATTATATTGTTATTCAGGAGTATGCTTTAATAGGTATGATAGGAGCGTCTTAAATATTTAGGAGACCCCTAAACACTTGAGAGTCGTTTGAGTATTCGGGCATTAATCTCTGAAACTAAGTTAAGAAAGGTTTTTGGTAAATCGATCCTTAGAAAGGTAAAATAGGCTGATAAATTACTTAAAAAGGGGAAGCCTAAAGGTCCTTAGCGTATACAGCTACTTCCGAAGTTAATTCAGATGTAATAATAGTACATTACGATATAAGTGTGGTAAATTGACCTTTGCATAGAGACGCTTTATGACGCGCAAGCGGCAGCGAGCGTGTTAAAGAAGCCAAGATGCAAAGATCAATTCCACACGTATATCGTACGACGTTTTTTATCACAGTTGCGAATAAAAGAAAAGACTTGAAAAGAAAACAAAATATTTGTGATAAGTCTATGTTTACATTTTTTAAGGCAATATTTTTTGTTAATTATGCTCTGAAAAGGCCAGGCTAAAGACTTTTATCCTATACAGCCTTGTCTGACATACAATATTTTTTAGGGTTTTTTCTATTTGTTTTTGCGTCGGGGGTTAAGAACAAAATACAATGGTACGGAAAAACAATATATTTAAGTAAAGAAAAAACAAAAAATAAACAACTCAATTTTTAATCGTTTTCTAAGTCATTATCACGTAAAATTTTCGTTCGTAAACCGACTTTAGAGACAACCATTTTTGCTAGCTAAAAAACTCTTTGGTACCTACCTTTTTTATACATCAAAACAGTATGTAATTAGCAGTAAGATACGTATTTAACCTATCGGGATAACTTTACAGCACTAGGTTGGCAATGTAAAACGCACGCGTGCATAATATGTTGGATTATGAGCCTAAAAGCCGTTGAATAAGATCCACTTTATGAGCAACTGTGATAAAAAAAATGTAAAGGAGTTTTGTGCTGAATACAAATGTAAACATACCACTTTAAAAAAATATTAAACTTCTTATTTACTTACCTTTTTAATGTTCCACACCACTCTACGGTTTTTCTTTTTTCATCATTTTAAACCAATCTGTCTCAAAAATCGATGAGAGCTTTAAAGCCACAGTTCAAAGCTCTAATCAGGCTCTGTTTGAACTGTTTCCCAAGTCTTTCCCTTGAGCAGTTGCTCTAGGGAAAGACAAGAGCCGGTGTGCTATGAACTATCAGAATACAGAATTATTTATTTGCATCAAATATGGTACATAGTGGTGTTACAAAATAGGATATTGCTTCTTCATATTTAGCCATACAATGGCGTACATATAGTTGGTAATAATAATCAATCAATGCATAGTCAATATACGAAAAAATAAATAAAAAGCGAACTAAATAAAAATTAAATTATGTCAAAAATAAATAAAAAATGAATTATGTTAAAATTGAATAACTATTTTCATTTGTATGTCTTGCATAACTAGTCATTAATAGTATCAAAGTTCATATTTTAACCATTCTTTTAGGCGTTTGAAGAAAATAGGACTTTTTTCATTAAGCAGACTTTTTTTTCTATTAATTATGGCTTCGCACGGCTTGTGCATTTAGCCAGTGTCAAGTTATATTTTGCATCAAAATATGACCCGATTTTTCATAAATCAGGCCAGTGTTTCAAAACAGTCAAAGTCATCATAGTCCGTCAAGTCAGGGGCTTTAGTAAAGCGGTGGCAAGTTTACCATAACCTTAATAGAAGATTTGGAGGCAACGAGAAAATTTCATGTTTGACACTGATTTTTACTTTCACTACACTTGTGCACTTTCACAGAACTAAATTGAATAACATTCCACCAAAATTATACAATTCAACTCGGGTTACAAATAAGTTTCATGAAAATAAAACTGCAGCACGACATGTTGTTAACTCGTTCCCGCGAAAACTCCTAAGCAGACTTCTTGGCAATGGAACTTCAATAGTTTTTATCCCTGATGGAGCAGGTTAACTTCTTTTAGCCTATACAGCCAGGAACTACGGCAAAACACAATGATAAAGATTTTTGGATACAAGTACCATAGTCTTAAAATACTTTAGATACGATCAAATAAACAATTAAAAATGTATTAGTTTGTATTAAATTATTAATTAATTATTGTGTCAAAGTATTCAGATTCTCAATTTTTACCCGACTACAAGGAAAGGGTTATGTTTTCGTGGCTATCTTGTACGTTTGTAATATCATTTCCCTCATATTTTTACCTGCCTATAGTATACAATTTTTACCTACCTACATACAAAATTCTGATTGTAAAGTGCCTAGCGTACATAATATAATTAACGTGAGAATGTGTAAAAAATAAATATTAACAATCGTAAAATATGTCAAATATCAGAATTCACGTAAGTCCAAAATGATTTATTTGTTATTTATTATGTTCTTTATTAGCTGCGTCCCGAGGTTTCACCTGCTTAAGGCCAGGTGCTAATAAATCTACCAAAATTGACCTTTGTTTTAAGCAACTCTAAGTAATCAAATACTCTTTTTTTGTTATTTGGATATAAATGGATATTGTAGTTTAACAACCATATTTTTGTTTATTGTGGTTGAAAACATGATATGAACAACTTCGTTCGATAAAAAAAATGTTAGAAAACAGAGAATTATTAGATCGTTTATCGGGTTTTATTCAAAAATAGTTAACGTTTGTTTCTAAAAATGAATCAATTGATAGGTTTTGACCTCTAGGAACTATATTTGTAGATAATAATGCTAAAATGTTTTGAATATCGATCAAATATAACAGTAAGCACGCAGCGAATGTGAATACCTACACACGGTACTAGAAGAGCGCCTTAAGTCCCGATGCTTTGGTTAGCATTCGCAGAACGCCGCCGCCGCCCGCCGGTACGTGGCACGAGCGCGCGGCCGCAGTTTTTTGTTGATAGATAACTAAGATTCTACTTTACACACAATAAATAGCAGAATGTGTAAAAAAGACATTTTTTATCACAGTTGCTCATAAAGTGGATCTTATTCAACGGCTTTTAGGCTCATAATCCAACATATTATGCACGCGTGTGTTTTAGATTTCTTAACTAGTGCTGTAAAGTTATCCCGAAAAGGTAGGTACCAAAGAGTTTTTTAGCTAGCAAAAATGGTTGTCTCTAAAGTCAGTTTACGAACGAAAATTTTACGTGATAATGACTTAGAATACGATTAAAAATTGAGTTGTGTATTTTTTGTTTTTTCTTTACTTAAATATATTGTTTTTCCGTACCATTGTATTTTGTTCTTAAACTCCGACGAAAAACAAATAGAAAAACCCTAAAAAATAATGTATGTCACACGAGGATGTATAGGTTAAAAGTCTTTAGCCTGGCCTTTCCGGAGCATAATTAACAAAAAAATATTGCCTTAAAAAAATGTAAACATAGAGTTATCATAAATATTTTGTTAATTATTATTTTGTTTTCTTTTCAAGTCTTTTCTTTTATTCGCAACTGTGATAAAAAACGTCGTACGATATACGTGTGGAATTGATATTTGCATCTTGGCTTCTATAACACGCTCGCTGCCGCTCGCGCGTCATAAACCGCCTCTGTGCAAAGATGAATTTACCACACTTATATCGTAATGTACTATTAACAGTCGTAAAATATGTCAAATCTCAGAGTTCGCATAAATCGAAAATAATTTAGTAGCTTCATCCCGCGGTTTCATCTGTTTTAGTCAGGATCCTTTGAGATAAATAGCAACCGGCCGCAGTTTTTCGTCGATGGATAACTTAGATTCTAGTGGAGCCTAAGTTAAGATTCTAGTAGATCCTAAGTTATCTATAAAAAAACTGCTGAGCTATACGTACAGGGATTCCACTTGTTGAGTTTTAATTATAAGTAGGTATTCTACGATCTTCCCAGAAAATAGAGCTATAAAAAAATGTGAAAACCAGTTTTAAAAAAGGTTCAATAGTTTTAATTATTGCAAATTATTTTTGTATTGGTTTTTCTAAGACCCAAGACCTTAGATCTAAGGAAAAAAATCAGCTGTTTTTCGAATTTACATAACCTCAAATTTTCTTTTTTTTTTCGATATTCCAAAAGTCGTAGAACAAAAGTTGTTTGTCAAAGTGCACAGAAGTAGCCCTCGACGGCTTGCTAGTATAATTACCAATAATCCTGTATAATGGCAATAAATAAACTTGCGACGCAGGTACCAACCGAGATATAAGTATGATGTCTGCAATGTTTAGACCTTGAGCTTGCCTTTCTTACTTACAACACTTGCGCATTTTTTTCGTCTTATCGTGACCACAGTTAAAGTAGGTACAGTCGGCTGCATAATTGCAGCCCCCGGTAGAGTTCTAAAATTACTATTATTGCCATGTTTTCATTCAAATAATTTTTGTTTGATAAATTGATGAATTAGAAGACTTTAAACTTCAACTAAAGCAGGTGTCTAGAATCTTGATTGTGTTGAAATAGTACATTACGATATAAGTGTGGTAAATTGATCTTTGCATAGAGGCGGTTTATGACGCGCGAGCGGCAGCGAGCGTGTCATAGAAGCCAAGATGCAAATATCAATTTCACACGTATATCGTACGACGTTTTTTATCACAGTTGCGAATAAAAGAAAAGACTTGAAAAGAAAACAAAATAATAATTAACAAAATATTTGTGATAACTCTATGTTTACATTTTTTTAAGGCAATATTTTTTTGTTAATTATGCTCCGGAAAGGCCAGGCTAAAGACTTTTAACCTATACATCCTCGTGTGACATACATTATTTTTTAGGGTTTTTCTATTTGTTTTTGCGTCGGGGGTTAAGAACAAAATACAATGGTACGGAAAAACAATATATTTAAGTAAAGAAAAAACAAAAAATAAACAACTCAATTTTTAATCGTTTTCTAAGTCATTATCACGTAAAATTTTCGTTCGTAAACCGACTTTAGAGACAACCATTTTTGCTAGCTAAATACTCTTTGGTACCTACCTTTTCGGGATAACTTTACAGCACTAGTTAACAAATCTAAAACGCACGCGTGCATAATATGTTGGATTACGAGCCTAAAAGCCGTTGAATAAGATCCACTTTATGAGCAACTGTGATAAAAACATTCTTATAACAGCCGTTTTGGAGCTCTACAGTGGGTCTGCAATTATGCAGCCGACCGTACATTATGCGTCATAAGTCCACTATCAGTGCGCTACAATGATACTATGTACCGGTATTGGACTTACGACCTTCTTCTAAAGACGTTACACACAAACATAAATACTTAAATTAATAGTACTGCGTGATTATTATTTTCAACATGTTAGCTATGTGTTAAGTTGTGTGAGTGGTATAAGCCGCCACCCGCTACACCAACCGACGCCGACATGGGTTCGATCCACAGGTTACATTGTTATAATGTTCAAATAGTGCTGCACAGGATTGTAAACTATGTAAACGTTATGGTGCCAGTGTAGTTTTGACCGTTGATTGTACGACGAGCTGGTCAGCCGAAACGTGGTAGCCAATTTTAATAATTAGTATGCTGCGCCCTGCGATTTTACACGCATTAGTCTAAAACCTTGGAGAAGATCATAGATATATAATCTTAATCTATACATATAAATGCTTTGTCCTGAATGACTGAGACGGATCAACGCACAGTCTAAACCGCTGATCGTAGAGACCTGTAACTTGCTGGGTGTGTTCTTTGTATGACGTAGACATCCAATAAGGAAGAATTTCCCAAATTTTGCTCATAAGGGGGTGAAAAAGGGGGGCAAAGTTTGTATGGGACAACGTGATTTCTTGGTCCATTTTCGACTTTTACGCGGACGAAGTCGCGGGCAAAAGCTAGTAAAACATATTTTACTTCTGAAAAGGACACCTTAAACTCCCTCGAACGCTATATCCGTTGGGCTGTTTTTCGCAACTACACCTCTTTCGCACCCTCTCAGCTTAGTCAACCGTGTCCAAAAGAAAGAACTGGTCAAAATGTCTGAAGCCAACGCCGCGGGTTTCATCACGATTTTTTCCTTCACCGAAACATCAATGTCAATTAGCGCACATCAAATATTCGTAAGTAAAATCTATTGGTGCACGGCCAATGGATTTTCTCGAAGCCACGACCCTTGCATAGCTCTTCAAAGTTTGCCTGGAAGAAATCACGCGAAAGGCCGCCCATTGTGTCATATTGTTTAGTTCTTATTAATTTTCTTTTATCAGATAATAATATGCTCTTACCTGATAAAAGAAAGTTGAAAGGCGAGCTAGAAGAAATAATCAAGGGACTATTGTAGCAATTAGATCAAGTTAGTAATAATTGACGACCCATTTGGCACAATGATCACCATGCCGGACTGCCAAACACAGGGTTGCGGGTTCAATTTCCGCCTAGATATTTGTCTATGGTCTGGTTGTTTCTATGTATTATAAGTATATATTTACAAAAGGAAAGTATATAAGTAGTATATCCGTTGTCTAGCACCCATAACACAAGTCTAGTTACTTAGCTTGGGGCTAGATACGATGTCCTGCAATATAATTATAATTAGTAATGATACGTTAACGTTTGGTTTCAGGACTCAAAGCCGGTCGACTGAGCAGTTCAACGTGGTACGTCGGGTGTACCATCAGGATCGGCTGAACAAAGATGCCGACTATCAAACACCGCACACTCCACGTATGTAGATTCACCCTTTATTTCAGCGTTTTAGTTGACTTTTCCTGTCATTTAGAACACTCCATCTGTCATTTAGAGCACTTCATGTGTCATTAAGATCACTTCACATGTAATTTAGATCACTTTATCTGTCATTTAGATTATTTCACCTATCATTCGGATCACTTCAGGCGAGTGATCTAAATTACAGGTGAGTAATGTCATACTCACCTGTAATTTAGATCACTCGCCTGTAATTTATATCACTTCACCTGTCATTACGTTAACTTCATCTGCCATTTAGATCACTTCATCTGTCATTTAGAATACTTCATCTGTCATTAAGATCACTTCACGTGTCATTGCGTTATATTCATCTGTCATTAAGATCACTTTACGTGTCATTCAGATCACTGTACGTGTCATTTAGATCACTTTACGTGTCATTTAGATCACTTCAACTGTAATTTAGATCATTTCTGACCTGTCCTCGTTTCGTGTTAGATGTAGCAGATTTGTTGTAAGTGCCGCACTAAGCATTTTGCTTTGTCATTCCTTATTCGTACAGACAGCAAGGGAATGGTATTAGTTGCCTGCATCTGTCTTTCCTGACGTGGACAATTTGAGGGTCTTCAAGTCACGAGTGAATAGGTATCTTCTAGGGGCGCGTGCTACATCTTAGACCGTATCGTCACCTACCATCAGGCAGGTGTGGTAGTGATCAAACTCTGACCTATCATTTGTACTTTAAAAAAAACGGCCCAGGAAGTTTTTTTTGATTAACAATTTTTTTTATTTTATTTTATTTATTTGGAAAACCAACTGCTTTACAAAAATAATAAGAAACAAAACAAGAAACAGAAAGCCAATTAAAGGTTCTCACGCGTAGAAAATAGAATAGGTAAAGATACAAAACAAGCAAGCAAAAACACAAATCACAATCCAGCAAGAATTAAAATATAGGTACATTCAATATAAATATAGATACAATACTAAAACTGATAAACAAATACGTAAATATGATATAACAACAAAATTTTGAGGTAAGTAATAAAGTCTGAAATTTGCCTACGTTACCCAAGTGGTAAAATATAAAACTTTTTACACAACCTATGATAATCATCAGAATGATAAGGTAACCCTAACCTATAACGAAGATATTTTATGAACCGTTTTTGAATATTCTCCAACTTTTCTGAATAAATATTGAAACAGGGATTCCAAATTTTATTTATTTTATTCTAGTGGGTCGACGTTGCAAGAAGGTGGTCCGGAACTGCGGCATCGGTGACTGTATAACGAACTGTTTACCTATAGCACGATGGCTGCCCAAATACAGTCCGAAGAAGTACGCGATCGGAGACTTGGTCGCTGGAGCTACTACAGCCATTATGCATATACCACAAGGTTTGATTTGAAACTTGTACATTTAATATCTACTAACTAGCAACGCTTCACGGTTTCACCCGCATAACTCCCGATCCCGTGGGAATATCGGGATAAATAATAGCCTATGGTATTCCCAATGAATCAGTATATCTTCATACAAAGGTTCATCAAAATCGGTCCAGTATTATCGGAGCCTATTCGTGACAAACAAAAAAATATTTCTTCTTAATAATATTAGTGAAGATATAGAACATAGTTAGATTAAGTAATACTAATAAAGTGGTTATCGCGGCCTTTGAGCGCAGCGACCGAATCAAGAAATTCCGTAACGAAAATAAAACCTAACACCCCCCACTCCGCCTACCATGTAACCCGGCCGTGCGTTCGCTTAACGTGTATGTTTATGGTACGACTGTACGAAGCTCGCATGATGCAATGGCTTTCCCCGAGTGCCGCACGTTTTTCTTTTTTATTTTAACGAAGAGATAAAGAGATGTTTTTGTAAAGAATAGGTTCTGAAACTAGTGGGACGATTTTGATAAAACTTTTTATGATTTCCGCATTTGATTCTTAGAAATATTTACGCTGTACGGTAAGCAGATTGTAGCTAGTTCAAATCTCGTCAGGGTGCAATATTTATTTATGCATTTTACTTAGATAATATTTTTGATGAAACTTTGTATGGATATGCATTGAATCCTTGGTAGAAGAAGATATAGAAGAGAATAGCTTAAAATTTATTCGACATATTATTATACACATATGAAACAATAAGAAAAAAGACAGAGAAACGTTATTACTTATAAGTAATAGTTAAGTAAGTAGTCGTTGTAGTTGTGTTGTCGTTTCTATGTATAGAGAATAAATAATGAATATCTGACAATTCCTGTGTTGCCGGAATGGATTAAGCCTCACAGATAGGCTCCTTTTTATCCCGATATTCAAACGGGATCGTGACTTACACGGCTTAAACCGTGGAGCGCATCTTGTTGGATAAATTTATTGCAGGAGATTCCACACGTCGCCATCTAGCCCCAAGCTAAGTAACTAGACTTGTGTTATGGGTGCTAGACAACGGATATACTACTTATATACTTTTCTTTTGTACATATATACTTATAATACATAGAAACAGCCAGACCACAGACAAATATCTAAGCATAAATACTTGCCTGAGGCGGGAATCGAACCCGCAACCCTGTGTTTGGCAGTCCGGTATGGTGACCATTGTGCCAACTGGGTCGTCTTATTTTTATATATATTTATATTTTAAAAATATGTTTTTTTCCTTAGGTATGGCATACGCCCTTCTAGCCGAGGTCCCACCAATCACCGGCCTGTATATGGCCTTCTTTCCTGTGCTAATCTACGTTGTATTCGGGACTTCGCCCCACGTGTCCATGGGCACCTTCGCTGTCGCTTGTCTTATGGCCGGAAAGGTGAGTTATTTACGTGTTCCCTAAAGAGAACTATTAATAACAATAACTTTAAAATTTTATCAAACAATCTAATTTATTCACAATTATAATAAATATTTAATAAACAAACCCAGTATCTAGTCCACTACCATACCATCACAAAAATTAAACCCATATAGCTTCTTTTGATTTCTTCTGATTATAGTGTGATGAGAAGATACTAGACTTATTGACACGTTGAAGGCGTTTACTGAATATTTATTGAGTAAAATCAGGGGTTTTTATACTAATTAAACTAGGTACATATCACGTCACATTAACTTCTAATACAGTATCGATTCCTGTGTAACCTTGGCCTTGGCACATCTTCAGTGCAGGTGCGATGCAATATCTATTAAACTAGGTACATATATACGGTACGGTACATATATAAGGTACGATACTAATTAAACTAGGTACATATCACGTCACATTAACTTCTAATACAGTATCGATTCCTATGTAACCTTGGCCTTGGCACATCTTCAGTGCAGGTGCGATGCAATATCAAATTACTATGTTTACATTATAGTTTCGTCTGTAATTTTTACCACTGGTTTCACTTGACTGCATTCTTACACTACAAGAGGATGCGTTCCAAAACCTATGAAGATCTAATGTAAATTAATCATAAGTAAACGTCTTCGAATTAGTTCTCAGAAACGATAGCGTAACGATCTGAGACCTTATTACGAGTTATTTAGTGAATGAACCTGATGTACAATGGCCAGAAATAGCTGAAGATTGAGACGCATAGAGAGAAATGAGACCCTTAACCAAACAGTGGCAAACAACAGATTAGCTAAACAAGACAAATTGAAACGTTTTAAATATATTATTTCAGGTGGTAACACAGCACGCAACCCACGTCGATGCTACGCATATGAACACCACAGATGTTATAGGAAGTAAGTATTTTGTTAAAAGACATCTAAGCAATTAGGCAGCATCTTCTAAACACCTTTTTTTGTGTGAACGATTCTTAAATTACATTTTTCTATTATTCTTGCCAATTTTTTTTTTTTTCGGAAAGCAAATAGTTAACAATCTATCTATATATATAAAAATGAATTGATGTTCGTTAGTCTCACTAAAACTCGAGAACGGCTGAACGGATTTATCTTATCTTAGTCTTGAAATGTTCGTGGAGGTCTAGGGAAGGTTTAAAAGGCGAGAAAAAATCGAATAACCGATATTCCCACGGGATCGGGACAAACGCGGGTGAAACCGCGGGGCGCAGCTAGTCTATATATATAAAAATGAATTGCTGTTCGTTAGTCTCACTAAAACTCGAGAACGGCTGTACGGATTTATCTTATCTTAGTCTTGAAATGTTCGTGGAGGTCTAGGGAAGGTTTAAAAGGCGAGAAAAAATCGAATAATTTCCGGGGAAACCCTAGAAACAGCCCTTTTCTATTTCCCATACAAACGTTTTCTAGAGTCAATTCCTACGGGATCGGGACTTACGCGGGTGAAACCGCGGGGCGCAGCTAGTACAGAATAAAATACTTAAAAATTTTGCCATTATATAAAAATGAATCCATATTTTCCTTGGTTGGACCAATTTAGCTAATTATTTTATTGCTGTTTGTTATGTCAGTAGAAGGTTCTTATGAAAGAAAAAGTTAAGAAAGATGCGCTGATTACGCGGGTGAAATTGCGGGTCAGTCGCAACTTAGCATTTAATTTTCTGATTGCTTTTTTGCTGTTTTCAGCCCAACTGGACGACGGGATGATAGCATATTCTCCGTTCCAAGTACTTACAGCTGTTACTATGACTGTCGGTATGTTTCAGGTACGAACGTACACTAGCTGAGTCCCGCGGTTTCAATCCCATCGAAATTGGGATTAAATGTAGTCTTTCTATTATTTAACACTTCAGCCATCTACATACAACACGCGCAATTGCAATGCCCGGCAGGGTTAAAAGTGAACTTGTATGCCCATTGTAACATCTTTTTTACCTACCATATGAATGCAAATAAATGAAAATTTCATCAAAATCCGTCAAGTACTTTCAGAGCTTATTTATAAATATAAAAATCAAAGTCCCGATTGGCTACTGACTTACTGATTTATTAAAGCACAGCTCAAACCAATGGACGGACAATGGATAGCTTTTATGACATAAGCATCAACTAAAAAAATATTTTTTGGAAAATCAACCCCTACGCGGACGAAGTCGCCGATGAAAGCTAGAGCTAGAAAATAAAACGTATTTTTTTCGTTCATAGGTAGCAATGTGGATACTCCGCCTGGGCGCAGTTTCCACCCTCCTTTCAGAACCTTTGGTGTCAGGATTCACAACGGCAGCTTCATTCCACGTGATATCCTCACAATTGAAGGATTTATTCGGTGTCAAAATACCTAAAACATCAGGAAATTACAAAGTTATTTATGTAAGTTTAATAAATAGCCTTAGCGTTTTAATTTCTCGTTATAATCGTTAATGTATAAAATAAATAAAATGGGACCCAAAATTTACCCTTGAGGCACTAACAATTATTTTCGGAATAAATATTATAGGACATTGTCCACAGTGCCATCTAGCCCAAAACTAAACAAATAAGTTTCGGTTCCAGAAAACGGATAGAATACTTTTATGTTAGTAATTTTCTGTTAAACTAGCAAACCCGGCGAACTCCGTTTCGCCACCAGATTTTCCTGGATTTTCTTTGCTATAAACCTCATGGAGCCCGAGACCTTTCCAACGAATGCAAAACCGTGGAAATCGGTTCGTGCGTTCTGGAGTTATAGCGTCAGGAAGGAAAACCCGACTTATTTTTATATATTAGAAAATATACATCGTTCTTATAATAGGTACATACAGACCAAAAACAAATATATGTACTTAATACAAATATTTTTATCCAATCGAAGTAGCAACCTTCAGTGTCACCCACCGCAACAAATGTTGTCCAAATAATACGAATACAAAATTAAAAATACAGCTTTATTGATCCTTATTATGATCATTAAAGTATAAATTAAATAATATGGGGCTTAAAATTGACCCTTGAGGCACTCCCAATTTTACTATTGAATATTTCTTCTTAGTAGTATTCACTTACGACACTGTGTTTTTACATATACCTATAGAATAGACATAAATGTATGTTTATGGTTATTATTTAATTTTAAACTCGTACATGAACATTATATTTTCTCTGTTTCAGACTGTGATAGATATATCGAAAGCATTACCCGGGTTGAATTGGGCTGCCTTCACTATTTCATTTATAGCTTGCCTTATTATAGCGCTGAATAACGAATTGCTCAAGGTATGTTTATGTTATTTATTTATTTTAATTACTAGCAGCGCTCCGCGGTTTAACATGTGTAGATCTCGTGGAAATATCAGATTTAAAGTAGCCTATAAACACTCCGAATGAATCAATGTATCCTCATACCAAGCTTCATCAAAATTGTCCAATAGTTTCGGAGCCTATGCAATGACAACAAACAATCAAATATCTCTTCTTTATAATATTAGTAAAAATAACAGTACCAAACCATTACTATAACTAAAAACGACAAAATACCTATCCCTCACAAAACCTCTTACACACCTATTGACATTACATCCTACTAATATTATAAATGTGAAAGTTTGTGTGTGTGTATGTTTGTTACTCCTTCACGCAAAAACTACTGAACCGATTGCGGTGAAACTCGGTATCTAGATAGCTAGAGAATTACCTGGATTAACACATAGGCTTTTTATCTCAATATTCCCCCGGGATACGCGGGTGAAACCGCGGGGCGCAGTTAGTCTTTCCATAAATTTAAATTGGGTTATTTTTTTGTTGAATAAAAAACGCAATAAAGCGCCTCTATGTTTTGTTTCCAGCCTTGGGTGAGCAAGAGAAGTCGAGTGCCAGTTCCTATAGAGTTATTAGCAATAGTGGTGGGTACTTTAATATCGAGGTACGCCAGTTTACACGAACAATTCGGGATCAGTCTCGTTGGGAACATACCTACTGGGTAAGTGGTACTCTTAATTTCATATTTCACAATTTGTTCAGCTTTTTAGAGTTCCGTACTCAAAGGGTAAAAACGGAACCCTTTTACTAAGACTTTACTGTCCGTATGTCTGTCACCAGGCTGTATCTCATGAACCGTGATAACTAGATCGTTGTTTTCACAGATGTATTTCTGTTGCCGCTATAATAACAAATACTAATAAAGAGCGGTTCCCCGACGCAAAAATATTTAATCAAAAAAATTCAGATGTACTTACGTAGGGTCATAATTACGGGGTTATTTTTTTTCTTTTTGTAGGGTTTTTTTCATAGTTTTTTTGCTTGTTCTAAGCTTTTTTACGGTCATAGTATTTTTATTATATTGTGCATATTTACTTACATTCGGTTTTTAATCCTGTCTTTTATCCCTCATAACTTTCAAACGGCTAAACCGATTTCGATCAAACATAGCTAAGAACACTCGCGACTAATGCACCTTTCAAACAAAAAAAACTAAATTAAAATCGGTTCATCCGTTCGGGAGCTACGATGCCACAGACACACACACACACACACACACGTACACACACAGACACGTCAACCTTATAACACCCCGTCGTTTTGCGTCGGGGGTTAAAAACAAAATACAATGGAACGGAACCCTTCGTACGCGAGTCCGACTCGCACTTGGCCGGTTTTATTTTAATCCTAAAAAGCAGGGTGGTTTTAATGACCTATAATTACACAAAAACAATGTAAATAAATATGTTCCAGGCTACCAGTACCGACAGTGCCTCCTATAGAGTTGATACCCACTATAGCGTTAGACGCGTTCACAATAACAATGGTTACATATACTATATCTATGTCTATGGCATTGATATTCGCTTCTAAGGACAAATACGAGATCGATGCCAATCAGGAACTATTGGCTTTGGTAAGTTTTTGACAATCTACTTTATGTATATGCACTTTCTTGTCTTTGTATGTCTATGCAATTTCTTGTCTTTGTATACTTTTTATCTATGCACTTTCCTGTCTTTGTATACCTTTGCACTTTCTTGTCTTTGTATACCTATGCACTTTCTTGTCTTTGTATACCTATGCACTTTCTTGTCTTTGTATACCTATGCACTTTCTTGTCTTTGTATACCTATGCACTTTCTTGTATTTGTATACCTATGCACTTTCTTGTTTTTGTATACTTATGCACGTCTTGTCTTTGTATACCTACGCACGTCTTTGTATACTTAAAAAGACTGAAATATATATTTTTTTTGACAATCTACTTTATGTATATGCACTTTCTTGTCTTTGTATGTCTATGCAATTTCTTGTCTTTGTATACTTTTTATCTATGCCCTTTCCTGTCTTTGTATACCTTTGCACTTTCTTGTCTTTGTATACCTATGCACTTTCTTGTCTTTGTATACCAATGCACTTTCTTGTCTTTGTATACCTATGCACTTTCTTGTCTTTGTATACCTATGCACTTTCTTGTATTTGTATACCTATGCACTTTCTTGTTTTTGTATACTTATGCACGTCTTGTCTTTGTATACCTACGCACGTCTTTGTATACTTAAAAAGACTGAAATATATATTTTTTTAATATGTTTCCAGGGTGCGAGCAACGTATTCGGTTCATTCTTCTCTTGCGCTCCTATCTGTGCCAGTTTGTCAAGATCTTACATACAATATCAGGTAAATACATATAAATAGTAATAATAATAATTTATCCATTATTATTTTTAATTATGATATTAGTAAATGCTCTAGTCACTAGTATGAACCTCAAAAGGCCATCGATCATTCGCTGTATTTAAATTTGGTCGAACGACACCTCGAACATGGAAAAAATTATGAGCGCTAATTAATATTGCTCATACGGTGCGCGGAAAATATCGTGATAATCCCACAGCTTAGTTGTCTCCAGACGTATTGAGGAGTTCTGTCTTCTGGACACGGTCGACTAAGTTGAGAGGGTAGTAGGTGCTGAGCAAGTCTACTCCATATTCAGATTCAATGATTTATTTGCGTACATGATAATACTCACGCAACTAGGACCCAACTCAAAAGGTCTAGTTGCAGAAAAAAAAGAAATTTCAATTTAAATATTCGAGGAAATGCTCTAGCTAGAGTCTAGTCTAATCTCTATACAGGGTTATTGGTAACTATACTAGCAAGCCGTTGGGGGCTACTTCTGTGAAGTATAACGATCAACTTTTGTTCTACGACTTGTGTCGGAATCTAATACACATCCCAAAAAAAAACGTGTGGCGGGGACTGCCGCGGTAAAGCTATTGCATCGTGCGAGCTTCGTACAGTCGTACTATATACATACACGTTAAGCGAACGCTCGGTCGAGCTACATCGTGGCATGGCGGAGTGGGGGGTGTTAGGTTTTATTTTCGTAACGGAATTTCTTGATTCGGTCGCCGCGCTATGCAATAGCTCAAAATATTTATGTGTTTCTAGTACTGTCTAGCCATTTTCTATGTTTATGGGGCATAGAGAGAACGCGGCGCGGGCGCTGGTTGGCGCGAAAACCCGCCCGCGCTGTACCATACGTACTATGATTGATTCTGTGGCCTAAGGCGAGTTGAGTATTATTTGGGCTGATTGTGGATTATGTTTTATTATTGTATGGAATTTTTCCAAAAGTCGTAGAACAAAAGGTGAGCGTTGAGGTGAAAGGGTACCGGTGCTTTTGGTATTTCATTATCTAATTATCATAGAAATTAAGATTTCAAAAACAAAAAACAAAACATAGGGGCATGGCCATGGCAGTTATAGGTTTTATGCAACAAAAATATTTGCTCTAGTGTCATTATCCAGGGAGGAAACAGTCGATTACGTTTGTATGGAGAGAGCCCCCGGTACCCTTTCCTCTTGCTAGTAAAGTTACCAATAACCCTGTATATTCACCAATAGATATTCACACGTATTTTTTTTTTATTCTTGTGTAGGCAGGTTCTAAGACAGGCCTAACGACAGTAGTGAGCGCTCTACTCATCCTGTCCGTCCTACTATGGATCGGACCGTTCTTCGAGCTACTACCACGATGTGTGTTGGCCTCTATCATTGTTGTCTCACTCAAGGGCATGCTGATGCAGGTTAAGGAGTTAGCCAAGTTAGTATCTATACATATAAAATGCTTTGTCCTGAATGACTGACTGACTGACGTATCAACGCACAGCCTAAACCGCTGATCGTTCAGACCTGAAACTTGTAGGGTGTGTTCTTTGTGTGACGTAGGCACCAGATAAATAAGAATTCGCGTAGCCTTTACTAGATTTTTTTGTGGACCAATCAAATGCCTCCTCCAGGGGGCGGGTATATTATTTAAAATATAAATATATGATAAAGGAATGAAAAAGTACATCTTTTAACCAATTTCATAAAAGGAGGAAGTGCTCAATTCCTCGCATTTACATTTTTTTTTGTTTTGAATGTCAATGATTATTATAGAATCTTACATTCTATAATAATAATTGTTGTTTGAAAAAATATTATTTTTAGATTAGTACATAGAATTTACCCTTTAAAAGGTAATATTTGACTGAATTGTTCTCAGGTTTTGGAAGCTAAGTAAATTGGACGCGATGGTGTGGCTCGTTACTTTCGTCGTAACATTCGCTGTTAACATTGATGTTGGGTAAGATATATAGATAAATAGGGTCTTAATTTAATTTAATCTATACTAATATTATAAAGCTGAAGAGTTTGTTTGTTTCTTTGTTTGAACGCGCTAATCTCAGGATCTACTGGTTCAAATAGAAAAAATATTTTGTGTTGGATAGTTCATTTATCGAGGAAAGCTTTAGGCTATATAACATCACGCTGTGACCAATAGGAGCGAATAATCGGTGGGAAATGTGGAAAAAACTGGGAAAATTATTCATCTTCGAGGACTTCCGTTTTTTGTTTGAACGCGCTTATCTCAGGAACTGCTAGATCGATATGAAAAATATAGGTTTATTTTTATCACGATATTTCCATGGGATCGGGAGTTACGCGGGTGAAACCGCGATACGCTGCTAGTTTCTTATATTAAGTACTAGCTGCGCCCTGCGGTTTCACCCGCGTAATAATTTTCTACGTCATTTTTTTTCTTTGATAAGAACCTTCTCCTGACAATAACAAACACAACAAAAAAATAATTATCGAAATCGGTTCAGCCGTTAATATAATATAGCCGTGATAAGGGTTCCTTTTTTACCTTTTGTGGTACGGAATCATAACCATAACACAAGCGTAGTTGCTTAGCTTGGGGCTAGATGGACCTGTGTAAAATGTTCTACAATATTTATTTATTATTTATAAATGATGTTAATTCCAGGTTAGGTTGTGGGTTGCTGGCGAGCCTGGGAGCGTTGTTCTGCCGTTCCCAGAAACCTTACACCTGTCTGTTGGGCCGCGTGTTGGACACAGACCTTTATTTGGACATCAAGAGATATCGGGCTGTGAGTTGCATTCACTTTTTTTTAATACAAGGTTCCTTATTGATTGGCGAGGAAATATGTAACTCTGATTTGACATTTTTTTTTTTAATATGTAACTCGTTACGAGAAATGAAAAAATAAAAAAAAGGGAAAGGGACTGTGTTTCAACGCGTGTCCCGCGACACGTTCATTTTAACCGACTTCAACCAAAAGGAGGAGGTTCTCAATTCGTCGCGTGTTTCTTTTTTAATGTATGTTCGCCGGTTACTCGAAAACGCCTGGACCGATTTGGAAAATTCTTTTTTTGATTGAAAGGGGATAACTCATTTATGATATATCCATTTCGTATAGTGAGACCGATCAACGATTTGTCTTTCCCAACGACACAACTCTCTTTGTTGGTCCGGTAGGAATATTTTGAAAACCTTATCACTAAGACTTCACTGTCCGTCTGTCTGTCTGTCACCAGACTGTATCTCATGAACCGTGATAGAAAGTTGGAATTTTCACAGGTTATATATTTCTGTTGCCGCTATAACAACAAATAATAAAAACAGAAAAAGAAAAACTATATTTAAGTGAGACTCCCACCCAACATGGTAGGGAACCCTTCATGCGCGATTCCGACTCACACTTGGCCTGTTTTTATGTCTTTAAAGCCTTCTTAACATATTTCCAAGAAGTTCATAGGTTTAGTATGTGTAGATAAACAATAAACCAATTTAAAAAAAAGAAGTAAAAGTGAGTTTAGAAAGTGTTAAACCTTTATTTTACCTTTATTTTAATATACACCACCATGTGGCACTTTTTGAACTATCAAGTACATTTTTCAAGATGATGCCCTAATTCTAGCCGAATGAAACTTTTACCCCCTTATTCCAAAACGAGGTTTTGGAATAAGGGGGTCAAATCTGTATCTAAATCTAAGGTTTAAATCTACATCTCGGACTATCCTTAAACCTTGTTTTGAAATAAGGGGGGTTGGGTTTATTCTTCATAAAAGCCAGTACCTAGTTTTTAGAAAAAAAAAAAAAATATGTAGGGGTACATAACTTTCAGACGGCTAAACCGATTCGATCAAACATAGCTATTTATACAAATCATGCCCGTTCATTTGATACCCCACTCGAGCATATCTACTAACATTCGGTTTTTAATCCTGACTGTAATCCCTCATAACTTTCAGACGGCTGAACCGCTTTTGATCAAACATAGCTAAGAACACTCCCGATTGATTCACCTTTCAAGCAAAAAAAACTAAATTGAAATCGGTTCATCCGTTCGGGAGCTACGATGCCACAGACCGACACACACACAGAGACACGTCAAACTTATAACACCCCGTCGTTTTTGCCTCGGGGGTTAAAAAGGTCCACTATTGAACTAGTGTAAATAAAAATAGATTTGCTGACCTTATAGTTCACTATGTGTCCAAATAACTAGAACATACAAGGGGGTTAAATCGATAGGTCATGAAATTCCCCACCCCCAGCAACCGATGGTTCACCCCCCTTTTTACGCCGTGTATATCAAATTAGTTATTTAGTACAGGCTACAAATAAAACGACAGAATTATAAAAAACAAAATCTATTGCATTGAAATACCAAACTTTAATATCAAAAACATATCAAAATAAATTTACCTACTAATCAAAAAACCACGGCTAGCCCATTCCAACTCGGTATCATTTCGGAAGAACATTATCCAAAACAGCACAGCCGCCATGAAGAGCATGTAACTGAACACGAATATTGTCCATCTTAGCAAATCTATGACTCCTAAACGATGTGTTGTTATTATATAGGCATATTTCTTGTTGTTTATGTATTTCATTTTTTTTTTATACTGAAAAATAAAGAAATTATGGTAAGCGGAGTTATTGCCTAGCGGTAAGTTGGGGGTTGATAAACAAACAATTCTTTATGCTATTTTGGGTGTTTTGTGTCTGTATGTAGGTATATTAAGTATACTTTTATATATTTACAAAACATAAAGTATTACAGAACATTCCACACATCGTCAACTAGCCCCAAGCTAAGTAACTAGACTTGTGTTATGGGTGCTAGACAACGGATATACTACTTATATAAGTACCTTTCTTTTGTAAATATATACTTATAATACATAGAGACAACCAGACCACAGATAAATATCTAAGCATGATTACATGTCTGAGGCGGGAATCTTAACCCGCAACCCTGTGTTTGGCAGTCCGGCATGGTGACCATTGTGCCAACTGGGTCGTATATATTTATTCTATCTGTTTCTAGCTCCCATAACACAAGCTTAGTTACTTAGCTTAGGGTTAATTGGCGCTATGTAACATGTTATACAATATTTGATTATTTATTATCACGACTTACCCGATCGCCCGTTCACCAATTTTTCTTACGAGAAATTCATGTGTGCTAATTGGCATTGCTTTACGGTGAAGGAAAACTCGTTGAAACCCGCGACTTAGTTTTCGTCAGACGTATTGAGACTTTCCTCTGGACACGGTCGACTGAGCTGAGAGTATAGGTGCTGGGCAAGCCTACTCCGTCACGTAAAAAGGACTCAAAAAGAGTTCTAGTTGTTAAAAACAGCCCGTATAAAAATTGTTACCAAGGTTTTCTGTGAGTTTGTGAGGTTGTAGGGGGTAATCTCCGAAACCAGTGGACCGATTTGAATGAAATTTTGCAAAGAGATAATTCGGAGGTAGCTGAGTGTCATATTAATGTCGGGATCGGGACTTACGCGGGTGAAACCGCAGCGCTAGTACATGGAGTAATACATGGAGTATTAAGGCACCAAACATATCGATATGAATAAATGGTTCAATTAATTATTGTCGAGTTGTCTGTACTTTTGCTTTAAAGCGATTCTGCCGTAAAGCGAATCTATCATAAAGCATCTGTCCTTAAGCGAATAAAGGATGAAATTGATGTGCGAAGTGCGATGCGAGATGCATCTCCGTCATTACATACCTCAACCAATCTTCTGATTCTTACGGCCCTTACGTGTTGATGTTGTTGCGATTATACTCTTCCCCAACGACAACCCCTTGAACTTAGTCTTGCTCTTCACAACTGTCACTGCCTTTCTGTATATTTAAAAATATATTTATGAAAAAAACTATTTGTCCTTTGATATTAAAATTATTTAATTTTTTCCTTTTGTGTTCTGGTGGGCAGACAGCGAATAAAATCCTATCCTACCTACCTATTATAAATGTGAAAGTTGTGTTTTTTTGATAGTATGTTCGTTCCTCCTTTACGCAAAATCTACTGGATCGATTGCGATGAACCTCGGTATGTAGATAGCTGGAAACCTGGATTAATGTATAGGTTACTTTTATCCCGATATTCAAATGGGATTGGGATCTATGCGGGCTTTATCGCCAGGGCGCGTACTTTTTATACTTTGTATTGTCAACTAGCAGTGCTCCGCGGTTTCACCCGCGTAACTCCCGATCCCGTGGGAATATCGGGATAAAAAGTAACCTATAACACTTGCAATTAATCAATGTATCTTCATACCAAGGTTCATCAAAATCGGTCCAGTAGTGAAGGAGCATATTCAATGCAAACAAACAATCAAATATTTCCTCTTTATAATATTAATATAGAAAATTAGTTATCGGTCTTCGTCGTTCTCTCTTTCTGTTACGGTTTTTCGTAACGTGTTACATTTTTCTAGGCTAGGACACCTCGCCAACCCGCAATAAGTAACTTCGTTCCGATACTTATATGTGCACAAATATTTCTTTGGGCAGGAATTGAACCCGCAACCCTAGCCACTTGTTGCCAACTGCACCTACCTTTTATACCTAGGCGTATCTAGATAATATTTCCTAGAGAACTTGCTAGCGAATAAATTCTTCCATCTTTTCGGTATTTTTATATTGCTCAATATATCCCTTTTTATTCTGTAGTGAATTGATGATACGAATTTCATTTGTAATTCGTTTATTTTCTAGTGAATTTCTTATTGTTTATTAATATTTTTGTGTTTATTCTACATTATTTTTACACTTGGCTTTTTGTTTTGGCATGTGTTGTCTTTATGATTTTGACATCGTTTAGAGCAAAGAGTTTTTTTACATAAAGTTGATTCTTCTATCGTATAGTCCCGATTCTGCTGTTGATGACCTCTGTTGCGGGTTCGATTCCTGCCTTTGAACAAGTAATTTGTGCACAGATATTTGTTTCTGGTGGTGTTTCTGTATGTAGGTACAATAATATATGTACAGTACAATCTCACTAATCCGGCACTATTAAAAACCGGAGGGTGCCGGATTATTGGAAGGTTCGGATTACTGGATTATACTGAAAAAATCATAGGTAATAAATAAAATAAAGCATTTCATAGAGAGAATAAATGTATATAAATGTATTTATTTGTCATTTTTAACTATAAACTATTCTCACTTGAAAAAAACAAATACGTTAGCACGTGATAAGTTTTGAGGTTAGACTGCTAGTCGACGACGCAGCGACCAAGCGCACAGGTATAGAGGGGTGAGGGAGGCGTGGGCGGAGGGTGCCGGATTATTGGACGTGCCGATCTATCGAAGTGCCGGATTAGTGAGATTGTACTGTATTTACAAAAGAAAAGTATTTAAGAATAAGTATATACAAGATGAATTTTTTAAAAATTAAAAATTAAATTTAAAAAAAAAATTAAGATTTTTTTGAAAAAATAGGCTGTATCCTAAACTATAAGAGATAGCAAAAAATGCTGAAAGGAGTTTCGTGCCCGATTTTGACAAAAACAAAAACTGCATCATTCAATTTTTGATAAAGTTATTACCCTAGCCAAGAATCGAACCTGTTGATTATGCAAAAAAATAATGTAAAAAAATTCACACTGCATACTAATAAACATTAATATCAAAGAGAATATATATATTTTTTTGTTTGTAACGAATAAGCTCCAAAACTTCTGGACCGATTTTGATGAAACTTTGTATGAAGTTTATTTCATTGGGAATAACATAGGCTATTTTTTATCCCGATATTCCCATAGGATCGGGAGTTACGCGGGTGAAACCACGGAATGCGGCTAGTCATTTTTTTTTTTATGTTCTCTTTAATATTTAGTGCTTAATTTATTATTTAAAATGAGTTTTAATAAATATATTTTGTATTTGTATTTTTATTATTTTAGCATATTTATTTTAACGGACGGACGACTTGATTAAGGTCGCGGGAAGTCGTTGGACGCAGAGAGCATGCGACCGATCGCTCTGGAAGTCTTTGGGGGAGGCCTATGTTCAGCAGTGGACGTCCTGTGGCTGATATGATGATCTTTATTTTCCCTTAGGCTGAAGAACTGCCCGGTATCAAAATCTTCCACTACTGCGGCGGGCTGAACTTCGCAACAAAGAACCTGTTCCGTTCCACGATATTCCGTAAGGTCGGCTACTTGAAGCCGGCAACGGAGCCCCACGACGAAGACAATAATCTCACGAAGAGCGAGTCTTACGAGTGGGACCCTACACTGTGCAATAGAGTGAGTGAAAAACAAATTATTTAATAAAGAAAAATATTCAAAATATAAAGAAGAAATATATTTAGGCCTGTCGAAATAGCATCATAAATCATAAATATTTATTTTGTAGGTATAGGTAAACTAAGTACTTAAAAGATAAAACAAAATGACACTCTAGATACTACATGCATTGTAACTTAAATGCCGCGTTGCATAATAATATGAGACCCACACTTACCGATATAGGGCATTATGGCAAACAAATAATGCTTTTACAGCGAACCGCTAAAGCGTCTCGGAAACGAGATATTTAAGCAAAAGTGTTGTCCTATGATTTTCCAAAAAAACACTATGCCATAAAATACTAAATGTCCGGACCGCTTTTGGGGTAAAGTTACTATAATTAGCAGGGGACTGAAAATTTGTACGAACGTTCGGAACACCATCTTCTATAATATACAAATGAATTGCTGAATGTGTTGCTAAGCTCAAATCTCGAGAACAGCTGAACCGATTTCGCTAATTCTTTTTTTAAAGTTCTTATGAATAGAATAAATTAAGAAAGTCACGCAGAAAATTATTACGCGGGTGAAACCGCGGGGCGCAGCTAGTTATAATAAAATGTAAAAAGTCCTAATCCATCCGTAATCTGCTAAAAAAGTTATACGTGGTAAACTTTAACAAGAAAGGTAAACTTGTAAAGGTTAAAAGTAACAAGAAAGGTAAACTGATTTAGGAAAGGTAAATTGTAACAAATAAGGTTAATTTGGTCGAAATTATGTTTTTTTTCAAAAGCTATAATAATATAATAATAAATCATTTATTTCAGGCTACAAAGGCCCATAGAAACATACCTTATAGACTAACATACATATTTTATAATAATAAATGAATGTATTAAAGAGATAGCTTAGAACTATGTCAGTAGCAGTTCCATGACACTACACTTTCGTCTTTGTCTGTTCTTGTGGAATTTGTCCGCGGAAGCGACGGAACAACACGTATATATAGACTAGACTAGAAAATAATGTTTGTTTGTAACAGGTACAATGCGTCGTGATAGACGCAACAGCGCTATCATACGTGGACGCTCCAGGTGTGAAGATGTTGATCGCAGTGCAGAAGGAGTTGCAGGCTAGT
Source organism: Idaea straminata (assembly GCA_951213275.1). Classification (NCBI taxonomy): domain Eukaryota; kingdom Metazoa; phylum Arthropoda; class Insecta; order Lepidoptera; family Geometridae; genus Idaea; species Idaea straminata. The sequence goes on along the minus strand of OX577866.1, from coordinate 11,049,446 downwards.
CACGTCACCGTGCTGTTGGCTGGAGCGAATGGTAATTATATTCTTTTTAACTGCTGCCATTAAGAAAATTATGAGATTCTCAATTCAGCGCAATTGGTTCCACTTGCGCAGCTCCCGATCACGTGGGAATATCGGGATCAAAGCCTATGTTACTGTCAATGAATTAATGTATCCGAATACCAAGTTCCAATAAAATCGATCCCGTGATGTCGGAGCCTTTTAGTTACAAACAAACAAGGAATCACATGTTTCCTCTTTATAATATTACTAGCTTTTGCCCGCGACTTCGTCCGCGTAGAAGTTAGTCCCATACATACTTTGCCCCCCCCCCCTTTCACCCCCTTAGGGGTAGAATTTCGGAAAATCCTTTCTTATCAGATGCCTACGTCACACAATGAACACACCCTCCAAGTTTCAGGTCTCTACGATTAGCGGCTTAGGCTGTGCGTTGATCCGTCAGTCAGTCAGTAGTTCAGGACAAAGCATTTTATAATATATATAGAGTATAGATTAACTCTTCACAGGGTTAGACTTACCTTAGTAATAACTTTATAATGTAATCTTTTTGTATGTTTCTTGTGTACTGAATTTATTAAATAAAAATTAATTAATTATTTATTTATTATGCGCGATTAAGGTTTTTAATTAATATGTTTTATTTGTCAACAGGTCCAGTATTAGAAATGATAGAACGTTACAATAAATTAGAAGCGGACAGATTGCAGTTGGACACTTTCCCGACTGTACACGACGCCATAGTTTTCTACAACGTCAGCGAGAGTAAAAAACACGTTGCTGTCACTGTCAACTCATGATACAACTGTAAATAGAGGTAAATTATAACTAAAAAGTAAACTGTAATAAGAAAGGTAAACTTGTAAAAAGAAAGGTAAACTTGAAACAAAAAAGACAAACTGTGACAGGAATAGTAAATTGTAACATAAAAGGTTAAAAGTAACAAGAAAGGTAAACTGATTTAAGAAAGGTGAATTGTAACAAAGAAGGTTATTTTGTAATAAGATAGTAAACTTGTACCAAAAAACGTAAACTGTAACAACAAAAAGGTTTAATTGTAACAAAAAGGTAAACTTTAATAAGAAAGGTAAACCGATAAAATATCGGAAAATAATATTGCAATAAAAAATATTTTAGCTAATGCAAAAAATATATAAGTTATTTTTATTAATTTTAAAGCGACAATTTTCAAAATATTTCGTATTTTATCGTTACCACTGGAAACAGCCGAATTTTAACAAATAAATATTACTGTAATAATTTTATTAAGAAAACTTAATGTTTAACTTTTTAAACTCACAAGTTTTGTATTCGTAGTTAGTAATTTTTTTCTCGGATCTTTATCACATATTTTTCCTTGCCATAGATAAAAAATGGAATATAGACAATGAATAAAAAACCGACACACAAAAATTTCATTTATTGATGTTAATAGGCTTATAAGTTCACATAATTATGCGAACTTATATGCAAAAGATAACAAAGGAACCCTTATGAGATCACTTTCTTGTCCGTCTGTCTGTCTGTCTCTGTGTGTGTGTCACCACCGATTTTTCTAGATGGCGCCATTGTATTTTTTTTTACCTTAAGGGGAAAGGGTACCGGGGGCTCTCTCTCTGTCGGCTGTTTCCTCCCTGGATAATAACACTAGAGCAAATATTTTTGTTGCGTCGAACTTATAACTGCAATGACTATGCCCCTATGATTTTTTTGTTCTTTTTTTTAAAATCTAAATGAAGAAAATACTAAAACATAGGGGCATAGTCATGGCAGTTATAGTTTTTATGGCACAAAAATATTTGTGCTAGTGTCATTATACTCATTATCCAGGGAGGAAACAGTCGACTACGTTTGTATGGAGAGAGCGTCGGTACAGTTTCACCGTAAAGGGGTGCTTTTTTTGCGAGGTGCATTTTGAGACCTATGCCCATTGATAGAGAGCATTACGAGAATAAATAATGCCGTCGCACTAAGCCTCTAAAGTGGTCTCTATCATTTTGAAAACTTTGTAGCATTCTTTGGGTGTCATAAAACTTGTAATAGATGGCGTTATTATACACTTACGCTATTTTGTATCGCCGGTGTTTATCTATATTCCATTGTTAATCTATGCCTTGAAGTTTCGGCTGTGTTGCAATAGTCATGGTCGCGAGATTAAAAAAAATAGAACCGGGAACATAATTACTAATGATTATAGTTATTTTTTTATTGTTTAAAGGATTTTATTTTAATTTGTTTATTATTTTAAAAATGTTACATTATATAGCTTACAAGGAAAATAAGCAATTTTTTACGAATTAGATCAAAAAAACAGATGTGATAGTGGTATAAATAGCATTTACCCTTAGGGTAAGATCGTGAGAACGTAAGAAAAGAATAGAATAATAGTGAGAACGTACTAATTCTGCTTAACCGACTTCAAAAGTGGAGGTTTTCAATTCCTCGCGAAGGTAAATATAAAAAATATTAATGTTCTATACATATAAAATGCTTTGTCCTGACTGACTGACTGATCAACGCCTAAACCGCTGATCGTAGAGGCCTGAAACTTGGAGGGTGCGTTTTTTGTATGACGTAGGCATCTGATAAGAAAGGATTTTCTGATATTCTATCCCTTAGGGGGTGAAAAAGTTGGACAAAGTTTATATGGTTCGTAAAAAACGAACTAAAAATTTGTTAAGCACCATTTTCGACTTATAAGCGGACGAAGTCGCGGGCAAAAGCTAGTGTATTTATATAAAAGTACAACATTTAAAAAAATACTTATGTTTAATTTAGAATGTAGTAAAAACTGATATACAGGGTTATTGGTAACTATACTAGAAAGCCGTTGAGGGCTACTTCTGTGCACCTTAACGATCAACTTTTGTTCTACGATTTTTGGAAATTCATTACAAAAAAATCTATACAAAAATAATACTAAAATTCCATACAATAATAAAACGTAATCCACCATCAGCTCAAATAATACTCAACTCGCAGTAGGCCACAGAATCAATCATAGTAATTACGTATGGTAAAGTGCGGGCGGGTTATCGCGCCAACCCGCGCCCTCGCCGCGCGCTCTGTTAAATATTTTTTTGGATTTTCTACGACTTTTGGAAATTCAATTTTTTTTTTAGATTAAGCATGTAAATTCGATAAACAGCCGAATTTTTAAAACAAAGGTCTTTCAGAGTATAAACAACAGTAGATAAACTTAAAAAAAAGGAAAATTTAAGGTTAATGACCTCTCCGTGTATGGAACAGCTGATTTTAAAGTAAACCTAACCTAAAAAAATCGAAAAAATGTTCGATTTCCAATAGTTGTTTGTTTAGGTGCACAGAAGTAGCCCTCAACGGCTTACTAGTATAATTACCAATAATCCTATCTATTATTTTCACGAACCAATAGAGTTAACACAATAAGACACTGGTTCCTTATACCTCATAGATACATGGCAGCACCACTGTACTACTAGTAACTGGATTTAAAAAAAACCCCGACTTTTATCCCCCATAAGATGGCTGAACCGATTTCGCACAAACATAGCTAAGAACACTCCCTACTAATTCACCTTTCAAACAAAAGAAACGAAATCGAAATCGGTACAGCCGTTCGGGAGCTACGATGCTACAGACACACACACATCGTCGTTTTTGTGTCGGGGTTAAAAATCTGAAAGATGTCTAGACCAATAAAAATTCATTATTTTATAAAAAAAACTAAGCATTCTAGTTCTATTATAGTTAATCTGGCCTGCATTTGACCCAGAGATTTTGGTACTTTTGAAGAGCGCCATCTATCGAACGAAACTGAAGTGTAATGATATTTTTAAACAGCATCTATTTTTTTCGTGTCTATTTTTATATTCCAGTAAACCTATCATGAGTTGTGATTCTATTCGATAGACTAAGAGCCTGACCTGATTTTTCTTATGAATTAACATTGCTCAATTGGTAAAGGAAAACATCGTGATGAAACCCACGGCTTAGTTATCTTCAGACGTTTGACGTACTCCTCTGGACACGGTCGACTAAACTGAGAGGGTTGTATAGGTACTTCCCCACGCAAAAAGGACCCAACAAAAGAGGTCTAGCTGCGGAAAACAGCCAGTATACAATACAATATTTTCCAGGTCCAAAAGTTCTGTCACAGCTGACTGGACAAAGAAAAAATCTATACATATAAAATGCTTTGTCCTGACTGACTGACGGATTAACAACGCACAGCCTAAACCGCTGATTGTAGAGACCTGAAACTTGGAAGGTGTGTTCTATTACGTTGTATTATGTAGGCATCCGATAAGATTTTCCGAAATTCGACCCCTAAGAGGGTGAAAAGGGGGGCAATGATTTGAGTTTGTGAGACAACGTGATTCCTTGGTCTATTTTCGACTTTTACGCGGACGAATTCGCGGGCAAAAGCTAGTATTCAATATTATGACAACTCGTGTTAGGGTGCTGTGTATAATAGTTATAAATAAATGTGAATATTTTTATGTATAATGTATAAATGCATATACTATAGTTACTATAAGTTGTTTGTGATATTTAGTCGTAACGATGTACTTAGGTGTACTTAAATTAAATATGACTTGTTAAATTTTTATTGTTTGGTTTTTATTTCCTTAATCTGAAACCTTTAAGTTTGATCGGAAGTTGAGAACGCATTTATGGAAAGTGTCAAAATATTAGCAAAGTATAGCCGGTTGTAGGATTCCTGCCTAGCCGCTTGATTAGCTGAGGTTTCTTAGAATAAAATGCAAAAAAAAGGTATACAATAAAGAGTTTATCTATCTATCTTTGTCTTCGTCAATCCGGTCGTAGGCATGTGTGCATCTGTGTACACACATTCTAGGCTCCGACACTGGTTCCGATTCATTTACCGATTTATCCGTCAAAGTTTTACATATTTTAAAAGTACCAAATCAACCAGACAACAGTTATCTGTAGAATGTGTAAAAATAATTTCAAAATAATATACGTTTAATACAAAAAAATATAGTTTTCTGAAGCCTCTTTACGTAAAAACTATAAACATAGGCCGTTTTTCGGTACAAAGATCTCAATAACTAGAAGATTTTAAATAATAAAAAATATACTACGATAAAATAGGAATAATACATTAATTCGTATAAAAAGAAACAACAAAAATATTCACAATTACTCCATAAACCACAAAAATAGATCATCAATAATAATAAGTCAGTCACAGGGTGCGGTCGGAAGACCAGCGCTGCAGATGCGTATCTGCAGCACATGCTGAGGCTTTACCCATTTGGGCAACACACGACTTCTCAGATACTTTTTATTTTTATTGTCTGTTTTTTGCATTTACTTTTCTCTGTAACTATCTCTTACTGTTTCTTATTTCTGTCTATACTATGTCGTGTATTTGTTCGAATAAATTATATTCTATTCTATTCTAATTCACGTAAAGCTTATTTTCATAGAAATAAGGTTGACTTTGTTTGTGTTTGTCTCAGTTCGATGTATTATTATGTTAGACTGCACACTATTGCTAACCTCGCACGATGCATATTATGCTTGTTAAATTCGAGATCTCTGAACAAGCACATATGGCGTAATGGTACAGTTGCCGGCCACAACACCGGCGACACGGGGTTCAATCCACAGCATGGTGTAGTCTTTTTGTATAAATTAAAAAGTTCTAAATAATATTGAGATGCATATCGAAATAGTACCGGTACTTCACACGATTATAGTTTATTACATATAAAAAGCAAAATGTAGTTAAGGACACTAGAGGTCGAGCGGTTAACTGCGTCGGACGTTCGTGATCGACGACTACCGCCATTTCTCGTACCTAACTCAATATTTTGGAAATCAATTATTTTACTCATTCTTGCAATTTTAAGTGTGTGTTCGTGCGCAAAGGGGTGAGTTGCACATTATTTTATGCGGTTACAATGTTTAAATAAGATTTGAGGACGTAGTATCAATATTTATCATTTTGTTTTAGCTTACGGTCACGCCCTTTTTATCAACCCCGCAAACACCTGAGCGGCCGTTAGCCGAGGCTTGGTTTTGGAAGGGTTCCGTGTAAAAACTCTCCTGGCGTCCAAATTAGATTTAGTTTAACCTCAATAGTTTGTAGTTCCATAGTTTAAGATAAATAATTGTACTTAGTATTAGTCGGGACATAGGGTAGGTGCGTAAGTGTTTGCACTGGTGGCACCTTTTTATATTATATGTTGTTCCACGTAAATCTGCTTTTATTGTAAAGTCAACCCATAACAAATGGCGCCCAACGTTAAAAAAGGGTTTTAGCGGGTTTACTAAGGGACATACTTTAGTATATAGTGTTTTTTTTTTGTTATTTTTTTTCAATTCAAATAGGAATAGTAACGTATTTCTGCAACTAGCACCCTACTACGCACGACCGCGGAAATTAATATACCTACCTCACATTTTACGTACCACTTATCAAGTGTCTATTTCGAGATGGATCCCCAGTTTTTGCTGAAAGATGAGCTGGAGTTTGAACTCGCGTGTCGTGGCTACGTGCAACCGGGCGGCCTGGTATCGGCCTTGAAACTGGTTTTAAAGAAAATGATGGTTGTCGAAAGTGCTCAACAAGTATCGTACGCAATAAAACCAACCTCTAATTGCATTGAAAATCCGGATGACGAACTTGAAATTTGCTCAAACAAACTAGACACCATAGTGAGGTACGTTTCGGAATTGAATGAGAAACCAGATAGAAGTTTATACAAACGTCTAGTAAGCCGTCTTTCTCACGTGGTCAATAGGCTTAAGTTGATTTGTGCAGTTGAGCAAATAGACAAAGAAAGACAGCGGGCTCTTACAGATAAAGCGTTGATTTTGTTAAACGACTTAGAACATAAGGATGATTTAGAAGATGATGAGAAAATTACTCCTGCGATGAAGGAGGCCTTACAAAGGTCCTTTGGTGAGGACAGTAAGAAAATATTAGAAGAAATTGAAAAAGACCGTTTTGTTGATGCCGGGCCATCAACATCCTTCAAAGCAACAGGAAAGGGCGATATGGTCACAGAGAATGCCTCGAGACCAAATTTAGAACAAAAACGGGTCAGTTTTGCGCAGGATGACTTTGATATTCAGACATTTCACGAAAGACTCCCCCAGGCCAATGTGTTTAACTCAACAGCTTTCCACGAGAATCAGTCTCGTAAAAACAAATTAATACCTATTAGTCAATGGGGTGTGCAATACTCGGGAGACAGTAGTTACAGTGTTAACGCATTTATCGAACGCGTAAATGAATTGAAAGATGCCAGAAATGCAACTGATGACGATCTTTATAGACACGCCATCGACTTTTTCAAAGGTGATGCTTTAATCTGGTTCCGAGCGAACAGGGAATACGTCAGGGATTGGAGTGAACTGGTATTACTATTAAAGCGCACCTTCCAGTCACCTTTCTACCAGGAAGAACTGCTATCGGAGGCAAAATCTAGGACACAAGGACATAACGAATCAGTGCTCATTTTTATCTCGGTCATGCAAAACCTATTTAATAGACTTCCTAACAAGATTAGTGAGTATGAAAAGATCATGATAATAACGAAGAATTTACAACCTTATTACCAGAGAGCCATCTGTAGGGACGTATTCACCTCAATTTCCGATCTGATCAACGTGCTCAGGATTATCGAAAGGACAAAGATAAATTGTGATAGGTTTCAAGAACCGAAAGCTCTAATCAATTCTATAGAACCTGACTTGGCTTATAGATCGAACGAACAAAGTCAAACTACTGAAAACGTAAGTGAAATAAAAAACGCAGACACAAGCAACAACCCCAAAATGAGGTGCTGGAATTGTCGGGAGTCTGGTCATTTGTTTCGGTCATGTTCAATGCCCAAACAGCGTTTATTCTGTTATAGATGTGGCCGTTTCGGGGTGACCACTAAGGATTGCTTGTGTAAGGGAAACGAAACAGGGAAGCGTCAAGATCCCGCTCATTGAACGCTTCCCAAGATGGTTACAATCATAATAAAGAGTGGCAAGATTGGCTTAATTACGTAGGCAACTTTATGACGAAACTTACAATATTGCCATTGACATTTCGGAAAGAGTTGGACAATAGGTCATATGTGCACATAAATATTCTGGGCAAGTCATTTAGCGGACTATTAGATTCTGGCGCTTCACGCTCAGTGGTTAGCTCTGATTTTTCAAAAATACTAACAAGTATGGGTGTAAGAGTACAAAACCTTGATCCGATACGTATGACCACTGCAGATGGTACCGGTCACTCTTTAACTGCTGTAATTGATGCTCCGGTTCAATTTAATGACACATTTAAAGTTGTACCGCTATTAGTAATGCCAAATCTAACACAAGAGCTTATATTAGGGCAAGATTTTTTTGAAGCATTTAATATTGAATTTAAGTTTAAAGGTAATGATCACGAAGGACAAGTTAATTGTATTTCTGAGAAATCGATAGCTCTAATTGGAAAGGACAATCTAAACGAAGAAGAACAGTTAAGGTTAACAGCGGTAATCAAGGAAATAGAAAATCAAATTGGACAATGGTTAGGGAGAACAAAGATCATCAAACATAATATAGATACAGGTGATAGTAAACCAATTTATCGTAAGCAATATGAGTTTTCACCGTTGATCAAAAAGGAAATTGAACGCGAATTGGATGATATGCTAGCTAAAGACGTCGTCGAACCATCTTATAGTCCGTGGTGTTCCCCGATAGTGCTCGTTAAAAAACCCAATGGAGCAAACCGGTTATGTGTGGACAGTAGACAGCTGAATAAAGTCACCAAAAGGGATACATACCCTTTACCCAAGGTGTCATCGATATTGGATAATTTGCGAAATGCTAGGTACCTAACAACATTAGACTTAAAATCTGCATTCTGGCAAATAGAATTAGAGGAATCTAGCAAGGAAAAGACCGCGTTCGCCGTGCCTGGCAAAGGCCTTTATCAATTTAAGGTCATGCCATTTGGACTTGTAAATGCTTCTCAAACCCTACAAAGACTGATGGATATCCTGTTTCATGCATTAGAAGGGAATGTTTGGGCTTACCAAGACGATATAGTACTTTGTTCAGATACATTTGAGAATCATATAGACATTCTAAAGCGGGTGACAGATATATTGAAGGAGGCAGGACTTACTATAAATGTAGAGAAATGTAAATTCGCTAGGCCTACCATGCGTTTCCTTGGCTACATTGTAGACAAAGAGGGGCTGCGCACCGATCCCGACAAGGTTTCTGCCATTTTAAATTTTCCCAGACCTAGGAACATCACGGAGCTAAAAAGATTTATAGGTATAGCAAGTTGGTACCGCAGATTTGTCAAGGATTTCTCCGTTATTGCAGCTCCGTTACATGAGTTAACAAAGGGTAGAAAGGTTAGGAAGTTTATGTGGACAGAAGAATCTGAGAAGGCATTTTTAAAATTAAAAACCTTGCTAACATCTACTCCAGTCATATCATGTCCCGATTTTAGTAAACCCTTCATTGTCCAGTGCGATGCATCAAGTAAAGGAATTGGTGCGGTCTTGTGCCAGAAAATAGATGGAGCTGAACAGCCAATTGCATATTTAAGTAGAAAATTGAACGATAGAGAACAGTCATACTCGACATCGGAGAGGGAGCTTCTAAGTATAGTGCATGCTATAGACAAGTTCAGGCCATACGTAGATGGTTCCCACTTCACTGTAATTACGGATCACAGTGCTCTACAAATGCTGCACAAAATGAAAGACCCTCACGGAAGACTTGCCAGGTGGGCCATGAAGCTTCAACAATTCAGCTTTGATATTGTCCACAGACCCGGCAAATCTAACGTGGTACCTGATGCTTTATCGAGGGCGGTTGATGCACTGGTTGATAGTAGCTGCGAGCTTAGAATATCAGAAAGACATAAGGACGATTGGTATAAGAATAAGGTAGCACAGGTTTTGGATGGCAATGATTCTGGATGGCAGGTAAGAGATGGAGTGTTATACAGGAAAACTTGTCTTAAACAGTATCCGGACAAATCATGTGACTGGAAATTGTATGTCCCGGAAGCACTAAGGTCAGATGTACTGAAACGGTGCCACGATGGCTTAACATCTGGACACATGGGCGTTCGTAAAACTTTATTCAGAGTCAAACAATTCTTTTATTGGCCCAATATGCTAACGGACGTAAAACAGTATGTAGGCAAGTGTGAAAATTGTGCTAAAGTTAAAGTATCTCAGCAACTTCCCTTTGGTCATATGGGGCATCATAGATCGGTCACGCGGCCGTGGCAAGTTATCTCGTTGGATCTAATGGGACCATTTCCTAAGAGTAAGAGTTGCAACACAATGTTATTGGTAATTACATGCCTGTTTAGCAAGTTTGTACTATTATTTCCACTAAGATCGGGGAAAGCAGAAAAAATCTGTGAAACGCTAGAAAGACAATTTCTGCTCTTCGGAGTTCCACAGGCGATAATTTCCGATAACGGAAAACAATTTAGCTCGCATTTATTTAGGGAGCTCGTTTCAAAATATCATAGTAAGATATGGTACACTCCCAACTACCATCCGCAGAGTAACCCCACGGAAAGAGTCAATAGAGTTGTAGGTACTATGATATCAACATACATTACCAGAAAAAAACACAACGAGTGGGATGTAAATTTACATCATTTTGGCCATGCAATTAGAACAGCGGTACACGAAACAACAGGTCTTACTCCATCATTTTTATTTTTTGGTAGGGAAACTGCTATTCCACATTTACCTAATGATAATTCAGTTGACATGCAGGTGTTAGACAATAGTGCGTGTGTGGACACAAGAGGATATCTAGCTGACGTAGAACCTAGAAATCTTCTTTACAAGGAGGTTACACAAAAGTTAAAAATATCTCATGATAAAAGTAAACGTAACTACAATGTCAAGCGTAGAATTGCAGACTTCAACGTAGGGGATGTAGTTTGGAGAAGGACTAAACAGCTCTCTAATGCAGGTGCCAAATTCATGGCCAAACTGGCCCCCAAATTTGAGAAGGCCATCATTGTGGAAAAGGTATCGGATAACGTCTTCCATCTTAACAAAGCCTACGGAAAACAAATTGGCATGTGGCATGCCAAAGACCTAAAGCCAGTTTGGGACGGTTATCGCTCTGAAAAGAAATAAAATGTCTCCATTTTATTTCTTTCGGTTGGTGAGGGAATATTATGTTAGACTGCACACTATTGCTAACCTCGCACGATGCATATTATGCTTGTTAAATTCGAGATCTCTGAACAAGCACATATGGCGTAATGGTACAGTTGCCGGCCACAACACCGGCGACACGGGGTTCAATCCACAGCATGGTGTAGTCTTTTTGTATAAATTAAAAAGTTCTAAATAATATTGAGATGCATATCGAAATAGTACCGGTACTTCACACGATTATAGTTTATTACATATAAAAAGCAAAATGTAGTTAAGGACACTAGAGGTCGAGCGGTTAACTGCGTCGGACGTTCGTGATCGACGACTACCGCCATTTCTCGTACCTAACTCAATATTTTGGAAATCAATTATTTTACTCATTCTTGCAATTTTAAGTGTGTGTTCGTGCGCAAAGGGGTGAGTTGCACATTATTTTATGCGGTTACAATGTTTAAATAAGATTTGAGGACGTAGTATCAATATTTATCATTTTGTTTTAGCTTACGGTCACGCCCTTTTTATCAACCCCGCAAACACCTGAGCGGCCGTTAGCCGAGGCTTGGTTTTGGAAGGGTTCCGTGTAAAAACTCTCCTGGCGTCCAAATTAGATTTAGTTTAACCTCAATAGTTTGTAGTTCCATAGTTTAAGATAAATAATTGTACTTAGTATTAGTCGGGACATAGGGTAGGTGCGTAAGTGTTTGCACTGGTGGCACCTTTTTATATTATATGTTGTTCCACGTAAATCTGCTTTTATTGTAAAGTCAACCCATAACAGTATAACCGACCATTTTGAATAAAAAGTCAGTCTAGATACTTCAGCTTCAGGCGCGTCAAATCGTAAATGCGTCCCTAACGACGGGCCTAAGTCTAATAATACAATTGTGTTTCAATAGAGTGTCGATGGAATCGTAATAGACATTTAATGTCAAAAATATGACATTACATGTCAAATTGGTATTCTCCTAATGTTAACTATTCTATCGAAACACCACTGATGCACCAATGACTCACTTTGGTATTCTGCTCTAGAATCGTGGCTCAATGGAATCTCGATATTTGTCAAAACGGTATATCGCTTAGCAACATATACCATGTTGCTAGGCAACACCAGCGACGTATCTGCATTCCATTGAGACTCCATAGCGATTCTATTGCGATGTTATTAAAACTTTAGAAGAATACCAAATAAAGAACAATCTCGATATAATATCAAAAGAGTCTCGATATAATGACAATGGTAAATTAGCATAATTAGGCCCGTGAGATGCGCTTAGATTCACGTTTTGCTAAAGTTAGCTTATCTTACTTATTGCTTGCGATGCTCACTGCAAAACTTTGATAAAATATTTACTAATTCGGGAATCCCAATATTTAATTTATAAATTGGTAGGTATTATAACGCTAAAAACCCAAGTTCGACTATCACGTAATTACAAGATAACTGTCTAAGAAATCATTATGACACTGTGATTGTAGGTATGTAAGCTTGTCTGTTTGTAAAACATTTGGTACTAGCTGCGCCCCGCGGTTTTACCCGCGTAACTCCCGATTCCGTGGGAATATCGGGATAAAAATTACCCTTTATGTTAATCCAGGCCTCCAGCTATCTACATACCAAATTTCATTGCAATCGGTTCTGTAGTTTTAGCGTGAAGAAGTAACAAACATACACACACACACACAAACTTTTACATCCTACTAATATTATAAATGTGAAAGTTTGTGTGTGTGTGTGTGTATGTTGGTTACTTTTTCACGCAAAAACCACTGGACCGATTGCGATGAAACTCGGTATCTAAATAGCTGGAGACCTAGATTAACACATAGGCTACTTTTTATCCCGAATTTCCCACGGGATCGGGACTTGCGCGGGTGAAACCGCGGGGCGCAGCTAGTTTATAATATTAGTAGGAAATAGTAGGATAGGATAGTAGGATAAGGTATGTACAGTATGCGTCATAAGTCGACTATCAGTTTGCTACCATAATACTATCAACAAGTATTGTACTTACGACCTTCTTTTACGTGTTACGGTGGAGAAAAACATCATGAAACCCGCGGCTTAGCTGTCTTCAGATGTATTGACAAGTTCTTGCCTGTGGACACTCCTGTGGACGGTCGGCTAAGCTGAGAGTAAGGTGACGACCCAGTTGGCACAATGGTCACCATGCCGGACTGCCAAACACAGGGTTGCGGGTCCGATTCCCGCCTCAGTCATGTATTTATGCTTAGATATTTATCTGTGGTCTAGTTGTTTCTATGTATTATATGTATATATTTACAAAAGAAAAGTATACAAGTAGTATATCCGTTGTCTAGCACCCATAACACAAGTCTAGTTACTTAGCATGGGGCTAGATAGCGATGTGTGGAATATCCTGCAATATTTATTTATTTACAACGAACGCTTAACCTGTAAATAGATATCTCTATGTACCAGTCAAATAAGTAAACTCCCTGTTTTCAAAGTAGGTTAAAAAACCAATCGCAAGTCATTTACGATTAGATTACAAAAACGAAATCTTAATCTAGGATTAATTACTAGATTTTGATTAAATAAGTATTATATTATAATTATCAATATAATACGGTTTAAGCCATGATAATAAGTAATTTACCTGTATAATTTATAATTTAGTTGGAATAATTAGTAGTTTGGCAAGATGGAAGGTGGACTGTACTTTCTAGGTTTTCTCCTCGTTCTGGGATATGTCCAGGTAATTAATTTTGTTTAATTAATTAAATAAATAAATATTGCAGGACATTCCACACATCGCCATCTAGCCCCAAGTTAAGTAACTACACTTGTGTTATGGGTGCTAGGCAACGGATATACTACTTATATACTTTTCTTTTGTAAATATATACTTATAATACATAGAAACAACCAGACCACAGACAAATATCTAAGCATAAATACTTGTCTGAGACGGGAATCGCACCCGCAACCCTGTGTTTGGCAGTCCGGCATGACGACCATTGTGCCAACTGGGTCGTCAAATAAATAAATTAATAATTAAATAATATAGTGTTAGGTACCTTCGGATAATAAGGGTCACCTACCACCTTTATTAGAAACTAAATATTTCGTAGTTAGTCGGGAAAACTACTTAAAAACCAGTCATTAAGGTGAAAGGGTACCGGGGGCTCTCTCCATACAAACGTAGTCGACTGTTTCCTCCCTGGATAATGACACTAGCACAAATATTGTTGTGCCAAAAAACCTATAACTGCCTTGACTATGCCCCTATGTCTTGGTTCTTACTAATTATCATAGATATTAAGATTTAAAAAACAAAAAAATAAAACAAAACATGGTCATGGCAGTTATAAGCTCTAGTGTCATTATCCAGGGAGGAACCAGTCGACTACGTTTGTATGGAGAGAGCGTCGGTACCCTTTCCTCTTAATTAAATATTTGCTTTATTGTCAATCTGAAAAACTTTTCTCACTAATATTTTAAGTTTAAAAAAACCTTTAGTAGCTCATAATACCCGCAGGTATAAGAAAAATAATATTAATATTGACGGTGATGGGTCTCCTTTTGTAGCCTAATTGTAAAACTGAATTATAAAACTAAATGTTTTCACTGTCCACTGTAGAGTTCTAAAATGTTTATTATTAGAATGTTTTGACTTCAAATAGGACTTCATCTTATAGGTTACCTGGAAGAGATCGCTTTGAGCGATAAGGCCGCCCTTTGTAACACTTAGACTTAAGTTATGTTTTTTTATATTTTGAACCGACTTCAAAAAAGGAGGAGGTTCTCAATTCGTCGCGTATATTTATATATATTTTATGTACTTTCGCCGATTACTCGAAAACGCCTGTAGCGTTTTTTTTATTGAAAGGGGATAGTATGTTATTTAAAAATGTTGTTTTCTATAAAGATTTTATCTATCTATCTAAAGTTATGCTTCATAACCCAAGTTGCTAAGCTTGGGGGCTAGATGGCGTTGTGTGAAATGTTCGACAGTATTTTTATTTTATTTTTTTATTTTAGTGTGACGTAATAAACAGAAATGCAGCACCAGCCATCATTGAAGACCTTCGAAGTGGTAAGTTTACAAAAAGCCGGATTAACCCTGTCAGGGACCATAGGCTATGCCATTCTCAGGGCCCTTTTTCTCTGTCTGACCGAAGGGTACAAAATTTTCGTTCGATGAAAAGTTTCTTTTTTTTTATTTGGTGCCTAATGGTTAAGAGGAAAGGGTACCGGGGGCTCTCTCCATACAAACGTAGTCGACTGTTTCCTCCCTGGATAATGACAATAGAGCAAATATTTTTGTGCCATAAACTTATAAATGCCATGACCATGCTATGTTTTGTTTTTTTTTTGTTTTTAAAATCTTAATTTCTATGATAATTAGAAAATGAAAAAAAGACAAAACATAGGGGCATACTCATGGCAGTTATAGGTTTTATGCAACGAAAATATTTGTGCTAGTGTCATTATCCAGGGAGGAAACAGTCGACTACGTTTGTATGGAGAGAGCCCCCGGTACCCTTTCCTCTTAATCCAGTTCTAAGTTTACCTAATCCCATAGACCGACATGTACCTTCACTACCTTATTATCATAAAATATTGTACTTGAATACCTAATTGATGTTGGGTAAAAATATAGAATAGGTAAGTACTTTAAAGTTTCTAATTTACCCGCGTAAGGCTGCCGCGAAAGCGAGATAAAAATCCACCAATAGAATTGCTTAAAATCTCCGCTCATCGAGTGCTCTAGTGGAGAGACAGCCTAAGTCCTGATCCATTGGAAATATCGGGATAAAAAGGATTTAAAAAAATCTGGTTTAATGTATCTTTATACTAAGTTTCATCGGTCCAGTAGTTCCAAAGCCAATTCGTTACAAACACACAAAACATCTTTTCTTTTATAATATTTGCGTAGATTCTGTTACATAATGTCCCAAAGTGTCATGCTTCGAAGATAAGTATGTTAGTTAAAACAATCGAACGCACCATAAAGCTCGACAGTCTAAGCTCAGACAGCCGGCTGGCTTATTATTTCTTCTAGCGAAGTAAGAGACTCTGCCAATCGCGGCGCGTTGCATAGCGAGGCTTAGCGTAACGCGCACTGATAAGTATGAAACTATAAGCCCACTTATATCATATCTTCGAAACGTGATTTAATGTGACAGAATATTTTTTGTGTATTTTCTGATTATGTCAATTTCGAATGTAGTCTAAGAGCCCTACCTCACTGGGACGTCACGGGCTACGTAGGTATCCAACTAATTCGTATTTAATGGAAGTTAGTCTCACCTGCCGACGACAACAACGGTGTGGGGTAGTCGACTTACATAAGAATTAGCTGGATACGAGCCGCAACGTCACCATGGCGTTTCGGTAAGGTAGGGCACTGAGGCACATGTGTAGAAATATGTTATGCATTGTAAGATTAAATAAAAAAACATTTTTGTTTTTTTTTCAACCAGCGTCTGGGGCCCGTGTTGTGGGCGGTTGGCCAGCAGCCGACGGCCAGATCCCGCACCAAGTGAGCGTACGTATGGTGGGTTCCAACGGAGGCGTATCTTCTTGCGGAGGCTCAATTATTCACAACAAATGGGTGCTCACTGCTGCTCATTGCGTTGCAAAGTGAGTACTTTATATTTAACTGAGTTTAAAGGAGGAGGTATACGTTTGTGCGTTCAGTAGGTGATCTTGGAGACAAAAGGCCAGTGTGTTCTCGTCGGAAGCTTGCATTCTATGGGTGACGCAGCTGCGCAATGTCCTGTTATACAGAAAAAGGTTTCTTGAGCTCCCATAGACGCTAAATGAAAATTTCTTGTTTTTGAATAGTGGTTTTCGATTTAATATTTTTTACTAAAACTAAAAATTTTTAAGGAGGATTAATTCTTGCTTCACAAATCCTTTATCAAAAATCCATTTTTTTCTGTGTACAAAAGTATCTAGCACGATGAATAAAGCCTAATAAATGACGTGGGCAGGTAGACAGTTACCTACATTGGCTTCTTTGGCGTCTGTGATAGGTCATACTTCCAACCTAATCTACTTTTCTGGGCTGATAAATTACTGAGCTAATGCGTTCTATAGTTCAGTTCTACTTTTCTGGGCTTTAAACTAGTGTGGACTGTGACTTTACTCACTGCACTCAATTGTGAGTTAATATCAGACGCTCTAAAACGCAAGTCTTCTAGGTTTTAGCCAGGTTAGCATTGCATCCCGTTATACTTAGATTACAAGATATATTTTCGTACCAATCGAGAATGTTGCTAATAGCTGATAACTCTCCAAGCCACTATGGTCTGAACTTTATAATTGTACATAGCATGCGCTGAGTAATTTTCAACTTTTATAAAATCACGAAGGTCTGGCGGAGGGCGGGATCTTGGTCTATTAAGGAAAGTTCTCAAACCCTTGACAGTAGGTATGTCAAAATAAGCCTTGTTTTTTCACCCCCAGCCGTATAACCTTCGTAGTACGCTTCGGTCTAACCAACCTGACCAGGCCCGAAGTGCTCGCCGAATCCACACGCAAGTACATCCACCATGGTTACAATGAAGCAGGACCTGGTGTCCAGACTGATGACATTGCCTTGATCGGTTTTGACGACCGTATTGAATACTCTGGTGGGTATAAGAAGTTTATTTTTTATGTTTGGAGAAGTAGGTACTGCCGCCATTCGCTTTCGTCGACTCCTTATTCGACTTAGAACTCCACGACTAGCTGTTCGAAGCTTTGTTTTGTCATGGTTTTGGAACAAAGTTCCTTATCGCGCGTTGCGAAAGGGGGCTAGACGGAAAAAAATAATACTAAAAGTTGTAACGACACTTTTTGGTTTTATTATAATTCCTTCACTAATTAATCAAAAGGAACTTCGTTCCATCCGGGGTTTTTTAAATAACAATTGACTTCAGCGAAAGTGTAACAAAACTATTATTGTATTTACTATATTAATAGTATTATTTTTGATGAAGGTCTTTAACTAGACAGAAATATGAGGCATAATAACTGACTAATTCAATTCAATTCATTTATTGCGAATAAAGAGTACATAGTGCAGTGTTACAAGAATATAAGAGGATCACTCTATTCAGCCTTATACACGAGGCTTGCAATATTTATCATTTTAGTCAAAAAATTATTCGCAAAGGCTCTAGCCATAAATTAAATTACCAATTAATACAATGTTAAAATAATTTATAAAAAATCTAGTCATGGAAATTGAAATACAATGTCAAATAATAAGAAAATCTAAATATTATATTAATTAGTACATGTCAAAAATTTATCCTTTAAATATTCGTCAACGCTGTAGTATGACTTACTCAGTAGAAACGTTTTTAATTTATTTTTAAAACTAATAATGTTTTGTTCCTCTAACAAAGTTTTTGGTAGGTGATTATAAACGTGAGGAATCATGCCGAATACACTTTTACTAAGGAGAGCAGTCTTATTTTTACGAAATTGTATCTTATTGCAATGTCTTTTACTGCGCAATCCACTAAACAAATTTATATTGGATTTGGTAAATACTGACACTTCGTAAATATACAGGCATGGCAAGGTCAATAAATTAAACTTTTGGAAGTAGGGTTTACAACTGTCTCTCCGCTTAAGGTTAAATATTGCTCTTATACATTTTTTTTACGCTTTAAATGCTGTGGTCTTCTCAACTGAGTTGCCCCAGAACATGACACCATATCGTAATGCAGCTTCTACATGACCGTGATAGGAAGTCAGTCTCTCCACAATGAGTGTGCAGTCCTCTCCACAATTTTTACATTCCTAATAGCTTAACTATATAATTGTTAAATAAGATCATCATGCTTGTGCCTAAGTACGGTCAGCTGCATAATTGTAGCCCCCGGTAGAGTTTTAAAATTACTATTATTGGTATGTTTTTATTCTAATAATTTTAGTTTGATAAATTGATAAGTTAGAAGACTTTAAACTTCAACTAAAGCAGGTGCCTAGAATCTTGCTTGTGTTGAAAACATTCTTATAACAACCGTTTTGGAGCTCTACGGTGGGTCTGCAATTATGCAGCCGACCGTACATGATTGACATATAATTATAGTAATACTTAGTAGCAAATAAATACTCGAGTTTCGAACCTGCTAAACCTTGATAACTTCGTTATTGTACCAATAGAATTCATCCAGCCGTGCCGTTTGGCTCCGAGTGCGACCAAAGATAAGAACTACGAGGGAGTAAGGCTGACAGTGAGCGGTTACGGAAGAACTGATGACCTCTGGAACGGTGAGCCGCTACGAATTTATTTATGACACATTTTTTGGTAAATTGGACGTTACCTGCGGGCATGTTACCGGGCTGTGTTACCTTTGTATACATATGTATATCTATAGCCACCTATCGTTTACCTGCATCTGAGTTTCGTACGTCCAATACGACCCAGTTTGACGACCCAGTTGGCACAATGGTCACAATGCCAGCCTACCAAATACAGGGTTGCGGGTTCGATTCCCGCCTCAGACAAGTATTTATGCTTAGATATTTGTCTGTGGTCTGGTTGTTTCTATGTATTATAAGTATATATTCACAAAAGAAAAGTATATAAGTAGTATATCCGTTGTCTAGCACCCATGACACAAGTGTAAGTGTATGACACTTAGCTTGGGGCTAGATGGCGATGTCTGAAATGTCCTGCAATATTTATTTATTATTTAATAAATTGCAGTCTTTGATTTGTCAATCGCATTACTTGCCTGGACTATATGTATGTATGTAGGTAGGTACATATTTGTTTATATCTAAGTAGTTACCGTACATTTACTCCGAACTATAAGATTATTGTGTGTTTTCTCCTAGAAGTGATTTGTATTCTTTTAGAGAAAATAAATGTCATAAACCATAGAGGTATCATAGGTAATAAAGGGTTACCTGCCACCTTTCACAAACTAAATATTACGTAATAAAAATAGGGAAAACTACATATTGTTAGATAAATATTTGCTCTATTGTCAATCTGAAAAACAATTGTTTATTTTCTTGCTATCACTAATATATTGAACCTTTTGTGACCCTAGAACCTTTTCTGACCCTAGAACCTTTTGTGACCCTAGAACCTTTTGTGACCCTAGAACCTTTTCTGACCCTAGAACCTTTTGTGACCCTAGAACCTTTTGTGACCCTAGAACCTTTTCTGACCCTAGAACCTTTTATGACCCTAGAACCTTTTCTAACCCTAGAACCATTTGTGATTCTTATTTTTTCTTTACTTCATATTGTTCCTTCAACCTTTCGTCCATTCGATGTCAACTAATTGTTTTTCCAAAGGTGGTGCCGCATCGGAGATCCTGCTCTGGGTGTACCTGTCAGGTATCACGAACGAGGAGTGCCTCAGCTGGTACCCTAACAGCCAGGTCATACAGAGCCAGACCATCTGTGCAGCCTACTACAACGAGACATCGCAGTCTTCTTGCCAGGTGCGTATACGCCGTAGAGCTACAAAACTGCTATTATAATAATGTTTTTAACTCAAGCATGATTCTAAGGTAAATAAATAAATAAATATTGCAGAACATTCCACACATCGCCATCTAGCCCCAAGCTAAGTAACTTGTGTTATGGGTGCTAGACAACGGATATACTACCTAAATACTTTTCTTTTGTAAATAAATACTTATAATACATAGAAACAACCAGACCACAGACAAATTACTAAGCATAAATATTTGTCTGAGACGGGAATCGAACCCGCAACCCTGTGCTTGGCAGTCCGGCATGGTGACCATTGTGCCAACTGGATCGTCTGTAAGGTCTTGCTCGAGTTCAAGTTTAAAGTCTTTCAACTCATTAACTCAACTCGTCTTTTATCACGAGGCTATGGAACCCCGCACCTTTGGAAGGCTTGCGTGGAGCCGAAGCCAACACGTAGGTAGAGGCCCTTTACAATTTTATTTATTTATTTTATTTTTATTTATTAATTTTAATTTATTACAATAACAAGTATAATAGCAAGCAATGGGGTGGATTCTAAGATAAATATTATTAGAATAAAAACGTTCCAATAAAAGTTAATTTTAGAACTAGATCTGCTCCGAATGTACTAACATATTGGTGAGAGAGATTTTACCTGAAAACATGTAACTTTATATCTACCTGCGTACCTTATTTGAATATTTACGGAAATAAGGGCTACCTGACAACTTAATTAAACCTAAATATTTTGTAAAAATAAGTAGGAATCTTAATATTTGCTTTATTATCAATCTGAAAAACCTATTTACCTTTTTGTCAATGGACCAAAGTTTTAAAAAATCACATAGTGGCCCCCTCATTGTCCGCAGGTACCTCATTAGATTTTTTTCTCCGTAACACAAGCCTATTAGTTGCAATATTTTTTCTTATTTATCGTCTAGGGTGACAGCGGCGGTCCTCTGACAGTGGTGGACACGGACGGCAAGCCTACCATGGTCGGTGTAGTCAGCTTCGGTTCGACTGCCGGGTGTAACTCGCCTTTCCCAGCAGGTAATATACTCCCTAGGTGATGCCACTAACCTGGGACTGACTGTGATGTGGCTCCGCGCCTTTGTGGTAACTGGGGGAAGATTTCCCCGGAATGAACGCAGCGGGCCTCCAAGCTGCACCGAGAAGGATCACCGGAGAGTTTTTAGTCAGTTTGACTCCGACATAACCCGTCGTCACCCCCTGGATGGCGGGTATCCGTGGGGATTTTCTCTCCACCAAAAGTTACTGCTTTTTATTCCGATATTCTTACGGATACTTTGTACTCCTTTTTTTCCGCAACTAGACCTTTTTAATTTGGTTCCATTTTGCCTGAGGATGAAGTAGGCTTGCCTAACACCTATACCTACCCTCTCAGCTTAGTCACCCGTATCCTGATGAAAGAACTTATCAATACGTCTGAGGAAAACTAAGCCGCGGGTTTCATCACGATGTTTTCATTCGCCGTGAGAGCAATGTCAATTAGCGTACATAATATTCCTATATTAGAGAGAGAGAGAGATAAGATATATTTTTTATTCAAAAATACAGTACAATATGCCTGAACTAGATAATCCTGTGGGTCAAGCGACATGTGCTGATACTTAAATTAAAACTAAAACTTAAAATGACCACTTATTATTAGACATGAAAATTTAATGTATAAAAAACTAGCTGCGGCCCGCGGTTTCACCCGCGTAAGTCTCGATCCCGTGGGAATATCGGGATAAAAAGTAAAAAAGCCTATGTGTTAATCTAGGTCTCCAGCTATCTAGATACCAAATTTCATCGCAATCGGTCCAACCGTTCTCGAGTTATAAGTGTTGTAACAAACACGACTTTCTTTTATGTCTATCTTATATCTTATCTTATATCTTATATATATATATATAAAAGAAAGTCGTGTTAGTTACACCACTTATAACTCAAGAACGGCAGAACAGATTTGGGTGAAAATTGGTAGGGAGGTAGCTTAGAGCCAGGAGACGGACATAAGATACTTTTTATCCCAATATGCCCACGGGATCGGGACTTACGCGGGTGAAACCGCGGGGCGCTGATATATTTATATAATATAATATAAGATATACCTATACATTATTTATTATGTTAAAAGGTTACGTCCGTCCATCGTGGTACCACGACTGGTATGTAGAGGTCACTGGCATTGACTTCGACTGGAACCCTGAAGACATCGAGCCGCGACCGGAGCCCGAGGAGCCCGAGCAGCCAGAACAAGTCAAAGTATGGGACGGAATCTTTGACATTAAGGTTTAAGACGCCGAAATTGCGCAAAAAAGTTTGTAATTTTTTGAGGAAAAATCTGTTTTTGCGAAATAAATGTTTAAAATAATTTGTTTTTTTTTTCTTAACTATTAACTAGCCACGTAGTTATTGATCCAATGAAAGACTTGTTTTAACCAGGCAGGAGGCATTTAGTCTTTCTTTTTTCGTCTTATTAGAATTGTACGAATTGCTCATTGTACGAACTGATAGTTTGTGTAAACTGAGAATTGTACGAATTGCGATATTGTACTGATGGCGATGCTCCCGATTTTACATCAGATTTCACTCTTCCAATATTGCTACCGATTATACCCGAAGGTTCACCATATGATTCATCAGTATGATAAATACTGATACATTCATAGAAATACACGTTCGTACCTCTCAATAATAGGTACATCACATTTCATCGACGGAAGCAAGGCATGCATGGTTTGTACACTAATCTAACTACTGGTCTAAGTTTGTGCATAGGTCATGCATATGTATACTGATTATAAACTGAACATCTAGCCTACGTCTAGCCGTGTGTAAACGCCTTTTCCCAATGAGGTTTTAATCACGAAATCAGCATAATAAATTGTGTCAGTTACTTGAAATATTGTGTCATTTGACATTTTTACGTACAAGTCGAAAGATGTACCTACTCTATGGAAAATTATTTTCCCGGATCCTATTTTTCTTACCTCAACGTTTCGACAATGTGGCAATAGCCGTGGTCACCGGGAAGCTGGAGCATTTCGTACAAAGGTGGTGAACATAGGGGGCTTTACAACAATCAACGCGCTCAGTTCATAATATGTATTCTGCTTGGATTGGATAGGTAAGCACCTGTATGTTTACACAGGGGCTCTTTATGCGTCGTACAATCTTGAGTAAAGGCCCTATCTCACTAGTATGCCATGGACAACTTCGCTGGCTTCGTATCCAAACAAGTCAACTCACCTGGCGACGATTTAGCAAAGTCGCCAGTTTGAAAGCGTAGCCACGACTGACGGCGCTTTGTGGAGTCTGGTGACAGACAGAAGCCGGTGCTGGCTACTCTATTTAGGGTAGCTAGTAAATACTTAGCCGGCGGCGTGTCCATGGCGTCCCGGTGAGGTAGGACCCTAAGGCATCTCCCCTAAATCAAGCTTTGAACATTTATGCAATGTAGAACTTTAAGAGAACTTTTTTGCGTCCTTCTCCACACTTAAAACGACGCCTATGCCGAAAAAACATTACACAGAGCAGATCACACATCTCCCACTCCATGTAAAACAAAGGTATGGAAATAGAGGTGCATGGATCAAGATGACCATACATCCACGAAGTTCATCAATGTGTTCTAGCTCGTGATTGGTCAAATCACCGCGAGCGTCCTCGAATCTCTTTGTGCGATGCCCATGCACAATGCACCTTCTACGTGCCCCTTATAGTACAACTAGCTTTTACCCGCGACTTCGTCCGCGTAGAAGTCGAAAATGGACCAAGGAATCACGTTGTCCCATACAAACTTTGCCCACCTTTTTCACCCCCTTAGGGGTATAATTTCGGAAAATCCTTTCTTATCTGATGCCTCCGTCACACAAAGAACACACCCTCCAAGTTTCAGGTCTCTACGATCAGCGGTTTAGACTGTGCGTTGATCCGTCAGTCAGTCAGTCATTCAGGATAAAGCATTTTATATGTATAGATACATCGATTTTGAGTCAATGTTTTGCTCCTGGAAATGATTATTCTAATCTCCTCCAGGGTGACAGCGGCTGTGCTCTTTCAACAGCCATCCTACCATGGTGGGTGTCGTCAACTTCGGAACCGCCCGCGCCGGTTGCGACTCGCCCTTCCCGGTAATACTGCCTAGGTGGCGCCACTAACAGTATGCAAGCTATAATGCCCGTGTCATAAGTCTACAATACTCAAATACTAAACTAATCGTTGTGATCTTCTTCTTTTGTGTATTTTGTGTTTTAAAACATTTTATATTTTGTTTTTTTTTTATTTAAGTATTAAAAATATAGTACTGGCTGGTTCTAAAAGTTTAATGATAAAAATCGAGTGCGTAAACAACTCGTTAGTAGTAAGGCCTCTGTCTACTTTGCTATATTTTGAGATTACATCCGTCCATCGTGGTGCGACGGCTGGTTTGTAGAGACGACGGTGTGAAATCAGGAGCCTAAACCGGAGCCGTAGGAGCCTGAAATTGACACGGACGGGGAGAAGGAGGAGCCCGAGTCTGACGTGCCTGAGGAGCCGAAGGAGCACAGGGCGACTCAGGCGTCAGAAGAGCCAGAAGCGCCCGAGGTGTGGATTAAGGAGCCAGACACTGACACGGACTACGAGACAGACGAGTCCCAGTCTTTCGTGTTTCAGGAACCGGAAACTGACACGGACGGTGAGTGGAACGGGAGTCTTTCTGCCGTGTCTCAGGAGTCACACACTGACGCGGAAAGCAGAACAGACGAGTCCCAATCTGCCGTGTCTCAGGGGGCAGATACTGACGCAGAAAGTAGAACAGACGAGTCCCAATCTGTCGTGTCTCAGGGGGCAGACACTGACGCGGAAAGCAGAACAGACGAGTCCCAATCTGTCGTGTCTCAGGGGGCAGACACTGACGCGGAAAGCAGAACAGACGAGTCCCAATCTGTCGTGTCTCAGGGGGCAGACACTGACGCGGAAAGCAGAACAGACGAGTCCCAATCTGTCGTGTCTCAGGGGGCAGACACAGACGCGGAAAGCAGAACAGACGAGTCCCAATCTGTCGTGTCTCAGGGGGCAGACACTGACGCGGAAAGTAGAACAAACGAGTCCCAATCTATCGTGTCTCAGGGGCCAGATACTGACGCGGAAAGCAGAACAGACGAGTCCCAATCTGTCGTGTCTCAGGGGCCAGATACTGACGCGGAAAGCAGAACAGACGAGTCCCAATCTGTCTTGTCTCAGAGGCCAGAAACTGACACGGACGGAGAGACGGACGAGTCCCAGTCTGTCGTGTCTCAGAGGCCGAAGGCGCCTGGGGAACCAAAACAGCCGGAGGCAACCAAGTTGTGGATTAAAGAGCCCGACACTGAGACGGACGACGAGACGGACGATTCCCAGTCTGTCGTGTCCCAGAGGCCGGAAAGTAAGACACACAAGCCCCACTCTGACGTGTCTCAGGAACCGAAAACTGACACGGATGGTGAGACGGATGAGCCCCAGTCTGACATTTCTCTGGAACTGGAAACTGACACGGACGGTGAGACAGACGAGCTCCAGTCCGACGTGTCCCAGGAGCCGGTAACTGACACGGAACGCAAGACAAACAAGCCCCAGTCTGACCAGTCTCAGGGGCCGGAAACTGGCGCGGAACGCAAGACAAACGGGTCCCAGTCTGACCAGTCTCAGGGGCCGAAAACTGACACGGAACGCAAGACAAACGGGCCCCAGTCTGACCTGTCTCAAGGGCCGAAAACTGACACGGAACGCAAGACCAACGAGCCACAGTCTGACCTGTCTCAGGGGCCGAAAACTGACACGGAACGCAAGACAAACGAGCCACAGTCTGACCTGTCTCAGGGGCCGAAAACTGACACGGAACGCAAGACAAACGAGCCACAGTCTGACCTGTCTCAGGGGCCGAAAACTGACACGGAACGCAAGACAAACGAGCCACAGTCTGACCTGTCTCAGGAGCCGGAAACTGACACGGACGGTGAGATGGACGAGCCCCAGTCTGACGTGTTTCAGGAGCCGAAGGCGCCCCAGGAAGAGTGTATCGCGTCCGAAGAGCAAAAAAATGGGAAATAATCGTTATAGTCGAAAACCCCAAAATTACGCAAAACCGCAAACATTTTTATTATAAAATATTGCAACTGTGCTAAATAAATGTTTAAACATTTTTTCCCTGACGTTATTTCTCTTATAGCTAACTTAGAACGATGTTCGCCATACCTCGACTTTCATCCTGGAGGTCGTAGGTTTTCATCGAGCTAGTATCAAAGTGTAAATTCTATCGTTTCAAGAAGGAAAAGCCCTGCTTGTGTTGATGACATTCTGATAATAGCAGTGGGTTTCCCACTTCTATATAAAAAAGTAAAATCCCGCCTACCACCGAACTCTCTTGATTTTATAAAAGCTAAGAATTTCTCGAGCGCATGCCTGGGCGCATGGGCTTACACAGTGATGAACGATGTGAAATTATGACGTTTAGACTATAGTGAAAGAAATCGCCTATATTTTTACACCAATCGATAATGTTGCTAATAGCCAGACAGATTCTAATAGTTCCAACACCTTCCAGACCACCGAAAGTCTCCTCACATTTAAGGTCTTAAACGAATATATTATTTGTTGTGCAAGTGAACCTAAATGTGGCCCAGTATTTAAATTTGCAGATTCCGGTTAAGTTCTTTATGTCAAATACTAATTAGATATTTTTTATACAAAAAATTTAGCTTTTATTCATTAAAGGTTTTAAAAAAAACTAGATAGGTAGTTGAAATTGAATCTTTTAATCCAGTGTACTTTAATGTTTTCTTATAATAATTTAAATACATGCACTCTCTACATACATTAGACCCAAACATGCTTTTAAATGCCATTCGAAATCTAGTTTCTGATTGCAAAATGAGGTCACTCAAAAAAAGTATTAGTTCCATTATGACTCTATAGATGGCAGCACCAACGTACCGGGAAAAAAAACTGAAAGATGTTTATGACCAGTTAAAAACAACGAATGGGTAGTTACATTAAGTATGGAGACTGGCATAGTAATCGCCTCAATTTTTTGTTTTGTTTTTTATTTTAAAGAAAGACAACCTTCCAAACGTATGACAATGTATAGAGAACATTCATACAAAGGAACATTTTGCAGTAAAATGTAAATTGCAATATCCTCTGGTAAGTACTAACTAATAATAACCGCATTGCCAATGAATCACAAATATTTTACAGAAAACTGTATCTTGATTGGTCCAGCCGTTATGGAGATAAATGGGAACGCTTAAGTACACAAACAAACAAACAATCACCCTAAAAAGTAGTCATTAGTTGTCTGTAGACGAAAGTATTTTTGTAATGTTCTCTTTGTGCTACAGATTCTATGAAAGTAATAAAACTAAATGCGATAGGCATTCCGCTACGAAATCAAATGCATATACAGTCTTACGTTCCGTCGCGGACACTTTACAAGATTTTCTTACAAGGCATTCGTATATACATTTACATAAGTTTCAAAGGTGGTCGCGCAACTTAAAAAAAAGATATTCTCTTGGCCAGAGACATCCTACAATCAGATCTATGCGCCATCTATGAAAGGATTTGGAACTAGTTTTAAAAAAAAGCTAATTTAAGTGTACCTCATTGAAAATACAGCTTCTTAAGATTGTTAAACTTGATAATAATAATAAAAATTTATCTAAACTAGTTACTTAGTTTAGTTCTATCCAAACAATAGGTTGTCCTTGGCTGCATTTTATAGACAGGGATAATCACCGGTTTGGTGTCCACATCATACTTGTGGTGACACTTCACATCGCCACCAGCAGATGGCGCCACCAAGCCGATCGGAGATCCTATTCGCTTGCGCGAAGTTTTGCCAAATACTTTGCTATTAATATTGTTAAGGGCCTCTATGTGTTGTCTTCGGCTTCAAGAAGGCCTGGCCCCTGATTCACAAACTATCGGAAAACAATCGAACGAATAAAACTGAAAAGACAAGGCTGGCAACTTGTCAAGTCGCAGAAGTGAAAGAGTAGTAGAAAATTTTTTTGTTCCGGTTGCCTTCCGACGGATTGTGAATCAGCCTACAGGGCTCCATAGCCCCGTGGTATGAGACATAAAATAAAATAAAGTATATACTAATAATTAATTTATAAATTAATAGATAAAACTCTTGCATAGGTAACTAAAATGCCATTTTTACCTATCAACTTCATAATCGACACTATCAGCCACACTAGCTTCCTCCAATATTTTCAAAATACTTTCACAATATTCCTTCTCTTCTCTAAACTGATCGCTGACCAAGTCCGGGTGCTTCAGATGCTCCTGTAGTACACTCTTAAGACCGATATCTTGACATTCTTTGATGACAGTCTGGTCCTTGTTCTCTAGCACTGATAGGATAATGCTTAGCAAGTGTTCTGTGGTCGTGTCTCGACCGTTTTTGATCTGGTTTGTGATGATCGGTAGAAGATTTTCGCAAAGGATCGTTTCTGGGAAAGAAAATAATATGTAAAGTTGAATATGTCGTAGGCATACGATATGAAAGGATTTTCCGAAATTCTATCCCATAGACTCTATGG
Organism: Idaea straminata; assembly: GCA_951213275.1. NCBI lineage: Eukaryota > Metazoa > Arthropoda > Insecta > Lepidoptera > Geometridae > Idaea > Idaea straminata. The sequence goes on along the minus strand of OX577866.1, from coordinate 11,020,275 downwards.
GATAGAATTTCGGAAAATCCCTCTATGGCATAGGGGGTGAAAAAGAGGGCAAAGTTTTTATGGGACAAGTTGATTCCTTGGTCCAATCTACTACACATTTTGCACAAACATTCTTTAATAGAATTGATGGCATGCATAGTATTTTATTGAAATTCATCCCCCAACGGTGTTAAAAAGGGGTAGAAAGTTATTTTAGGGGTGATTTGCTTCAAAGTTGATATCAATACCTACTCCTAAGTGCTTTTAATTTTTATTTTGACACATGTTTGAAAACTCAATTCGATATCAAGTAAAAACAAACATTTTTTTTTTCACAGCTAATCCAACCTCTTTCTTAGAAGGTTGAGACCTAAGCCTTCTAATGATAGCAACACAATCTTTCTTTACATATGACGTCACAAACGTTACATTTGGTTTCAGCAAGAAACCCCCACCCTCTCTAACTCCCTCTCTCTATGTCTATCTTTCTTTAAAATCGGTCTACAATCATTTAAAAAGTTGTTTTCACATACCTCTAGCCTCATCGTCATTATGACACAAGTATCTTATGAGGAAGGCAGCCTTAGTCCTCGCAGCGGGCTCCGGCGCAGTGAGCAGTACCACTAGAGAAGCGCAGCCGCCGCGCGAAACTAGTATACGACAGGCCGGTGGATATTCACGGCAACAACCTAACAAATGAATACTAATTAAGTTTACTTGAATCAAATGTAAGCGAGCAATAAGAAATTAGAAACTCGACGTCTAAGGGGTAAAACTTGTTCTCATTGTTTGTATTTCGTAGTAATCTGTGTTTGTAGGATGTATAATACTCACATGAAACTGCATACAGACACTTGACAAGGGCCTCTCCCCTCTCAGACTCCAACAGACCAATCAGTACGTCCAGCAGGCCCGTCTCCACTGCCTTCTCCTGACAGAAGGGGTTGTTCTGGCAACAATCACCAAGGATGGTGCTGGCTTTGGCTCGCACCTTCTCGTTCTCACTGCTGTAGCAATGCGGGAAGATTGCGAACCCTCCCAGTTTGTAGAAATCTGGATATGAAATAAATAAATAAATATACCAGGATAACGGACACAGCGCCATCTAGCCCCAATTAAGCTTGTGTTATGGTGGCCAAAAAAAACGGATACATATTATACATACAGAAACAAAAACTCAGAAATTTAAGCGTTACCCGGGAATTGAACTCGCAACCTTCTTAAACGTCATAGGCGGGTGTTCGCCCGCCGCCTCAGATTTTACTCTGAGAGGCGGAGAAGATATAAGTCCCGATCCCGCGAGAATTTCAGGATCAAAAGAAGCCTATCTCCTTCTCCATCTCCTAAACTACCACTATGCCGATTTTCATCCAAATCGGTCCAGTGATTTGACCATGAAGAGGGAACACAAATAAATAACATTTCTGATCTATAATTAGTTAAGATGTGTTTTTTTAGCTTCTTTTTATTAGAGGGTGCATTTCAAACACCATTCTAACTTTAATTTTAATGTAAAACTGACCATTAGCAATATCAATGTCATCAACAAGTTCCAGTAGGTTATCGAACGCAAACTTGACGTCCTCGGGCAAGCTGTCTGCGACACTGATGCTTTTCATCTTTTCTCCATCTGCCAGGGTCTGCATAGACTCCCTGATTACCTGTGCCATGTCTAATGTGAGGCTTCTCAGGGCTTCCTCTAGGAATTGACGGCGCTGGAAAGGTTATAAGTGGTTTTTGGATTAAGTATATGTAAATTGCAAATATTTTTAAGGAAAAATGCAACTACAACATTTAGCACCATGGCGAGATTCTAACTTGCGACCTCCCGCTAATCATGCCAGTGAGGTAACCACTGAGCAACCAATTAAGACCTTGGACAAAATCAGGATATGTTTTTTGTTATACGAATTAAGAGGAAAGGGTGCCGGCACTCTCTCCATACAAACATAATCGACTGTTTCCTCCCTGGATAATGACACTAGAGCAAATATTTTTGTAACATACACCCTATAATGGCCATGCCCCTATGTCTTATTTCTATTTTTTTTAAGACTGTTACTTCTTTGATAATAAGAATATGAAAAAACCAAGACATGGGGTCATGGCAGTTATAGGCAACAAAAATATTTGTGCTAGTGTCATTATCCAGGGACGAAACAGTTGACTATGTTTTTATGGAGAAAGAGTAGGGTACCTTTCCTCTTAAGGTTCTCTTAGATCAGTTGTTTTGTTTTGGATACAAGTTTTTTGAGATAAAAGTTGTTACTGATTGTTTTTATTTTTTGACAGAAAAATAAGTTCAAACAAATGGAGTTAGAATAATTGGCTACTGTTAAAAATTATTTTGTTTTGGTTATTTAAAAGTGGTTTGGTAACGGATAAAAGATTTAACTGATGTTATTTTTTGACAGAAAAATCAGTTCAAACAAATGAGGTTAGAAATAGTTAACAATAAGTTTATAGTTTATAAGTACCTCTTCATCCATAGGACAGACTGGTGAGATTTCCAGTGCATCTTCAGCCTTTGTCGCCTCCATTGCAAACCGGAGCAGACCCTGGGGATAAATACCTCAATAAAAGAACATGTGACATTCTACTTTCAAGTTTTAGAGCAACAATTTTAAATTCCACCGGCCCATCAGCTAGGTTCTATCACTTTTTAATTAGAAAAGTTAAAACTACCTACAAAATTTCTTTTGAGACACCGTTATAGTTAATTTTACCTGAAGATTTGTTGGTTGCCTCGGTTGTACCGGCACAGCCTGTGCATTCCCTTCATTTCTACTAGGAAATGTTAAAGCCCCACTGATACGATTCGGATTATTTTGCTCATTTGAACTCATGATGTATTACGACGAACACAATCGTACGATGTTTATACTGGAATAGTAGAGTAGCACACGAGTAGCACTAAGTTATGCTGTCTAATTTTATTCAATGAACGCGGTGACTCAACTTATTTCATAAATTATTTCAATTCTAGAAGAATACAGAAAGATCGGACACAAATGCGCACAAACAAAACGAATTTAGGTTATGTTAGAAAAACTTCAAATTGACAAGGACAACAGTTACGATCTGACGTTGACAGTAAAAACAAAATGAAATGGTACTTTGGTATTTTTGGTTCCTTGCTTTTTGGATTATCCCATGTTTCCATGTGTAGCAAATGTAGGAGGAGCTGCCGATGCCGTCTATCGAGGCATCGTGGAACTAGTCTATTTTACTCATAGCAAGTTCGTCCCTCACAGCTTGCGATTTCTATTTTAATTTATTCAAATTAGATTTGCTTTTTTAAAAATCCTCTAACTGGTGCTGCTATCTATCGGATCACAATGATACTAGTGGGTCCTAGTCTTTTTTTAGTACCTACCTATGTAAAAAACCACTTTGCTTTGACATTTTGCTGTTTTCGTATTTTGGTATATACAGGGTTATTGGTAATTATACTAGCAAGCCGTTGACGGCTACTTCTATGCACCTAAACAAACAAGTTTTGGAAATTCGAACATTTTGAGGTTAGGTTTACCTGAAAATCAGCTGTTCCATACACGGAGACGTCAATAACCCAATAACCGGGGTTTTGGCGGGAACGAGTTAACAACATGTCGTGCTGCAGTTTTATTTTCATGAAACTTAGATGTAACCCGAGTTGAATTGTATAATTCTGGTGGAATGTTATTCAATTTAGTTCTGTGAAAGTGCACAAGTGTAGTGAAAGTAAAAATCAGTGTCAAACATGCAGTTTTCACGTTGCCTCCAAATCTCCTATTAAGGTTATGGTAAACTTGCCACCGCTTTACTATAACCCCTGACTTGACGGACTATGACGACTTTGACTGTATTGAAACACTTTAGGCCCGATTTATGAAAAATCGGATCATAATTTGATGCAAAATATAACTTGACACTGGCTAAATGCACACGTGCGAAGCCATAATAAAAGAAAAGAAAAACCCAATAACCGTTACTTATTTAAGTTTTATATTCTGTTCTTAGCCTGAATTAAATAACCTCAAAATTTTTATATTTTATCGATATTCCAAAAGTCGTAGAACAAAAGTTGTTTGTTAAGGTGCACGCGTCGACTTGAAGACGGAATCTCAACTTTTTGCAAGTAAAAATGTGATGCGAAGATCGCGACCGGGCGGTACAAAGTAAGCTACGATTTGCAGTTACTTATTAAATAAAAAAAGTTTATAATTTATTTCACAAACATTTTATTAATTTTATTATTTACAGTCATAATTACATTACAGCTACTTTAAATATTTACTTATTTTAATGGATAGCGACATCTAGCGGACTTATAATTAAACTCTGTTTACTTAAAAACCAAATAACAGATGTGGACTTTTAGCGTGAAGAAGTAACATTAGAATTCTGCCTTGATTCGTTATTATTCCCTCTATTAATATACTGAGCTGGATTGTCATGTGGGGGACGTTGAAGGCGCCCTGGAGGCGGCGGGGGCGGAGCCCTGACTTGTTCGATTCTAACTGGAGGAGGTTGGATCACTAGGTCCTGACGAGGCGGCATCTGAAACAATTTTAAGAGGATTATATGAGAAAAAATACTCAAACTTTTATGATAGCTTGATATTACTCCTTTTCAAAGAAAAAACCGGCCAAGTGCGAGTTGGACTCGCGCACGAAGGGTTCAACATCATTTTGTATGGGAGCCTGACTTAAATTTTTTGTTTTTTAACAAAACGGTAACAGAAATCCTACTAATATTATAAATGTGAAAGTTTGTGTGTGTGTGTGTGTGTGTGCGTGTGTGTGTGTGTTTGTTACTCCTTCACGCTAAAACTACTGGACCGATTGCGTTGAAACTCGGTATGTAGCTGTATACCTAGATTAACATATAGGCTACTTTTTATCCCGATATTCCCACGGGATCGGGACTTACGGGATTACTCCTTTACGCAAAAACTACCGGACCGATTGTGATGAAACTAAGAAACTAGATAGCTGGAGACTTGAATTAACACATAGGCTACTTTTTATCCCGATATCCCCACGGGATCAGGACTTACGGGATCAGGACTAAAGATGTATTTTGAAAGGTTGCAGTAAATGGGGAGGCGGAGAGGGTGTAGGGGGAGGGAGAGGAGGAGAGGGAGAGGGCGGGAAATGGGAGGGGGAGGACAGGAACGCGGGAGGGGGGAGAAAAAAGGAAGGGGATGAAAAGGGAGAGAGGAGGAAATAGGGAGGGGGAAAGGGGAAGGCAGGAAAGAGGGAGGAGAGGAAAGTGGGAGGGCAGGAAAGGGGGTGGGGAACCTAACCTACTCCATCCGTAACGGTTCCGTGTCAAAAAAACATTTAGGGTCTCTCCGGAGTCTTAAAAATCTAAGCGCTCGCTTCGCTCGCACGAGTTAAGTCACAATAGCTAACCTACTCTATCCGCGACGGTTCCGTGTCAAATAAGCATTCTGGGTCTGTCTGGACTCCTAGAAAACTAAGCGCTCGCTTCGTTCGCACGTGTATTGTCACAATAACTAATTAAACCCACTCTATCTGCGACGGTTCCGTGTCAAATAAGCATTCTGGGTCTGTCTGGACTCCTAGAAAACTAAGCGCTCGCTTCGTTCGCACGTGTATTGTCACAATAACTAATTAAACCCACTCTATCCGCGACGGTTCCGTGTCAAATAAGCATTCTGGGTCTGTCTGGACTCCTAGAAAACTAAGCGCTCGCTTCGTTCGCACGTGTATTGTCACAATAACTAATTAAACCCACTCTATCCGCGACGGTTCCGTGTCAAATAAGCATTCTGGGTCTGTCTGGACTCCTAGAAAACTAAGCGCTCGCTTCGTTCGCACGTGTATTGTCACAATAACTAATTAAACCCACTCTATCCGCGACGGTTCCGTGTCAAATAAGCATTCTGGGTCTGTCTGGACTCCTAGAAAACTAAGCGCTCGCTTCGTTCGCACGTGTATTGTCACAATAACTAATTAAACCCACTCTATCTGCGACGGTTCCGTGTCAAATAAGCATTCTGGGTCTCTCCGAATTCCTAAAACTCGAAGCGCTCGCTTCGCTCGCAAGTGTTTTTCACAATAACCAACCTAACCTACTCCATCCGCGACGGTTCCGAGTCAGAAAAGAATTCTGGGTGTGCCTGGACTCTTAAAAATGAAAGCGCTCGCTTCGCTCGCGCGTGTTTGTTCACGATATCTGTCCTAACGTGCTCTATCCGGGATGGTTCCGTATCAGAAAAGTATTTTTAAACCCAGTTTTTATTATAATGGTCTCAAAAGAAGAAAACAAATTTTTAATTCAATCATATCTGTTTATTGATTACTTGACACAATTTCCACAATTGAAACCATTTTTCAACCCTCCTCTTTACTTATAAGTGTCGGTGACCAAAAAAAAACGCTGAACTTCGCTTAATCAAACTTCAGTTTCCTTAACTTCGCTCTCCGAAACTTCACTTTCCACGATTTTAATTTTTCAGGACATGGTTTTCCCAAGACCTCGCTTCCCCACGAGACCTCACGTTCCCTTGACGTGACGTAACAGCGTTTTCCATCGACACCGCTTTCCCTTAATACTGGCATTGCTAAACACAAAAACTACTATACGAATTGTGATGAAAGTAGGTATGCCGGTATCTAGAGATCCTACAAATAAGCTACTTATTATTCCGATATTCCTACGAGACTCGGACTTGCGCGGGTGAAACCGCGGGGCGCAGCTAGTACTTACATAATCTGTGAAACTTTCAACTGTCTAGCTATCACAGTTCATGTGAGATACAGCTTGGTGACAGACAGACTAACCTAGAGTAAAGTTTTAGTAAAAGGGTCCCGTTTTTACTCTTTGGATACGGAACCCTGGAAATAATCAAGACAGACGAATTTGCTAGATTTGAAATAGAGACTGTCAAAAATGTAAGTAAGTATATTATTTAACTTTCTAATCTTTAAATCGTACCTACTAAGAAATATAGCAAAAACACTAAGATAATACAAATCTCCAAACAGATAACTTAACTACATAATAACATCAACGCACGATAAGAAAACGAAACTTGTAAACAACTGCGTAACTCTGAGATAAATTCAATACATTTGTATAAAAAAGTATAAGATGTAGCACGCTTGATACCTTGACTCAACACTCGTCACTTGAGACCCCCCAAATAAACGGCTATGGATACATTCGTACAATTCCACATTCGTACAATTCCACATTCGTACATTTCCACATTCGTACATTTCCACATTCGTACAATTCCACATTCGTACAATTCCACATTCGTACAACGATGCAAGTGAAGGTAGGAAGACGGCCAATGGAACCAGAAATTATCCAATTCATCCTCCTTTCAAAATATGTCTTATTCACGGCTAGGCTAGATTGATGAATTTCCCATCAAATCAAATTCATTTATTCCTAGAATGTAGTTTTACATGGTGTTCAAATACTAGGTAAGTTCCTTACATTCTACCATAACAATGGTGCCTTTGGTTACTTCTGGGGCACATCTACATCTAGACTTCCAGGCACTTTTCAAGCTCAAATCAAATCAAATCTAACTTACCCTTCTCCAATAAATAACTCAATGAACTTTTTTTTTTAAAGAATTGTGGGTTCCTAAGTGTAAATTTTAATATTGAATATTATTTGCAATACAATGAACACTGTAAGTATGAGCAACTATTGACGGGAGCTGGCTGAGTTTATCAAACGAAGGTGCATGATATCAACTTATCTCAGCTATCTTATCATGAACATTGAAGAAACAAAATAAGGCAGAAAACTACAACTTTGCTAATTTTCAATACACGGAAAGACAAAAAATAGGAAAACCTTGCCATCTTTTATCCATTATCATCAAATAGCCTTTTTTTTATGTCGGTCAAAAGTCAATGGGGTTTTAAGAAGATTGCTAATAGCGCCATCTATGTAAAAGCTTCGGAACTAATATGTGAAGTTTTGACATTACTTAACAATTAGATGACGCTACAGAAGTTATCATATTCCTGCCAACAGATGGCGCTGTAAAAAGTTTGAACATGTCCGTCAACAGATAGCGCTGTAAAAAGTTTGAACATTGCCATCAAGAGATGGCGCTGTAAAAAGTTTTAAACTATTTGACGGTAGATGTCACTGGCAAAACGGTTTAAATAGATGGCGGTAGCATACGAATATTTTTTTTTCTAAAATTCTAGTTTTGTATGTCAGACGGACGTTGACGCATGGCGGCTGGCGGGCGCGGCGCGGCGGCGGGCGTTCCGCTGAATCGATTTCTCGCGTTCCCGTTTCTGAACTCATCCCGAGTTTCTTTAGCGAAATGTTTTGTAGAGCCTAGAGACTAATAAAAACATATTAACACATTGGTTTTTAGGCTTCATAGATATAAATAAACATGTTCTATTATTAATTAATGTTTTAGAATTTTTGTGTTTTGCTAGCTAGTTAGATTTTTCATCCAAACAATACTTATACCAATAAACATTTGCTTTTATAAATAGTCTAGATGATTTAAACACCGCCAGCAACTGTATTCCACGCTATTTAGGGCATCAGCAGTGCCTGGAACATATATTAAATGGAGTAGACTTGCTATCACCTATACCCCCTCTCAGCTTAGTCAACCATGTTGGAATCAACTGCCCTCTTAGACAAGACTGCATTCTATTAGCGATGTCGCCAATCGATAGATTTAATTGTATGAAATTGACATAAAACATTGTATACAATTTGCATAAGATGGAACTTATACACCATTTTATTTCTCTAACGCAAGACTACGTGACTTTTCTTTGGCTTGTGTCAATTTCATACAAAAAAATACAAATAAAAGTCTGTCGATTGGCGATATCGCTAATAGAAAGCAATCTTGTCTAAGAGGGCTGAAAACTAAGCGGGTTTCATCACGATGTTTTCCTTCATCGTAAGACCTCGTAATCTATACTTAATATTATAAAGCTGAAGAGTTTGTTTGTTAGTTTGAACGCGCTAATCTCAGGAACTACTGGTTCGAATTGAAAAATTCGTTTGTGTTGGATAGGCTATTTATCGAGGAAGGCTATAGGCTACTTTTTATCCCGATATTCCCACGGGATCGGGAGTTACGTGGGTAAAACCGCGGAGCGCTGTTAGTAGTTAATAAAACCTACACCCCACCCTAAAAATAAACCTAAGTACGCATACTCTACTTTATACCTAACACAGAAAATCGAAGTCGTGTTATTTACACAATTTATAACTCGAGAACCGCTGGACCGATTTCTATGAAACTGTTCAGGTTTTCATAATCTACAGGGTTAAATAGGTACTTAACTTTCTAGAGGTGATATTTATTGATAAAAAATCGTTGAACTAAAATTTTTTATTGTCTACTAGTTGCGCCCCGCGGTTTCACCCGCGTAATAATTTTCTACGCAATTTTCTTAATTATTTCTTTCACAGGACCTTCTCCGGACAATAACAAACACAACAAAAAAAGAATTGGCCAAATTGGTCCAGGCGTTGTTGAGTTATGCGGTTACCAACACATTTTGCGATTCATTTTTATATATTGTCTATAAATGTCCCGTTCCTGATGTGTTACGTCATGCGTCATGGTAACATGAGATTATTTAATAATAATATCGATCATCTGCGCTTGTGTTATGACGACGAATGACGAATAGATGATATAAAAGAAAAATATATATGAAGGGAAAAAATAAAGCATTGTTACTAATCATTTATAGTTTTTTTTTTCTTAACTGAGAACCTAGCACTTAGTTAGTTATTTAATTAATTAAACTAAGGTACCTTTATTAAAAACGAATTATAAGATAAGTATTTGCTTTATTGTCAATCTGGAAAACAATTATTTTTATTAAGTTCTTGTTATTTTGTCAATCCTTATTTATTTTATTATTTTAATTTATTCGGAAAGCAGACAGTGAACTATTCAGTGAACTATTTTAAAGAGTAAAGATTTTTTATTTTTATGTTTGTAACGAAAAGGCTCCGAAACTACAGAACCAATTTTGATGAAACTTGGTAACAGATTACATAGACTATCCCGATATTCCCACGGGACAGTTACGCGGGTGAAACCGCGGAGCGTTGCTATTAAAATCAAGGTTTTCAAAGTAATCAAGGTTTTAAAAAACCTTGTAGTGGCACTCATTACCAGCGGCTACCTTATTGTTACCTACGTAGCCACAATATCATTATTATTACATAGTATAAAAAAGTCGCTTTCGCTGTCTGTATGTATTATTAAATCATCAAAACTACGCAACGGATTTTGTTTTTTTTTTAATAGATAGAGTGTTTCAAGAGGATTTTTTTTTTATAAAACAAAACTACCACGGTACGAAGTCGCGGGCAACACCTAGTAGATAGATATATGTTCATTTATATAGAACTAGCAGCGCTCCGAGGTTTCACCCGCGTAACTCCCGATTCCGTGGGAATATCGAAATATTAAATAGTCTATATAATATAGCCTTCTTCAATAAATGGACTATCCAACCCAAAATAATTTTTCAATAGTAGTTCCTGAGATTAGCGCGTTCAAACAAACTCTTCATCTTTATAATATTAGTATAGACAAGCTGCGTCCCGCGGTTTCACTCGCGTAACTCCCGATCCCGTGGGAATATCGAAACTTATAATAGTCTTTCCCAAAAAAAAATCAAATTGAACCAGTAATTCCTGAGATTAGAGCGTTCAAACAAACAAACTCTTCAGCTGTGTAGATTACGTTACGACTTACGATCGATCGAGCGACTCTTGGTTGGGTTGAAGCCAAACATAAACTAGGTAGGTATTATACCTACGTATTATATCTACACTACTACATGACGTAGAGATTGTGTGCCGTACCAACTACCATCTCGGTTTCTTTCTAGGCAGGATAAATATTGCAGGACATTTCGCACATCGCCATCGCAATTTTATTTTCAAAACCTGACTTTGGGGTATTTTTAGCTACTTTGGGGTATTTTTAGCTACTTTGAGAGTATTTTTAGCTACTTTGAGAGTATTTTTAGCTATTTTGAGAGTATTTTTAGCTATTTTGAGAGTATTTTTAGCTACTTTGAGAGTATTTTTAGCTACTTTGAGAGTATTTTTAGCTACTTTGAGAGTATTTTTAGCTATTTTGAGAGTATTTTTAGCTACTTTGAGAGTATTTTTAGCTATTTTGAGAGTATTTTTAGCTACTTTGAGAGTATTTTTAGCTATTTTGAGAGTATTTTTAGCTACTTTGAGAGTATTTTTAGCTATTTTTAGAGTATTTTTAGCTACTTTGAGAGTATTTTTAGCTACTTTGAGAGTATTTTTTGTAATCGAAATGCAATTGGAAGTATATTGCAATGTAATTAGAATAGTTTTATTTACGATAATAATTGGCCTTAAAAACAAAAAAATATACTCAATTTTATTATATCCAATAATTTGATACGAATGGGGGTTGTTCTAGACGTCTAGGCGAACATCTTCTTCTATTCGTCCTAGTCACCATAACACAAGCCCAGATGAGCCATATTATTATTAAATAACTACTCTGTTTCCTAACGGTAGTTAAAAAACGAAAATGAAACAAATAAATTGTTTTTCAAATTGACAATAAATAAAATTTATTGACAAATCATTAGTTCTGAAACTTACATCAATTCTGTTGAAGAATGTTGATGCAAAATTTGAAGTAGATTGGACCACGTTGTCCCATACAAACTTTTCACCCCCTTAGGGGTAGAATTTCGGATAATCCTCTATTATCGGATGCCTACGTCATACAAAGAACACACCCTCCAAGTTTCAGGTCTCTACGATCAGCGGTTTAGGCTGTGCATTGATACGTCAGTCAGACAGGACAAAGAATTTTATATGTAAGTATAGATTTATCTAATGATTTTCCTTTAGGTATTATTAAGTAAAATAGAGATAATAAATACGTTGTAATAATTATGTCAATGTTAAGTACCTGGTTTTTCTTATTTTTACGTAATATTTAGTTTTTATTCAAGGTGGTCCTTATTACCCGCAGGTACGTCGGCTGCATAATTGCAGACCCACCGTAGAACTCCAAAACGGCTGTTATAAGAATGTTGCCGGACTGCCAAACACAGGGTTGCGGGTTCGATTCCTCAGACAAGTATTTATGCTTAGATATTTGTCTGTGGTCTGGTTGTTTCTATGTATTATAAGTATATATTTACGAAAGAAAAGTATATATCTAAGTAGTATATGCGTTGTCTAGCACCCATAACACAAGTCTAGTTACTTAACTTGGGGCTAGATGGCGCTGTGTGTATTGTCCTGCAATATTTATTTAATTATTTATTTAACACAAGCAAGATTCTAGACACCTGCCTTGGTTGAAGTTTAAAAAAGTCTTCTAACTCATCAATTAATCAAACAAAAAATATTAGAATGAAATCTTGCCAATAATAGTAATTTTTGAACTCTACCGAGGGCTGCAATTATGCAGCCGACTGTACCTTAATTTTTATTATTATTTTAATAGCGCAGTTTAAGACAACATTATGAAAAACCAATGGTTGGCAACAAATGCTACAGTTAACATTGTATGGGTCGCACGGAGCGGCAACGTCGCGCTATCGATCTCACGAACGCTCGTGAAAGGAAACTTAACCGAGGAGCTACTGACGTCCAACGTTCTTGTATAGAACTAGCTTTCAACCGCGACTTCGTCCGCTTTGAGTTTGAATTTTCTAAAATCCCTATCTGTATCCCTAGCCCCCTTATTGTGTCAAATAGGTCGTTAAAAGGGAGGCTTTTATATTTTTACGGACGTATGTGTGTATCTACTTTGCATAGGAGTTCCTTCTCTCCTTTTTTTACCCCCTAGGGTGGTTAATTTCAGAGGGTCAGTAAGGGTAGGTCCTTTAGGTTCCTTATTTCCATTTTTCCTTCTGTTTTAAGGGTTCCGTGCCTGAAAAGGTAAAAAAGGAACCCTTAAAAGATCACTTTCTTTTCTGTGTGTCTGTCTGTTTGTCCGGAATCCTGGTTCTGGTCATACGGAGTCCTGGTCCTGGATGAATCGGATTCCATTGTCAAACAACCATTTTATTCTTCTTTATAGGCTTTACAGCAAAGGCAAAGCTAATTATTAGCATATACAGCCTCGTTACACACTTCGACAATTTCTACTGGCAGTGGCCAATATAGTGGCCATAGACATATTTGTGCTTTTACGCAGGTAGAATAAAGGATAAGTATCTATAAATATAACGAGGTCTAAGGATAGTCCGAGATGTGGGTTTAAACTTTAGATTTCGATGCAGATTTACTCGTGAACTATACTCTAAACAATATACCTTTAAAATCTATAGGGACAGTGTTTAGACTATAGTTTACGAGTAAATCTGTATCTAAATCTAAGGTTTAAATCCTCATCTCGGACTATCCTTAAACCTCGTTATATTTATAGATACTTATCCTTAAGGAGGCTGTTACGCTAATAATTAGCTTTGACCCTAGGGGGTAAAAAAAGGAGAGAAGGAACTCCTATGCAAAGTAGATACACACATACGTCCATAAAAATCCTCCCATTTAACGACCCATTTGGCACAACGGTCACCTCGCCGTACTGCCAAAGACAGGGTTGCGGGTTCGATATTTGTCTGTGGTCTGGTTGTTTCTATGTATTAAAGTATATATTTACAAAAGAAAAGTAAATAGCTTAGCTTCACGTTAGCTTCACCAGGACCGATGTCTGTCATCAAATCTTGCAAATTAAATTTGATCTTCTACCCGGTTACCGATTGAGCTGAAATTTCGCATACACGGTGCAAATTGCTAGCAAATTTTAATAAAAGATTGTTTAAAAAGAAAAGAAAAGAGTTCCTGTAGTTTTTTATTTCATAATCTGTGTCCCTGTGCAAAAATCCAAATATTTTCCAAGCCCCGAGCCCCGAGCAAGCGTTCCATCAATGTGCTATAGTAACTACTACATAATCTACACAACGGAGAAGGTCCGCGCGACGTTGCCAGCTCGTGCACCACAACGCGCCGCGCGGGTAGCTCGGTTCACTTTACAAACGGTGTGCGTGGTTTCATTGAATGATGGAAAAATTGTCTCTACATAGGGATGGTTGTGTAAGTACAAAGATAATTTATTCTTATCGCGCGTTGCGAAAGGGGGCTAGACGGAAAAAATTAAGATCAAAAGTTGTGACTACACTTTTTGGAACGAAGTTCTTTATGGCGCGTTGCGAAAGGGGTTAGACGGAAAAAATTAAGACCAAAAGTTGTTACGACACTTTTTGATTTTATTACTCGAATCGAAAGAAACTTCGTTCCATCCGCGTGTTCCTTGACACCTCTCAAGTTTATTTTTATTCGCTAGGGCTTAGGGGACGCTTACGTAAGAATTCGCTAAAACATATTTAGCTAAATTCCAGCTAAATACATTTACTTGCACTTTGTACACAACTAGATCTCCGTTGGTCCTTTTTCCGTAAGAATGGAGTAGGCTTCCTCAGCACCTCTTAGCTTAGTCGACCGTATCCAGAGGAAAGAACTAGTCAATACGTCTGGAGGCAACTAAGCTGCGGATTTCACCACGATGTTTTCCTTCACCGTAAAAGCAATGTCAATTGGCGCATCTATATTTTCATAAGAAAAATTCAGTCGTGCACGGCGCAAGGGATTCAAAGTAATTCGAACCCACGAACATCGGAATAAAAGTCGAGGTATTTACCACTAGACCAACACCGCTCTCGAATTAATTTCAATAACCACAACGTAGATATTATAGTCCGACTCGCACTTGACCGGTTTTGATGTGAAAACATCTAATAAATTGATGGAACACCTACATTCACAAAAAAATGTCACGGTAATATTGTGTGACGTCATACGTCATGGTAACATGACCATGACGCGTCATGGTAACTTAGGAAACAGAGTAATAATAACATCGCTCATCTGGGCTTGTGTTATGGTGACGAGTGACAAATAGAAGACTTTTATATAAAGGAAACTAATTCACCTTTCAAGCAAAAAAAACTAAATTCAAATCAGTTCATCCGTTAGGGAGCTACGATGCCACAGACAGACACACACACACACAGACACGTCAAACTTATATATAACACCCCGTCGTTTTTACCCGTCGGGGGTAAAAATAATTGTCAAAAAATCAAAAAGTGTCGTTACAACTTTTGGTCTTAATTTTTTTCGTCTAGTCCTCTTTCGCAACGCGCGATAAGGAAAAAAAAGACAAATTTAAAAAAAAATTATAAGTAAAATAAAAAAAATATAAAATAACATTTTTTTTCATCGTCTTCTTATGACGTGATCACGTAAAATTATCGTCCGTAAACCGACTTTACAGACAACCATTTTTTAAATAGTTTTCTGTATTATTATATACTTAGATAGTTACCTAAATTTATTTACCTGACCACAAAATGGAGCCAACTCTCAATCTATAGTTAAAAATTACATAACAGGGACATAAAACCAGATATATCTTGTTTTTCTATTTGTACAAGATAGAAGGTTATATTTTCTTTATGTTATATTTTTAGTCGAGCCAAAACGAAAACAATTAATTATTAACTTTTTAAGTAATGGCGAAAATAAGAGATTATGGCGGTTCAGCGAGTTGGCAACTCATTGATTCACAGTATACAATGTGTTTCAGCGAAGGGGTTCTAATACAAAATGGGTTGTTCTAGACGTCTAGGCGAACAACTTTTGTTCTACGACTTTTGGAAATTCGAACATTTCGTTCCAAGTTTTTGTATGAAACAGCTGATTTTCAAGTAAAAATTCCCTCAGAATTATAGTTAAAAAAGTTCGAATTTCTAAAGTCGTAGAACAAAGTTGTTCGCCTAGACGTCTAGAACAACCCCCTTTCGTGTTAAAAACCCCTTCGCTGAAAAACCCCGCGCCTTTGTTCGCGTAGGGGTTGAATTTTCCATACTCCTTTCTTAGTGGATGCCTACCTACGTTGTAATAGCTATTCGTATCCTTTAGACGTATAACACCAACTACGCAAAACGCATAACTCGCAAAATACCACTAACGCATAACACCAACTTGATTTAGAAACAAAAGATGATCGAAATGATGATCAAAACGCAACAAAAGACAATCGAAAAAACTATCACAACGGAAACAAAAGACCACAGAAGATTTTGATCCTAGATTAATGGTCTGGTCTTATTGGTTTTTATGCCAAATCTTAGCCCGAATCGTCTGTTGGTTTAAGCTGTGCGTTGAATATTGGTCAGTCAGTGAAGTCACTCTAATAACGTAAGAGAATGATGCCCCAAAATGCTCCCACATAAAAAAAATAACTGAAAATTGAGGTCAAGTTTGTAAAAAAATGTTTACATTATCTATCGAATTCGCAGGTCGCAATATCTCTAAAAAAACGATCAATGTAGGTACTTAAATACTTACTTCCAAAAATGAATGGTCGACCACATTTTTTCTTAATTATTTTACTTTTTACAGAAGTAGCAATTATCTGAGTAATTAACCTAAATAAATATTGCAGAACAATGCTTGTATTATGGTGGTCAGATAACTGATATACATAAACAATTTTGTTAAAACATACATAGAAACACTCAGACCAGAAACTGTCTACAAATACTTTTTGAGATAAATAATAAATAAATAAATATTGCAGGACATTCCACACATCGCCATCTAGCCCCAAGCTAAGTAACTTCACTTGTATTATGGGTGCTAGACAACGGATATACTACTTATATAGTTTTCTTTAGTAAATATATACTTATAATACATAGAAACAACCAGACCACAGACAAATATCTAAGCATAAATACTTGTCTGAGGCGAGAATCGAAACCGCAACCCTGTGTTTGGCAGTTCGGCATGGTGACCATTGTGCCAACTGGGTCGTCAGATAGATAGAAAAGTACTGAATATTGGGCATAGTTAGATGCTAAGATCTTGGTTGATATCGGCTTGAACAAGTCATTTGAATCAAACCACATGAAGTCTGCTTCTATTTTTTCTTCCGTTAGAAATAAACAGTAGGCAGTTTATCTTTACGAGTCATGTTATGTCGGGAGGGTATATATAACTATACAGGGTGTATAGGTGGGGTGGGCTTGGAGTCAGGGGGCGGCCGCCCGGCGGGTGGGTGGCCGGGGTGGCCTCGAGGGAACGGGGTGACCTTCGCGGAAGTCCTACGCTACTTGTAATTACTGAAACCGTTTCCTTTCAACTCAATTTTGTCGTTCGTACTGCGTAGTAGTATAGTATATAGGTCGGTATTATAAACTTATAGGTATTTTGATCTAAGTCAAGGTTCTTTGAAGGTAATATCAAAGTTTTGTTTTTAGTTAAAATTGGATTATATAATAATAATAATAATAAAGCCCGCAGGGCACCTTGAGGCGAGGTGACGGGGAGTAACGACCTCGCGGTCCCGAGTTCTCCAGGGGGAAGTCACCGTTCCTCACCTCCCGCTTGCCTTAGTTGGTTGGTCGGAGTGAAACCTGACGAGGAAGCGGTCCCCCGCCTCTGGCTTGCCTTCACCGGCCGTCCAGAGTGGAGCCACTATAGCAGAAATGCTCGAAGGATGGATGCTGAACGTCAGTGATGAGTTGGCTCGCTCGCTCGGACTACCAGCGATGACTTAAAATCCAGTGAGGCCTCTCCATCCTTCAGCCACTCACGTTCCTGTTGCCCCCTTGCTGTAATTTACTCGGCTAATTAGGGTGGCCCAGTCTGAGAGTTGGCGAGTCTCCGCCTGCCATTTTTACGTGTTTATTGAACATTGTTACGGCAGGTGCCATAGTATCCATAGTTCCCCAGTATCTAGTCCACTACCATCCCATCACAATAGCTCCAGTAGTTTTGTCCTGTAGATTATCAATAGTTTTCATCCAAACCGGAGGTTGTCCTTGGTTGCAATTTATAGTGTAGACAGGGATAATCGCCGGTTTAGAATCCACCCCATTGCTTGCTATTAAACTTGTTATTGTAAAGGGCCTCTACGTGTTGGCTTCGGCTCCACGCACGCCTTCCAAAGGTCCGGGGCTCCATAGCCCCGTGATACAGGACGTATAACAGACAATAATAATAAATAATTTATTTCAGGCTACAAAGTCCCATAGATACATACCTTATAGACTAACATACATATTTTATAATAATAATTGAATGTGTTAAAGAGATATCTTAGAACTATGTTAGTAGCACTTCCATGACACTACACTTTCGTCTTAGTCTGTTCTTGTGGAATTTGTCCGCGGAAGCGACGGAACACCACGTCCTTCGGCCAGAAGCTTTCGTCCATAACGCGAGGCAGATAGCTGTTCGGTACTCGCACCACAAACGCCTTGAAATTGACGTTTCGATGCGACTCCAGCATATGTACCCTCAGCGTACAACCCAGCTTCCGGCGTACGTACTCGACGATGTCCTTCGTCCCGACAGTGTAGTGCAGGCGGGAGATGTACACCGGAGTGTTAGGCGTCGCAGCACGAACTCCCTGACTAGAATCAGTAGGAGTATTATATACTTTTAGCTACTACTTAGCTTTGTTTTTTTAACAATTTAACAACTTAATCGCAGCTTTATGTAGAGGCCCAAAGGACTGGCAGTACCCATCCGTTGGCCAAAGTAGCAACCAGCCCTTTGGTCACCTGAGTTTGTATCATTACATAGTATAAAACAAAGTCACTTTTCGCTGTCTGTCCCTATGTATGCTTAGATATTTAAAACTACGCAACGAATTTTAATACGGTTTTTTATTATATAGAGTGACTAGCTGTGCCCCACGGTTTCACCCGCATAACTCCCGATCCCTTGGGAATATCGGGATAAAATGTCCGAATTAATAATCCCGATTAATCAATGTATCCACATACGAAGTTTCATCAAAATCGGTCCAATAGTTTCAGAGCCTATTCGTTACAAACAAAAATACAAAAAAATTTTAGTCTTTATAATATTAGTATAGAAGTAAGACATTATGCAAGTATGTACAGAGCGGTGTTGGCTTAGTGGTAGATACCCCGACTTTCATTCTGAAGGTCGTGGGTTCGAATCCCAGCCGGCCGTGCACCAATGTATTTTTCTTAAGAAAAATGTATGTGCGCTAATTGACATTGTTCTTACGGTGAAGGAAAACATCGTGATGAAACCCGCGGCTTAGTTGGCTCCAGAAGTATTGACAATTTCTCTCCTCTGGACATGGTCGACTAAGCTGAGAGGGTAGCAGGTGCTGGGCAAGCCTACTCCATCCTCACGCAAAAAGGACCCAATTAAAAAGAGTCTGGTTGCGGAAATAAGCCCGTATGCATACATACATACATACATGTAAGTATGTACGAGTACCTATATATGTGGCTGTATATATAACTAGTTATAGGTATATGAAAAATTCACACATCATCCCTACGCTTGAAAAAGTTTCTTGTAACATTGCCAGCTTATGTAAATATGTACCGTGGAATATAATACAACGAAGCGCCGTTGGCAATGGCTATGGACGCTTCATTTCAACATTATATCTACCTAAACATTTTTACACACATTTATTTTGTATTTTACCTATATAATTTGTTTCAGCGAAGTACGAAAGGGGGTTCTAGACGTCTAGGCGAACAACTTTTGTTCTACGCAAAATTGAAGATTTCGTTCGAAGTTTTTGAATGAAACAGCTGATATTCAAGTAAAAATTCCCTCAGAATTACCGAAAAAAAGTTCGAATTTCCAAAAGTCTTAGAACTACAGTTGTTCGCCTAGACGTCTAGAACAACCCCCTTTCGTATTGAAACCCCTTCGCTTAAACACACTGTATATTTTGTTTAAAACCTTTCCCATATTAATATCTACAAACCATACCCACCAATTTTTTTTAAAGTAACACGATTTATGTACATAAAAAATGTTAGGTATTTTACGGGAAATACAAATATTAAATGAAAAATCAGGAAGGTTGTATCCAAAGAGTTAGGCGACTAAATATCTTTATTGAACAATGAAGAGGTATAAAAATGCCGATTTTCCAAACATAAAAAAGTCAATGTAACACGCAGAGCCGTCGTGATGCACGTCTAAATGACTAGTGCGTAAAAATAATAGTACATTACGATATAAGTGTGGTAAATTGATCTTTGCGTAGAGGCGGTTTATGACGCGCGAGCGGCAGCGAGCGTGTCATAAGAAGCCAAGATGCAAATATCAATTTCACACGTGTATCGTACGACGTTTTTTATCACAGTTGCGAATAAAAGAAAAAACTTGAAAAGAAAAGAAAATAATAAATAACAAAATATTTGGTGATAAGTCTATGTTTACAATTTTTTCAGGCAATATTTTTTTGTTAATTATACTCCCGAAAGGCCAGGCAAAAGACTTTTAACCTATACAGCCTCGTCTAACATACAATATTTTTTAGGGTTTTTTCTATTTGTTTTTGCGTCGGGGGTTAAGAACAAAATACAATGGTACGGAAAAACAATATATTAAAAACAATATAATACGGAAAAACAATATATTAAGTAAAGAAAAAACAAAAAATAAACAACTCAATTTTTAATCGTTTTCTAAGTCATTATCGCGTAAAATTTTCGTTCTTAAACCGACTTTAGAGACAACCATTTTTGCTAGCTAAAAAACTCTTTGGTACCTACCTTTTTTATACATCAAAACAGTATGTAATTAGCAGTAAGATACGTATTTATCCTATCGGGATAACTTTACAGCACTAGGTTGGCAATGTAAAACGCACGCGTGCATAATATGTTGGATTATGAGCCTAAAAGCCGTTGCATAAGATCCACTTTATGAGCAACTGTGATAAAAAAGTATTTAAGTAATTTGAATTGAAATGTTTAGATTACATAATAAAGGGATATTTCACAGTAATATTCTGTGCGTTGCTTGCATCAGAATATTTGCAAAACAGTGCTATAAAAACTCCAAAGATAAATTAACTTGCAAACTGTGTGTAGTATCCGCCAACAGCATAGGAAAGGGCTCCTCCCGGTAGCCGCCCGGGGTTTTCATTCATATGGAATCATATCATTGTCTTAAAAACTAAGTTAGGATGTGTGCTTACGTGAAACGTAAAAAAATTGTTACAAATTATGACGTATGACGAATATTACGTCATATTGATAACGACACGTTCCACTTTAGCCATGACTATTAACGAACGTATTTTTTCCTTGATCATTCTCTTTGGGGACAACTGGGATATTTAAAAATGTTTTTCTCAATTGTCTCTTCAGAAATATCGCAAGGATTTTGTTATAAATAAATTCCCAGTTATCACCACTGGGACGTCGCCACCGGTGACAACTGGGACATATTGCTCAACAGTCCTTTAGGTAAAGAATAAAAGATTATAACAGTAATTCTATTAAAATTCTCTACCGTTAACTAGACACTACAATTACCCAGGTATTTTACAACACTCGGGTAATTAAAGTATGCTGTATCCTACTAATATTATAAATGTGAAAGTTTGGGTGTGTGTGTGTATGTTTGTTACTCCTTCACGCAAAAACTATTGGACCGATTGCGATGAAACTCGGTATCTAGCATAGGCTACTTTTTATTCCGATATTCCTACGGGATCGGGACTTACGCGGGTGAAACCGCGGGGCGCAGCTAGTAGGTAATTAAAACTACAACTATCCGTAGTTGGACAATTCAATTATCTATATTCTGAAGTAACTAGGTAATAAAAGTCAATGGCGTAACAGTTAGTTTTCAGTACGGTAGAAAAAACGAAAGATCTGGCAACTTAAGGCGCTCTTCCAGTACCGTGTGTAGGTATTCACATTACCTTAGCCCGCGCTCTCAAAGACGTAGCGTGCTGCGTGCTAACTGTTATATTTGTTCGATATGCAAAACATTTTAGCATTATTATCCACAAATATAGTTCCTAGAGGTCAAAACCTATCATTTGATTCATTATTAGAAACAAACGTTAACTATTTTTGAATAAAACACGATAAACGATCTAATAATTCTCTGTTTTCTAACATTTTTTTTATCGAACGAAGTTGTTCATATCATGTTTTCATCTTCATATCATGTCATGTCAACAACAATAAACAAAAATATGGTTATTAAACTACAATATCCATTTATATCCAAATAATAAAAAAGAGTATTTGATAACTTAAAGTTGCTTAAAACAAAGGTCGATTTTGGTAGCTTTATTAGCACAGGGCCTTAAGAGATTCGATTTAGCTTTCTATTCTGAGAATTTTTCTTTTTTTAAACTTTTATATGATGAAATTAGAAAATGTTTCTGAGAATTTTTGCTTAATTTTTTTTTTCTTTTTTTATTTCCGTTTTTGTTGAATGAAGTGGGTACGTGACTTATGCCACGGTATGTGGTAATATGTTAATTAAGTGCGGTAATTGACATTTCTCTTACGGTGAAGGAAAACATCGTGATGAAACCCGCGGCTTAGTTGGCTCCAGAAGTATTGACAAGTTCTCTCCTCTGGACTTGGTCGACTAAGCTGAGAGAGTAGTAGGTGCTGGGCAAGCCTACTCCATCCTCACGCAAAAAGGACCCAATTATAAAGGGTCCAATGGCGGAAAACAGCCTGTATACAAGTACAAGTGGTATTATGTTGCGGTTGGACCCGCGTAAGGACTCGTTGGTTTTAAAATCACCCTGTATAATAAATTAAAATAATCTATACTTATATTATAAAGCTTAAGAGTTTGTTTGTTTGTTTGAACGCGCTAATCTCAGGAACTACTGGTTCGAATTGAAAAAATATTTTTGTGTTGGATAGTCCATTTATCGAGGAAGGCTATAGGCTACTTTTTATCCTGATATTCCCACGGGATCGGGAGTACCTAATAAAAACCTTCCAAGTACAAGTCGAACTCGCGCAAGAAGTGTTGCATACCATTTTATTCTGTTTTTAGTATTATTTGACAATTATAGAGGCAACAGAAATACATCATCTGTGAAAATGGCTCTTTATCAAAAGGTCTAAGAAGCAAAATGTCTAACGATCAAAAAGTGTAAGTAGCAGAACGTCCAACATTGCAAGACGTCTAATGAGCTGAAGGCCAACCCTCGTGAATAAATTTGTTCAAAGTCTATTCGGGTTCGATTCCCGCCTCAGACAAGTATTTATGCTTAGATATTTGTCTGTGGTCTGGTTGTTTCTATTATAAGTATATATTTACAAAATTAAAGTAAATAAGTAGTATATCCGTTGCCTAGCACCCATATGTTAGCTTATGTTAGTTTATACCTCTATATCTTGATTATCATCGATATAGATCTATGTAGGTATGTATATACTAAACTTATAAACAATGTTTAGTATCAAGGGGAGAGAGGTAACGGAGGGACTCGAGTTGATGTGCGCGTAGCGCGCAGTCGTATTACAAATATTGTGAGAATATTAATAAATCTTATTACTGAAGTTCAGGTGTTTTACTTCTGAGCTGTGTCGTCTTCACATAACACAAGTCTAGATGGCGATGTGTGGAATGTGTCCTGCAATATTTATTTATTTATAATATCATTCCGATTATATTTTGATTACAAAAAATACCATCAAAGTCAGCTTTTTGAAAAATGGTGGATGTAGGTCGTATGGACACAGAATAGTTGGGCGTTTTGATAATAGACGTGTATTTAGCATATAGTTCATTAGAAGTTTCGCAATGTTGGACGTTTTGCTACTTTGGCTTTCTGATCAGGACCGGTGAAAACTAAGACTCCACTGACTGTCCGTCAACTTGACATATGGACGGACAGTCAGTAGAGTCTTAGTAAAAGGGTCCCGTTTTTATCGTTTGAGTACGGAACCCTAAAAACCCTACGAGGAAACACGTTGTATATATATATATCTATGTGGTATACATATCATGTATAACAAGCTATCTAAAACCAAATCGAAATGAGTTGGCAACTGTCCAGAGTGTCAGTCTAGATACCTACACGTCATTTGTTATAATTATTTCACATCTATTTGTTTACATTGTCTCTCGTAGATTTAGACGTAAAAACATTATTATTATTTATAGAAATAACATTTGTATTATATCTCATCATCATCCGAGCGACGTTCCCGGTTGCATTCCTCTCGGTAGCCCGGGGTCCGCTTTCCTGCTTTTACGCCTCCATTTCGCACTATCTTCGGCATCCTGGTTTGTAAGGCCATTTGCATTTGCACAGATAAACAACTGAATATTGTGGTGGAATATTTCCGTACCGGAACCATTCGTACGGGAGTCTGACTCGCACTTGGCCGGTTTTAATACGAAAAGAGGTGGTTCTAGACGTCGTCGAAGTAAAAAAAAATTGTGCTTCGTTTATAAATTAGAACATTGTTTTTACTAAGTTGTGACGTGATAACGTCTAATTTGATGGAACACCTGCATTTGCAAAAAAGTGTCACGGTAATATTGTGTGCATGACGCGTCTGTTCCTGATGATAATAAATAGAAATGTTAAGTACATGAAAGATTACAACAAGAACTTGGTATTGGTATTGGCAATATGTACAAATCATACGAAGCGAAATTATTTTAATTTCTTTCGGAAAAGTAACATTCATTTTGTTTCCTGATCGCGTGACGATTCCAATAAAAATATTTATTTATTTATCAAATTAAGTAAAACTAATTCCTTCAATTTCCTGCCGCGTGGCTACCCTACCGTAACAAAATTAAATGACAAGGAACTTCATTTGATGTTGTTTTTTATGGCATACCACGACCCGCGCATACAGCCAGTCTTATAAAAAATACTAACATCTAAAAACCACTATTTTCAATAAATAAATCTATTGAAAATACGAATAAAGTCAGGTAAAACTGTTAGTTTATTCCAGTACTTTCTAGAATCATCGACATTATTCTGCCTAACGGTGTTTAAAGAGTTAGAGAAAGTTTTTAAGGCATAAGTCTAGCTAGCTAGAGCACAGCTAGACTAGCTAGACTATTTATATAGTGCTTTGACTTGCGTACCTACGATCTTTGTGATTCAGTGGTCGAACACCTGCCTGCGATTGATTTCCACCTAGAATTAATATTTAAAAATAATTATAAATAGATAAATAATAAAAAAAGTAAGTATATAAAGCTAGAAAATAGTAAGTAAGTAGTAGTTAAATAGTATTAGCAGCATAGCAGAAGCCTAGTTAATGCAATATTTTTATTTAAGAGGAAGGGGTACCGAAGCTCTCTCCATACAAACGTAGTCGACTGTTTCCTCCCTCGATAATGACACTAGCACAAATATTTTTGTTGCATAAAACTTATAACTTCCATGACCATGCCCCTTTTTTTTTGTTTTTAAATCTTAATTTCTATGATAGTTAGAAAAAAAACAAGACAGAGGGCATAGTCATGGCATAAATATTTGCTCTAGTGTCATTATCTAGAAAGGAAACAGTCGACTACATTTGTATGGTGAGAGCTTCGGTACCCTTTCTTCTTAATATTAATTTTGCCTTTCCAAAGAAATCCACTACCTAACCAGTGTAATTAATTTGAATATCTGAGTAGATATCTTGCTTGAGATAATTAGATAATTTTAAGTAATTTAGTTCAATAAATACAATTGATCACAAAACTCAACTGTTAACTGACAATTTCTTCTTGATGCAATCCACGGCGAGGTTTCGTTAATGATTGTCACTCGCTTTACCGAAACAAGATGAAAGTAGAAGAAATGACACAACTTGATGTATCATTTCTGGCTAAATGCATAAATCGTGCAAAGCCAATATTAAAATTAAAGGAAAAAACCGGCCAAGTTTGGCGGGAAGGGTTCCGTACCATTATTTTCTGTTTTTAGTATTTGTTGTTATAGCGGCAACAGAAATACATAATCTGTGAAAATTTTAACTGTCTAGCTATCACGGGTCATGAGATAGGTACAGCCTAGTGACAGACAGACAGATAGTGGAGTCATAATAAAAGAGTTCCGTTTTTAGCGTTTGGGTACCTACGGAAAGAGTTTGTTATGTGCAAGCATTCACAGAAGACTCAGCGCTCAAGCATTGACCTTTATTAATTTTCAACCGATAATATCTAGTTATTTACCTGTGGTAGGTTATTCCTTTAGAAATCTTTCTACTATGGTTTGTGCAGTATCGTAATACGCAGTGAGTCATTTTCTCTAATTTTCCCGTATATTTTAAACTAGCTGCGCCCCGTGGTTTCACCCGCGTAAGTCCCGATCCCGTGGGAATATCGGGATAAAAAGTAGCCTATGTGTTAATCCAGGTCTCCAGCTATCTAGATACCGAGTTTTATCGCAATCGGTCCAGTAGTTTTTGCGTGAAGGAGTAACAACATACACACACACGCACACACAAACTTTCACATTTATAATATTAGTAGGATTAAAAATGCACGAGCGCCATAACCTCTACGAACTAGCAAGCGACTAAGTCGTTTGATTGTATTTCAGCTCATTTGGACGGAATGAGACAGTGTACGGCGGCGCTGACGCCTCTCGATATTTATCTCTATGCGCTCAAGATTCATTCTGGTAACTATACCTAGATATTATAGTATAGTATACATATATGTACATACTTAGGTTACTATGCCTTTGATGGCAATGTTTTATAGCTTGGTTATACAACTAGGTAAGTACCTATGTAGTGTAGGTTCTCATCTGAATATAAACATTTCTACATTGTTGAAATAATTCCTCCCTGGGGCGTTATTCCGCAAAAATTGCAAAACCTGGACACCCCAGAGGGATCGTAACTCTTTATACTTCGCTATTATATTACTGTAGGTAAACTAAATATATGTTTTTATAAGTATGAGATAGTGTTTTAGTGATGTTTTGTGGTGCCTAGTTTAGTCTGTTAGGTATTCTCGTGTCGACTTTCGTAATCTGAACGTGGGTTCTAGTGACTCCAGCGAGCGGGGCAGGCGGCAGGCGGCAGCGTTGCTCGGATGCCGCGGCGAGCTGGCAACGTCGCCCGCTCGACCGACGACCTCGCGCGCCTTATCGCCTCCCGCGTTGACGCGTCACACATAAAGGTCACCACTCGCTCACCGAGTCAAACAAATTCGCCGGCATCCGCTAATGTCTTCGCGATCTACAATTCGACATAGGAATCCCATAAACACACCTTGGTACTAAAAGAATATATTGTATTGTATGGGAGCGACGACGACGACGACGTGGCACCTCGCCGCGCCACTGCTATGCTATCCGCATCTCGTTCCCGCGCTCGCACGCCCCGCCCCTCGCGCCGCTAGCGCCACGCGGCGGACGACTCGCGAACCTAATACGTTCGCCTACACAGCGTTGCCATTCCGAAACTATAATTTCGCTGCACGTAAATTTCAAACGAAACAGTTCAATGGACTTTTCGAAATTTCTAAACACGTCATTTGTTGTAAATATAGTTGTGTCACCTAGGGTGTTGTAGGCAGTACCGTAGATGCGTTATTTCTACGTTAAATTGTGATAAACCGAGTGAGAGTTGCGTGAACGTGCGTGTTTCGTTCGTGAACCTAAGTCCCGTTGGAAGCTTCCACGTCTCTTTTTGACTCTAAGGTGAGTTGTTTTCCAATAAAAACCTTATTAGGGCTTAAATCTAGTTAGGCTTTAGGTATTCTAATGTTAAAACTGTGAAAAAGTGGTGGAAATTTTTTAAGCGACTTAGCCGTTTCCGTGAATGTCGGTCTAAACAAGATTCGTAATAACTGCGTAAAATGCTTATAGTTTCGTGCAGATATATCTGTGGTTACATAAATGTGGTTTTACGATAAGTGCACGTGGTGATAGCTTATGTAGACTTGAAGCGGAGATATTTTCGTCTTGCCCTTTGGCCAATGGTTGAAATAGCCGTTTGGTATCGCTAACCGAGCTCATGTTTACTGGCTGGCTGTAGAAAACTTTTTTCCCAGTTGAAAGTCCACAATCAAAAAGGTTGAATATCTGAAACCACTCTGCCAACTCACTGGCCACATGCTTAAAACACCTACAATCATCCTACAATGTACAGTACAGACCTCTTTTTAAGGAAAAGATGAACCATAAATCGTATTCCTAATTTGAATAAAATTCTTTCCTAAAATCAAAGAGGATGAATATCCTATGCCTATTGCTTGATGCAAACTCACTGGCCACATACACACACCCAAAATCTAATATTAAAAAAAACATTTCCTATTCTCAATTTGAAATCGTAAAATAACCTCATTTCATCAGAAAGTTCAAATGAATCAAATATTTAAAATGTTTGATTGAGTTTTAATCAGTGCGCGACAGTATTACGCAGTTGAGTTGGCAAGTTAGTGGGCTTGTGATATCACGATAAATAAGTTTATTTAATTAATATTATACCTACATTTGTGTAGTTACGTGATTAAACTTCGAAATTACTAATAACTAGCTTCAGCCCGCGGTTTCATCCACGTAAGTCCCGATCCCGTGGGAATTCCGGGATAAAAAAGCTTATGGCATTCAGCTACCCCAAACTATCTCTGTAATATTTCATCCAAATCGGTCCAATGGTTTCGGAGATTACCCCCTATAACCTCAAAAGTTCAGACTTTTACCTCTTTATAATATTAGTATAGTTTAAAGATAAATTAAGTAATGGAAATCTACTCGGAATGAATAAAGGATCCAACGCAAGTCGTCCCACTTTCACAACTTGTCCCATTCGAAAATCGTCCCATTAAATCTACCTACATCCCAAGAAAGGTAAATTTTTACGAAACAAACACAGTTACACTTAATATATTTTTAAGAGCAGGCGAAGGCGAACTGCTTTCAGTCCATACAACCTCGTCACTATTTCTTCTTATTTCTTCCATTTTCTTGTGTCGCTAATGCTAGTGACATTCTTTAACGAAACCTCGTCTTGGGTCTAAAAATGCATCCTCAAAATCCCCAAAATATATACAGTGATGAAGGGTGCATTTTGAGTCTGAAGGATCTAAAGAATCAAAGATTTTAACGCCTTAAAATTTACCCCACTTCATGAATTTCCTTCTCGCAAGTTCCCTTGCAACATATTTTCGAAAATTCCCACGGAATTGGAACAGGATCAACGAGGCAGAACCCGCGGGATTGCAATATAAAAACAATTTCAAAAAGAGCATAACTAATAACTAAGCCAACATCACAGCATAAGATGAATAGATAAACTAAGTACCATAATCATAATCTTAATTCTTACATAAATTACTGGTAAAAAATAAAAATATAGGTAAACCAAACTATGGCACAATGGGCAGCCTTTTTGCTAAAAGCGATCCCATCCAGGCCAATAAGGTGATTCACTTTCGGGTACTCTCCTTTCACGACTAATACACAACTAGATTTTAGTATAAGACAAACTATTTAGAAATAATTAATTATTTTTTAACAAAATATAGCTTAAAACCGACGCCATAAGGTAACCCACTTGCATTCTTCTAGTTTATTAGTATCAAATTAGAAAACTCTACTTAAATACCTAATATAAAGCCTAAACTGCTGAACCAATTTTGATGAATTTTAGTATATAGATAGATGAGACTTTGGAGAAGGACATAGGCTTCGGACTTACGTAGGTGAAACTGTGGGGCGGTGGTGCTTGATCTGTAAGTTTTGTTAGGCAGGCATTAGAAGACAATTAAGTACCCTAAGAGTATAACTCCTAGATAGTTATAGAGAGCTCATGTCGCCCATTACCCATCAGCAGTAACCCTTGGATTCGTACCAAAAACCAACAGCCTAAATGTCCCTCTATCTTAAAAATACTTAATGAAAAATATCCAGTGGTTATCATTATTCTTTTTATAATTAAAACGAGTTCAATAATAATTTACCCTTTCAATATTTTTTTTTTCCAAATCGGTCCAGGCGTTTTCGAGTAATCGGCGAACATACGTTAAAATATATATATATATACACACGACGAATTGAGAACCTCCTCCTTTTGTTTGAAGTCGGTTAAAAATAAATATTATTTATAGTAATTATCTGAAATTATTTATTATTTAGTAGCTAAGATACCTGCCTAGTTTATGTATTACACTGTAAATCTATACCTATCTAAGAGAAGAATATTTTAAACTAGCGACCCGCTCCGGCTTCGCACGGCTATATTATGCATGTATTATACATATAAACCTTCCTCTTGAATCACTCTATCTATTAAAAAAACCGCATCAAAATCCGTTGCGTAGTTTCAAAGATTTAAGCATACAAAGGGACATAGGGACAGAGAAAGCGACTTTGTTTTATACTATGTAGTGATACTAATAAATATTACGAAACCTCTAAAACTACAAGAGCTACGAGTCTCAAACTTTGCATGGGGGTTCGTTTTAGAACAAAGGATGGACTAAGAAAGGATTTCTGAAAATTCAGAAAGAAAGGGGTGTTAAAGTTTATAATAATTCGTGGAAACTATTGAGTTTCTGTGTTTTAGGAAATGCCTACACTAATAATAATGGAGAGGAAAGATTTTTTTTTGTTTTTTATTTGTAACGAATAGGCATCGAAATTACTGGACCTATTTCGATAAAACTTGGTACGAGGATACATTCACTCATTGGGTCAACATAGGATACTTTTTTCCCGATATTCCCACGGGATCGGGAGTGACTAGAACGCTGCTAGTCACTTTTAAAGAGCATGTAAAACTGCAGCACGAAGCTTATTAGTGTACAGACGTCTGCATAAATACAGAACCACCGTAGAGTTCTAAAATTACTATTATTGAAATGTTTTCATACTAATAATTTCAACTAAAGCAGGTGCCTAGAAACTTGCTAGTGTTGAAAACATTCTTATAACAGCTATTTTGGAGCTCTGCGGTGGATATGCAATTATGCTGCCGACCGTACATACCACCTAAATGGTATGAGCTAATTATTTCGAAACAATGACGCATACGTAATCTAATCATTGATGGGCACGATAACAATGACATGTATCAATCATTTTATATTGATTTCGTTAGGTACCTATCCGAAATATATTGAAATTTCCTGTAAAAGTTGTATATAACCACACCCCGCAAGGGCTAATCTTTTTTTGTGGTCATTTTAAGAATGAACCATTTGTCGAATGTAAGCCAGTTTCACCCACATAAGTCCGAATTCTGGATAAAACAGACTGACAGACGGACAAGAAAGTGATCTTATAAAGGGTTCCTTTCTTTTCCTTTTGAGGTACGACAGAATTTATCTATCTACATATCTAACCCTAAAAAGTACAAAAACGTCCTTCTGCAAGGTCCTATCTATTTCTAAACCAACCTACCAAAATTCATAAAAATTGGTTCATAGCACTTATACTTGTAGACTATTTCTTTTTGTGTAAGGATGGAGTAGATTTGCCCTGGATCTATACTACCTCTCAGTTTAGTCGACCGTGTCCAGCGGAAAGAACTTGTCAATACGTTTGGAGACAACTAAGCCGCGGGTTTCAGCAAGTTTTCCTTCATCGTAAGAGCAATATAGGTATAACATTTTCGTAAGAAAATACCATTGGTAAAAAAAACATTATTAATGTGTCAACCACAAAAATAGACAGTTCATGAATTTTTCAGCCAGTATTTTCTTTATGTGTTTTTCAGTGTTATCTTTATCTTTTCTGCGTCTTGATGTTTTACCTGTGTAAGACCCGATTAGGAATATCACAATTAAAAGTACCCTATGTGTTAATCCAAGGCTCCAGCTATCATCATGCCAAGTTTCATCGCAATCAGTTCAGTAGTTTTAGCGTGAAGAGATAACAAAGTTAACGAAATATTATTCAGATTAGAAATATGATTACGATTTGATTGTTTGCATTGACTCCAAAACTACTGAACCGATTTAGATGAAACTCGGTATGAGGATACATTGATTTATTGACAGTAACATAGGCTATTTTTTACCCTGACATTCCCACGGGATCGGTAGTTACGCGGGTGAAACCGCGGAGCGCTGCTAGTTATACATACAGAAGCACCCAGACCAGTAAACACTGCTACTATAGAAAATGAACATTATACAAATGACCCAAATATTTCAAAATACTAATCGTATTTGTTGTCAACAGGTAAAGTGTCAGTGTTAAGTGCAAGTGTGCATAGTAAAGTGGTAGTGAGTGTTGTGCAGTGCAGTGACAGCGCGCCCGACGATATGGCGCGCAGCTAGTGGCACGCTGGTGAAGGCATGCCCGCCTCATAATCATGACAGCTGGAAAATGGCACAATATACACAGCGGACACAGCCGATGCACAGGTACATAATAATATAAGCTTCAGGGTGACCAAAAGGCTGGTTGATACTTTGGTCAAGAAATCTGCATTGCGAGCCAAAGCAGCCGGCCTTTTGGGCACCCGGCCCCTACCAAAGAGACTCTATATTTTATTATTAGTTAGGTAGTACACATAACATTATAAATATTAGCTTCAGGTGACCAAAATGCTGGCTGCTAAGGATTGGCATTGCCATCCACAGAGGCAAAGCACCCAGCCTTTTGAGCACCCAGACTAAGGGACTTATTTTAGATTTTTGTTAAAGTTAGGTATTTTAAGTATTTGCCTCCGATCAACCAGCATCTCCTCAACCAAGTCAAACCAAAATATGTTCCCAATATCGACGCAATTTCTTACAAAAACACTTGAATCAAGTACATAGACACACCCACCATGACAAAATTCGTCTGGTCTTAAAATGATACTCACATTAGGAAAAAAATCAGAAAATGATAGTTGATTGAATCCGGCGTTATTTTCGGAACTCGATATCTGTTATTGAAGTATTAATATTTCGTTTTTACTTCTGAGCCGCCCACTTGAAGAGGCACATAATGAGGACAAGCAAAAATTAGTATTAGTGACACCATTCATAAACTACGACACGTGTTTCGCGTCTACACGACGCATCATCAGGATGGACCCCTACCGCTCTATTTGGGCGACAAACGTTAGATATGACGTCGCTCCCTGAGATGTTGCCACGCTGAACGCTGGAACAAGAGTGAGCACATTGCATTTTGTGTTTTGGCACTAGGCTCGGAACAAAAAACGAAATATTAATACTTCCATTTCAGAAAGTGTATTCTCTGCCAAAGAAATGTCCGATACCACATCGGATCACACAAACTTCATGACTCTGGCCATATTGGCAGTAGCGTGAAGCTATTCAAATGTTCCAATTCGCCAGTATGCTATAGGTATAGTGCGAAAAGCGATTCAAAATGTCCCCACGCTTTGCTCTCAGGCGGGGTATCCAGCCCTCAAAAAAGGTTGTCGTCGCATCTACCCGAATACGTACAATGTATACTTTCACGTGGCCTATGCCGTGGGGGGGGAATACTAGTAAATGAATAAACCGAAACGAAAATAGCTACTGTAAATGAATGATCCTTGAACTCGTCCTATATACTTACTGCCCAAATGGGACGAATTTGAGGGATCAACATCAGCCAATCGACCTCAAATAAACCGTGAAAGTGTGACGTCACGACTCACAAGTCTTTATGTATCATCTATTTTTTTTATTTACGTTATTTATTTTAATTTTATAAGTTATTATTAACATATACAAAAAAAACTAAATCGATCCTTATCTGTATATTTTACATTATTAGTATATGCATTTAATTAAAGATTAGATAGATAACTTTATTTGTACAACACAGGAAGTAACAGAACACGATAAACACAAAGTAAAGTGATAGCTAGAAAGTATAAATTGCACAAAGGGGCGCCCTTATCGCTGAAAGCGATTTCTTTCAGGCAACCTTTAGATGGAAAAGAACTGATTCAGCTTTTATGGTTGTGAATAATTTAACTTGTAATAGGTGAAGATATACAATATTTACTTATTATGGTTTTAAATATTAAATTATACATAATACATACCAAATAATTATATTCATAGATACATACAAATAAGTACATACATACATGTATACATACATAAATAATACAGGAATATATACGGATATTAGACAGTACTGTGTGATCAGTTACCATAGCTTTGAAAATGGGTAGGGACCTAGCATATCGGATGGGATGGATTACATATTTTGCGGATGATTCAACACCTCAGAGTTTAAAAGGGTGACGTTTCATCCGAAAACTAAATATTTTGCGGATGATTCGACACCTAACAATTTGAATGAGCGTTAATTCATCCGAGGATGAAATACTTTTCGGTTGAGCCGTCACCTAAGTTGCTTATCGTATCCACAACGATGGATCCTCGCTTGCCTGCTTTCCAATGGCTGGAGTCGTAATCGCGATCAAAGTCTCCCTTAGGGATGATTCTCATTAGACCGGGCCGAGTCCGGGGCGGAGCCCGCCCGTGCTGCACCGGGTTATCAACCGCTGAGGGGACGGGGCGGGTCCGTGGAACAACCGTGTCCCGATCATGCAAATAACAAATACAAATATATTTATTAAAACTCATTTTACATAAATACAAATAAATGAAGTGACCAGTTAGTCAAATAACCCACCCCTTTTCGTTCCTGGTGCAAAGGTTACCTATCATGCTAGAAGCATTGCCACGCTGAATGGCGATGGCTAACCTCTGCGCCAGAAACGAGCCGGAGCGGGAGTCACCCCCATTATTTTAAACTAAGCACTAAATATTAAAGAGAACAAAAATAACACATATGCCTCAACTAGGTAATCCTGTATCTCAGGCGAAAAAGAACTTACATTAACTTATAAAATAAATTGAAAAAATTTACTTGCAAAATACTAACTAGAAACCATAATTAGGTAAATATATGTATAAATATTAAATACTAAAAACTGTGTAAAAATATTAAAAAGAGCAAACTTATATTAATTATGCACGGGGTAATATAAATTGCTTCATACAAAACATATTATGTAACGTTTCAAATCCGTGCCCCGTCCGGGCCACGTACGGTCGGCTGCATAATTGCAGATCCACCGTAGAGCTCCAAAACTGTTATAAGAATGTTTTCAACACAAGCAACACTTGCTTTAGTTGAAGTTTAAAGTCTACTAACTCATCAATTTATCAAACAAAAATATTAGAATGAAAACATTCCAATAATAGTTATTTTCGAACTCTACCGGGGGTTGCAATTATGCAGCCGACTACACGGTAGCCCTGGGCACCACCCGGTCTAATGAGAATAATCCCTAAAACCAAATTTTCCACGAAGCGAGTCTCCAAGATTCTACCTACAGAACACCTACACAGCTTGAGGTAAAGAAAGTAACAAAACACCTCTATATCTAGTTACGTACGCGTTGGTACCTACTTCGCGAACGACTTCCTGTACAGAAATCTGAGAGCTCGGAGCTCGTGGGCGTCGATGGTATTTCAACTAGGTAGGTAGCACCCGTTTCGAGGTATAACCGGTTCGATTCTCATCAAGGTTGATTATGTTAACACAATAATACATCTCACTCATCTAGAAAATGTCATTTGTATTTCTAAGGGAGCGGCTTGCATTAATGAGTTAACCTTGGATTCGTCCTAGATACATACGACTCAGGTGGGACGAGTTTGGGATACATCTAAAATCTACACTAAAATAAAAAACTGTACAGTTTATCTTACGGTTTTTCGTAACGCGTAACTTTGTTTCTGGGATAGGTCCCTCGCCAACCCGCGATTTTATGAACTCCAATAAAGAGAAAGATTATTTTGTTTGTTTGTCACGAAGTCTCCGAAACTACTGGACCGATTTTGATGAAACTTGGTAGGTAAAACGAAACATTGATCCATCGCAGGGTTGTCCATCTGTCACCCATTTTTAGGGTTCCGTACCCAAAATGTAAAACGCAACCCTACACTTCACTTGTCCGTCCGTCTATCTGTCTGTCAGGGTTTATCTCATGAACCGTGATAGCTAGATAGTTGAAATTTTCACAGATTATGTATTACTGTAGCCGCTATAAAAATAAATACTAAAACCAGAAAAATAAATTAAGTGGGGCAACAACAACGGTTTGTGCGCAAATCTAAAGCGAATTATCCAGTTTTTATATGTATAGGGGCTGTTTTCCGCAACTAGTCCTCATAAGTTAGGTGTTTTTGCGTTATTGCTGATATTGCAATTTGAACATTGTAGGTATATTCTTAGTATTAGAGCTGTGTAGATCAGATTCTATTATACCTACTTACTTATTAATACCTTCCTTTCCAGAATCCCTGAAGTCCTGACTCCTGAATCAAGATCTCCTTTACCCATGCCTGATAATGATCCTGTACCTTCCTGAAAAATCATATCCTATTACAAATCCTAGAGTGTGCCCCAGATAAGTGTGCACGCTGACAAAATCGATAATGTTACGTTTTTTTACATATCAACGTTTGCCCAAGATAATACCTGCCTGATTTTTGTCATTAACGTTATGTGTAAGTCTTTCGTCTTAAAAATAAATACCTTAAAAATCTTTTATTTCGGGCTTCATGGCCCACAGCTTAGTGTAAGTACAAAAATGCAAAATAGATATGTCAAAACTGTCCGCAACTAAATGCTTTTGCCATTGCCGAGTGTTTTTTTTGGGTTGCGTAACTCAAAAGAAAGAAAGGAACACTTATAAGATCATACTCTTGTCCGTCTATCTGTCCGTTTGTTAACACCTATAGTCATGATAACAGTAACTAAAAAATGCAGTCATGGATGAAAACAAAACAAACAAACAAACAGGGAGACTAACATGGCATACACTCTAGCAAGATATTTTGTATGACACTTTTGATGTGACAACATCTATTAAATTGATGAACACCGGCAGCACTCACAAAAAAGTGTGACGTCATCGTCTTCCGCTCACGTTCCATAGAAACTTATGTTTCGTAAAATTATCGTCCGTATTTAATAATAATATCGCTTTTGGGCCTTATAGACTTGTGTTATGGTGTGACCAATAGAAGACTTATATAATGAAGAATAAATCTTAATTTTTTATCGTTTTCATATGACGTTTTCACGTAAATTTATCGTCCGTAAACCGACTTTACAGACAACCTTTTTTACATAAATAGGTATAAAAACAACCTAATCTAGGTATATAAAATTCAAAAAGACTTATCACGAAATCTCTGAAACAACAAGACCTACGAGTCTGAAACTTCGCATGGGTTCTTTTCTAGGACGTAATTGAGCACTGAGAAAGGATTTTTTGGAAATTTTACTTTCAAAATGGGTTAAAAAGGTTGTTAAAGTTTGTAGTAACTATTACGTATTCTGTGTTTGTAGGAAATCAAAAATCACTTTTGTAGAGACACGGGTGCAATCGCGTGCCGTAGCTAGTATAAATATACTAGCTGCGCCCCTCGGTTTCCCCCAAGTCCCGATCCTGTGGGAATATCGGGATAATCCAGGTCTCCAGCTATCTAGATACATTTTCACCCCAATCGGTCCAGTAGTTTTTGCGTGAAGAAGTAACAAACATATATATACACAGAGACAAACTTTCACATCTATACTTACTTATTATATTATAAAGCTGAAGAGTTTGTTTGAACGCGCTAATCTCAGGAACTACTGATTCGAATTGAAAAAATATTTTTGTGTTGGATAGTCCATTTATCGGGGAAGGCTTATAGGCTACTTTTTATTTTGATATTCCCATGGGATCGGGACTTACGCGGGTGAAACCGCGAAGCGCAACTCGTTTATAATATTAGTGATGAAATGTAAACTCAATATTTCTTTAGAAAAGACAACTTGCAGAAATACGATATGAAAATATAATTGTTGATATCAATTTATTTTTCATGAATCGTACAAAAGAACACGTGCATTATACAGTGTGTAACGAAAAACCCAGTTCTCCCTCTGATTTTAGGTACTGCCAGGACATTACAAAACATAAAATAATTTTGTACCATGAAAATAAAAGAGTTATATATTAATTTAGAGTTCGGGAAAATTCAAAATTTAATTAATGTTTGAGATGTAGCAAACATTTAATAAATTTCTTTTTAGGGTTCCGTACCCAAAGAGTATAAACGGGACCCTATTACTCCACTGTCCATCTGTCTGTCACGAGGCTGTATCTCATAAACTATGATTAGACAATTGACATTTTCACAGATGATGTATATCGACCCAGTTGGCACAATGGTCACCATGCCGGACTGCCAAACACAGGGTTGCGGGTTCGATTCCCGCCTTAGACTAGTATTTATGCTTAGATATTTGTCCGTAGTCTAGTTGTTTCTATATATTATAAGAATATATTTACAAAAGAAAAGTACTTATATAAGTAGTATATCCGTTGTCTAGCCCATAACACAAGTCTAGTTACTTAACTTGGGGCTAGATGGCGATGTGTGAAATGTCCTGCAATATTAATGTATCTGTCACTATAACAAATAAAAAATTGTGGGGCTTTCATAAAACTTGTTACGAAACCCTTCGTGCGGGAGTCCAACTCGCACTTGGCCGGTTTTTTTTGTTTAGCTGACTTTTTATTTATAAAGTATAAATAATAATAATAAATATTTCAGGACATTCCACACATCGCCATCTAGCCCCAAGCTAGATAACGGATATACTACTTATATACTTTTTTTGTAAATATATACTTATAATACATAGAAACAACCAGACCACAGACAAATATCTAAGCATAAATACATGTCTGAGGCGGTAATCGAACTCGCAACCCTGTGTTTGGCAGTCCGGCATGGTGACCATTGTGCCAACTGGGTCGTCCGTATCAAATAAGAATAAAGTATCAAATCGAAATAGGTATATAAACCTCAACATAGTATTATAATGTAACGAAATAAGTAGGTAGGTAGGTAAATATATAATGGCGAAATAGCGTGCGTAAGTTAAATTAAAATTGTCAAGGTGCACTTTGTCAGTGGACTGTAATTATATGCTACTAGCAGCGCTCTGCTGTTTCACCCGTGTAACTCCCGATCCCGTGGAAATATCGGGATAAAAAAGTTACTATTTTACTGTCAATGGATCAATGTATCCTTATATCAAGTTTTATCAAAATCGGTCCTGTAGTTTCGGATCTTATTCTTTACAAACAAAAAAATTTTGATGCTGACTTTTTTTTTCTATTAATTATGGCTTCGCACGGTTTGTGCATTTAGCCAGTGTCAAGTTATATTTTACATCAAATTATGACCTGATTTTTCATAAGTTGGGCCTAAAGTGTTTTAAAACAGTCAAAGTCGTCATAGTCCGTCAAGTCAGGGGCTATAGTAAAGCGGTGGCAAGTTTACCATAACCATAATAGGAGATTTGGAGGCAACGAGAAAACTTCATGTTTGACACTGATTTTTACTTTCACTACACTTGTGCACTTTCACAGAACTAAATTGAATAACATTCCACCAGAATTATACAATTCAACTCGGGGTACAACTAAGTTACATGAAAATAAAACTGCAGCACGACATATTGTTAACTCGTTCCCGCCAAAACTCTAATTGAAGTCATGTGTCAATATTGTTTGTCTGTGGTCAAATGATTAAATCTCTATATAGGCCATAGAGGAACTTTTCGACTCCTTACCAGAGACAATCTTTGACTTGGCACCTATGATTCCTCTATACTTAGCACCATAGAATTTTCTTTCGTACCTTGCTTGGCACCATCTATCGAAAGTTTTTGAGAACGTCTTAAAACGGTTCAGCTGCTAAACTCTGCTTAATCCTGTACAAAATCTTTCGGAACGTAGATCACTTAAAATAAATCACAATGATTAATGAGTACTTCTGCTTTTAAAATAAAGAGATTAAACATTATTCGTAGAAACGACATTTTATCCATTTTTAACCGACTTCAAAAAAGAGGAGGATCTCAATTTGTCGCATTATATTTTTTTTATAAAATGACTCACCGTCAATTTATCCCATAGTATTTTGAAGTACCCTAAAACAGGCTACTTTTTATCCCTATATTACCACGGGATCGGGACATATGCGGGTGAAACCGCGGTATTTATAATTTACTGAAAAACTCATTGAATTGTTGCCTTACAATCAAAATTAATTATCCCTCATTAAAATGACTCAAAACTTGAAAAAATCTCTGAAAACTTACTTGTTTTCGAAACAATAGACGATATTTAAGGCCTGTGTTTCTCAAAGTGGGCGATAACGATCCCTCGTGGGCGTTGGAGGCTTTGATGGTAAAGCGCCCAGAAAATTGTGGGGGTTGTTGAATTGTGGGGGTTGTTGTATTGTGGGGGTTGTTGTAGTGGGGGGCATGCCTGATTTGTAACTTTATACTTGCTTTTTTATAATTCATTGAAAGATAAACCTAGTCGTCGTCCGGGCACGGACGGGAAACGGATCATGCACTGTGTACTTGTTTCATACAAAATATTTGTAACGTTTCAAATCCGTGCTCCATCCGGACCACGTACAATCAACGTTCAAAAGTCCACCGGTACCGTAACGTTTACAATCCTGTGCAGCACTATTTACACATAATAACGTAACCTGTGGATCGAATCCACGTCGGTTGGTATAGTGGGTGGCGGCTTATACCACTCAGCCAACTAAATACATAGATAGCTAAGATGTAAGAGTCCAATACTTGTTGATAATATTGTGGTCGCAAACTGATAGTTGACTTACGACGCATACTGTACACGGCACGGTCTAATGAGAATCACCCCTTAGAATGTAAGTTTAAACTCCAGAAAAGACTAATATAGCAAGCTATAATTAAATTGATGAATGGCATTGTGGTAAAGTAAAAAAAAAGCTGTGGGGCGGTAGACGACATAAGTTTGAGAACCTTTGTTTATTTAACCTTGAGAAATCTTTGGGTTTGCGAATATAATTTTTTGCTTCGGTTTCTATTCTTCAAATGACTGGGCGTTGTTCATTAGTCATAGATGACAGACAGACGGTAATTACTCTATGTACGGTCGGCAACAAAGTGCAGAAATAAATTATTGCAAGACAGCACACAGCGCCATCTAACCCCAAGTTAAGCAATTAGGCTTGTGTTATGGTAGCCAGACAGCGTATAGAATACCTATATACTTTTGTAAATAAAATACTTAAGGGCAGGTGCTAATAAAGCTACCAAAATCGACCTTTGTTTTAAGCAACTCTAAGTAATCAAATACTCTTTTTTTGTTATTTGGATATAAATGGATATTGTAGTTTAATAACCATATTTTTGTTTATTGTGGTTGAAAACATGATATGAACAACTTCGTTTGATAAAAAAAATGTTAGGAAACAGAGAATTATTAGATCGTTTATCGGGTTTTATTCAAAAATAGTTAACGTTTGTTTCTAAAAATGAATCAAATGATAGGTTTTGACCTCTAGGAACTATATTTGTGGATAATAATGCTAAAATGTTTTGCATATCGATCAAATATAACAGTTAGCACGCAGCACGCTACGTTTTTGAGAGCGGGGGCTAAGGTAATGTGAATTGGAAGAGCGCCTTAATACCTTAGAGTAGAATGCTAGAAAGGACTGATAGAGTAAGTTCAAACTCGTCCTAAATATGTACGGTGATTTTGTAGTTACTATAAATATCCCTTTTTTACCCTTTTAGAGGTTGAATTTCCAAAAATCCTTCCTTAGTTGCTCCCTTACGACCAAATAGGAACCCCCTTGCGAAGTTTCAGACCCGTAACTCAGTTTCAGATATTTTTGACGAGACTTTTTCTCTTTTATACATATACTAGCTGTTGCCCGCGACTTCGTACGCGTGGTAGTTTTGTTTTATATACTAAAACCTTCCTCTTGAATCACTCTATCTATTTAAAAAAAAACCTCATCAAAATCTGTGGCGTAGTTTTCAAGAAATAAGCTTACATAGAGCTTACAAGACAGCGGGAAGCGACTTTGTTATATACTATGTGGTGACTAGCAGCGCTCCGCGGTTTCACTCGCGTAGTTTCCGATCCTGTGGAATAAAGTGATTCAAGAGGAAGGTTTATAGTTATAATACATGTATAAAATAGTAGAGGAACACTGATAATTTTAGAGGTTTCTAATGTGATGTCGTAAATAAACACATTTTTTGCGCTTACATTGCAAACGCTGACTGAATCCTACGAGATAGATCAAAATAATGTACTACAGTATTGTAAACCTTAAAAAGGTCAACAAAAAAGTCCGCGATGGTATATGTCTATCTCATAAGGATAACCCACACTTACCATTTTTATATTAATTTTATAGTCTATACATATAATAAATCTGTAGACATCAAAAAATCTGTAATTGTAAGATATCCAGAAAAAAAATACACAGGTCGTCTTTAAATCGTTAGCTGAACACGATAGGGTAGTTTTTAGAATTTTTGTCTGTTTGTCTGTTTGTCTGTTTGTCTGTTTGTCTGTCTGTTTGTTTGTTTGAACCAGGTAATCTCATAAACTACAGAACAGATTTCGACAAGGTCCACACAAATATGTTCAGGAAATATCAGATTAACATTTAGGGTATGTTTCAATTTGAGTTTAATACAATAATTAAGATATTTGATTAAAAAACATTTAAAAAATGTGAAATCGAAACATTTTTCCGTGGTAAAACGTAATCGAACGTCAGAAGGGAACAGTACCCTTACCACGGGTTTTTTACGTATTCGATTAAACATAATATATTGAGTATTTACTATGAAACTTCCTAAAAATCAACTTACTAGGTCCACCCGTCTCTGAGAATATCGGTAGTGACACACTGACAGACAAACGGACAAGAGAGTGATCGAAAAAGTGTTTCTTTTTTTCGAGTTCTTCAAAAAGTCATGGTAGGGCTGCAGTACATGCCTCCGCTCAAGATGACAGCTGTCATAAAACCAAATAGTTTGCATTTAATACTACCTACGTGAAACTGAAAATGAGGTTAGTACAAAGAGGTACTACTACATAATATTACCGATCTCCTTTACCGAAGACCTCCGATGGTACACTTCTATCGCGCTTTTCTCCTGCTTTAGTTTGAATTATGAGTTCAAGTAGCGGAAACCTTAAATAGTAAAAACAAAAAAAGAATTTTCCAAATCGCTGCAAGAGTTTACGAGTAATCAGCGAGCATACATAAAAAATAAATATATACGTGACGAATTGAGAACCTCCTCCTTTTTGATGTCGGTTAAAAAATATACAGATAGTTATTTGTAAAAATCATTTTTTTCCCAAAATTACGTAGGCCTGCCAGCTACCTAATAAAAAAACTATTTACAAAAATCTAAATATAACTAGGAAGACAAAGTATTTTGAAAAATTTGTGCGAATAGAAATTGGACTTAGTTTTAGCTTATCATATTGTTGTGTATTATGTTTTATTTGTGAAAAATTAACAAAAATAGTACATTGTTACCCAAGGTGTGAAAGTCACTCATTGAGTCCCGAGACGGAGTTTGGCGCCCGAGCGTAGCGAGGGCGCTAATAGTTCGAGGGACTAAATGAGTGACTTTCACACCTTGGGTAAACAAAACAAACCCGAGGTAAACACTGTGCTTTTCATTACGAATAAACATAAAATTCTTCCTAATAACGAGAGTGAATGAGAGACTCCATACTACCCGATCCTCTTACTAGGTTGGGACCAAAGAGGTTATAGATTATGTAGATTTTTTTGTTTTTGCTGTTTGTTTTCAATATGTTTTCAATACTCAAATACGTCGGTACTTACCGAAGTGATTTTTATTAATTAGTTTATCCAACACTGAGTAATGACGCGAAGTCCGTAGATTTAAATTACAGTTTTTGTAACACGGTTTGTCTAGAAAATGTTATTTACACAAAATACACAATCATAAATGAAAAACCAGATTAAACTTAACACAAAAACATAATAAAATAACAAAAGATAATACTAATTAAAATCATTCAAAATGCAAGCATTTCCTGCCAGTATTTTTTTACTCAAGGAACAACACTGACCGCACGGTCGCATAAAGCCACATCTGCAACATCTTGACAGGGCGCCGGCAGAGGCGCAGCATGGTCATACGTCGCTTTGACCATTTTTACCTTTACATTTATTTTATTAAACAAGATATCTTGAACTAAATATATCTACCTGAATTTGATTACTAAGAAAAAACCTATTATGTACTCTCTGGCAGTATGGATGACCCGTGCGAAGCCATAATTTGACATGACAGCTGTCAGTGAAAGCGATTTTCCCTAGGGCTGAAAGTTTTTCTTTCTACACACTCTTCAGGCATCTTTAGACCTACTTTCGGAGTATGAGTAAGTAAAGTGCCTTCGCCAAATCAATTAAAAATATAGTTTAAAAACAATGTAACTACCTATTTTGTTTTATAACTTACACCGAATGATAAATTGTATCTATGCCGAAAAATGCTAGGTATTCTATATAACCCAAAACCACATCGCAAACGAAGTCGCGGGCAACAGCTAGTAGTATATAAAATAAAACTACAACGCGTACGAACGCGGGCAACAGCTAGTAAATAGATAAGATAGAAATACAAACGCACCGCTCGACGCTCGCTAGTGATTGACTCAATCACACCGCATTCTTCAATGTAAAAACAAACAACTTATATTTATGATTACTACGATATTATTGTAACATGAACTTTGATTTAACAATGAAGCTAACATACCTACCTACTTATAGGCAAGTATTCTCAAACTTATTTTGTCTACTGCCCACTTTGAGAATAAATTATTTATTAGCGCCCCCATTTTTTCACCTACTTTAAAAACCACTATAACATAAAATTAAATTAATTATTGTGAGCTATATTAGCTGTGATTAAACATTAATTCTAAACGATACTTTACTATAACCAGCAAGAGTTAACTTGAAGCCTGAGCGCAGCAGGTAGTACACAACGCACCCATTTTTTTGGGTCTCTTACCCTGTAGGCCTGC
Organism: Idaea straminata; assembly: GCA_951213275.1. NCBI lineage: Eukaryota > Metazoa > Arthropoda > Insecta > Lepidoptera > Geometridae > Idaea > Idaea straminata. The sequence continues at coordinate 10,975,552 of OX577866.1, read as the reverse complement.
AGTTCCCACAAGGGGGCGTTATTGCCCACTTTGGGAAAGGCTGCTCTAAAGACTAGCTGAAAGCGGCGTTGCTCCGTTTCACTCCTGTAACTCCCGATCCCGTTCGAATATCGGGATAAAAAGTAGCCTATGTTACTGTCAATAAATCAATGTATCTTCATATCAAGTTTCATTGAAATCGGTCCAGTAGTTTCGGAACCTATTTTGAATTATGGCGTATTTAGGAATAACATTATATTCGTTTAATTTACACTTATGACCGTTTTAAAGTCACGTTAAAAAACATTAAGTATTCTAAACGACCTAGATAACTTTGTCAGACTGAACTCAATAATAATAGGTTGTAACCGAGTGGAATGCCACAAATACCTACCCCCATACCTACTGTCTGTCTAGTCTACTGTCCATATCCGGATTCCGCTTAGATATCGATTTTTAATGAAACTATCGAGGTTAAATAAAGTTCAAGTTTTAGTGGAGAGGTTCCTGGAAGGCAAAACAATTGAGTGACGTTAGCTGTATCGTATAAATATTGATGTCAATCGTGTCGCGGTGTTAGTTGCCAAACTCCACATAAACGGCTGCACCGATTGGTATGAAATTTTTGTGTATATTCGTTAGGTCTGAAAATTGAACAACATCGTTTTTCTAATACAAAAAAACAACGTTTGCCGGGACAGCTACTTTATTTTACGGTATTAAAGTTCAAATTGATTTTTAAGTATTATTACAAATCGTTTGTATGAGAATTGGGAGTATAGAAAAGTGACGTTTTAAACTTTTTCAGGCAATATTTAATTTTTTCTCTCCGTAAGAACCATCTTTGTACTTTAAGGAATTAATTTATTTAATAATTCTTTTATTAATTTAATAAAAGAATTAGCGAAATCGGTTCAGCCGTTCTCGAGTTATGCGCTTAGGAATACCACGTTTAAATTATAGAAAAATTGTATGGGAGAATATAGAAAAGTAATATTTTGTACTTTTTAGGCATTTTGTAAAATTTTGCTCACCGTAACAACCATCCTCGTACCTTAAGAAATAAATTAGTGAAATCGGTTCAGCCGTTCTCGAGATTTGCGCTTAGGAACACATCAGCTATTCATTTTTATATTATAACTAGCTGCTCCCCGCGGTTTCACCCGCGTAAGTCCCGATCCCGTGGGATTATCGGTTATTCGATTTTTTCTCGCCTTTTAAACCTTCCCTAGACCTCCACGAACATTTCAAGACTAAGATAAGATAAATCCGTTCAGCCGTTCTCGAGTTTTAGTGAGACTAACGAACAGCAATTGATTTTTATATATATAGACTAGCTGCGCCCCGCGGTTTCACCCGCGTAAGTCCCGATCCCGTAGGAATTGATAGGGTTTTCCCGGAAATTATTCGATTTTTTTCTCGCCTTTTAAACCTTCCCTAGACCTCTACGAACATTTCAAGACTAAGATAAGATAAATCCGTTCAGCCGTTCTCGAGTTTTAGTGAGACTAACGAACAGCAATTCATTTTTATATATAAGATAGCTGCGCCCCGCGGTTTCACCCGCGTAAGTCCCGATCCCGTGGGAACGATTTTTTCTCACCTTTTAAACCTTCCCTGGACCTCCACGAATAATTCAAGACCAAGATAAGATAAATCCGTTCAGCCGTTCTCGAGTTTTAGCGAGACTAACGAACAGCAATTGATTTTTATATATAAGAAGAAGAAGAAGATAATACCTATTCAGATTGTTACCTACTGATCTAGTTTGTTTTTGAGGTTTTTCCCGCCATCGAAACAAGAAAATTGAAAAAACATACCAAAGCTATTTTGATAAATAAATAACTCTTCGATTACTATGGTCAAACGAAATCAGTAACCTATCTGTGAGTTACGAAAGGTACATTTTTCTTATAGCAAAACTGTTAAAGAATTTCAGTTTAATTAGTTGGTAACTGATAGGTTATTAAATGTGACCATCATTGGTCGTAGAATTTTATTTTTTAAGTTTAATACAGGGAACTATTTAGCAAGCGGTTGAGGGTCACTTCTGTATACTTAAACAAACTTTTGTATTATAACTAATGGGAATTCTGATTTTTTTTGAAAATTGTAAGGTTACGTAAATTTGAAATCAGTTGATTTTTTAAAACAAAGTTCATTCAGACTTAGTACAGTAGATACAATTTTAAAAATAAATATACTTAAACTTCATCTTAAAAATATATAATATAGAGAAGCACGCATCGAGATCAAGCACGTATCGCAGTGATGCACTGCGATACATTGATGAAATGCATCTTTGTACTGTGGTTCGTGATTGGTCAAATCAAGAGCACTGCGCCTATGTCTCGTTCGCGCGGCAGTTATGCGATGAGCAATGCATCTTCGGCATAGCCTTAGTCTTAGAACCTACCTACATAAGCAATGCACAAAACGTGTGAAGCCAAAAATAAATAAAAAACACGATATTAGTACCTCCAAGCAAGCTGCCTGCTGTTGCAATGTGCAAAAAACGTATTACAATGTCTTTTTAGGGTTCCTCAAAAGGTAAAAAAAGGAAACCTTATAAGATCACTTTCTGTTTTTATTTCAAGCAGGAATTTCTTATTTTTACCCGACCACTGAATAGTTTTATTCTTTAAAATTATCGTGGTAAAATCACTTCCCTCCCCCGGGGGGTAGCGGGACGGTGCAGACTGCATTTCTCCACCTAAAAATAATACTAATATTTAATGTGAAAGTATGTGTGTTAGTATGTTCGTTACCGCAAACCTATTACTATAAAACTTTTTATGTTGCTGGCTGGAGTCTTTAAATATAAATAGGCTATTTTTTTTATCCCGACATTTCCTTGCAAACGGAACGAACTCAACTGAAACCGCAGGGCGCAGCTACCACATATAAATAAGGTTGAAATTCTATATAAAACAGCTCTGAAACCTCACAAAGCCGCAGGCTTCTTTCTCAGTATTACGTAAAACCGGCCAAGTGCGAGTCGGACTAGCGAACGAAGGGTTCTGTAGCATGTTGTACGAGAGCTCCACTTATTTTGTTTAATTTTTTGTATTTGTTGTTATAGCGGCAACAGAAATACTTTATCTATTAAAATTTCAATTGTGTAGCTATCACGGTTTATGAGATACAGACGCGGACAGACAGACGGACGGACAGTGGGACAGTAAAAGGGTCCTGTTTTTACCTTTTGGGTACGGAACCTTAACAAAAAATAGGTATGTAAGTAGGTACCTGTCTTTTTTCTGCTCAAATTAAATGTAAATATTATTTTACGTTGAAAAAAATTCTCGAGTTGTTGGCCTGCCCACACAAGTTAAACGCCCACTCTACTATTTCATATCTACGTAATTACTAGAGATTGTGTCACCCTAACACCGCGCCTGCCCGAAGTTTCTAAGATATTTGATCAAAGACCTTAGAAACTCCTAAACATTCTGCCATTTTTATGTTGTTAGTAGCCAGCTTTCTTGCGAGGTCTTCGTTCATTTTTGCGTGACTAGCTAAACAAGAAGAAAGAAAGAATAATAATATATCAGACGAGGCTGTATGGGTTAAGAACCTTTTGCCTGTCCTTTTGGAGGGTAAAAAATAATATCCTTAGTTTTCTTTTTTAAATGTTTTAGCTTCGCACGATTCATGCATTGTTCAGTCTTGCATACAATTTTGATATTAAAATTATACTACAATCTTTTATTTTTGTATGAGAATCAAGATGAGAATACACAATTTAGCCAGTATTGATTGCCATCCAGAACATATTTGTGTTGCTCGCTAACATATCGATTTTGATTTAAAATAATTCTGACCCCGAGTCTGGCTTGAGCTCGGCAACAATTGGATTTAGATGAGGCGTTCGCTCGTGATTCGTTACCAGCATGAATCTGGAACGGATAAATAAGGCCAGATCATAAATAAATATGTTACATTTTCTCGTTGACACGGCGAGATTTTATTAAAGTTTGTCATGTTGTCATCCATGAAACATGAAAAAAAAAGATAATGAAAGATAAGATTGGCTACACAAATCGAGCGAAGTCAAAATTTGAAAAAATAGATTGGTCGGTCGCAGAGAAATAGTATATTAATAGATAAAAAACTAGAAACATCCGAGATCCACCTAGATTCCCAGGTCTAGAACTAGAACTTCCATAATCGGTCAATAAATCAAATGACACTGGCTGTATATAATTGTTGGAAGAAGTACTTTGTTCTAATTTAGTGCACGTATATTAACTAGCTTACTTTACCTATCGACAGTCTTACATGGATGTTTTTAATGTTACATAAGTATCATTTACCTTAGCAATTCAACCTAATTTTAATCTTAATTCAAATTAGGTTAAACTGTTAAATTGAGGAGAAACTAGCATAGCAACCCTATTCTTGTCAGGCTGTATGTGACTAAACCAAAGTACGGGTATTCTGTGGCTAAACTAAAACTCAACTATCCATACCCAACCCACAGCGCTCGCATCTGACTTTAAAATAACCTAACCTCAAATGTCCGGACAAAATGGCCGCCGAGCGAGCTAGACCACGACAAAAAGCCTGTAATTTTCCTAACAAAAACCTGACTTAGGTGCTTCGAGTTACAAAAATGAAATAAAAATGTACATATTCGAGAAATTGTAGACTTCTTACGGATGCAGTTGCTAAGTAATTGGTAAAAAAAGGTTGATTATTTTATTGACCATCATCATGCACCGTTGTTCCAAGAAAAAAACTCTTAATGATTTTGTTAGGCTAAGAACTTGTTTTCGATTGCCCATAAAATACTAAAAGCAAAATATTTGTAAGATTTACTTAGCATGAATCAGCTTTACGAAGAATCATAATTTTACCGAACAGGCAGATTTATTAATTACCTATTTCATTGTAATTTTTTCATTTGAACTACCGTGAACTTAAAATATAAATCTAAATCTACACTGATATTATAAAGAGGAAAGTTTTTTTTGTTTCTTTGTAACGAATACATCTCCGCTCCGAAATGGCAAGACCGATTGTGTTGAAACTTGGAATGAGGATACATTAATTCATTGGGAATAACATAGGCTACTTTTTTCCCGATATTCCCTCGGGATCGGGAGTTACGCGGGTGAAACCGCGGACCGCTGCTAGTTATAGATAAACGTCGTAGGTAGGTTAGGCACAGGTACCAAAGTAGTTAAATTCGTAAAGTTTAGTAGCTAGAATGTTGTTTATCCCAACATTCACGTTACAACATCAAAACAAGGGACTAACATACAACTGAAACGAAAACATCGCATAACTCCGCATAAAAATATAGAAAGTAATAAATAAACGAACATCCTTTCAAGTACGCTCGATATACATACCTACATATAGATACATATATATACCTACATAAATAATACGAAGTGCGCCAGCTGATCCCGGCTCGAGACGAAGCGGCGAGAGCGACGTTGCCAGCTCGCGTCCGGGCTCGCGTCCTACCGCGTTGCCGCTTCGTGCGCCACGAGTAAAAGCAATTTTATAGTTCGCGAATTTCGGACGAACTTTGCCTAAATTCGGATAATATGGGCTGTATTTTGCTCCCATTTTCCGTCTGTAGGTTAGATAGGCAAGTATTTAACGTTCCTAATTTGGATTCTTTATTTATGGACTTACAATATTGAGGTAGAGTTGTTGAATGGGTCTGAAATCATTCTAAAATAGGAATAAAGTCTTATTTTTGGCGGCAACAATTTGGCTTTTTTTAGGGTAAATACTTAACTGATCCTTTAAACGTCACTCAATTTTATTTCGTCATTTAATTACCAATGAAATAATTCATGTGGGTATACGAATATAACGGTTTCGTGCCAATTATTTGAGTTTTAAAAACAGGTTTTCTGAATTTCGGTGTTGTTAATTGGGTGGTAGAGGTAGGTATGTGTATTTATATGGAATGACTGCTTATTTATGTTGTTGGATACTGTTTTTGGGCAGGAGTGATTGTAGAGTACCTGCGTCAAGTACGAGATTACGAATTTACAATTTCAAGAAAGTTTTTGCGGACATTTTGAGATAAGGACTTTCTTGGAAAACGAGATTTTTATACCGTTTTCGTTTGTAAAGCCTTAATGTAAAGAGTATAATGCTACATATGCTCGTTATAAGCATGAAAGTATGCCATTATTGGACAATTGTTACTCATTAATATTATGTGTTAAAAGGTTTCTTTTTAATAATGAGCATGCTCAATTTTTGACGTGACTACGTCCATTAAATTGGTGGAACGCCTGCATTCACACAAAAGTGTCATGGTAATATTGTGTGACGTCAAGCTTCATGTTCCGAAACATGACGCGTCCGTTCTCGTTAGGAAACAAGAGTATTTAATAATAATATCGTTCATCTGGACTTATGTTATGGTGACGAGTGACGAATAGAACTTTACAAAGGAAAAAGAAGACAAACTTTAAAAAAATATAAAGTAATAGGTAGTTAACTATTATTTTTTTAATTTATCATCCTTTCTTATGACGTTATCTCGTAAAATTATCGTCCGTAAACCGACTTTACAGACAACCATTTTTTTTTTTAAAGCATGCTACCTGAGGCGTAGGCGGAAAAAAGCGTGTTATGAAATCATTTTGCCAGCTTCAAACAACAGACCATGCCAGTTTTAAGCAAGCTTTTATTCATGCTCTTGAGCATTGTGTATCAGAACCTCAAGTAACATAATTTGTAGCTTATAGTATAAATAACTTTGTACGTAATTTATTCGTTAATTTATGACTTTGTATAATTTATAGCTTGTTATTTATAATATTAAAATGTATGAGATATTATTATGAGAATCGTGGCATTAATTAGAAACATAATTCTCTGTGTTTAGATAATGTACTTCAACTGATAAAGTCGATTTCATTAGAATCTAATAAAATTGAAATTGAGTATGAAGTTTTTTAGTGTTTCTTTGAGTATTTTTAAACCAACCGCCTCAGACTTAAAAAAATCTAATCATTAGACTTTTTGGGTTTGAGTCGGTTGGTCTAGTGTGTGTTTGGTCATAGCACGTTTAGCCAAATGAGTATTTAGTCAAACTACGCGTTTAGAGCCAAATGAGTGTTTCGTCAAACAATAAAACTCTTTTATTGCCAAACTGCTCGACCGATTTTGAGCAAAATCTGTAACAAGTCCATATTGTGGGAAGAACAAGCTAATTTTTACGTTGGTGAAATCGCAGGACTCAGCTCAACTGGTGTTCTATGCTCAGATGTTTCGCCTACATTAAAAATACTCAAAGAAACACTAAAAAACTTCCTAGGTACTTTATATTATCACCCACCTATTTTAATTCTTGTCCATCCGAAGGTTGCCTGGAAGAGATCGCTTTTAGCGATAAGGCCGCCCATTGTGCGATATTGTAAGGTTTAATATTTATTTATTCGGAGATCCAACAGCTATTATATACTTATAAAAACATAGTGTAACAACAGAAAGCCAATTACAGGATCTCACGGGTAAAAAATGGTGTAACTCAAACATTCAGACGTGAGCGTAACTACGAACTAGCACTATAAACATAAACTAAAGAAACTTAATAAACAAATTAATTATTAAAGTTGCAATTGAAAATTGAACTGAGCATACTATCATCATTCACCAGCAAAGAATGTGTTAGCTAGACGCCGTCTTGCAGTCGCAACACTAGTACAGAACAAGTCCAGATTACTATCAGTGTTTTTAACTAAGTTATTAAAGTTGCTGCAAGCTCGCCACAGGTAAGTATTCTGCCTATAATTTGTTCCTACTTTGGAAAGATAAATAGGTTGAGTTGATCTTGTGGACAATAATGAAGGAACTCTGAGTTTAATTTCTCTCAACAAGGATGGACAGTCAATACTGTTAGAAGTAATATTAAGAAGGTAGACTACATCAGCAATCTCACGCCGCTTGGATAGTGGGAGGAAATGAAACTTTCTGCACAGCTCCTCATACTGAGACATGTCAAAAGGTACACCCAACCGATATCGTTTATGTAACAGGTTTTATGTTAGAATTAAGGTTCAATGTGGTACAATAAAGAGTTTATCTATCTATCTATCTGCTTTTTTGAAGTTGGTTCCACACTCATCTATTGGTATATAAAGTAGAAATACTAACATTAATATAAAATTAGATAATTAGTACTTCCCACTGAAATATCGAATTCCAGTTGTAGAGAAATTAAAAGTACTTCGTACCTGATTGCATCAGTGATTTAGAACCGTGACTGTGCCGTGACTATTTGACAAACAGACAGCCATACAATTTCTTGTCACTAACTCAACTAACATAATGTGATAGACATATTTAGTGATTTTAGTGACTTCCAGTGAGTTCTATAAGGTCTTACAACTCTCAATTCACACTTTGTAAGATGTTAATAATTTAACACATCTTTAAGTTTCACATCACATGATGCTATTTTCCGTTAGTTACCTTATAAATAAACGTAGGTATGTAGGTACTGTAGGTAGGTATATAGTTAATACCTACCCACATTATTTACCAGTCTCTCGCTACAAAGTTCAAGCCAAGATAACCTGCCGGGTACGATCGATCGTGCGCGGTTGCCGCTCCGTGCACCGACCGTACCGCAGAGCTGTTGCCAAACGGTGCCCACCTATTATCGTTACTACTGCATGTTTGCGTCACCGTGCAACGGCCTATTCGTTTGTTTTGTTCTTTTTTTTTTAGTTTTTCGATAATGCTAATTTTAAAAGTAGATTATGTAGCCAAGCCGTGGATTACGCGCTAGTTAGTTAAACGCGCGTTCCGAATGTGATCTAAGGCGAATTATTCCATCCAAATGAATTAAAAAAAATACCTGCTTCTTTTTATTATCTTTTTAGTTACGATGAATCAACTAAACTATACTTCTACTCTGGTAACATTAAAACGCCAATCTTACATTGTAGGTAATTTAATTAGGTACTTAGGGTTACAACCTTTCTAGGCCAAACCCTCCAATTAGGCATAATGTCTTCATTGGCATCCAGGTTTTAGGTAACTCGATCATAAGGGATTAAACTGAGCAATTTGTCGTAATCTCTAGACTAAGTTCTACTATGAAGATCCTCCTTATTTTTTATGGTCCCATCCATACCCTTTCCAACAAAAAAGAATCATCAAAAGAGCGCCCAAATAGCAATAAAAATACATACAATCAAACCTCTTTTTTGAAGTCGGTTAAAAATAAATACAGAGCGAAACTATATCGAAAACTATTTTAAAATTATAATTTCGACAAAGTGTTAAAGTGACCAAAAATCGCACCTTGCATAAATAAAACAGGTACCTTGCCTTACCATTTATTTTTTCTAAAGGTTGGCTATACAATAGTTCTAGTTTTTTTTTATTTAGGCACTGGCCATTGGCCACTGACTGACATTGTGCTATCATCATACAGCCTTTGGAAAATACAATATAAGAAAAAAATGTCTTATTTTTAACGACGGAAAAGGAAAGTTATCATTTCGACGCCTACCTATATGTTTTTGACGTGATAACGTCTAATAAATTGATGGAAAACCAGCATTCACACAAAAGTGTCATGATGTTGAGGTAACATGACGCGTCCCGTTCCCGATGTGTGACGTCATGCGTCATGGTAATATGAGAGTATTTAATAATAATATCGCTCATCTGGGCTCGAGTGACGAATGGAAGACTTATATAACGACCCAGTTGGCCCAATGGTCACCATGCCTGACTGCCAAACATAGGGTTGCGGGTTCGATTCCCACCTCAGACAAGTATTTATGCTTAGATATTTGTCTGTGGTCTGGTTGTTTATGTATTATAAGTATATATTTACAATAGAAAAGTATATAAGTAGTATATCCGTTGCCTAGCACCCATAACACAAGTGTAGTTACTTAGCTTGGGGCTAGGTGGCGATGTGTGGAATGTCCTGTAATATAACTCAATTTTTTGTCGTTTTCTTATGATGTTATCACGTAAAATTATCGTCCATAAATCGACTTTACAGACAACCATTTTTTTTTCGTTACTAGGTATCATACAAGAAACTTAGAAAACAAGACAAACATGGATTTCCATGATACTATAAGCTAAGTTAGGTACCTAAATAAAAGTTTCTTGGAATATTTTACCTTTGTGTAAGACATTCGTAACAGAGATATACAACGGTATGGTACAATTTAAGGTGAAAGGGTACCGGCGCTCTCTCCATACAAACGTAGTCGACTGTTTCCTCCCTGGATAGTGACACTAGCACAAATATTTTTGTGCCATAAAACCTAGAACTGTCATGACTAAGCCCATATGTTTTCATTTTCTAATTATCATAGAAATTAAGATTTAAAAAAAAAAAATTGGGTCATGGTGATGACAGTTATAGATTTTATGCTTCAAAAATATTTGCTCTCGTGTCATTTTTCAGGGACGAAAAACAGTCGACTACTTTTGTATGGAGAGAGCCCTCGGTACCCCTACCTCTTAAGGTTACGTTAGCGATTGCTTTCGGTGATTGACATGTTTACTCACGCAATACATCCATCCATATAACATAGATATAAAATACATATGTATAAAATAGAGCATTACTAGAGATGCCACGAATATTCGGCTGAATAGTGAAAAAAGAAGCCGAAAAATATTTCAACAATGAAACAGCATAATTTATACTAAAAATTACCTAGTAGGTACGGTCGGCTGCATAATTGCAGCCCCCGGTAGAGTTTAAAAATTACTATTATTGGCATGATTTAATTCTAATATTTTTTGTTTAATGATTATTGATGAGTTAGTAGACTTTAAACTTCAAAAAAAGCAGGTATCTAGCATCTTGCTTGTGTTGAAAACATTCTTATAGCAACTGTTTTGGAGCTCTACGGTGGGTCTGCAATTATGCAACCGACCGTATATATATATTCTGTTATGGAAGTTATGAAAAACTAGCTGCCTCGCGGTTTCACCCGCTTAAGAGGAAAGCGTACCGGCGCTCTCTCCATACAAACGTAGTCAACTGTATCCTCCCTGGATAAGAACACTAGAACAAATATTTTTGTTGTATTAAATCTATAACTGTCATGACTATGTTTTTTTTTATTTAAATCTTAATTTCTATGATAGTTAGAAAATGAAAAAACCAAGACAAAGGGGCATAGTCATGAGCATGACAGTTATAGGTTTTATGCAACAAAAACATTTGCTCTAGTGTCATTATCCAGGGAGGAAACAGTCGACTACGTTTGTATGGAGAGAGCGCCGGTCCCTTTCACCTAAACTGTCAATGAATCCTTTCCTCATACCAAGTTTCATCAAAATCGGTCTAGTAGTTTCGGAACCTATTTAATGCAAACAAACAATCTAATCTTTTCTGTTATATATTAGTATAGATAAGTACATATTATAGTCTATACAAAGTCCAAATCAGAACCACCATGTCTTTTAGATGACCTTGAAATCTTGCTACTTCTCTAACTTACACAATAGTGTTTTTATTTAGGTTCAGTAAGACAAGATATTAATGATCTCATCTTCTTAAAATAGATTTTAGAGAAAAAAAGGATGATGTGGCCAACATTTTAACACAAAAGGCAATCTTGGAGGAGTTAATTCACTATTGTAAAATATAGTATCTTAATTGTGACACGGTAAAAATATCGTATTTTGAATGTGACGCGATTTAATGTCATTTTAGAATCAACAATCGGTACCTACATGCTTGACTATATCTACTTCCATATTTGTACGTGAACATGTTCAAAAGATCTACCATTTCAATTGGAAGCAAAACACGCTAACTTGAAAATCAATTCTTGGAAAAGATTCTAAAAGTAAGCGAATTCTTTTAGGTAGGTACGAAAATGTTGCCAATGCCAACACTACTAATTTTTAAGTAAATCTACTACATTTTTCAAAGAGATGACAATTTACTGGTTCGAAATCCACCGTAGAATGTCGAAAATAGATTATAATTACAAATTAAACCTTGAAAAACAGATCCGACATTCATTCTACTGTATTTTGTAGCCATTCAAATGATTGTAGACTTTTAAATTCGTCCAATAACAGCAACAAGTCATAATAAGAGTCATAACACAGTTATTCACTAACACATAATGGCGGATGAAAGTTGTAGGAGCGGCAACGTCGCGCGCGGTCGATACAGCGCGGCCCGCGCCCGGCTGACCCTTCCTACCACGTGTTTAAAACGGCAAATATTTTTTGAAAAACAGGTTTTATTGTGGCATTTTGGAAACTTTTACCCCTTTTTTTTGTGAGAGAGATTTTTCACACTGAGGGAGTGTGGATTAAATAAGCTTGGAGCTTGTGCATGATGAAAAAATATTTCATTTAACTTAACAAGGGGTGTATTTCTTTTCGAAATTCCAAATCCAAGCTATACTATGGTTTAGTTTTAGTTTAATATTCCACGACGCTCATTAGAGGTATAATGAGAAAATATCTAGTTCATTACTTACTAACCTAACCAAATTATCCAAATCGGTCCAAAAGCCAAAAGTTGGCATGAGCAAGCGGCGTAAGGACGAAGGGAATCAAGGATTCATTTAAAAAAAATACCTACCATAGATTATGACCTACCTAACCTGCTATTAGTTTCTTGCTTTTTTTGCGACCCAAAAAAGAAATGACTAATTTTATTTATTGTATTGTTCCTGTCTTTCTTATAAATTTATTTAATTTTGTTACTATCTATATTTCTATGCCAAAGGTTAGCAAAATTTTCATTTTAAGATCTGTACTTACGAGGTACCTACCATGTTTTACGAAAATAAATATAGGTATTTAATTAATTATTATTATTTTGTTCCAGGTACTAACTAGCAGTATATTCCATAAACAAGTAACATTAGATTACAAATGATTAGATAAAATACGTAAATAACACGACCGATTAGTTCTAAGTTTTATTATCGAGCAGAAATATAAGTAGATACTTACCTACAACAGCTAGACTTAGATACATTTTATCATTATTACATAATACATTTTTTATCTACTACAAAGATTCTACGAACATTCTTAATTTATTTATAATTCGTTAAAAGTTAAGTCATAAACTACAGGAAAATAAACTTAGGATATCATTTAACGATTGTAAAAAAACTGTACATTTATTCTGAAGTCTTATAACTATTCAGAACTGTGTATATTCTTATTCTGGGCCAAGAATAGTATAGATACATATTCTGATCGTTGTATTTATTCTTATTATGGTTTTTGTGTGTATTCTAAAAATATGTATTGTGTAAGTACCTAGTTAATAGCTATATTATCATTCTGACTCTAGAATACCTATGTTGACCGCTAAATATTCTTATTCTTGTAGCAGTTCTTAATCTAAAATTATGTAGGTAGTAGGTATGTCTTTATTCTGGCGCTAGTAAACTTATTCTGATCGTTGTATATTCTTATTCTAGTTGCAGTGTTTATTCTGAAATAGGTATGTCGTTAATTGGTATACTGTTTTTATTCTGGCTCTAGTATACTTATTCTGAACGTTGTATATTGTTATTCTAGTATATTGTTTAACTAATTCTGAACTTTGCATATTATTATGGTGTAGTACATTTATTCTGAACTGTCCTGCCTAATATTCTTCATAGCATCGACTGCGCCCCTGACCTTAGTGCTATCAAACTGGCTGTTCACAGCCTCCTGCATGATATTAGCTATCTGCGCCCGCGCCCACATTTTGATATTGACTGGTAGCTGACGCATTTCCGGCACGAACGATAGTAGAAAGAACCTGATTTGCAAAAAAAACATGTCTTTACTATTGAGTCCAAGAGGAAGTTTCCAACTATGACTTAGATTAACGGCATAATATAATACCGAAACTATTTTTTTTTTAAGATAAAAACACTTTAAATTGGTTGTATGCATTGGTCGTGCGGAGCCACAAATTCCTTACCTGTCACTGTCACTTTCCGTTTCTGTCATTTCAACGGGGAACATGGGCATTTCGATCTCCTCCTGCATGTCCTCAGCTTCCTGTTGAACACCCTCTGAATAATCGGAATCTTGGCGTTTGCGTTTTTTCTTTTTGAATTTCTTAACTTTGACTTCTGGTGTGTCGTCAGAAGCTCGGGGATCTCCATCTACTTCACAGCCAGGGAAGAGGTAGGAGTCGGGTTCCTCATCTGATTCACTGGAAGTAAAAGTTAACTTTTTAATAAGACTTTTTCTAAATGGTCGCGCAAACTCGTCACTTTTTCTTAGTCATCCTTTTCCCGGATCATCATATTGGTAAACATGACTATAATTTTCCACTTAAACTTGACCACATTGACTCTTAATCCTTCGGGTGCTTTTGGATATGGACGAAGACACGCATTCTATTTATTGTGTCACAATAAAGCTCAGATCAATAAAGTAATGCAAAGTTCGGACATAACCATTCTGTAACTGTTACAACTCACTGTTAAAAACCATTATTTTTACACCAACTTACAGGTAAATTAAAATAAGACCACCCCTTGAGGTTCATCCTAGCTAAATTCCGAACAAAAAGTTAAATAAAATATACAGTCAAATTTCAAACCAACTTTTTTTGGAGTAGTTATAAAAGAAGACTTACTCATCAGGCTCAGGACTGACAGTTCCCTCGTAACCTCCCAAAAAGGACATCTTCTTGAAGTATCTGTACTCGCGCCGTCCGTTCCTGTCACCCTGTCTGCGCATACGCAGCTCGCGGTTGTACGCATCTCTCAGGGAACGCCACTTCTTTTGGATTGCTAACACTGTACAAAAACATGCCTAGTTAAATGACCTAGATTACAAAAAACATCTTTTAAGTAATGAATTTTATACAAGGTTTTGGAGTTTATTGGAGTTTACTCCTTAAGAATCGATTTTCATATATAAGGCGCCCGGTATGAGAAAAATCCTACTAACAAGTAACGAAAATCGGGTCACGTTTTTTTTGTACATTTTTGCCTTCAGGGCTATTATCTAAAACTAAACCGCGTGCCTGATTTTGACAAAAACTAAAACTCCATCATTATATTTTTGGAAAAGTCATCACCCTAGCCATAAATCGAACCTGTTTATTTTCTTAAAAAATAATTACTTTAAAGTCTTGTATCAATAGTGTTGCTGATAAAGATCAGTTCCAGGAAACATACGTAGCATGGCAAATCAAAGGACACGCAAAGTGGGCGACTTAAGGGCAGGTGTTAATAAAGCTACCAAAATCGACCTTTGTTTTAAGCAACTCTAAGTAATCAAATACTCTTTTTTTGTTATTTGGATATAAATGGATATTGTAGTTTAATAACCATATTTTTGTTTATTGTGGTTGAAAACATGATATGAACAAATTCGTTCGATAAAAAAAATGTTAGAAAACCGAGAATTATTAGATCGTTTATCGGGTTTTATTCAAAAATAGTTAACGTTTGTTTCTAAAAATGAATCAAATGATAGGTTTTGACCTCTAGGAAATATATTTGTGGATAATAATGCTAAAATGTTTTGCATATCGATCAAATATAACAGTTAGCACGCAACACGCTACGTTTTTGAGAGCGGGGGTTAAGGCCCTCTTCCAGTACCGTGTGTAGGTATTTTAACATTACCTCAGCCTCCGCGCACAAAGACGTAGCGTGAAAGTGAGCCGCGCGCAACGACTCGCGTACGCGATCAAGCTACGCCACAGTGTAGGTGTAAACAGTGGGCACGCCACAGTGTAGGTAGGTGTCAACAGTAGGTTTTCGTTATCTAATTGGGCTCGATACATAAAATAATAAAACTAATGTGTAGCTGTAATAATGTAGGTACCTAATATTTTTATTGGAACGAAGTTCCCTATCGCGGGTTGACGCGGGGACCTAGCCGAGAAAAAAATGTTACGCATTACAAAACCGTGAAACTGGAGCAACAATACAATGTACAAACTTGTTACTAACCTTACCTCTTTATAATATTAGTATAGATTATTTGCGCTCAGTCAATCGCGTCTAGTCACCATAACACAAGCCTAGCTGCTTAGACTGGAGCAACAATACAATATACAAACTTGTTACTAACCTTACCTCTTTATAATATTAGTATAGATTATTTGCGCTCCCTCAATCGCGTCTAGTCACCATAACACAAGCCTAGCTGCTTAGACTGGAGCAACAATACAATATACAAACTTGTTACTAACCTTACCTCTTTATAATATTAGTATAGATTATTTGCGCTCCCTCAATCGCGTCTAGTCACCATAACACAAGCCTAGCTGCTTAGACTGGAGCAACAATACAATATACAAACTTGTTACTAACCTTACCTCTTTATAATATTAGTATAGATTATTTGCGCTCACTCAATCGCGTCTAGTCACCATAACACAAGCCTAGCTGCTTAAACTGGAGCAACAATACAATGTACAAACTTGTTACTAACCTTACCTCTTTATAACATTAGTATATATTATTTGCGCTCAGTCAATCGCGTCTAGTCACCATAACACAAGCCTAGCTGCTTAGACTGGACCAACAATACAATATACAAACTTGTTACTAACCTTACCTCTTTATAATATTAGTATATATTATTTGCGCTCACTCAATCGCGTCTACTCACCACAACACAAGCCTAGCTGCTTAGACTGGAGCAACAATACAATATACAAACTTGTTACTAACCTTACCTCTTTATAATATTAGTATATATTATTTGCGCTCACTCAATCGCGTCTAGTCACCATAACACAAGCCTAGCTGCTTGAACTGGAGCAACAATACAATATACAAACTTGTTACTAACCTTACCTCTTTATAATATTAGTATAGATTATTTGCGCTCACTCAATCGCGTCTAGTCACCATAACACAAGCCTAGCTGCTTAGACTGGAGCAACAATACAATATACAAACTTGTTACTAACCTTACCTCTTTATAATATTAGTATAGATTATTTGCGCTCCCTCAATCGCGTCTAGTCACCATAACACAAGCCTAGCTGCTTAGACTGGAGCAACAATACAATATACAAACTTGTTACTAACCTTACCTCTTTATAATATTAGTATAGATTATTTGCGCTCACTCAATCGCGTCTAGACTGGAGCAACAATACAATGTACAAACTTGTTACTAACCTTACCTCTTTATAATATTAGTATATATTATTTGCGGGCACATAAGTTTGTAAATTATTATTTGCGGAAAAAAGTTTGTCATCCCTGCAAATGCAAGCTTCCGCGTGGGGTTCGCTCGAACGCAGCGTGCCGGCAAAAGTGGCATAGGTCTTACCTCGACGACGCCCGGAGGCCAACTGCGAGGAACTGACGCGTGCTTACTGTTATATTTGGACGTAGTTATGCAAAATGGATCCAGCATCAAAAACAGACTCATGAGAAAAAAAAGGTTTTAGTAAAATTGATTTATTAAAATGACAAGACCATAGCTGAATTTGAAATGCCACTTAAATAATAGGTATTACAATCTATTTTCTACAGAGTTTTGTTTCAATGACATTGATAACGGAATAATATATATTTTTGAGTAAAAACCTCTTTGGATCCTTTTTACAATATTATTATATGTTTGATGGATCTTTTGTGTCATACAAAAAGTAATAAAAGCTCATTATAATTTGGTTAAAAAATTTATTAAAATGAAATAAGTAATAAAATGAAGTGCACTAAAATGAAATAAAAAACGACTACGAAACCCTAACTAGGTCTAATTATCTTCTTCGTCCGACATCACAGTATCTTCAATTTCAAAGTCAGGCACCCCCGAAAACCCATCCACATCATCTACTACATCTTCATCTGCCTTTAAATTTTGGTAGAATGCTTTTGCATCTTGGGGGATAAGATGGATTAGACTTCGCAAGTCTCTTAACTTAGCACTTGGTATTGGTTTTCCATTAGGCCACATTGGTTTCAATAATGATTTCGTTATATATCTTTGTCTTCCACGACCGTTTTTTTAATATTAATTTCTTTAAAATTTTCCTCATAATTTGACCTCATATATATGGAAAACATGTCACTTTTCTTCAAAACAATCTCCTTAGTCTTTAACCAAGACACCTTTGTCCCGTCCACTGCTTTTTTTCTGTTGGTAATAGTACTTTCAAGTTCAGAAGAAGATACAAAATCTGTCTTTTCCATTCGCTGTACTTGCAATGGCTTGTTCTTTTTACATTGCTTCATAATAAATATGTAATCGTCAGGTAAATATATTCTTTGCTGTAACTTTAAAGAGCATTCTATTTTCGCAAAATCATTATCATTGGGTAGAAAACTATGGCCTGATTCTAAAAATCGCATGCTAATTTCTTCTACAGTAGGGTGGTCATTTAACAGGGCTTTGAGCATAAGCACTAGTTTAATATTTCTGTTTTGCCCACCGCATGAATCACTCCAAAATATTATTTTTTTCACATTAGGTTTAAGGCGTTCAAAAATATGCTTAAGTAGGCAAGAACCTACTTCTTGCGAGCCTCGTCCGGCCTCTCCCTCCACCCATATGTAACAATAGCCCTGATCGTGGGTGCCAGTGTGAATCCCTAAATTATACACCCACAGCTGGCGTTTATAAAAAACAATGTTGGTAGGTATCCGTGGCAAAGGGAGAGTTTTTTGTAGATCAAATGTAATTGTTTCTACGAATGGGTCGTCTCTCGCAAGTTGTAGGTCGCTCTTCATTCGGTTTTGTAACGATTTAGCCAGTTGAAGGTGTGTATCATGATCCAATGCAATTTTAGGTTTGTCTTCTGGTACAGCTTCTTTAATTTTAAAATGAAAAGAATCACATCTATTACATGTATCTTTCTGTAATTTCTTTGTTCTTAAATTAAACTTTGTTAAAAATACTTTTTTAGCTTTCTCGTAAGAGACTGATGGTATTCCGGCCAATATTGCTTCATCACAATATAGTTTGTATATTTTCGGAAATGTCATGTCCGGTTTTAAAAATTTTGCATCACCACACTCATTTCTACGATAGTGCGATTCATAAGTAGGTAGTTTTTTTATTATATTAATCAGAAATAATTCAACTTCAGGCAGAGTTTTATTATGGCCACCTTGAGTACCACGTCTGTCTATCAAACAATCATCAGACCTTAATTTACATAGTGATGTATTTATACGTTTAGGAGTCGTCTGAAGAGTTTTCACAAACATCTCACGACAAACTTGAACACCCTGCAAATAATACTGTCGAGAATAAGTTTTCTTTTTAGATATATTTGAAGTATTGGTTGATACGTATGCACGTTTAACGGGTTGTTCTTTCACGCAAGCAGCTAGGTACATGTTTTGAGCATTATAGGAACCTAATTCATAAAATTTCTTAAACTCTGCCAATCTTTTTTCAACTGAAACCAATTCTCGACATTTCTTTGAACAGCTGCAGTCATAATCTAAAAATTGTTTAGGGTTAATAAGCGTGTTTTTATAATTTACATAAGAAAGGTTTTGGTACTTTCTTTTTGTCCTTTCTTTTCTCGAAAGCCCATATTTTCTTTTTCTGCCCTTTTTCTGCCTTCCACTAAACTCTTCATTTGCATCTGCAGTAGAAGCAACATTATCAGGAACATCTCCCTCTGCGGCGATAGGTACATTTGGGTTTTCTGTTAAATCGCTTAAGCTGGATCTAGTGGAGTCATCATTAGCAGCTATGTAATTTGGGTCGGCAACTGAATCATCGCTGTCAAAGTCATAACCATCACCATTAAGAGTGTTAAATATTTTAGCAGTTTCAGGTGACATGCATGGAACAGGCGATGAAGCTGTAGAACCTGAATCGTAATTATTAGTAGTAAGCGTAACATCACTGATTTTGGCACCATTACCAGAGGAAACAGCTATAGGACTTGTATTATTAAGACCAGCTGTAAATTGTTTTTCAGCTATTAGTAATGGCGTTAAAGGAGAAAAAGCTGGAGCTTCGATACTTTTATCTCCAGACTCAACACTCGTCATTTCATTACATATTTCCGACAGCATAGTTGGCAGAACAGGTGAGTTTGCAGCTGCTAGATGAAAAGACGAGGAGTCTTGTTGCATAACACATGCCATGGGTCCAGAGACTATTTTCGAATGAGGCGAGGTTCCAATCAAATCTGCAGTATTTCGCTCCAAAAAGGGGACACCCGATGGATCTGCAAAAAAAATATAAAAATTTGTAGTTATTAAAATAAATGCACTTATCTATCTAGGCAGTTACAAATATTTCCAAAAACTGAGTGATAACTAACTTGATTGATCTGACTTCTTTGGGCTGCATTCTGGCGTATTTTCTACAACATCTGAAATAAAATTAGTTATTGTTAAATCATTTTACGTAAATCGTTACCATGGAACAGATGGTTTTCAATATTTTAAGTAAATACGGTTGATTACATAATTACAAATCTGAAATTCAGCCCAATTATGTTTCAGCCGATCGTGGGTCCACCTTTCATACAAATTTGCCCATCGTTCTTTAAAACCATTTTCTATCTAACTACATACGATCTACGACCTACTTAAGGCTGTACGATTCGCTTACGCTTTTGAAATGTTGGTCTCTATCGGACTACATAGAAATGAAAGAGATGCGAAATGGTTCAAACTCTGCTAACTCAGCGATTTTTAACAAAATCGACAAATCATGAATGAAAAACTTCGATTACGACAAATTCCCCCTGTCAGAAACTAGATTACGGTAATTACCATCTCAACAAGAAAGATTCGTGATGCTAGTTACTCTAGTTTGTAAGATGTTTCGTTTTTAATGTTTAAAAAGCACTGATTAAAAAAAAAATTTTTGGAGAAAATTTTTATGCTATCATGTTTTCACCCAACGAAAAACTAGTCGAAGGTCTGAAGATTCATATTAAAAAATATATATGGTACTTCTAGTGGCTTAAATTTTAATTTGAAAAGGGCGATTTTACCTAACACTTGCCCTAGGTACGCAAATATTCTGAATTCCGTGAAGTACAAAATTATATGAAATTTCGATCTCTAACTTTTTTGCGAGAAATAAAAAATACATTGACGGGCTCCCATCGCCTTAACAATGTTGAAGGTTAATACTTTCGATGGCGCCTTTATTCTTAACCACGATCGTAATCATTAGTAGGCACAATAGGTGAATCATAAGTAAGTTGTCGTAGTTTAATGATAGGTACCTATTTATGTTACAACTTAGTTATATTACCTGTTTTCAAACACTTTAGTAGTTAAGTAAGTTTTTAGGTTAAAAAGTTTTCAGAATATGTTTGACTCGTTATAACATTATTTCCACTCACCTGACGAATTTTCATCATATTCATCGTAACCTAAACAGGCATTTTTCAACACAGTATTAATTCTATCCATCTTTCACACGAAACACTTATACAAAATCAAATAAACACTTGCGTAGTACTGACTCCAAACTTAGCAGAAACTAGTCCGTCGCGCAGAAAAGTATGAATGACAAAAAAATGAATTCAATGTTGCCACTTATCAAAATGATGTGAAATGTGGTAATAGAAAATAAATTTTAAAGTAACTACCTACTTATTTTATATTTAAAAAATGTATTCATGTACTTACTTCATAAAAAAATTTTTTTTTAATTTATCCGTCAATGCAAAAAACCATTAAGTAAGTATAACCAAAAAGGGACCTGACATCATGGACTTTTATGTCAATAAAGTTTTATTGACACATGCTACTTGGATACTTTAAGTAAATAAATTTTATTTTTCAAATAGAACCAATCTGCATGAATCCAATTTGCTCTTTATTTTCAAAAAACTTTTTTAACCATGCGTCATGGATCTTTTTTGCATTTTCTAAAGTTGACTAATAAACTACTTTGCAAAATAGATCCAAAATGCATGGTCTCTGTAATAATGTAAAAATCGATAAGCAATCCAGATCCAAAGTATCTTGGATTTATTAAAACTCACTAACTAGGTTACCATGTAACATGATTCTTTTATAACTCGGAGATAATGCTTAAAATTTAGTTGGTATCTTTAATATAGGTTGTTTGTGCTAGGAAAAAGTTACTAGCGGCTTGGATATTTTTTGCATAGACTAAAGTTTATGTGTAGATTTTGTTCATCATAATATCTTAAAAAAAAAAAATTTGTGGGTTGGATCTATTTTGCATAACTACGTCCATTTGATCGATTTGCAAAACATTTTGTACTTTTTAGCATTATTATCCAAAAATATAGTTCCTAGTGGTCAAAACCTATCATTTGATTCAATTTTTAGAAACATACGTTAACTATTTTTGAATAAAAACCGATAAACGATCTAAAAATTCTCTGTTTTCTAACATTTTTTTTATCGAACAAAGTTGTTCATATCATGTTTTCAACCGAAATAAACAAAAATATGGTTTTTAAACTACAATATCTACTTATATCCAAATAACAAAAAAATAGTATTTGATTACTTAAAGTTGCTTAACACAAAGGTCGATTTGCGAACACATGGTCTTAAGGTAATGTATGGGCCTACACACGGTACTGGAAGAGCGCCTATTGGTCAAATAGAATCTAAAGGCTAACACGAAAATAAGAAAGAAAATACATTGGTTATATTTATACCCTGTTAAAGCAAAAAAAGGAAAAGTAAGTAAAATATACAATAATATAGATTCAGAAAATTCAATTCGTATGTAGAAATGTTAGGTTTATGGAAGTAAGATAGAGGTCGATAGATATTTTCGATCTAAAGGTCGTCGTTATTTCCGGTTATACACAAATTGATTCTCAGATTTGAATTAATTTGTGTTTATGGAACAGGAAAATATAGTGATGAAATTAAACTAAAATTCAAATTTGTTTCGAAGGTTATGGACCTTCGCCAATCGGGATTAGGAGCCACCCGTGGAATCTTATTTCTCATTATAACTCCTTGGGATTTTACTCTGTTAAATTAAAACTACATTTAGTAAAATTAAAATAGTAATCCATTTCTA
Organism: Idaea straminata; assembly: GCA_951213275.1. Lineage (NCBI taxonomy): Eukaryota > Metazoa > Arthropoda > Insecta > Lepidoptera > Geometridae > Idaea > Idaea straminata. The sequence goes on along the minus strand of OX577866.1, from coordinate 10,952,650 downwards.
TCAGATTTAAACTAAAATAGAGTTTTCTATCTAAATAAAAAAAAACATTCAGACAATATGCCATTTTAAAACAATTTTGTCAAAAATGTATGGACTAAAATCTAAGTTTTTTTTTTTCTATTTATCGCGAGTGGCCTTAATTTATTTACCTCTATCATACACAGTAGCTTTATTACAAGCTTCCCAATCTTCGAAAATGGCCGCGCACACTTCCTTCCATAGCTCCAGCTTTTGGCTTCGGTCCGCTGATAATTCCGAGTCGTAAAGTTTCGGACGCAGTTTTACTTCTTTTATTAATCTCGTAGGACTGAACATTACTGCTGTTACAGCCATTTTTTATTTTTCAATCAATTTTTAAACTTTCCGGTTTATTGTTTCCTATTTTGTATGTTTCTAACTGTCAAGGTCGTTTGACAATAATACTACAGAAGTTCCTTGTTTATTGCACACTTGCGGTAATGTTATTATTTTTAACCCAAAGAACTTCTAATAATATTTGTTTTGAGCCATAAATTCGCTGAAAAAAAATAGTTATGTCGTGTCCACGTGGCAGTATAATCTCTCTTAGGCCCACACTTCTCGACGACAACGACGTATGACGTATTCCACGCACGCCCGATATGCGACCAGAGACAAAATAAAATTGACGCTACTTTTTTAAAATCGCTGTCAAAGCAAAGCCAACATGTCACGGAGCGACACGTACGCACGCACAATCAGCATACACGGCACAGTGATGCAACGACACAAAGTAACGGTTATTTACAATGACAAAATCACGCACGCTCGGCGTTTTTAACAAATACTTCAACTAAATTAAGCTTTTAGCGGAATTAACTTCGTAGAACAATCAATAATGCTCAAAAATAAAGCAGGAAAAAGAAATTGTAGCGTTGGTCTAGCGACACACGTTCAACGTACCGCGGCGCGACGCGACTGACGCAGTTTCTCGTGTCGGGTCGCGGTCTGCGCAGGACGACAGCTATTGGTCGCATTGCGACTGGCGCCTCACACCACGTGCGTGATATGATAGCAGTCGGGGGGAGTTGTGCGACTAGAAGTACCTGGGTGAATCTACTCAAGATTATTCTTCACATAGAAAAAAATATTCTTACAAAATATCCCGAGAATAGGCTTTATTTTAAGCTAAGTCTATTAATACATCAAATATATGCTGTGTTATAATAAAGTTAGGCTAGAAAACACAATATTTTCGAAAATATTGGCAAATATAAAAATGTTGGTGTTGGTAATAATGACGATCTATGAGAATAATGACGTTGTTGCAGATTATAATGACGGACTGTTGCCGACAGTGACGAATGTATTGAATGTATTCTATTATGAAGTTTAATTATTTTGATGTTAATAATGAAACAAAATGCAAGAATAATAAACACAAAGTATTTATTTCTTTATTTATATTTTCAAAATTATTTCTTAAAAATCAAATAATCATAATAAGAGTCAGCCAGCAAGCTTCTCAATTGGGTTTAACCTGATTAAAATATTTATTTATTTATTTATTTATTTATTTATCAGAAAAAACTACATCTATCATTACAGGATTCCCCAATGCAATATAGAACCATTTCACTAGGTATACCTATAGGTATTTCTTACTTAACTAGTTTCTCAAAATTTTTAAATCAAAGCAAATGAGCAGCAAGACATAATTTTTGTGTTTATTAAAAGACATAGAAATAAGTTCCTGATTATTTTAAATAAGTACAATATTCCGTAATTTCTTTTATTTAGTTTTTTACTTTAGGTAAGTCACAAAAAATCATCTTTTGCTACTCACCATAAAGTGCGCCATAATATTTTCATAATAACAACAAAATCAACAAACCTAAGCTACCTTCATCCTGATAATCAGTCTTCTTAGTTTCATTGGTTAACTTTAATCAAATAATCATTTGGAAAAGACATTTGGTATATAAATCAACAACAAAGTAGACTTCACATGATAGATTCTAGAGTATGTCATAATTTAAAAAATAAATAAAAATTATCAAACTAAGTACTAGAACACCCCTACAAATATTTTCATTGAATCATTCTTCCTAATCACTAGGAGACATCATATCGGCAACGTGGCTAACTGCAAAGTCATACCCGGTGAGAGTCTCACTGATCAACACCGTCTTCTTGTCATGGATCTCTGTGTGAAACCCACAGACAAACACCCTGAGCGATGTCATCGCCAAATCAGATGGTGGATGCTGGATGACACCAAGTCCCAGAAGCTTGTCTCGGCTATCGGTGACAAGTGCGCTGGTGCCGGAGACGAACCAATCCAGGACCATTGGGATAAGATTCAGGCATCGATCACTGGTGCGGCGAAGGCAGTGCTCGGCATGTCTAAAGGTGAACGCAAATGTGACAGGGAAACTTGGTGGTGGGACGACACAGTCCAGAGGGAGACTAAGGAGAAGAAAGCCCTCTTTAAAAAGTGGCAAGCGTCCAACTCTCCTGAAGATCGCGACTCGTATAAAGCCGCCAAACGTGCCACAAAAAGAGCAGTAGCCAGAGCCAGACAGAACCACTTACAGTCATTGTACGATAAGTTGGAAACGTCTGAGGGGCAGAAGCTTATTTATAAGTTGGCACGGTCGAGGGTAAAAGCGGCGCAGGATATATCCAGGTGCCGCTGTGTAGAAGACGAAAGTATTTCCACGAGCTGCTGAATAAGCAGCACAAAGAGGTGCAGCCACCGGAACTCCCTCCGAATCAAGGACTTGTGCCATCGATTACGCCTGAAGAAGTCCGCAAGGCTCTTCGCCACAAGAAGAATTGGAAAGCTGTCGGAGCCGATGGAGTCCCTATCGAAGTGTGGAAGGCGATAGGTTCTCGTGGTGTGGGCATCCTGACCAACCTCTTTAACCGCATACTCGAGACCAGCGAGATCCCTGCCCAATGGAGATTGAGTATTATTACCCCGGTTTTCAAGGCCAAGGGATCGGTGCAGGAGTGTGGCAGTTATCGAGGTATAAAGGTCATGTCCCACACCATGAAGCTCTACGAACGGATAGTCGACTCTCGGATCCGACAGGAGTGCACTGTCTCTGGGTGTCAATATGGTTTCCGCCCCGGGCATGGCACCATGGACCCTGTTTTCGCCCTAAGGATCGTTATGGAGAAATACAGGACGAAGAATACGCCTCTGCATTTTCTATTTCTAGATTTGCAAAAGGCCTTTGACTGTGTTCCTGGCATGATGATCTGGTGGGCGCTGCGGTCCAAAGGAGTGCCGGAAGCCTATGTTGCAATCATCAGAGACATGTACCGAAATTCTGATTCCGTGGTGCGAACTGCTGTTGGTGACACTAAACCCTTCCCTGTTACCGTTGGAGTTCACCAGGGTTCCGTCCTAAGCCTGTTCTTGTTCAGCGTAATATTGGACGCACTGTCCGTTGCCATCAGGGATGCACATGAGCAGCCTTCGTGGCTGCTCATGTACGCTGATGATATTGCACTGGCGGATTCGGATAAGGGGCGGCTGGTCCAACGTGTACACACGTGGAAAGAGTCGCTTGAGAACGGCGGTTTGCAACTGAATGTGGCGAAGACAGAGTACTTGGCTTGCAATACCACAGATCCCACACCCGTCTGCGTAGACGGTCATATGGTCGAGCGGACGGACCAGTTTAAGTACTTGGGATCTGTGCTTCACGCGTCCGGCGACATGGATTGCGACGTCAAGTCACGCATTTCAGCGGCTTGGGCCAAGTGGCGTGAGGTGACTGGTGTTATTTGTGACCCCAAAATGCCGGTTAAACTAAAGGGACAGGTCTATAAAACCATCATCAGGCCTGTCCTTTTGTATGGTAGTGAGGCGTGGCCGGTGCTTGAGCGACATAAGCAGGAGCTGCGTGTCACGGAGATGAAGATGTTGCGCTGGATGTGTGGAGTGACGCGAAAGGATCGCGTCAGGAACTCTCGCATTCGGGGCAGCCTTCATGTCCGAGACATTGCAGATAAATTGCAAGAATGCCGCCTACGCTGGTAGGGTCACGTCTTGCGAAAACCGGCTAGTTACGTGGGGAACAAATGTCTTGCCATGGCGCCTCCACCGGGTCGTGGCAGACTGGGTAGACGTGCTGGCTTGACGTCGTAAAGGGTGATATGCGTGCAAAAGGCCTTACAAACCAGGATGCTTAAGATCGTGCGAAGAGGAGGCGTAAAAGCAGGAAAGCGGACCCCGGGCTCCCGAGAGGGATGCAACCGGGCACATCGCTCGGATGATGAAACATACACAGAATATAATTTTTATTGAAAATCGTACATTAAAATCATTTTTGGCAACAATCGTCATTGCTCTCAATACAAATTATCATTATTAGCAACAGACGTCATTGTCGTTTCTTGTAATGTTGCTAATAATGATGTTGCCGACAGTGACGAATTCTTGAAAGATCGCCGCCACGACCGAAATACGTTAATAGTAACAAAAAACAATCACTGCATGTCATTTGTTTCAAGAATACTTCACCATTGTTAATAAATAAGAGTTAACCATGCACACATTATTAAGATAAAGCTATTTACAAGAATGACGTTTGGGATGCCAAACTTTGGAGAATGATATTCAATAACTTACGGCTCGAAAAATAGACGTCCTTACGCTCAGATGAGTGGCGATCGACTGAGCCACGAGGGGGGCTCGTCTCTTGAGCCAAATGCGACGCTTCGGGCGCGTTCCGTTTTATCAGAATTTTGCAAAACAATCGTGTTGCCGATAATGATGGATTTTTTTTGAACATTTTTCGATTTAATTTCTAATTGATTTACGACTTAATTTTTAAATATATTTTGTATGAAATACCTTGAGTATTTAATAATAAGCAATATAAATACACAGACTGGTCTACTTTACCGATCATTTTTGATTCATGGCATAAAATATCTAAAACCTAGCAAATGTGACATCTGAAATATTGCAGTTTTTGAGAGTTTTTTTCTAATAATTCTTATTTTTTATATGTAATCACGGAATGGCTTTGATTGCTTCTGCTTCATTTATTTAGGTAGCAGATTAAGACGTAAAAGTCCTGAATTTGTTTCACAAAGAGGAGTATTAAGGCAAGACATTTATTTTGAGCCTCTTGAAGATCCACCCACCTATCAGTTGCTTTTCGTACCTATTTTTTGTATTTAGCTATACTCGTATTTTTTAAGGTTTCGTCTCAATTTGAATATTGGCTATTATCCCGCGTAAAATTAATGTCTATTCCCCTCCATCTACATTCCTGCCTCTTTGTTATTTTGTGCATGTCCTGCGTTTAGTTTTCGTAACGGATCTTGTAGGTTTAATAGCTTGGCCTGTATTTTACAAGCTTTTATTTAGCTTCATCTGTATAAATATTATTTGCTATTATATTTTATCTTTTAGGTACCTACTTAGTTATCTAGAATAAAGCGTTTGTGTGAATCTTCCTCAGTCACTCCAATCTTACATTATTTTCAAAATTGCGAGAGTGTGGGTTGTCTAACCATAAAGTAGGGTATTTTCATGGTATTTTTTATTTCTCTTCATTTTATTTAGCCAAATAATAATAAAATCACTTGGAAAACTGAATTATTATCAGTAGTATGGAATATTGTAATTAAATGAGTTTGAAGCCCATTTAGCTGTTAGACGCTGGAATTCCCACTAGTTTTTGAAATCTCGCAACTTTGTTGAGTGAAATGTATTGTTTGCACGCATTGTCAATAGAGCGTGCGGTGCGCGGCGTTGCCAGCTCGCCCCGTACTGGCGCCGATGAGACGTTGCCAAACCGCACCGCCGAGCGTGAAACGATGCCAGTTTTATGTTTGCAGATTTTTCAAATGCACTTTACGTGTTATATTTTTCAACTGGCCGTTTTTTGGCAGTTAAAACTGGATACAAATACCCAAAATAATGTTTTTTAGTGTGTAGTAAAAATATTTGCATCAAATTGGCCTAATTGAGCCGAAAAACTTTTATAGGTATATTCCGTCTTTGTCTTCCGTTATGAACTGTGTATGGATTGGAGTATAAGGAGATCACGAAATATCAAGCAAATCTTACTTCATTTTAAGTTACTTAGATTCCATACACTTGTGCCAACAGTTGGACAATTAATAAAAAGCTGAAATTATACTATTTATTTAGAATTTCCTCCTAAAACTCCTAAACACTAGTATTCCGTTGATTACCTATTTGATAATCGAACGCGAAAGACGATCTCTACAATCACCTCTATAATATTTAAGATAAAAATATAAAACAAAATAAAATAGATATTTTTAAAGCTTCATGTACCTACCTACTAAAGCCAGTATGGACTATGTTTGTTGATAGTTTATAAATGTTCTTAATTTTTTAGTACTTAACAAAATTATTAGTAATGATAATATTTTACTGTGTCACACCACACGTAAGACACGTATGTGGGTTTACAGAATTTAGGCCATGTTCGTATATAAACATTATTCAAGGCATTTTCGCTTTGTCTGTAGCTTTGTGCCGCACTTTCTGCTCAAATAGTCCGTGACATTTTCATAATAGTACATTGCAATACAAGTGTGGTAAATTGATCATTACATCGAGGCGGTTTATGACGTTTGAGAAGCCGAGATTAAATGATCAATCCACACGTGTATCGTACGACGTTTTTTTATCACAGTTGTGAATAAAAGAAAAGACTTGAAAAGAAAAGAAAAAAATAAATAACAAAATATTTGGTGATAATGATAAATCTATGTTTACAATTTTTGTATTGTAAATTGTATAAAATTAATCATTTTTTAAGACGTTATAACGTAAAATTATCGTTCGTAAACCGACTTTATAGACAACCTTTTTTGCTAAAATAAAAACTTTTTTTGTTAATTACATTTTTTTATCCATCAAAACAGTATAACCCAGATAAATTAAGAATGTTTCATCTACCTAACATGTAATTAGCAGTTAGATACCAATTTAACTTATCAGGATAACTTATTACATTACACACTAGTGGCTTCGAGGTAATGCATAACGCACGCCTGCGTAATACGTTGGATTATGAGCCTAAAAGCGGTTGAATAAGATCCACTTTATGAGCAACTGTGATAAAAAAACTATTTTAACTCAATATTCACTGGGTGGACGAATTTAAAGCAACTTATCCACATTCATTTTATATTAACTTTTATCGAAATTACTGAAAAGGTGCAAGGTAGGAATCGTAATCTCCATTAGGTTAGATCGAGTTAAAAAACTAGATTGAACCAGATAAACAAGAGTTATCGTGCTTAGGTACCGGTCACTTAGATATAAAAAATAGGTAGGTAGCTTTTTTCATAGAACTAGTTAAGCTTATCGGTACGAATCTTGTTGACCACATAACCTATCTAATCTATATTATGTAGGTAGGCAGAATTCAGAGTTTGATATTCATGCCTGTAGCCAAGCTATACATCAGATTCTATGGCAAAATAGTAATCACTTGGTAGTTTTTTTTCTATTAATTATGGCTTCGCACGGCTTATGCATTTAGCCAGTGTCAAGTTATATTTTGCATCAAATTATGATCCGATTTTTCATAAATCGGGCCTAAAGTGTTTCAAAACAGTCAAAGTCGTCATAGTCCGTCAAGTCAGGGGCTATAGTAAAGCGGTGGCAAGTTTACCATAACCTTAATAGGAGATTTGGAGGCAACGAGAAAACTTTATGTTTGACACTGATTTTTACTTTCCCTACACTTGTGCACTTTCACAGAACTAAATTGAATAACATTCCATCAGAATTATACAATTCAACTCGGGTTACAACTAAGTTTCATGAAAATAAAACTGCAGCACGACATGTTGTTAACTTGTTCCCGCCAAAACTCCCGCTTGGTAGTTGCTTCTTTGTTTATATACCCGAAGGGGCAGGCAAAAGTTTAAAAAGCCCATTATATCCTCTTCTGAAACGTTACATCGTCTTTAAATATTCTTTCCTATAATCTTGCTTTGGAAACCCCGTCTTAGAGTTTTGAAGCAACGAAATTACGAGACAACTTGATACTGTCACGTTTCCAGCCAAAACTCAATAACTCAAATGCTATAATAGCTTTATACACAAGACGTGCGATGTCATAATATGCATTTAATTAAAAAAGTCCTGTCCTTGCCACATCTTCAGGGAATGCGACGTTGCCAAACCTCGCGATCCAATATTACTCGTCAATTGTTGGGCTCGTGACGACAGACTATTGTTTTGTGATTATTTGTTGGCAAGTGCGTGACCTTGATGTTGTTTATTTTATTTTCGTTCGTTTTTTTAGAAAATCTACATACCTACCTTATACCGTAGATCGTACAATATATGAATTGCCTTTGATGTCGAACGTCGGGCGTATGTAGCTGCGTTTGTGTACCTACCACACGCGCTGCGTACCTAATCTACTTCATAGGGTTGGTAAAACATGTTTTTTGAGTCTTGTTAAAAAGAAAATATTTTATTCAAATATTGTGAACGTTTAGTGTAGAAGATCTCTGAAGCGTCTCACTATGTATGTTTATTATGTTCGCACTTCGCCGTTTCACCCGCGTAACCCTCGATCCCGTGGAAATGTCAGGATAAAAAGTATCCTATGTGTTAATCCAGATTTCTAGCTATCTACATATCAAGTTGCATCTACATCGGTCCTGTAGTTTTCGGAGCCTATTCGTTAAACATAAACCAAAAAATATTTGTCTTTATTATATTAGTGTAGATGTAGATATAGAACTACCCTACCATACGTTCCGTACGTACTTCAACAAGAAATTATTTTAAAACAAAAAAAAGTCAAATGATCGGCTACGAAGTTTTAAAAAGGTTTCTTCTTGGTTTCTATAATATTAAATAATAACTTCTAAGTGGTTGTATTCCTGACATTGTGTGCGAATGACGACCCAGTTGGCACAATGGTCACCATGCCGGACTGCCAAATACAGGGTGGCGGCTTCGATTCCCGCCTCAGACAAGTATTTATGCTTAGATATTTGTCTGTGGTCTGGTTGTTTCTATGTATTATAAGTATATATTTACAAAAGAAAAGTATATAAGTAGTATATCCGTTGTCCACCACCCATAACACAAGTCTAGTTACTTAGCTTGGGGCTAGATGGCGATGTGTGGAATGTCCTGCAATATTTATTTATTTATTTAATGGCCTTACAAACCTGGATGCCGAAGATCGTGCGAAGTGGAGGCGTAAAATTAGGAAAGCGGACCCCGGGCTCCCGAGAGGGATGCAACCGGGAGCATCGATCGGAGGTTGTATTCCTGACAACTTTATCAAATTAAGTGCAATTAAAATATATAATATATTTACCTACTTCACAAATAAAGAGACGAATTTATTGTCAACCCTAGAATTCTACGCGGCAACGCGTCCTTGAGCCGAGCGAGCGATTCCTCACACATACACAATATCAACTATCTCTTTCCATCACAGCTAACCATGCATAACTCTCTCTTGCTTGCTCTTATGACTCCCGTCAGTCGGTCACTGAATGTGGCGGAAATCGTACGTCAGATGCAACTACGTTATTAAAAATTCAAAATTAGATCAAAATGTCGACGTGTTCGGTTATAGGATGTCCGAATTCAGGACAAAGGAATCCGAATGTGTTTTATGTTTCAATGTCGAAGAGCAATATCAGGTGAGAGTTATTTTATTTACATCTTTTAAATCATTAATTAAATTATGAAGGTATACTAATCAATGTGCAGCGTCCTGGCATGCCTAGACAGCTGCCACTGATTGGCGTATTCCACGTGGCCATCCTACGGCTGATTTGGTATCAGTAATAACAAAATAATTATTTATTTATTATAGCCTTATTATAGCACACAAAACAACCTCAATCTAATTAAATAAAAATAGCGTTTAAAACTTTGAATAAATGTATATGTTTATTTTTCAGCCATGTAACATGGTTAAAGCAGAATATAAAAGAAAACATAATAGCATTTGACGACACTATCACAATATGCCAGCTACATTTAGAGTTTGGAAACATCATGGCACCTACATCTCAACCAGTTGAGCCAATTCAACCAGCCCAGTCATCTAAACCGCGGAGTAGAAAACGGTTTGTTTAACTACCCACAATTTTTTGTACACATATTTGATTTAGTCTTGTACTTGTTCGTAGGCAGGGATAGCCGCCAACACCCTTGTGTGCGTCGCTTAAAACTAAAATTAAATATTGCATGGAAAATTGGTGGTTTTATCTATACAGGACAAAACATCCTTGGTGTTTCGAAACTTTAATATAAAAATCTTTTTTAGACCTACAAAAATATTTAATAAACTAACTAAAAAAAACTATTTTTCATTTACTTAATAGTTGATAGTTTTAGTTAAAAGCGCGGGTGCGTAGGTTTAATTTTGTTAGCGACTATATCCATCTTAATTCTGGATCGTCAAAAGTAATCTTATTAATAATATTTGAAATCAAATTGTTATAATTTCGATAACATTCCATTTCAGTTCTACAGCAACAAAGGGTGTGCAACACAATTCACTTACATGTAAAAATGTTGACATAGCACCAAATCAAACGGTGACGCAGGATACTAAACAATGTAATATACTAAGTGAACCCAGTACAAGTAAAGCTACAAACAAACAAGGTGACAAACATGTAGTCAAAGATATGGAACTATACTATAAAGACTCAGACATAGAAAGACAAGTATTAGACATAGAAAGATCAGTAAGCGCCCATGTTATAAAAAAACGCAGGATATCACAAAAAAGTAGTAACGATGCTGAAGAAGTTCAAGTGATATCTGATGACGATGATTATGTAGTTGAAATAAAAGATGAACCATTACACATTAGTTTGGATGAAATTGACGATGATCGAACGAGATCTGACGATGAAGACGTAATTGGCAAGATACGTGATGATGAGGTGATTCTTAAAGATGGTAGTACTATATCTAGAACTACTATCTCCATAGATCCTGAATTTAAAACTTCCGTTAAGGAGGAACCTGAAGACAATGGTGTATGTATTATTAATATATTACGTATTATATTATGTACTTCTAGCCAAAGCACAGTAAAGATCCCACGAGTAAACAAACATAAGCTTAAATCTCGTTGGAATTTCCTTCTCAGTGCTTATCTAGGCGAAACTCTTATGCATAAATAAATGTTTCTAAAACCTAGCATTGTAAGTTATCTGGCCGCCAAAAAAGTCGACCCACCCACGGTTTTGGTGAAAAGAACCTCACTCCGAAATAAAACATCCTTTAATCGCATATTTAATAAATCCATTAGTCAAGATCCATTAGTCGCATATTTAATAAATTCGATGGCCAATATTATATATCAGTCATTATGTAATGGCCTTTTTTGTATTTTAGATTAATGAAGAAGAGGTGATTATACCAAATTTAACCATACCTACAAATTTAAAAGACCCGTTACAAGTCGATATTGAAACTGTAAAAGCAGAACCTAAAAACGAAATGGTAGAACTTGAAGATGAAAGTCCAGATCTTGAAGATGGAGGAGCAGACCGTGAAGATGAAGCAACAGAATTTGAAGATGAAGAGAGTGAACTTAGACAGATAAAAGAAGAAAGCTCAGATAATGCTATAGATATCGGAGAAACTGTGATTCAAACGATCGCTTCCGGTAATAATGAGCTAGATAACATTTTATCTACTCTCGTTCAAAAGAATTTTATGACAGTAAAAGAAAAGAACTATTTGTCTACTTCATTCGATATGAACTGTATATTAAACGTAAAATATGAATTTGACAATAAATTAAAAGTATTTGCACAACAATTATATTTATGTTCCGAAGAAGCGTATAATTATATGCGCAATTATATTCCATGCCTGCCTTCGGTCAAACTTATAAAGGAGACGTTTATAACATGGCACGGTGCCCCTGGATTCAGCGCAGAAGCTATAGATTGTTTAAAAATGAAAGTTAGATTAAAGAAGAACAAAACAAAATATGTAATATGTTCTTTAGCCATTCATGATATTGAATTGAAAGCTACAACAACGCGTAAAAAACACAAAGTAGCTTTTATCATAACCGCAGTCGCTCTTAATGCTTCTTGGAAGCTTCCTATCTGTTACTTCATAGGCTCAGCTTTAATGCACTCAAGGATTCGTGAACAACTGATTCAATTAGCTATATCTATAGTACAGAAATCCGGAGTAAATCCGAAAGCAGTCTCCTACTTACCCATATTCCAAAATATTGAAATGGCTGAACGCTTAGTTAAAGATAGTTCGAATAAAAACATGTTTTTCTCAGTATCCGGTAAACCGATAGATTTGATCCCAGATCCTGTTTATATATTTGATAAATTCAGGATCTGTGGATGTGAGGATAAGGATGGACTGCTTATTTCATTAAGGCACATAGAGTTGCTAGTGAAACACTTGGCCAGAGTTCGGCCAGGTAAGGTGACCAACAGACTGTTGGGGAAAAGTCTCGCGTTTTCGCTGGAAGTTTGTGCCGATGACTTCCTTTCATCAGGCTTGGCTAACGTTCAGGGTACAGTAATGTATCTCAAATTAATAAACAGATTCTTAGACATTATGACGTCACATCCGGGTGGAACCTATTGGAAAGAAGCCCTCAGTGGAAAAAATATGAGGAAGGTAGTGAAATTTCTCGAGCATTTTAAAGAATATTTGTCTAAGATTTCACCGAAATACAAATCGAATCCGTTTTGGTTAAATAACACATCACGGGGACAGTTGAAATTCGATACACGTAGCGTAATGGATATATTGAGCATGGCCGTGTGTAGTGCAGCTAATTTCATCAAATCACAATCACGCGCTAATGGAATAAGTATAAAGAAGTTAACAATGAATTCGACGACATTTTTAACAAATTTTTACGATGTAGTCGACAACGGTGAGTTGAAAGAAAAAACAGTAACAGAGTTCACAGCTCGATACAAAAAAAACTTGGAATGTATGAAACCACGTACAACAAGAAGTGGATACATTTTGCCTATTGAAAACATATCTGTATTGGACATAACATCACCGATTCAAAGAATCAACATCACAACTTACCTACTGAACTCAAACAATGTGGTGAAAAATAAACAATTTGAAAAAGATACAGCAAATGATTTATACAAAATCTTAAAGTATGACGCGAGAGGCGAATACACTAATCTTACTAAGATCTACATAGCTGGCTATGTCGTTTACAATTTGGTCAGGAGACTGCGCTGTGATACGTGTATAAGCGCGCTGCTGCGATTAAATCAGCGTCAAGAAAACGATCCTTACAATACCGAATTAGTTATTAAGAAAACTGAGCAAGACTCGTCTGATAAATTATGCGTCAAATTGATGGATCCATCGGCCGATGTCGTGAGAATTTGTAACGCTACAGATGTGGTGTTCAAACGTGCGATGTTGCAGAGCAATGCAGATAAATTTGATATATTAGAACGATTTAGTATCCCACTTCTGATGTTGAAGATCAAGAAAGACATGATTGGGAGAGATTATTTTAAAAGTTTAGATTTCCATCGGCATGATACGGATACATTGGAGAACCATGTTGTCGAACTTGCTATAGCAGTCGCTGAAGTTTATCTAGAGATACGGTTGATGTACAGGACTTCGTTTATCGATGGTCTTTCGGCTGGAGCAGACTAGAAACAGGATCGCAATTTTATTGATGGAACTTTTTTATAAAAAAAAACATGTGCTAGCTTTTAGACGCCAAAAAATTAAATGGACGGAGGGAATTGACGTAACTTACCATACCAACCATATTGCCATATTAAAGTTATGCCCTTCAAATATCATAATGGTAAAAACCAATGAACATAACATCGTAGTAATATTAGGCATCATAATTTTTGTAAAGTTAACCAATCAATAAAGCATTTCTAGTAAATCTGTTTGTCTGTAATTTTAAATACTTATATCACATGAAAACACATTATTTCGTCGTCAGGTGGCTCAAATGGTTGTTTTTCTATAGGTACCTAAGTAATTTCTTTTCAGTAAAGATTTCAAAGCCAGCAATCCTGAATCACGACTCGTATTCATTAAGTATAAGTTACTAAAATATTTTTTACTTAGAAGCATAACAAAGAACGCAGTAGAAATCTCAAGAAGAACCAATAGATAGACTCTGAGTAGGTACTGAGTATGTACTTATAGATAGATGTATTTATTTACAACATTTATTATCTGCATACAAAGTCACGTTTATTTGCATCGATAAACAAACTACCACGTTCCCAATCATTAACTATATTCTCGTAGGTATATTACGTAATGAATAAGTATACTTAGTTAGGTAGTTCATGGGAAGTAGTACCTACCTACCTATAATGAAATGGTGTATGATACAAAAACAAATCTAAATGCTGAATCAGTGCGTTGTTGCCGCTCTGTACGGCTATGAGTTAACGAGGCGTTGCCGCACCGACTACGGAGATCCGAGACGGTCTTCTAGGCGCCGCGCCGCTGCGGTGTTGCCAAACCGCACGGTGCGGGCGCCACGAGGCGTTGCCGCACTTCGCTCGCTAACCGTACCATTCATTCAATTCAATTAGTGTTGGTGAGATCAAATTTTTAATGAATTCTCAAAGTTATGTGCGAAAATGCATTGTGGACATGCGATTCAGGTCGTTGTTCCGTTTTTCCCGCTATTTATAGCTTTCATCTGGTTTTCTTTATTTGAAATGACTATCTTCTTTAGTTCCGTCTTTTCTTCTCCTATTAGGTCCTATCTGCTAAGTACTATAAATATTAATCTTTTGATTGTGAGACTTTCATTAAAGCTTAATTTTGTTTGAAAAATGTAAGTTAACATTTGCAGGCAGGTAGGTAGGTAGTTAAGTATACTTGGAATTGGAAATATGTGAAAGTCGTGCGATGCCAAAATCGACAAAAATCTTGGTAGGTCTCGGTCTGGCACGAAGCTTATAATTATTGTCATATTATCTTTCAACTGTAATTTTCCTTAGACTTCTTTAAAATTCCATGTTTATCTTCGGCTCAAAACCAGTAAACATATTTAAGAACGTAATTAAAAATATTTAAGCAAGTCTGTGTTTTTATAAGAGTCTTAGCGATTTCTCAGAAAACTAAAAATGACACATAACTTTTTATGTTCTTACTAAATGAATGTCTGAATTCATTTGAGTAATATCAATTCTGAATAATAAAACGATGTCATCATCTTAAAAAAAACACCTTGCAACATTTGGTGTAAAAAAAAATACGTTTTCGTCAAAACTACACCTAGAACATGGTTTTATATATCAAAAGACAGCTACTTTGTGTTAAATAAGACCAGGTTCTGTATGACCTTTTTTATTTTTACCTTTCTCTATGACCAGTTACATAGTATATTAGTAGACGTATTTTGACATAAAAAATCGGTACGCAAATGGTAAACCTGCATAACTCAAATATAACTTATTTTAAAAATATGCTTAAAAATGATTCTTCAAAGCGTCCATTAAAAAGCTTTTACGTAAGCCCTCACTGAGAGATTTTAAATACCTACTTAAATATGTTTTGGGACCCAAAGGTACTGAGTATCAAGGGTACCGACATCTGACGACGCAATGTCCGTTATTTTCACTACTGGACTGAGTGTGATGTGCTGATCAAAATTACTACCTATTCGTGCTTAAACGAAGCTCGTTTTAAATTTTACCGACCGTAAAAAATCAGGTTATTTTATGACGACCGATCGATAGAGGTCAGTGGAAAATGGCGGATTTTACAGCTTCGTAAGGTCCACTTAATTATTTTTATTTTAATTAGATGCTGCCAACCATAAAGTCCTGTTCTTTTAAATAAGGGTTATATTTTAAAGGAAAAAAAAATCGTCACAGCTTAATAAATACGATAATAAGTTCAAAGTTGTCAAAGGAGCCCATTTGGGATTTATACCACCGATGCTTATTTAATTTACTGACAAAAAATAAGTATAGGTAATAAATAAATAAGTAGGTACTTAATGTCGCTTATCTCAAATCTTCGATAATTTTGCATTTACGTTTACTCTAAATCATTTCGTCAGTAACTATTCTAATCTATGCTTTTTATTTGGGACGCTAAATGATATGTCGTGCCTGGCCTGGGACGTGTTTAAAATAGCTAAATAAATTAATATTGCAGGACACACAGCGTCATCTAGTCCCAAGCTCAGCAACTGGGCTTGTATTATGGGAACCATACATTTTTTGTAAACACGTTATATTGACAGTATTGACACCCAGCCAGACCAAAAAATATTTGTTTAAAAAACAAATAATATCTGTAAGTACCTACTTGTTCTAAGGTGGGAATCTAACCTATATAGATCGTTAAATCTATAATATAAAAATGAATCGCAAAATGTGTTGGTAAGCGCATAACTCAACAACGCCTGGACCAATTTGGCCAATTCTTTTTTTGTTGTGTTTGTTATTGTCCGGAGAAGGTTCTTATGAAAGAAATAATTAAGAAAATTGCGTAGAAAATTATTACGCGGGTGAAACCGCGGGGCGCAGCTAGTATATAATATAAATAAATATTGCAGGACATTCCACACATCGCCATCTAGCCCCAAGCTAAGTAGTAGAACTGTATTATGGGTGCTAGACAACCGATATATACTTTTCTTTGTAAATATATACTAATAACATAGAAATAACCAGACCACAGACAAATATCCAAGCATAAACACTTGTCTGAGGCGAGAATCGAACCCGCAACCCTGTGTTTAGCAGTCCGGCATGGTGATCATTGTGCCAACTGGGTCGTCCATAATATGGGTATGTAATAGCTCGACATATAGAAATATGTATTTTCAACTCCGTACCGGAAACATCTAAATATTCCACAAAGTAACAACCTATGTCTGATGAACTGATGAATCATCAATAAGTCTGTCTAGAAACTTTCTCCTATAAATCATAAACTGTATTCTAATCGATTGGACTCGCGTGTTTGTGTTTCATAGTTCACACGGTACCAAAACCACAAGGTTGGGTATCCATTATCAATTTTAATAATGCAAAATGAAATATAACTTTTACCTTTATTGTTCGTCTAAATGTGGTCTGAAACGAACTAGGGGATAAGTATGTATGTACAGTATGCGTCAAAAGTACACTATCAGTTTGCTACACTAATACTATGAACAAGTATTGGACTTACGACCTTCTTCTAATACACGTTACACACAAACATAAACACTGGAATTAGAAGTACTCAGAGTGATTATTATTTTCAACATGTTAGCTATGTCTTTAGTTGACCGAGTACCACCCGCTACACCAATCGACGTGGGTTACGTTGTTATAATGTTCAAATAGTGCTGCACAGGATTGTAAACGTTACGGTAGGCAGAGACTTTTGACCGTTGATTGTACACAAACAACAATTGTTTTCAATATTAATTATATTCTACTGTCAATTTTAGCCACGTTGTATTAAAATAGATTCAGTTATTTTTATCCTTGCAAGGATTTTCAACCAACAAAAACTTTAGGTGATTCTACCTCTGCAAAACTTGCAATTATTGTAACATGGTCTGACCCAGGTCATGTGCTAGAAACACTAATAAAGCATTATATCGATCGATGCCTAGAATACCTTCTTAGTACTTAGAGTAGATACTTACTTTAAGAACTTAAGATTCTGGAGCTAATGACATGCCTACCTTGTACTCTTAAGTACCAACCTAAATACATAAAAGTAGTCAGGTATATATTTAAACATAAAATTGTGTATAAAAACCGTAAAAAATAGCTTTCCCAAAAAAAAGATTGTTAATTTTTACTCTGGTTTTGCTATAAACGACGAATCTATGTCAATATTTAGGAAAAGCATTAATTCTTGAGTTATTACACTTCAGTATGAAGAGTGGGATTTCTACTTAAAACAAGGATTGGTAGGTACCTAACTTATTATGTATGTTATCTATAGAAAATATCTGAATCAACTGATAAAAGGGACGTGATACCGCGATAAAAATACGCGAGCGCGACGTTGCCGCTCCATGCGGAGTGCGACGTTGCCGTCCGCCATTTGCAAGTCAGATGAGTAACGCCACTCTCTCAAAACAATGTTGTTTTCGTTAGAAATTGCTCGCCGAAAATTACTGATCAACCATCAATGTGTTAATTGAGAGACTTTAATAAAAATGGAGATTTTTTGTACAAATTCGAAAAATTGACAAAAAC
Source organism: Idaea straminata (assembly GCA_951213275.1). Classification (NCBI taxonomy): domain Eukaryota; kingdom Metazoa; phylum Arthropoda; class Insecta; order Lepidoptera; family Geometridae; genus Idaea; species Idaea straminata. The sequence goes on along the minus strand of OX577866.1, from coordinate 10,934,461 downwards.
ACTCTACTTTGTTAATTTTTTGCATTTGTCCTCCAAAGTCTCACCAAATTGCCACACCAGTCAGTGTAACTATGGCTAAGTAATTTTATTTATCCGTAGCCACCCCTCAATAACCCAACACACCCATGACGATCAAAATAAAAGACGATTTCATTAAAGTGTACATACTTATTTAAATATTAAATTTTATTGCACCGTTTCCAGAAACTGGCCAATTTAATCTGGAGGCAGCTTCCAGACTAGAAATAAATGTTTGGATATCTAGATTTTCGTCGAAATTTCAGAGAATAGATGTTTATTTATACTGTTGTTTGAGACATTTTCTAATGTCTTCCAATATACACACAAAACATACAATAATTTGTATAGAAACATGACTTGCCAACGCCTTAGTGCTGAAAAATAGGCAAAGATCGTCCAAAGTAAGGCGCAATACCGCAGTATTACTTGGCGAAGATCTTTAGACCACTAGATTTTACATTCGAAAACACATTTCTTTTACAAAGACCGGGCGGACAACAATAAATTGAACGAAAAAATGTCCTAATGCAATCTAAATTAAAATTTCAATATATCTACATATTAACTCTTCCCTGGAAAACGACAAAAATTTGACCAATTTATGCAGCACAGCCCAAAATGGTGTTTGAAAAATTTGAATTATATTTCACGTGCTTATGGTGCGCGACGTTGCCATACCTCCCAGTGACGAGCTTGCGAGAGATTTGTTGATTTTCTGCTCAACGGAACACTTTTTCAATGTTTTTTCAAGGGATTTAATTTAGGAAATGCCGGTATTCGCGAAATGAGAGATCCTTATCTGCTATCTTGTGATTTGATATAAATCTTTGAATTTCGTTTCAAGTACAAATCTCGGTAAAAAGGAACGTGGAGAAAAGGATGTCCGCAAAATTTAATTCAAAAAGATGACCCAGTTGGAAAATTATATACAAAGTTTCTAACTGGGTCACAATTTTACTATTAACTAATTTGTTTTATTACTGACATGGGCTTCCCGTATTTCATTCCCCAAGGAAATTATTTTGTTGAGCAAGTAACGTTACTATAACCGCCATTTTACCAAAACAAGTTGGTGGGTAGCTATAAACTTACAGGTAGAGTTAAACTACCTAACATTCCAACTAAGTAGGTAGGTACCTACGCTAAAAGGGTGTCATACCTTCGTCCGGCTGAGCTACGAAGGGTGCTAAATTACATTTACCCTCTCTCTTCACATCCCCACTGCACCCCGCGCCACATCTCCCCCCCGCCAGGGGACGCGCAAGGACCTTGAGAAGTGTAATCAGCTGTTATTGTCGATATAGGTATGAAATAGTGTCGAGGGGTCTTGAACGTAAAAAATAATTTTACGATCCTAATGATAAAAAATATTTTTTGTACGAAAAAATTGAATTCTGTTCTGTAAATTAAAACTTTTAGTAGATGTAAGAACTTTATGGACGGCATCATTTATGGATAACAAAAAAAAGATCCAGTCTTCAAAAAATATGCTACGCTTTACGTTATTATTGTCGACTCGGTGCATAAATGTAGTAAGTGCAAAAATGTTAATTTAAAGTTAATTGTTACATTATGCCTACATCCGTTACAACCTTACAACTATGACGTAAATGCCAGTCATCAAAGCTTTTTTGTTAAATACAATTTAAGAATAGGTAATAAATACCTAATAATACCTATTCAACGAAACTGGTATTTAATTACAATGTTAAATGTCACACTAGTTGCCTTAGCAACGATTTGTGTTTTGTTAGAAGGACTTTTGAATATAAAAGAACTATGTAGTTGTCTAGAATTGTAAAATTTTCTTTACTTTCCAGTTAATAATGTCTTGTTAGGAATGCTGAATTATAAAAAGTGCTTCATCAAGGTAAAACTTATACAAGCTGCACATTCACCAAAAGTAATATCAAGATTTCTTAGAGTTAATATAAACCACCGATCTCTACACAGAAATATCTGCGTTAAACTTGGCAAGCAATTACTACGTCTCAGTAATAAGATCCAGGTTCAGCCATTAGACGCACAACTCGTAGAATGTCACTCGTGGCCTGTAGGTACGAGATAACTCGAATGCCGAATGTCTAGAGATTACTAGTTCGAATACTTTTATAAGCGTTAGATTTTTTACAAGATTATCAAGTTATAAGTGTTACTGAGACTGACATAAGAAATTCAACTTGTAAAATTGAATTAGTTGATAAATTAAAAAAGAGTTTATTAAAAAGATTTTTAAATTCAAATTTATGTTTCTAGGTTAAGAAAATATATTCCAATATTTCGTCTTGACAGGATTACAACCCACTTAGATTAAAGCGACATTTTAAGTCCATTTTATATATTTATTTGGTTGAAATAACTAAATGCATGAGGAAATAACGTAGGTATGTACTGATACTGAATCCTAGCAATAACCATTAGCACTTTCCTTCTGTGTGGAAACCCGAAGCGTGTTACTCTACTCCAACACTCAGTATAAGTAGAACGTAGGTATATCTAAAGTAGGGGAGCTTCGCCCGCTATCGATCCGGCATGAACCTTGCAAACTTTGCCCGCTATACACACCTACTATATCTAAAGTTGTACAAAGTTGGTACCTACGTGAGTTTGCGAAGTTTAGGAACGGAATATTGGGCAACTGACTTTATGAGTAGGTACGTGTCTTTGAATGACAGTGACAAATTAAATTCAGTGAATTCGTATGAAATTATAAAACGTTACGAAAATAAGTTTCTTTACAATCACCGTATGTATTTCAATATGTATTTCGTATGTATTTCGACTATGTATTTCAAAACACTAATCGAAGCATAAAGTAAAAACGAACCAATGATTTCACGTTTTGTGCAACTACGTAAATTACTCGCAAATGTTTCAAGTAAACAGTAAAATTAAAATATTTTGCACGTGTATTGAAATTTTCTATATAATATGCAAACAATGAGTTTTATTACCTTGGACGGCTTTGTTAACTTTTTGCTCAACAAAAGGTGTATGAACTGAGCAAACATTTGTCGATGTGTCATCTTTATACACCTGCATGTCCACACATTAATGCATTTAATGTATGTTATGTACTTGTTTGTGCTTTGGTATTTACTTCGAAGCCTTTGTAAAAGCATTGAATATTGTTTTCAGAAATAATGAAGCCCGGTCAGTTAGTGCATTTGGATGTTTTGTTTAATGATCCTAAAATTTTGCCGAGAATATTCAAGTATTTTATTTTAAGAAATACGATATAGTTTTATTTGAAGGCCTGGCATGGAATTTGCAAACTGTAAAATAATCGTTGAAGGCTACAATTGTTCTGTTATCTGCTTCTTCAGTAATCTGACTGCTAGTGTTTCTGAAAAGATTGACCATCAAGTCTCCAAGGAAGATGATGTATATACATAAGTTCGGGCTTTGATACCTTTGTACGCTATAAGTATTAACATTTTACGACTACTATGTGTGGCTTTGGCTGTTGCGGTTAGTGGTACCTAAGTATATTTTTAAGTATTGGTTTAGTTTGCCAGCCAGCTTAACCACCTACGACATTCCACCATAATATTCTAAAATCTCATAAATTATTATTAAAATATGTTGTGTATTTCTTCTCTTTGAAATATTGCCTGCTTAACCTTTATTCGTTCGGTCAAAACCTCGGCTTTTCGATCTGATAGCAGATTTATATCCATTTAGCCGCAGCAGGAATGACTCATACAACCTTGTAGACACACCTACAGTATTGAATTTACAAGTCCATAGGGTTTCCATACTTATTACTATTGGCAATTGCCATACGTTAAGATTTTTCCAGATAATATTTCCATTTTTTGTATTCACTGCGTTGGGACACTGCCAAGTTTTTAATTCAAAGCAGTTTTATTCGCACCAAGAAATTGTATTTCGTATGTTGTCGTAAACATAACTTTTGCTTATGAAAATACAATGTCGGTTGAGGTTTCGATGTGGTATAATAAATTCAATTCTAAAGCAGTTATTATGTTGGGTACTTGCATCGCTACAAACATACTCAGTATGAGTTTACACGTGTCTGCCAACTCAAGTACTGAGATATGTACGCACCAAATTGCAAATTACACATTATCCTAACATTTTCCTCGTCTCTGCTCAAATAGAACATAATGAACCGCACAGAGTAGGGGCGTAATTGTAGCAATGCAGGTATAAACGCCACGCCACCTACACGCGTCGCAACCCAAATAGCAAATGAACCTATCCATTTCCGAAGTTAATTTCATTCCATTGTCTAGTGACCTCCGTTGTTTGTAAAACATTGAATGCAAAACTAACATTGTTTCGAGACAAAAGGTAAACAATTCGACATGATTTGAGTTGCTCTGCGGCTGTCGAGGTGAACAAGTTGTCGATTTGAAAGGGCTTTGGTTCAATTTAATCTCTAGATATCGGTATTTTAGCTTTATTGGTTTCATTAGATCCAGTTCTGTTTATAGATAGATTTAATTACCCTTTGATATTCATTATAAAATTATTCCGGATATATTAATGACTATCGATTAACTGATTGCTCTTTACACTTTGAACTCGTTAGTGAGGTTCAGTCATTTATAGAAGCAATTAGACATTCACTACGCAACATTGTACCTACTACGAATCTAACTTGGAAACTGAAAATTTAGAACACCGTAATCTGAAATTTTCAACGGTTTCGTCTTTCCAATGTTTTGTGTCACTATTCTGAAACTGTATTGGTCGTCGTATTATGCCATTAAAACTAGTCAAAATAATGTTAAATTACTTTTGTCAAAAACCACTAAGTCCTACTTTACAAAATCTATATAGTCTAATTATTTATTTTGATTGTTACAGGTAAACCTATGGTTCTGATCTCAATTCAATACTTATCTGGGACTTAGACATCAATTTCAAGCATCGTATGATAGTTCAAAATTCGTGAGTAAATGGACAGTTTCGCTCGGTTGTGTGTCACTGTGATATTTTTATAAGTTCACTGATTTTCCGAAATGTTAAATTTGGCCTTTTTTCTAAAATTTATCAAAACAATTTCTGTTAATTTGTTCACAAAACCATCCAAAAACTCTCGAATTTATTTGATTTAGGTATTTATTTGTAATTATGTACTTAATTTTATCACGGTCGATACCATGTTACCACGCACATCGTCTTCCTTTTCGACGTTTGATCATTCGTATCAAAGTCAGAGAATACGTGCACTTCGTTTGGTGTCTCGAAGCCAACTGCTGCGAAACCCATTCAACAGGCATCTACGATGTGGGCGGGGCGTGCGGGGTGCGGTACGATTGGGCCGTCGGCCGAGTCGCAGCGATGGCCGCCGTCGCACTCGGCCAATAAGCGGCGCGCGGACTAAACGCGCGTCCGAATGCGACGTTGCCAACTCGTCATAAAAAAATACCAGATTCGACCTTCTTAGGACCCCGGGTTTTTTTTGTTTTGGCCGTGTTATCACGGGAACCTATGAGATTCGTGTCCTTTACGTGAAATGTGCTCTCGCAGGTGTCACTGTGCAGTGTTCTAGTGTATTATGGTGTGGTCTACTCCATCAGGCGAGGTTTTGATAGACATCGTAACGAGGTAGGCATTCTACTTTCATCGTTTCTAAGCTGAGTCATGTGATGCTGATGGCAGACCTGACTGACGCCGCGCCGCGATAATGGTTTTGTCATTATATCAGTGAAGCCATGTAATGTACCTAACCTATATAGTGATTTCTTATCTTGTTTACCTATAAGCTATTTTTATTACGTTGCTAATGTTAAGGATAAGGCCGTACTATAATACGCTACGTTAATATTACTCTTTGTACTTACTTACCTATTGACAGATTACGTTGTTTTCGCTTAACTCTATAATTCTCTATCTAAGGCCAATGACCTTTAATATACCTACAACCATTATACAAGTACAATTTGACCTGATTACTCATATATTTTATTGTAAATGTAAGTAAGACAAAGCGCAGTTCCAACTGAGGACAACAGCTGTTTGTAACGGTTTGTTAGGTGCAACTGACAGATGTCTATTTTTATCATTACGACGTCTGGACTGGATAATATAACGTTTCCATTGTAGATGCTTTGAACATTAAAAAAATAACATTAATAATTCTAAAGAAAGAGCTTGCTTCTACATCTAAGTCGGTGAGTGAGTGAAAGTGATATAAATTTTCCATGATTTTGTTTATAAAACATAACATCATTTTTCATGTTTTATTCAATTATAATTATGACAACATTATGACAGTTATTGCATTTTGTTGTACATAGATAGACAGGCATATCAAAGTAACCTATGTAACTAAAACACTATAATCCCTCTTAGGTATCGGTGTGTTTCCACTTGGTATAAAACACTTAATTTTCACTCATAACAAAAAAAACAAACCTGTAAAACCTACTCGTGTAGTTTTTACAAAACTCAAAATCTTGAATTTTGGAGTTACGTCATTCTTGTCGTGACGTTGCGATTCGAGAGAAAGAAATTAAAAATTACTTGAAAACCTCCTCGATTGGGAAGGAGGTTTTTTTGCTTTACACGGTTTTTCTGATAGACAGAAAATAGTTAAGAAAAATGCGATATTCCCAGGGAATTCCTGTAAATATTCCAAAATTCATAAGAAACATGTTAGAAACTTCTTTGAATTCTTCAAATTAACAAAAAGCCATTCTGTGCATATAAATGTTTTATGAACAGTTGGCAGGAAAGTACGAACAGCGATATCATACGAATAGTTAATTTGAAAGAACTGTTATATTTTGCACGAATTGAGAATTACACGAATTGCGAACAGTGATATATAAAAAAATTGATAATTTTATATTTTTTGAGAAAATGTACAAACTGCTCATAATTCTGTTTACCAACATTATTATAATTTTTTTTATTTTATAGTCCGACACTACTAGACCGATTTTGATGAAACTTTATAAAAAGACATTGATTCATTTTAACATAGGATAATTTTTATCCCGATATGTCCCGATACTTGTTGTAGGAATAATTTTCTCTTTGTTTAGTTCAATGTTTCAAGTTATATAAGTACTAGCTGCGACCCGCGGTTTCACCCGCGTAAGTCCCGATCCCGTGGGAATATCGCGATAAAAAGTACCTATGTGTTAATCTAGGTCTCCAGCTATCTAGATATCGAGTTTCATCGCAATCGATCCAGTGGTTTTTGCGTGAAGGAGTAACAAACACACACACACACTATAACTGTAACATAAAACACTTATAAATGTGAAAGTTTTCACATTTATAATATTAGTAGGAAGTAGGATTATGAATTAGTGGAAACTTTGTTGGATTATGGGTTTTTTTATATATTGTTGTAAATCATTCTATCATAGTTCATAGTTTCCCAAGTAAACGAAATTAAATCAATAATAAACATTTCCACGCAACTAATACGAGTGAAACCACAAAACGATGCTAGTTCATAGCAAAATCAGTACAAAGTAGATGTCAACGACCGAGCAGTGAACAGGGCAGGATGGGCGCCGGGCGCATGGATTTCCTAGAAACGCAATACCTAAACTATACCTACTACGTATGTTGGTAGTCAGGTAGTTACCTAGGCTTCACTTTGTATTGTCGACTCTCGTTTTCATTTCAATATCAAGGGCGGATATTGTGACGTAAGGACGTCACAGTTTATTATTCTAAAAGTTTACTGTAGTATTTTTGGATGCAAAATGTGCATACCCAATGTACATTTTGCAAAATATGTACTTCGAAAAAACTAGGTCCACCCGTTTCTGAGAAAATCGGTGTTTTGCTGGACACGGACATACAGACAGACGGACAAGAGAGTGGTCGTATAAGGGTTCCTTTTTACCCGACTTCGCCAAAAGGAGGGTTATGTTTTTTTACCTTTTGAGGTACGGATCCCTAAACATCAGTTTTTAAATTAGCAAAAGATGAACTTCGCATAATGTGCACTTCACAATTTTTTTAAATTAATAGTCTAAATTTCTTTATTAATTTGGAAAAATACATGCATGAATTCACATAGCAACGTCTTAAAAACTAAGTTGGGACTTGTGCTTTCGGAACGCGCCCACCATGCGCGAGGAGAAAGCACAGGAAATTCATGGGTTTTTGGAACGAAGTTCCTTATCGCGCGTTGCGAAAGGGGGCTAGACGGAAAAAATTAAGACCAAAAGTTGTAACGACACTTTTTGTTTTAAAACAATTCCTTCACTAATTCATCGAAAGGAACTTCGTTCCATCCGGGTGTCCCTTGACACCTCTCAAGTTTTTTTGTTCTATTTTGCTCTAAAAGGTCAAGATTACCAATTAATATTTTTGATGTATCTATGAAGGTATATTTGAAATGGATCAATTAAAGTCATGTCCATGGGTTCTTATCATTAAAGTAAGACGAAGTAGACTGGTTTCTATTGGTTATTCGTTTATGGTTATTTAACACTATGTATGTAATATTAAGATATTTTAATTTACAAAAAACTGTTTAAAAATATTCTATCCATTATCATGCGCTCATAACACAAGCCTAGTCGCTAAGCTTAGGGCTAGATAGCGCTGTGTGAGTTGTTCCACAATAATTATTTAACTTGTAAATTATACTTCGTTTTATTCCACGAACCGCGTAAAAATTCAACTACAAAAAATCGACGTCGCAAAAAAAGCTGAAGAACAGCTGACGCTCGTTTTTTTCCTACATATTGTATCCGGTGCATTCCTGCCGCTCGACGGTCGATGCCTCTGGAAAGTATAATAGTAATAAACAACTTTGTTAAATTTAATTACTGTATAAAACTAATTTATTATAGTATAGTATAAAGCTATTGTACTATATCGTAACAGAACTGTTAGATTACAGATTTATAATCTACTAGCTGCGCCCCGCGGTTTCACCCGCGTAAGTCCTGATCCCGTGGAAATATCGGGATAAAAAGTAGCCTATATGTTAATCCAGGCCGCCAGCTATCTACATACCGAATTTCATTGCGATCAGTCCAGTAGTTTTTGCGTGGAGGAGTAACAAACACACACACACACACACAAACTTTCACATTTATAATATTAGTAGGATACTTAATATTAAACAGCTAAAGTTTGTTTGGACGCGCTAATCTCAGGGACTACTGGTTCGAATTAAATTTTTGTGTTGGATAGTCCATTTATCGAGGAAGGCTATAGGCTACTTTTATCCCGATGTTCCCACGGGATCGAGAGTTATATGGGTGAAACCGCGGAGCGCTGCTAGTATAAAACAAGTTCATAGTTTAGTTTTACGGGGCTGTTTCCGCACTTAGCCTCATTATTTGGGCCATTGTGTAAAAAAGGTCCTAACTAGTATAAACCAAATAAGCTAACCTTACCTTTGTACCTAAATCCGAAGCCTAAACTAACCTTTGTTTGTTTCTTCCCTCGTCACGGTCAAACGACTGGACCGATTTGGATGAAAATCGGCATAGTGGTAGTTTAGTTGATGGAGAAAGATATAGGATACTTTTTATCTCGACATTCTCGCGGGATCGGGACATAGGCAGGTGAATCCACGGGGCGTAGCTAAGTAGGTACTAAAGGAGCACTTATGGAAAAGTAAATTAGCTTATGACCGGAATTCGGATGAAAATGGTCTATGATCAGAGAATTATGTACATTTTCTTTATTGGACATTAGTCGTCCGAATCATGATTCAAACGAAATCTCTAATTTTTCGAGAAAATGCTTGCTTATTAATTTACGAACGCAAAAGAAAACGAAGTGTAGTGAATTATTCGAGAAATACATAGTTAACTATTTCTTGATTGTAAAGTACTTTGGCCCTTGGCCACAGACAATTCCCCGTTTTAGAACTATGTATAATTATTTATCTCGCTGAATTTCATCCCAAATTTATTCATTCATAAAAGTGTTTCCAATCCAGCCCAAATTTTTAAATAATCTTCCTATTTTAACCTAAGTAATTGATTAAATAAAGCAACTTAATCACTCATAAAAACCACATTAAACCCTAGTTTAATGATTTAATCAAACAGCGGACATCCTGCGGTGTTACTGTGTGAATAATATATCTTTTATTTCATCTTTTATAAAGATTTCCTGCTTTAACATTCTTTTAGAATGACTGTATTTTTAAACTGTGTTTTGGCGGTTCTTAATTCGTGTTAAGAATAAATAGTCTTATCTGTTCTGTTAAATAACAATATTAATAATTTATAAAATATTACAATTGTGTTAATTTTCTTTCGTTGGTACGATATATTGTCTGAATTCGTGTTATGAAGTGTTTTTATTTTACTTCATTTTCTGATGCAGACTTTTATTAATCTTTACTTTTGTTTTGGTAAGCCTTATTATTTTCGTATCTAAACAATATGCTTGTCTGTGGTATTGTGTTTGTGGTATTGTGCATTTGGTTTTTGCAAGTAACTCCCTAGTATTTTTGGCCGTCAAAGAATATAACGCGTCAAAAACAAAATGCATGATGAATTAAGAACATCCTCTTTTTATAAAGTCGGGTATAAATACATTTTCTCAGAATATTCTAACCTATAAAGCTTCGATCTTCAACGTAGATTTAACGTTTCATACAAAACGCCTCCGCTTTCAAACAGCTCTCATCCTGATAGAAATATCCATCAAAAGGTTTTATTTGATCAAACCCTCTGTAGAGATTAGGTAGGATACAACGTTCTATATAATTTCTAAGCTATGTATCTAATGTAATAATAGTTAATACTCTTCAATCTTGCTTTCGAACATCAAACAGTGTTATTTTGTAATGTGAAACGCGGCCAGCAGCTGCATTTCGCGTTCCCAACACCAATAATATCTGTTTTGAACGTTTCTCAGAACACTGCACTTGTGTCCGACTGCGTTACGTGTGTACAAAAATAAATGAATGCTTTCTCGACGTTCACTTCGACTGAGCAAACTAACCCACAAACAGTTACCAGCCAACTTTAATCTTTAAAATTGAAGCTTTAGAGTCTAAAATAAAGTGTATTGTTGTAGTAGTTGTGTCGTTTTATATCGTAAGCGGCGATGCGTCACGGAATGGCGGGCGGGTGGCAGGCAGGTCATCGTGCTAACTCTACAATATACATATAACTTTAGAAGTATAGATATTGATGTATAGATGTACATTTACTACGCTGTTACCAGCCGGCGCGAAGGTCACTTGACGGTACGAGACGGAGAGAAACTTCGAGTTGTTTTTGCTACTACATTTTCTAAAGATTTCTTATCTCGTGTGTAAACATAAAGCGGACATGTTTGAGACTTTCTTAAAATATGAACTTGCTACCGAAAGGAAACATGTTGAAACTGTTTCCATGTTGTTTTTAATGAAGTTTTGTTTAGAAATGTTGGTTTTTAGGCAGGTCATTATCACTTTACTGAAACTGTATTTTTCCGTCCTGAATTCAGACTGAACATCAACTAACATAGACAATAGAAGTATTTCATATATATGTAAGAACGCCTGTGAGTCCTCAATTCGTGCAAATATCTTGCAGTTTTATATATACTTAACTTTAACTGTGAAGTTTTGAGACGAAATTGAAAATTGAATTTTTTTGACTTACGTTAATTTTGCCTTGATGTGGCGATTCGATGTTGAGTTTATTTTGCATCAGATAGATAATGTGCCATACCCACCACTAGAAACTACTGCACCGATTTTGATGAAACTTGGTATGACGAATACTGTAAGTGGGGGTAACTTTTCATCATGACAGAGATGACGATCATGAGATCGTAACAGAGTGTCTTGACACATCAAGCCATATTTAAAAAAAACTGGTAGGTTGTATCAGCCGCTGTAAGTTCATGAAACATCTCAACAAAATTCTGACAGACGTAGCTAATCCAATCTCTTTGGTTGAAGACAACTAGAACCTAAAAATATCTACATACTTTTCTACGTTTTAAAATATAAAATCTCTAAGTACTTATTAATTTGTTATTAATTTATTAATTTAAAAAAATGGGTAGACTGTATGATGGACACAGCAGCAAAAAAGACTTAAAAAAACGTTCTGTTTAAACCAAACAGTGCTCATTTTTATAATAAACTTAATAACCCAAAGAGATTGGATTAACAATATCCGGTTACAAATTATGACGTCACATCTGTTATTCAGTTTTTGCAAGTGATCCCTTACTCTTCAAAACGTAGTCGAGAGTAAGACATGAACGCACGTACTTGTAATGTACGTTATACAAATGCGAACATGACCCAGTGAAGTGTGTCACGGGCGCCTCAATGCCACAAAATCAATATATCCGGGATTTTATACAACATTTACATATGTCGGTATTGTTCTGTAGGTGCGATATATCGTTGGGAACACGAGAGGGACGCACGCACATCGCAGAAAGAGCAATATTTAGGCATATTTTTTTTAATGAATTGTGGCTTCGTACGGCTTGTGCATATAGCCAGTGTCAAGATATATACATATATTTTGAATCCTATGTTTGAATCAAATTATGAACCGATTTTCGGAGTCGAGCTATGTTGTGATATTCAAGTCTGGAGTTAAGAGGATGTAGTTAATCTAACCATGTTGATAGAATGCACTCCTTGCTTTATAGAGCCATACTTTCATGTTAAAAAATATTTTTCTTTATTAGATATTTATGTTAGGATTTAGTTAATGGTACAATTAAGTATTTATCTATCTATCTAAAGATAAATAAATAAATATTGCAGGACATTCCACACATCGCCATCTAGTCCCAAGCTAAGCTAATCTAGACATGTGTTATGGGTGCTAGACAACGGATATACTACATATAATTTTTATTTTGTAAATAAATACTTATATTACATAGAAACAACCAGACCACAGACAAATATCTAAGCATAAATAATTGTCTGAGGCAGGAATCGAACCCGCAAACCTGTGTTTGGCAGTCCGGCATGGTGACCATTGTGCCAACTGGGTCGTCAGATGTTGGATTTGATACATCCGTCTTGACATAAGACGAGACGGCTGCAGGCTAATAGATTTAATCAGAATATTTTTGCGTACCATGCCAGTCTGGTAATATGAAAGCATAGAATTATATATCGGAATGGTCCCCCCCCCCACGTGGTTTCACGTGGCGCACTGAGCACGAGTCGCCCACATGCGCCTGACCTTGATACTAGTTGACTTGACAACATGTCGTCAGATAGTTTTTGTTGTGTTTACAATGATTGCCGCGGGTTCTTTTTATAGATAAAGAAATAGTTTTTATATTGATTTTTATAGAGACTTGAAAGGAACCGCCCAACTGATCTGACATTTCCATCCTGCCCCCTTAGACAAGATTGCTTTCTATTAGCGATGTCGCCAATCGATAGATTTAATTGTATGAAATTGACATAAAGCATTGTAAAAAATTTGCACAAGATGAAACTTATCATTCATTTTTTATCTCTAACGCAAGACTACGTGACTTTTTGTTGGCTTATGTCGATTTTTTACAAAAAATCAACAAAAAAAGTCTGTCGATTGGCGATATCGCTAATAGAAAGCAATCTTGTCTAAGGGGGCTGTATGGATTCTATACATTGTCTTTTATCCCGATCCCGTGGGAATGTCGGGATAAAAAGTAGCCTACAACATTCCCAATGAATCAATGTATCCTTACTCCATGTTTCATCAAATTGGGTCCAGTAGTTTCGGAGCATATTCAATGCAAACAAACAAAGAATCAAAACATTTCTCTTTAAAATATTAGATAAATAGATAACACAAGACTAATTGCTTAGCTTGGGATGTGACTTGGGGTTAGTTAGCGTTGACAATGTCCATTTTGTTAAAAATTCGAAGCCATTTTGGCGTTTTACCTATTTTTTTTTAGTTTATTTCGGATGCGTCTTGTTCATCTGGCCAGTGTCATTCAGTTTGTTGTAAATCAACTTTCTTTATTGTCGTAATCGGTGTGCATTTCAGGAGTTATTCTGAGATTAAAAATAACAAGTTTCAGAATGCAGGTCGCAGTTCTCCAAAACATAGAAAAGCCCAAAAAACCTAGGAAAATCTTCAAAAAACTCTTACGTTTAATTTTGGCATCGCACGACTTTCGTATACTGCCAGTGTCAAGTTATATTTTCTATATCAAGTAGCAATAAACACAATTATCAAAAATCATCAAAACAACAAGTTTATTCGCACAAGAATGGCGTGTTATAAATATGTATATTAATCCGACACATCCGGGTTTAATTACTCATACTTATTTATATTATGTTTTTACTAGCTGCTCCCCATGGTTTTACTTGCCTTAGTCTCGATTCCATAGAGAAATAGAGATAAACAACCGCGGATTACGATCTCCTAGCGCGTTTCTGCGAGAACGCCTGCTGCAGTTTTTAATTGATTACTCAGGTTCTACTTGACGGATTTTGATGTGACGCATACCGAGACCTTCCTAATAAATAGAGCTATCGAATGATGATATTCCACACATTTCAATAGGTTCAGTACTTTTGTAATTGCATAGGTAACAAACAGACAGACAGCTCCATTCAGGTTCAGCTCTATTTCATTTTAAATCGTGTTCTACTACTTATTCTAAGACCGACTTGACTTTTTAATTTGCTTTTTAATAGAAACAGACTTTTTCTCCTTTCCACCTTTATCTACAATTTTACACTAATCTATAAATCTACACTATTATTATAAAGATTATTTTGTTTGGAATGAATAGGCTCCGAAACTAATGGACCAATTTTGATGAAACTTAGCATGAGGATACATCGTATCTTTGGGAGTAACATAGGCTAAATAGAATATTAAACTATCATTGTTATTTTTACAACAAATCTGGTTTTAAAAACTTTAGTAACATAGTCTTCTTTTTTATTACCCGACTAAGCGACGCAAAGGGGTGGTAATGTGTTTATCAGCCTATGTATGTTTGTTTGTTCTTTTTTGGCACTCTAGTTCCAATCTTCCCACAGGATCAGACTTATGCGGGTGTAAAATATTGTTTTTTTATTTTCAAGAACATTGACTAAAAACAAGAAATTATTCTCTAGCGACTATGCAGGGGTTCCCAAACTAATTTTTTCTACTGCCCACTTTGAGGATCAATTATTTTTTAGCGCCCCCATCGGGTTATTTAACAAAAACTCGTCATCTAGGAAAATGACCTATCTCGGAATACTAATAACTATTAAAATGCGAAAGTGTGTCTGTGCCTTTTTATTTGTTTGTTTGTGTCTTTAATTTCGAAAAGGAGCGACCGATTGACATGATTTTATTTTACATCTATTCAATAAATTAAAATAGTTATATGAAATACACGGAGAGAAATATCGAACCGAGTTAGTTTGAGCAAATAATTAATATATTAGTTGATATTCACAAGTTATAGTCCAGAGCTCAGTCGGTGTCTAAGATTCCTAGCTATATGAAATTACAAAACGCCCCCATTTTTTTCGGGGTCTCTAACCCTTTAAGCCTGCAGTGCCCACAAGGGGCATTATCGCCCACTTTGAGAAAGGCTGGTCTATAGGGAGAGGACCTTTATGTCTGTATTTATTGTCTACTAAAGGTTACAAAACAGCCAGCGACGTGTCACAGTCGTACTGATTACACAAATATGTAGTTACAAAGTTTTAATGAATCACAATACTGCGCATACGCCCGTAACAATTACCTACATATTTACACGCTATTTATAATTACATTTTTGTTCATCGTTTTCCTCAATTACACATTGAAATTCATCATTTAATTACGGTTATTGGATTCCAGACTGATATTAAAAACAACTGACATAGTGATGATTTACAGCAAACATGGCCGTCTCCGGGCCGGGCCGTGTACGTACGTGCACGTTCATGCACGGTAAAACATAAATTGCTTCATACAAAATGTACTTTCAAATCCGTGCCCCATCCAAGTTGAAAAAAATTTACTAGGGCCTTAATTCTGTGCATGGAGCCTCCGGAGAGTTCGAAAGACCCCCAAGCTGCACCGGAGAGTTTTTAGTCGGTTTAACTCCGACATACCCCGTCGTCACCCCCCGGGATGGCGGGTATTCTGTAAACCCACTTAACGTGTCTTACGTGTGAGACGGTAAAATATTGTGAGAGTAAATGATGATGTTTTCTTAGCCGGTTTCGGCAACAGCGTCTGCTTATTGGCCATCTTCTACTTATTGCGTAGGGGTTACAGCTTTTAAATTCTATCTGACCAATATTGTGGCACAGCTACGGCAGCATCATTGGCCTAACTTAGGTCGTCCAACGTGCAGGTGTTGGGGCACATTGGACATTGAAGGAGGTATTGGGTTAGTTGCGTTATACCCCAGTTGCATTTTCACCCGAAAAATATATACAAAACAAGCCCCAAATACTACAGCCCGTCCACGAAGGTGTGCTTGCTCTTGACTGACGTATCCGATTTTGCCGGAAAATATTCTACCGCCGCCGCATATTGGGCACATTAACACATACATATAAAATGCTTTGTCCTGAATGACTGACTGACGGATCAATGCACAGCCTAAGCCGCTGATCGTAGAGACCTGAAACTTGGAAGGTGTGTTCTTTTTGTGACGTAGGCATCCGATAAGAAAGGATTTCCCGAAATTTTACTCCTAAGGGAGTGAAAAAGGGGGGCAAAGTTTGTATGGGACAACGTGATTCCTTGGTCTATTTTCGACTTTCACGCGGAAAAAGTCGCGGGCAAAAGCTAGTCGTTTACATAATCGTATGGCTGATGTTGGTCTGGCTCTATGAGCATCCCGTTTGAGGTCCAAATCAAAACTGGGACGTTCTGATTTTCATGAATAATTCGATTACTAAAAAAATGTCACAAACTATCGACAGCGACAAACAATAGTCCGCCAGTGGCTTTTGTATCTTTAATTTAATTGTGTGGTTTCCATTCACATTTGAAGTATAGCTGATGTCGTATTTAGCGCTTGACATCATCAAATAGTCAAACAGAATACCAGCCCTGTGAATGAAGCGAACTATTAATTCCCCAGTAAAACCTTGGATTTATAATGTTTTCTACACTAATATTAAAAAGAGCTATTTTAAGCTGTTGCATAGTTGCAAAGTATTTTTTGTTTGTTTGTAACGGATAGGCTCCGAAACTACTGGATCGATTTTGATGAAATTTGGTATGAATATAAATTGATTAATTGAGAGTTATATACTTTTTTATCCCGATATTAATGTAGTGTATTTATCTGTGGTTCCAGGGCCGGGCAGTCGGATCACGGTGGGCACGGTGGAGGCGCCCTGGCGTACGGGGGCAAGCCGTCGGGAGGGGTGGTGCCCCCGCAGCCCCGGCCTCCGCCCGCCGCGCCCTACGCACCGCAGCCCTATCCACCGCAGCTGCGGCTGCACCAGCCCGGCTATGGCTCCGCTGCTCTCTCATACAGGTAAACATTCATCATCATTGACATAATATCATCTGTAAAAGACTACTTCGTTCGTCCTTCCAAAATTATTTTGGCTTATTCCGAAAAAGTCCAAAATACCTACAAATCCTTTTTTAGCATATACCTACGTCATAATAGTTATCCATATGCCAAATTTTATCAGTCACGATTTTGAAATTTTCTAATACAAAATGTCCGCTCCTGCACCCCACGTGCAGTCCTTTACCTCGAAACAACAAAGCTCTTTCACAATTATTTTTCCAAAAAAAAATTGCCCTCATACAGGTACAACACCCAAAATATGAATAGGGCCTTTTAAATAGGAAAGAAACAAAAAAAAGGTTACAGAATACCGTACAACTACATATTACTTTCCAAAAACTATCCCGAAATTAGACCCTTGACGTTTCATTGGAGACGAGAGAATGTTGGTGTTAGACCCTTGACGTTTCATTGGAGACGAGAGAATGTTGGTGTTAGACCCTTGACGTTTCATTGGAGACGAGAGAATGTTGGTGTTAGTATTTTTGAATACCAAAAACTGACATTGATGGTATTTTTTAACCGACTTCAAAAAAGGAGGAGGTTTTCAATTCCGTTGTATGTATGTTTTTTCATGGATGTTCGCCCATATCTTCTTTGTTTATCAACCGATGTTGATGAATCTTTTTCTGTTGGAAAGAGTCTACCTTAAGGGTGGGCCCATAAAATTTGGTGATATGACGAGGATCTTTGGAGTTATTAATAGAATTCACCTCAAAAGCGTTTTAATTTGTATATGCAGAAATGTCTCTTAGTTGTCTTCCAAAAAAATATGCATTTTGGTCCCATAAAAAGGTTAAGATATGATGGGGTTCTTCGAAAACATGAATAGATCGTTCCACATAATCATAATACAGTAGATTGTTCAGTTTTCGATTACTAGTTAGGTACCAGGAGAAACTTCCAAACAATACATTTCAAACTGATTTTTTATTGTAATCGAAATGCAATGGGAATTATATTGCAATGTAATTTGAACAATGTTTTTAATTTTACGAGAATTGCCCTTCAGGTCTCCAGCAAGACTCTCTCGTCTTATCGTCTCGTATTCTTGAGCATACCAAAAGCTGATTTTGAGGGTATTTTTGTAATCGAAAGCCAATGGGAATGATATTGCAATGTAATTTGTACAATGTTCTTTAATTTTACGAGAATTGGCCCTCAGGTCTCCAGCAAGAAAACCTGATTTTGAGGGTATTTTTGTAATCGTAATGCAATGGGAATGATATTGCAATGTAATTTAATCATTTTTTTTACGAGAATCGACATTCTGGATATATGGAAGAGAATAATGTTAAAATATAGAGTGGGAATCATTTTCACTTATTAAAATAATAAGTTGAATGGCTTTTATTTGTACCCGGGTCCTGAGGAACGGGTCCTCAAATGATGTGGGCAAAATGCTTGTCCTCAGTGCGACTTGATGACTTGAGTCAGCGTTTCACGACTTGACTCAGCGTTTCACGACTTAACTCAAGTCGTAAAACGCTTGAAGCTTGATCATGTCTCTGGACATTGAAATATTATAAAACCTAAAGCTAACTACTGGTTTTTATTACGCCACGATGAGATTTTAATAACTAGAACTTCCAAAGAACAGTTAAGTCCGGAAAACATAAATTTCCCCCGGATTCGAACCCCGGAAATGACCAGGGGCTACCCAAAATTTATGATTCCAATTCCGTGGTAAAGTTGGCAGTAGGGTAATGTCGTCGTAAATCGTTATTCATTTCAGTTTCTGACATAGGTTTTTCATTGTTTACGGCTAATTATATTTATTTGTTCCCTATTAGGCTGTGGCCAGTTTCGAGCGCTATTTTTATCACGCAAGCAATACGTCATTATTTGTGATCGATAATGACGTATTGCGACATAGCATCGATTGTCACAAACTAAGATGTGTGGCTCATTTAATTTTTGTTTACAGTCGAAAAGCCCAAGATCGTATCATTTTGGGCTAGACTAAGTACCCTTTAGAACCATCGCGTTCTTCAATGACAAGAAGCCTAGACCACTAGCCTTTATTTGGTTTTAAACTCGATTTTAGATCGTAATATGCTTTTACATCTAATCAGTGCCAGCAATTTCAATCGTTGCTATGCATGGCGTAGATAAAGTAGGCATGTATTAGATAAAGTAGACTTGCTCAGAACCTATACTACTCTCCTTAGTCGACCGTGTCCAGAGGAAATAACTCGTCAATACGTCTGGAGACAACTAAGCCATAAGTTTCATCATGTTTTCCTTCACCATAAGAGGAAAAGCAAATGGATTTTAACTGAATCTGTCAATAATGTATGGAATTCTAGGTTTAAGGTGAAGTAAATTTTGAACTTGTTTTTTCTTTACAATCGCAGTAAAATTGCAAATTTAAAAAAAATGTCGATTTTTTTAAATTCACGGTTTTTTTCTATCGAGGCAAATCACACTAATCGTGTTTTGAAGTGTATGACAATACAAAGCATTTTTACGACATTACGAATATCATTCTATGGAGTTTAGTGGTTGATACCCAAAAACTGTTTCTAAGACACCTCTATCGCGATTCAGGTCTTACCACCTCGTCTTAATAAAATCAAGATTTTTTCGTTTCGCTGCAAATGACCCCATACATTTTGTAAGAATGATTACTCGCTTGTGATTACTTTAATCAGAAACCATCTCGAAGTCCCGGGTGGTCTTTAACTCGGTGTTTATTATGACAATGAGTAACGCCACGCGGTATATATAGCCAGATGCCGTCATGCGCCCGCGCAACTTACTGTCATGTATAATTAGATGACTAGACCTACCGGTGGTACGTGGTTAGGACATACTAGCAGCGCTCCACGGTTTCACCTGTAAGTACAAATCCTGTGGGAATATCGGGATAAAAGTTTTAGCACATTTTATTGTCAATTATTTAACGTATCCTCATACCAAGTTTCATCAAAATCGGTCCAGTAATTTCAGAGCTAGATAGATATATAAACTCTTTATTGTACCACATTAAACCTTAATTCTAACATAAACTCCAAAGATTCATTACAAAAAAAAAAAAAAACAATTTTCTATATACTTAATATAAAAAAAGGAAATATTTTTTGTTTAGATATAACGAAAAGGCTTTGAATAGGCTGAATAGGCTGATTAGGCTTTGTCTTTTTATAGACAAGACTTGCTCCGGTTTACACGCTTTGAGTCCAGTCAAGATATCTACTGTGGGAATATCGGGATAAAAAGTAGCCTAAGTTACTCTTTAACATCCAATGTATATTTGTATTTAAGAGGACAGGGTACCGACGCATACAAACGTAGTCGACTGTTTTAAAACGAGGTAACGCAGCCAGCCTGTTGGGCGCACTTCCTAGGGACTTTAAATTTGGACTTTTTGAACTTTTAATCTATACTTTATATTATAAAAGCTGAAGAGTTTGTTTGTTTGTTTGTTTGAACGCGCTAATCTCAGGAACTACGGACTGGTTCAAATTGAAAAATTATTTTTGTGTTGGATAGTCCATTTATCGAGGAAGGCTATATGCTACTTTTTATCCTGATATTCCCACGGGATCGGGAGTTACGCGGGTGAAACTGCGGAGCGCTGCTAGTTTTTAATAAATGTAAGTAGGTTTTTATTATTTAATTGCTATTTCTGTATAGATTAACAATATTATACCTATACTTGTAAAGAAGTAGGTACTGAAATAAAGTTTCATTATAGCTTTTATATTGTAAAACTGTACAAAAGTACCGTCACAAGTTGAAATCTCGGTCAGAGACGTTAGAAACAGTATTTTTATCTGAAAACAATGGTTATATTGTAGTGAAGTTGAGTGAGATAACGACGTATTGTGAGAGAGAGCCGAGGCCGGCGCATGGCGGCGGCGGTGGACCGGCAGATATTGTGCTACGATCGCAGACGTTGCTGATAAATGTACTGCAACAATTACGTACCTCTCTACTCGTTGTAGGGTTGCCATATCTTAGAATAGAATATAATTTATTCGAACAACGACATCTATACATATGACGACCCAGTTGGCACAATGGTCACCATGCCGGACTGCCAAACTCAGGGTTGCGGGTGCGATTCCCGCCTCAGACAAGTATTTATGCTTAGATATTTGTCTGTGGTCTGATTGTTTCTATGTATTATTAAGTATATATTTACAAAAGAAAAGTATATAAGTAGTATATCCGTTGTAGCACTCATAATACAAGTCTAGTGACTTAGCTTGGGGTTAAATGGCGACGTGTGGAATGTCCTGAAATATTTATTATTATTTTAATGTACTGCAACAATTATGTACCTCTATACCTACTCGTAGGGTTGCCATATCTTAGAATAGAATATAATTTATTAGAACAACCACACGACATCTATACATATAAAATGCTTTGTCCTGAATGACTAACTGACTGACGGATCAACGCACAGCCTAAACCGCTGATCGTAGATACCTGAAACTTGGAGGGTGTGTTATTTGTGTGACGTAGGCATCTGATAAGAAAGGATTTTTTTAAATTCTACTCCTTAGGGGGGGGAAAAAGGGAGGCAGTGTGATTCCTTGGTCCAATCTACATACTTAAAATTGTGGACGAAGTCGCGGGTAAAAGCTAGTATGTTATATATCCCGATATTCCTACGGAATCGGAAATTACACCGTGAAACCGCTCCTAGTTTCGACATAAAATTCATCTTATCTTACGAATCTATTCTACTTCTTGTCCATCCAAAGGTTGCCTGGAAGAGATCGCTTTGAGCGATAAGGCCGCCCTTTGTAACACTTAGACTTAAGCTTTGATTTTTATTATTAATGATATTTGAAATTGGTGTTTACAATAAAGAATTTATCTATCTATCTAATAAGAATATTCGCGATTCGGAGTCCTCAGTCGAGTGTTGCATAGTTTTTCGTGATATTTTATACTTCTTCGGGACATTCCTGACTGTCCCCAGGTAGGGACAAACAGGTATCAAAATAACTTCTGCCCCGAGTTATCCTAGAATTTACATTCAGGAACAGGCAAAAATAGAATATGATGATCTTGATTGATTTTGCCACAGACTAGCTAAACGTAGCCCAGGACCGAAATGCTTGGAAAGATGTCAGGGATGCCTTTGCCCAGCAGTGGGACAATATAGGCTGAAAAAAAAACCTTGAGAGTCTTTAACTTAGAATTTTGGAGTTTTGGCGGGAACGTAACAACATGTCGTGTTTTATTTTCATGAAACTTAGTTGTGACCCGAGTTGAATTGTATAATTCTGGTGGAATGTTATTCAATTTAGTTCTGTGAAAGTGCATAAGTGTAGTGAAAGTAAAAATCAGTGTCAAACATGAAGTTTTCTCGTTGCCTCCAAATCTCCTATTAGGGTTATGGTAAATTTTCCACCGCCTTACTATAGCCCCTGACTTGACGGACTATGACGACTTTGACTGTTTTTAAACACTTTAGGCCCGATTTATGAAAAATCGGGTCATAATTTGATGCAAAATATAACTTGACACTGGCTGATTGCACAAGCCGTGTGAAGCCATAATTAATAGGAAAAAAAACATAGAATTTGACGTTCGTACCTTTTCTTTAAGTTTCTTGGTCGAAACGAAATGACGGGGTTACAAATAACGGTGAAATGTCCGTGACTTATCAGAACGAATGGCAACCCTGCTCTAAAAGATACCTACCTAGTACCTACCTATACCTACCACGTTTAAAAGGGGGATCTTGTTTTCAACGAGTGTTTCAACGCAATATAATATTTCATTGAAAGAACCCTTCAAGGACATATGGAACTTTTCACACTTTTTACGCGTGTCATACTTGCATTTAAAAAAGTCCTTAGAGAGATTGAAATTACAACCAATAGAGATGACATTAGAACGGTGTTGCTAGTGGTAGATACCTCGACTTTCATTCCGAAGGTCGCGGGTTCGGATCTCGGACGCGCACCAATGAATATTTCTTATGAAAAAATGGTTGTCTGTAAAGTCGGTTTACGGACGATAGTTTTACGTGATAACGTCATAAGAAAACTATGAAGAATTGAGATTTAAAAAAAAACTTTTTTTCATTTATATAAGTTTTCTATTTCACTCGTCACCATAACACAAGCCCAGATGAGCAATATTATTATTAATTACTCTGTTTCCTAAGTTACCATGACGCGTCTGGTCATATTACCATGACGCATGATGTCACACAATATTACCGTGACACTTTTTTGTGAATGCAAGTGTTCCATCAATTTATTAGACGTTATCACGTCAAAATCCTTGTCCTTGTTACCTCTGCGCAAAACACAAACGTCACACAAGAGCGTTTTTGCGACAGTTGGTGTTCGGTCTACTTCTTTGTAAATTGAAAGTCTTTACACGCTCACAAAGTTTTTTCTTCTTTTCATAGTCTCGCTTCTTTTTTCATGTCTTATAAACGCTTTTTTTCTTTCTTTACGTGAATAATAGATGAAAGTCGACTTTCTTTTGGCAAATTCAAAAGAAACGCTCGAAAGGGGTGACGTTGTTGGGTATGAACAATATCATAACCGGTTTATATACTGTGTGTATCAAAAAACCAGTTTTCCGTTTTTGGTACCACCAGTAAATTACAAAAATAGCTTAAAAAATTATAAAAAATACTTAGAAAGTTTTATCAAAATTGGTCCTGTAGTTTTGGAGCCTATTCTTTGCAAACAAACTAATGATTATTTATAATACTTTCACATTTATAATATTAGTAGGATTAGATTCGTGTAGAAAATTTAACGAAATTACAGAACAATTTTAATTTAAAGTACGAAAAAAAATCATTTACCTACTGAAAATTAAATAAATTTTCAAGATATAGCAACACCATTATTTGCATCGGGTTTGCATTGTATGTATAGGTAAAAAATAGTGTTAGTCACATTTTAAAAAATCCTCATACGCAGTGTGTAAAAAGTGGATTCATAAATAATAGATCATGGGATGAGTGGGAATCTCAAACATTTTAGAGGAGAAAGGGCACGGGGTGCGAATTTCAGGGGACTAGTGGGTTCTGTCTAAGCGAAAAAAAATTGGATTTAAAAGAGCCAAGTGTGTGTCGAACTTTTTCTTAAGAAAAATTATGTGCGCTAATTGACATTGCTCTTACGGTGAAGGAAAACATCGTGATGAAACCCGCGGCTTAGTTGGCTCCAGAAGTATTGACAAGTTCTCTCCTCTGTAAATGGTGATGAGAGGGAAGTAGGTGCTGAGCAAGCCTACTCTTTCCTCACGGTGGTGTTTTGCATTGGAATTGTACATATGACTTCATCATTACATCGTATAAAAAGTCACTTTCCGCTGTCTGTCCCTATTTATGCTTAGATATTTAAAACTACGCAACGAATTTGCGGTTTTTTTGATGGATAGAGTGATTCAAGAGGAAGGTTTATATGTATAATACATGCATAATATACCCGTGCGAAGCCGGAGCGGGTCGCTAGTTTCTACTAATCCGCAAAACACCGAGTTGTTGTTTCGCTTATATGGTTTTATGCGTCAACAGGTCCAGTCCATCATTCCATCTTCGTCTGGCGCAATAAAAATACCACTTATTTTTATTAATATGAATCCAAAAATATTCGACATTCAACGTCGTCTGACTCTCAGACAGCTATTTCCAACCATCCTTTCATAATCTAACTGCTTGGACAACTTCCAAGTGTTTGTAATGGTAAGCTCAAGTATACTATTTATATGCAAAATAATTGATTTATTACGATCGATCTTGTATTTCGGTAACCACAGGAACAAAAGCCTTTAGACTAGTATTGCCGAACTATCGATAGTTTTCATCTGAAAAAGCCTATAGTATCGATAGTATTGCCAGTATTGATAGTTTTTTTTTAATTACGAGCAAAAATACTCAAAATCAAATTTTATTATTCATTTGGATGCCTAAAATATACTATATATAATAATATCACATAGAAACGTCTTAAAAATATCTATAGTATTGATAGTATTGCATCGTTTTGAGCTATCGATAGGCCATCGATGCATCAGTTCGATACTATCGATTATTCAGAGATAGTCGACTATCGATCGGCAACACTACTTTAGACGCATAAAACCAACTACTCAAAACACCACCTTCACGCAAAATACCACTTACGCAAAATATAAAATACACATAACACCAACTTAGAGATAGGGGAGGATCTAAGGTGTCTTCTAGACAGGCGTGCTACATCTTAGGCCGCATCGTCACCTATCATCAGGCAGGAGTAATAGTGGTCAAACGCTGACCGGCGAGTCGGGACTTGCGCACGAAGGGTTCCGTACCATTATCTTATCTTATATCTTTAAATGAGCAATTCTTGTATATATATAATAAAAAGTAGCCTATAACCTTCCTCGATAAATGGACTATCCAACACAAAAATAATTTTTCAATTCGAACCAGTAGTTCCTGAGATTAGCGCGTTCAAACAAACAAACAAACAAACTCTTCAGCTTTATAATATTAGTATAGATTGGAATCTCGGAATCGGCTTCAACGATTTTCATGAAATTTGGTATATAGGGGGTTTCGGGGGCGATAAATCGATCTAGCAGGAATCATTTTTAGAAAATGTCATTTTATTCGTGTTTTATCGAAACTTACTTTTTTTATCTGAAAAATATGACTCTTCCTGACATCTATTGGCGAACTACTAATACTATTTTTTGTGAGCAATAAAGTTATTCCAGCAGATGGCGTTGTTAAGTAACACGAAGTCAATGAGTGTTTGCTTTGAGGTTAGACTAAGTAAAAAAAAAAAAATACCGAGCAAAGCTCGGTCATCCAGGTACTATTCTTATTATTTGTTATAGCGGCAAAAAAATACATCATCTGAATATCAAATGTCAGGTTTATGTGATACAACCTGGTGATAGACAGATATACGGACAGTGGAATGTTAGTAAAAAAACTTTGTACTAACACGTTTATTTCCGTCCAGAGACTGATCTAAACCCACGCCAAATCAAAGTAAGTACTCACCTATATTTACAAACAAGATGGGCATAAATCGATATGCTGCCCTAATTTCATAGTATCGAATGGCGTGGGGCGTGGGTCGTGGGGCGTGGGGTCACTAGACTGATCCTAGGTCGGCTCGTCTCGATCTAGTTCAAGGTGCAACGCAATCAATAACAAGCTACCTAACTTACAACCGACTCTCGCCGCCTACCTCCCATGTCATTCATAACGTCCTTCGTTATAGGGTTATTTGTAATCTACACTAATATTTTAAATAGGAAAGTTTTTTTGACGTGATAACGTCTTTAATAGATGAACACCGACATTCGCAAAAAAAGTGTGACGTCATCGCTCACGTTCCGTTATTGACAAGGTAACCATAGCAACGTATTGAAGTATGCAAAATGGTAATGTCAACGATAAAAAAGAGTTCTTATGACGTTATCACGTAAAATTATCGTTCGTAAACCAACTTTAGAACCAACCTAGTTGAAGTACAAGGATGGTTCTTACGGAGAGAAAAATTCAAAAATTTTTCTGAAAAAGTCTAAAAACAACACTTTTCTATACTCCCAATTCCTATACAAACGATTCGTAATAATACTTAAAAGTCAATTTGAACTTTAATGCCATACTATAAAGTTTAATGTCCTCTACATTTCCGGGAAGGCAAAACAATTGAATGACGTAATTAGTATCGTATGGTGTCAATCAATCGTGTCACGGTGTTTTTTGCTAAACGACACCTAAACGGCTGAACCGATTTGTGTGAATTTTTTTGTGTACATTTTTTTATATGGCAAAACAACGTTTGGCGGGACAGCTAGTTATTTAATAAAAGGTGTGACTAAACTAAATGTTTATATTCTTCTTCTTCTTCTCGTATAGTGGTGTGGCTCACCTATTGTTAGAGTTTTCAGATCGCCTTAAGGCCTCTAACTTGATCTAACGACTGCTCCTAGAGGTAGCAACCGGGACCAACAGCTTAACGCGCGGAGGGGCTCACGAAAATACATTTTTGCCACACTACTAATTGGTCAACCATCGAAGTAATGACCGCGCCAGGCGTCACTTAACCGACACGACCGTAAACGATCAGCGAGCGTCGCTTAGCTGTGAGCCTCATTGGTACATTGGTAATTACGCGATTTCAACTTGGCAACGAAACTATGTGCATAATTTCGTAACACTTTGTAATTACTAATTACATGTCATTTTTAGGGTCACTTAGTTTTCCGTCCGCCCATCATCTGTCTGTCTGTTTATTAATTTAAAGTGCGTAAGCTAGCAAAAACTAGTGGTTGAATCAATAACCTACTTTTCTTTAAAGTCGGTTGAGCGAGTCAGGTAGGTACTCGGTAAATATTCTACTAATATTAAAATGCGAAATTTTGGGTGTGTTTGTTAGTCTTTCACGCCAAAACTACTAAACCGATTGCAATGAAACTCAGTATGTAGATAGCTAGAAACCTGGATTAACATATAGGCTACTATAGGCTTTTATCCCGATATTCCCACGGGATCAAAACCAACGCAGATAAAACCTAGCGCAGTATTAGAAAAAAATATTGGTCGAATCAATAACAGCCTACTTTTCTTTAAAGTCGGTACAGTGAGTAAGATAGGTAGTCGGTAAATCTATACATATAAAATGCTTTGTCCTAATTGAAAGACTGACTGACGGATCAACGTACAGCCTAAACCGCTGATCGTAGAAACCTGAAACTTGGAGGGTGTGTTCTTTGTATGACGTAGGCATTCGATAAGAAAGTATTATCCGACCAATAAGGGGGTGGAAAAGGGGGGCAAGTTTGTATGGGACTACGTGACTCCTTAAAGCTAAAGCAAGTATAATTGTATAATTTAGCCCGTAGTAGGTATGAGCGAACTTCCTCCTTAGTCACCCACCATTGAGGATATATGGGTAATTTTAACAACAAATATCTTCTATCAGAAGGTCATGCGGGTCGTGAATCACGAATAACATGATAACATATGTACCTACTATTATCTAACCATAGGTTTAATTATAGAAAAACATAGCCGGAATAAATTGACTGTTATTATATTTATACCCGACTGCAAGGAAAGGGTAATGTTATTTGCACCCATCTTTGTTTTTTTGTAAATCTTTAATCCCTCATTTCTTCCAAAACATTCGATGGATTTATTTAATTAAAGTATCGTTAGATTTGTCTTAATAGTCCAAGTTCTTAGATAGGTAACAAAAAATTTAATAAAGGTAGATTTTATTGTTTATGGTGAAAACATTTTTTTATTCTTTTTTTTCTGCAATATCAATTTTAAGGGCTTATAACAAAGATTCAAAAAAAAAATTGATGATTTTTCCAAAATGCATAGAAGAAAAGTGGTTTGGACCACGGGTTTTATGATGTTTTCTTTTTACCGTAAGAGCAATATTAATTAAACACCGTACATAATATTTTTCAAAAGAAAAATCCATTGGTGCCATTGTGATGCTGGTATCACTGATTGGTGCCCTTCTTCTTCTTCTTCTCGTATAATGGTGTGGCTTACCTATTGTTAGAGATTTCGAATCGCCTTAAGGCCTCTAACTTGATCTAACGACTGCTACTAGAGGTAGCCACCGGGACCAACGGCTTAACTTGCCTTCCGAAGCACGGAGGGGCTCACGAAAACCCCTTTTTGGCCACACTACTAATTGGTCACCCATCGAATTAATGACCGCGTCAGGAGTCACTTAACCTACACGACCGTAAACGATCAGCGAGCTTCGCTTAGCTGTGAGCCTCTTGGTGGTGGTGCCCTTACATATCGGAATTACCTATAAGCAAAATGTTCTAACATAAAAACAACAAAAGATCAAAAATAATCTAGTAGCAACACGTATTATCGAAATGTCGTCCATGTAAAGTTTAAAATAGAAGCCATAGAAATAGTTAATGAATAAAATATGATCAACTTCATTGCAAGTACACGTGGCAGTCCACCCAACGCGTCGTCTCTTTAAAATACAAACAAGTGTCTCCCCCCGCACCCCGCGCTCCGACCTTGGCCTTCAGTTACGAGAATAATCACAGAAATATTGTGTAACACATACCTACATACTTTATTGTACTGTATATAGACAATGTATAGGTATTTACCTATTTATCGTAATACGTGATGATAAGAACGTACGGTACGCGTGGGTGGAACGTATCTTATTAGCCGACTTTCCAAAATGGAAGCTTACTACGTGCATAGATGTTTTTTAGTACCGAATTACCGATGTATGATATAAAGGAGGTCAGTGACTACGTGGTGATGCTACATTTTAGGGTTCCGTCCGGGTAAAAACGGGACCGTTTTTATAAAAAAAATATATTGCAGGACATTCCACCCACAGTAACTACACTTGTGTTATGGGTGCTAGACAACGGTTATACTACGTACTTATATACCTACTTTTCTTTTGTAAATATATACTTATTATAATACATAGAAACAACCAGACCACAGACAAATATCTAAGCATGATACTTGTCTGAGGCGAGAATCGAACCCGCAGCCCTGTATTTGGCAGTCCGGTATGGTGACCATTGTGCCAACTGTCTGTTACCAGGCTGTATCTCTTGGACCGTAGTTAGACATTTGAATTTTTTATAGGTTATGTATTTATGTTGCCGTTATAACAATAAATACTAAATCCAGGAAAAAATATTAGTGGGGCTCCCATATAACATGGCACGAAACCCTGCGCGCGCGAGTCCGACTCGCACTTGGGCTGTTTTTATGTAAAAATAATAATGAATTCATTTTGCAACAAATTATGGCCCGATTTTTAGTCGGGCTCAAAACAGTATGTCATCATAGTTCGTCAACTCAGGGGGCTAGAGTAATGGAATGGCTACTTTACTATGACCTTGCAGGAGATTTTGAAGACAACGATTAAAATCTATGTTGGACCCTCACGGAACCAAATTGAATAATCAAATCCAATCCAACTCTGTTTACAACTAAGTTTCATTGCAGCAGTGGCATTGCAGCCCGCCATGTTGTTGGCTCGTTTCACGTTCCCGCCAAAACAGCAAACTACTTTGTACTGGTCATACTTGTCATAGAATTAATAAGTGCCTGTAATTTCTATCTTACTTGTACGAGCGCATAGACGAAGAAAAAAATTGAGAGATGTTGAAACTGAATCTTTTTAGTTGGGTCATTTTTACTGACTCCCAAAAAGCATTGTTAAAAGTTAAGACATAGAATGGATATAGGATTGATGGAGGCATTGGAGGTCACTGGTTTTCTCTTAGACCATCTAACTACGCTTTTCTGTAATAAGATACAACTTTCTTATTTTTGATCAAAACCTCTTTGTATAGACAACTTCGTATCGTTTTTTTTATTAAAAAAAACTCTAAGTTTGACATTGACTTGTTACTTTCTGACGTTAAAAATGTAAACATGTCAGATAACCTCAATTTGTTGTAGTATTTATTGTGGTATTTATTTACTCCAGGAGTTTAAAGGATATTCGAAGCTTTTAGAACTAGGGAATCGATGGCGATAAAGTATTTGAAAGTTTTCAGGGTTTATAAAGAAAGATATTTAAAATAAATAAGTCCAAAACGATACCAGTTTCCAGGTATATAATCTAAGCTTCCAGATACTAAGTGACCAATCTTTATTGCATTAGGTTCTCTCTTGAATTATGCCCAAAAATTTTAAACCATTCTAGGGGGTTTTGAAGCATTCTATCTAATACACTGTGGTGAATGAAACATTCTGACGTCTTCTTCTGATAAAGTGTATCTTAGAACATTCATCAGAATGCTTCAAAAACTCTTATTTTAAAAACATTCTAATGGGGGAATTGAAACTTGCTGTACTAGGCTAGTATAAGTGAGCAGTTAATTCTAAAGTTCTATTGGTATATGGATAGCGCATCACACTTGTTGAAACTTGGTGTACAGCTAATAGAATGTACCAGGCATACATAAATGAGCCGTAGTTGTAAAGTATTAAATTCCCATGTTGCGTGTTCCAGGGATAGCAGCTACGTCCGCGGCGGAGGTGCGGTGGGCGAGTACCGCAGTGGCAGCCGCATGTCGCTCCTGGGCACGGCGTACCTCCCGCCTCCTGCACCCTCCTCCCATCACCCCCCGCCCGCAGACCCGCCGCCCTTCAAGAAGATCAGGCTCACGGCGGAGCGCGCGCCGCCGGTCACCTCGCTGTCTCACCATCAGCCTCTCAGAGTTGATACAAGGGTACGTATCGATGTTACTCCTGGGTACGCTTTTGTGCCCTTCCAAAACGTTTGATACCAGAATCTCCGTATATGCGTCTACTGAAAATCATAAGATCGCGATAGGGACTTAAGCAGTCATTAATAAATTATAGACTCGCAATTTCACTTGTTTATTTTTCCCCGACCAGCATGTTAAGGCGAGTTATGATACTCAATGCCGTCTTTCGTCACTATGCCATCTTTTCCAAAACACAAACTTTAAGAATTTCCGTAACGCCGCAATATAGGCTACTCATGTGGAAATTGTCATGCAACTTGGTTATTTGACCATGTAGGAAGGTAGACTGCTAACAGACTTCCATAATCTTACTAATAATATTGTGTTATGGTTTCCAGGAGCCGGTGAGCGCGTATAGCACTGTCGAGGTGCTATCTCCGAACCCCCCCTCCGAGCCCACAGTTGAAGACCAGAACTTTCGTACCACCAAGGATGACCTGCTACAACAGATATCTAAGGTAACACTTTGGTCTTTTATAAACATCTTTTAGAACCATAGAATCTGACATATTTTGAGTTACTGTGCCGAATTCTTATAGTTTCTGATACATTTTGAACGATTCTGATTAAAGAAATATAAAAAATACGCGATTAAAACTCGGGGAAATTATTACTATGGAATCTTATTCCTCAGACATTGCCTGAACAGTTTTAACTCTTTCTGGCGTATTCTGACTAATCCAAAGAAATCGCCAATCCAGAACAAAATAAAACTTTGAGTAAGACCGAAGGCCATTTAGTTTATTACGTTTTCCGATGTTCCCAGGTGGACCGAGAGATGCTGTTGTCGGAGACGACGCTCAACAAGCTCCGTAAGAAGCATGAAGAGCTGGAACAGACGGCGTCGAAGCCAGCTCGGGCGGAGGAACCGGAGGAGGCGGTGCCTAGGCATCATAGCCTCGCGCAGTGCGTATACGCAGACAATAGGAAAAAGGTAAGTCCTTCATATCTAATTTATATGATTTATAGTTAGCAACTCACTGTAGTGCCTGGGACATGCGTAAGACGGTATAGGTTTCTCCGACGCTTATATTTAAGTTTTTATGTGATGTTCTGAATATATTCTCAAGAATTCTGACCAATTGTGAAACATTCTAACTCATTCTGAAGGATTCTTAAAGATTTTGACAAATCTTTAATCATTCAGATGGTTCTTGATTATGTTGATGGACGCAAAGAGCATGCGACCGATCGCTCTGGAAGTCTTTGGGGGAGGCCTATGTTCAGCAGTGGACGTCCTGTGGCTGATATGATGATTCGGGCCCATTTGGAATCGTTTCCATGAATTCTGGCGTATCTGGCGTAGACCAGCCACTTTCCAAACCAGTTCACATAGAAGCATTTTTTAAAGTATTCTTATTGCTTATGAAGCATCCTGACTGATTCTGAAGCATTCTTAAAAAATCTGACTTTCTGACAGCTGTCCTAAAGAATGCTTACTGATTATGAAGCATCCCAAAGAATGCTTACTGATTATAAAGCATGATCACATTGTTTTGTGATGTTTCTTTAAGCTTGAACCTGTAACTTCACCATAGACAATGCTAAGAACATGCTCCTTATATTCCAGGCGACATCAGCCCACGGTTTACTATCACACCTGGGTCCACCGGTGCTAGCCCCGCTGTACAACCAGCCTCAAGACACGGAGGTGTACCACGAGAACATAAGAAGACATCGCACGTTTAGACGGAGATTAGCTGAACATATTAGAAGATGGAAACTAGAAGCTGAGAAAGTAAGTCAAGTTGGCTGATTTAACTGTGGTTATGGTTAGTCTATAGTTGTCTGGAAGAGATCGCTCTTAGACGATAAGGCCATCCTTTTGGCCCCTCAAGGATAAATCAAATCAACGTACAACTTAAACCGAACCGATCAATGACCTAGAGTCATAAGGTTTTTCAAAATTGCTTCGCCCGCTATTTCATGCTCTGAGGGGGTGGCCTAAGAGCGTGAAAACCGGGCGAAGTAGAATCTAGTGGCTGCTGAAGTTTCAGCAGCGTTATTCTAGTTTAGAGCAATTTTTTAATGTAGAATAATTTATTGATTGGTACTTGACCAAGATCGCTGGGGTCCGTACGGATTGGGATGAAACTTGTTTGTGGATTGTTGAGAGCCTAAAATTAACATGAAAGTCACAGACACCGCCGCCTTAAATGTGGCTAGTTCCTGCTCTGGGAAAATTTTGATTATTATTATAATACTATAAGAAAATTAACATAAAAAATAAAAATTTATTGGTTGGTGTTGGTACTTGACCAAGATCGCTAGGTTCCGTACGGATTGCAATGAAACTTGTTTGTGAGAGCCTAAAATTAATATGAAAGTCGCCGCCTTAATTGTGGCTAGTTTCTGGTCTGGGGAAATTTAGATTATTATTATAATATTATAAGAAAATTAACATAAAAAATTTATTTATTTACAGAGAGAAGATGCATTAGCGGAAGCGTATAGTAGAAGAGCAGCGGAATGGTTGAGAAGGGTGGAAAGGATAGAACAGGGGCAGAAGAGGAAAGCTAAAGATGCGCGGAATAGGGAGTTTTTTGAAAAGGTAAGTAAAGACGCGACCGGTTTGAAGGAAAATGCATTTATTTCACCCGGATGCCCACTGGCCTCAGGGATGATGATGGGTTATGTCAGTGTCAAACCAAGTACAACCTCTCCGGTGATCATTATCTGGAGGCCGCTGGGTCTCTCCAGAGGTTCCCTGCATCGCGTTCATCCCCGGGGGAGTCTTCTCCCAGTTTTCTCCAAGGGTAGCGCGGAGCCACATCGCTGCCAGATTCATGCCCGCGTCGTTGCGATCAAAGTCACCGCTCTGATCCCTCAGTAGATTGGTCACCTTCTATTTATTTACCTACTCTTTCAATAAGCGACGTTTGTGGTGCGTCGGGCGATTTGTAGGCACCCTCCCCAACTACGCAGAAGGTTTCGGGTTCGATACCCGCCTCAAACAAATATTTTGGCAGATATTTGTTTCTGTTTGTATAATAAGTAGGTAAATAAGTATTTTATTAAATTTTGGCACCCATAACACAAACGTCCTCAGTTTTGATGTTAGAGTGATTGAGTTTTGTGCTTAGTAATGTATGGTTTAGTAAACACCATGTCAATATTCAGGATTTATTTAGTGTTTTAAAGCCACACAAAGGATTAACGCTTTGGAACCACGTTCCGCACCCAACGACCAAGATATGGCAGTGACGTTTAGCTGTCATTGTCAACGAAACGTCAACTGTTTGGCTTGGCGGTCGAAAGCAGAGCGAGAGCCTCTATTAAAATTACTTAGTTTCGAGCTAGATGGCGTTGTGTGTAATGTCCTGCCTTATTGATTGAGTCCTCGCTTCCAGCGTTCAGTAGCTGGCAATTCACCATTCCCGATCAAAATGATTATTGTATTTTCTATTGTACCCAGGTGTTCCCAGAACTAAGAAAGCAGCGTGAAGAACGCGAGCGTTTCAACCGTTTAGGTGCACGTGTGAAGTCAGAGGCGGAACTAGAGGAGATCGCTGATGGTCTGCACGAGCAGGAGCACGAGGACAAAAAGATGAGGTCGTTGACTGTCGTGCCGCCGCTACTTAGGGATCCGGCTGATACTACGCCTGTTTATAAGGATACTAACAGTAAGTGACACACCGAGAGGGGCTGGTGAGGAGCCCATTGATCTCCTTTGCAAATGTCACATGACTCGTAGAGTAAGGGATGATTAACTGCCTCCTTAAATAGTCACTCGCCGTTGTTGTGACATAGTCCCAACCTAGTATGCACGAGTTTGGAGCCCCCTCAACCTGATGGCGGTTCACACATTCCACGCCCCGAAACGATGCGTGGTGACAGTTGGTTGGGTCCTTAATAAGGCCTTTCCCAAAACTTCGATTCTCCCCCTGAGATGAAAATGCCCCTTTATGCCCTTACTTACAAGTCGCTCGACAGTATTCAATATCTTGATACTGACAAGCTACACCCCCGATCCCGTAGGGTAAAAAAATTTGGTAATCGGATTCAGAAAGAGGTTGGATTAGCAACATCAGTCACAAATTATGACGAAAGACATAATTATTTATCGTCCATCATTTGGTTTTTGCTTACTCTTGTAAACGATTTCAATCGTCAAGTGTATATTTGTTTATTTGTTAACCTTTCACTGTCAAATGACTGAACCGATTTATATATAAATCGACATAATGGAAGTTTAAGGGAGGGAGAAAGACATAGGATACTGTTTATCCCGAAATTCCCGCTGGATCGGGACTTATTCGGGTGAAACTGCAAGGCGCAGCCACTAATCTATACTTATTATAAAGCTGAAGAGTTTGTTTGTTTGAATGCGCTAATCTCAGGAACTACTGGTTCGAATTGAAAAATTATTTTTGTGTTGGATAGTCCATTTATCGAGGCAGGCTATAGGCTACTTTTTATCCCGATATTCCCACAGAATCGGGAGTTACGCGGGTGAAACTGCGGAGCGCTGCTAGTAATATTATAAAGCTGAAGAGTTTGTTTGTTTGTACGCGCTAATCTCAGGAACTACAGGTTCGAATTGAAAAAATATTTTTGTGTTGGAAAGTTTATTTATCGAGGCTACTTTTTATTTTGATATTCCCACGGGATCGGGAGTTTCGCGTGTGAAACCACGAGGCGCAGCTACTAATGAATATATTTTGTCTCCCCCAGGACGATGTATGGATATGGAGGCGGAACATAAGGAGTTACAATTAAGGAACGTTTGGTCTCAAGCCGAGAGGGAAGTGTTCAGGGATAAATACCTTCAACATCCGAAGAACTTCGGGCAAATAGCATCCTTTCTACCTAGGAAAAGTGTTAGAGATTGTGTTAGGTGAGTTCTTAAAATCCGAGAAAAACTGAAAAAAAAAACGAAATCGTGAAACGAAAAACCGTAAGAGAAAAAGAGCAGTAAGAACCACCTAAATAAAAAAAAACAATGGTTGGTTTACGGACGATAGTTTTATGTGATAACGTCATAAGAAAACATTGATCAACATTGACATTGACATCGATTGATCTTGTCAATAACATGACGCGCGTTCCCGTAACGTGACGTATAACGTCACACGTTTTTTGAGTGCAGGTGTTCATTGATTTGTAAGACGTTATGACGTTAAAAAGTAAAGGGACTTCGTTTCAAACGCGTGTCCCGCGACACGTAATTTTTTAATGTTATTACAACCATTGGGTGATGATTGGGTGAGATTAAGTTGCAAGCTGTTGTGCTTCAGATAGTGTTGTGGAAATATAAAAACTTGCCTTTGTCACTTTAATGTTAGGAATACATAAAGTTTACTATACCCCATGAGTTTCTTGTGCCTTCTTCTCATTGGTGGGCGCGTTCCGAAGCCACACATCCTAACTTAGTTTTTAAGACGTGTGATCCTTGTACCTAGGTATTAAGCATCCAAAGGAATAAAGAATTTTGAATTTGACTAAGTTTTATCACAATTGGTGTAGTAGTTTCAGAACTCTTTTATTGGAAAAAACTTGCAGATGCAGTTTCGTTTTTCGTTAAAAATTTCTTTGAGCATATTTTAAAATCTATAAATAAAAAATTCAGAGTCCTGACTAGTATATAGCGCTTTGCTTAAACCAATGGCGAATCGAGGTGAAATTTGGTAAACAGGTAACTGTTATGACGAAAGTTTTGGCGGGAACGAGTTAACAACATGTCGTGCTGCAGTTTTATTTTCATGAAACTTAGTTGTAACCTGAGTTTAATTGTATAATTCTGCTGGAATGTTATTCAATTTAGTTCTGTGAAAGTGCACAAGTGTAGTGAAAGTAAAAACCAGTGTCAAACATGAAGTTTTCTCGTTGCTTCCAAATCTCATATTAAGGTTATGGTAAACTTGCCACCGCTTTACTATAGCCCCTGACTTGACGGACTATGACGACTTTGACTTTTTTGAAACACTTTAGGCCCGATTTATGAAAAATCGGGTCATAATTTCATGCAAAATATAACTTGACACTGGCTAAATGCACAAGCCGTGCGAAGCCATAATTAATAGAAAAAAAACTGTTATGACGAAGGCATCCGCTAAGAAAGGATCTTGGGAAATTCAACCCCTGAGCGGACGATGATGTCGCGGGTAGAAGCTAGTCTCTTATTATGATTTAGGAATTCTAATAAACGTTTTAAACTCATACGATTTGTATTCATAGTAATTATTTTCTCGGGTCTTAATTTAATCGCGTATTTTTTATTATTTCTCTTACCTTGACGTTTCGACTATGTTATAAACATCATGGTCGCGAGGAGACAAAATAACCGTCCAGGTAAGAGAAATTAAAAAAAAAATGGCGCTCTTCCAGTACCGTGTGTAGGTATTCACATTACCTTAGCCCCCGCTCTCAAAGACGTAGCGTGCTGCGTGTTAACTGTTATATTTGATCGATATGCAAAACATTTTAGCATTATTATCCACAAATATAGTTCCTAGAGGTCAAAACCTATCATTTGATTCATTTTTAGAAACAAACGTTAACTATTTTTGAATAAAACCCGATAAATGATCTAATAATTCTCTGTTTTCTAACATTTTTTTTTATCGAACGAAGTTGTTCATATCATCTTTTCAACCACAATAAACAAAAATATGGTTATTAAACTACAATATCCATTTATATCCAAATCAGAACAAAAACAGTATTTGATTACTTAGAGTTGCTTAAAACAAAGGTCGATTTTGGTAGCTTTATTAGCACCTGGCCTTAAGACCCGGGAAAATAATTACTATTTAGGAATTCGTTCTAAAAGCTCTTATTTTTCGATTGGTGCTATTCGTGGTTACATGTTCTTGAAAGGCGAAAGTTTGTATGTATGTTTGTTTATCAAATTTAGTTGTACACAATTACTTATCATTGCTTTCAGATTCTACTACCTATCAAAAAAGGCTGAAAATTACAAGCAGTTGTTACGGAAGCCCCGCCAGCGGAGGTCGGCGCGGAACCCTCCGCGGCCCACGGTGGAGCCCGAGCTGCCCGCTGGAGTCACCACGAGGCTCCAACGGTCACAGGGTATGTTTCAACAACTTTATATAGCTTTAAGAAGTAGTGTTAGTCGAATACAGATAATATTCAGTCATGTTAGCGCTGTTTATGTGGCGTTGTCCAAGCGATACAGACCAAAGCTGCATTTTTTTCTCACCATCACACCTGCCTGATGGTAGGTGACGATGTTTTCTAAGATGTAGCACGCTTTCTTAAAAAGATACCTATTCACTCGCGACTTTCTTCTTCTTCTTCTTCTTCAGCAGCATGTATTAGCCCACTGCAGGGCATATGCCTCTCCAACGCCTCTCCACAACATCCTGTCACCGGTCCTTCTGGACCACGCTGCCCCAGCATGAGCTTTTATGTTGTCGGACCATCTGGCAGGTGGTCTGCCCACACTTCTGTTCCCGATTCTTGGTCTCCATTCGAGAACAGCTTTGCTCCACCTTCCGTCGTCGTTCGACACACATGTCCCCAGCCCACGCCCACTCGCGACTTTAAGACCCCTAAATTGTACACGTTAAAAAAGACAGACGCAGGCAACTGATTCCATTCCCTTGCTGTAAGAATAAGGGATGATGAAGCAAAACGCTTAGTGCAGGATTTCCACCAAGAATCAGTGTTGTATATCAGTTTGCCTGGTGATATGACGAAAGAATGAAGATGGTTAGATTAGGTCGTGTTGTTCCAATTTTGTAATCTCCATTCTTTCCACCTTGTGACGATGTTCAAGGTTCAAGCCGATCGTCAACTAAACTAAGTTAGTTCAGCTTTAGCTCGCTAGTTTTTCATACCTGTGCGTCCACCTCAAACTATGCTAGCTAAGCTACGTATAATTGAAAAACTAGCTCAACTATGTGAGCTAAACCAAACTAACTTAGTTTAGTTAAATAA
This sequence comes from Idaea straminata, assembly GCA_951213275.1. Lineage (NCBI taxonomy): Eukaryota > Metazoa > Arthropoda > Insecta > Lepidoptera > Geometridae > Idaea > Idaea straminata. Next base: position 10,894,882 of record OX577866.1, on the reverse strand, counting down.
ATCAATATTGCAGGACATTCCACACATCGCCATCTAGCCCCAAGCTAAGTAACTACACTTGTGTTATGGGTGCTAGACAACGGATATACTACTTATATACTTTTATATTGTAAATATTTACTTATAATACATAGAAACAACCAGACCACAGACAAATATCTAAGCTTAATTACTTGTCTGAGCTGGAAAGGAAGAGAGGTCAAAAAGTTTGTACTTAAAAACAATAAAAAAAATAGTCTAGGGGACTTAGAAAAAGTAGTAGAACAAAAATGTAGTTTTTAAAATCATACTCAAACCTAACCTAGCACAATAGACGGCAGTTTTAATGTTAAGATAATAGATGGCGTTTACATAATATCAACTTCTTGAAAGGCAGGTTTTGCGTTGGTTTTAGGGTGTAAAGTTACGGGTTCCTTTCGGGGAATCATTTGACTTGAGTTTCGTATCTTTGATGAGAGATGGCGTTAACTTGTTTAGTTAAAGTTTTAGGATCTAAGGTTGTAATTTTAGCAGCTATAGAATAGTTTACTAGTAGCGACATCTAATAAACTTTTTTAACTCACGAGTCTTAATCGTTCTATTTTTATTTCTCTTACCTCGACGTTTCGACTATGTTACAATAGTCATGGTTGCGAGGAGACGAGATTCAGACCCGGGAAAATAATTAGCGACTTTTATCCTTTTTTTATAATTAGATCCCGACTTTTTGAAGAGCTCTACGGCTATCATCGTCACAGGTAGACTGAGGTGACATTAGTCTCATCTATTTAAAATGTTAAACTACGTCAACATAGTTTAATTACGAGTTTGAGTTTCGAAAATCTTAGAAAATGCGAACGAAAACATATCTTCTATATCTTCTATCTATATATATAAAAATGAATTGCTGTTCGTTAGTCTCACTAAAACTCGAGAACGGCTGAACGGATTTATCTTATCTTAGTCTTGAAATGTTCGTGGAGTTCTAGGGAAGGGAAACCCCTAAAAACAGCCTTTTTCTATTTCCCATACAAACGTTTTCTAGAGTCAATTCCTACGGGATCGGGACTTACGCGGGTGAAACCGCGGGGCGCAGCTAGTGAATGTATAAAATAGATAAATTAAATTTATTAAAAACAATTTTGTAATGTAAAATATGTATAAAAAAACAATAAAATATAAAAAAAAACAATAAAAACTCATTTGCCTGAACTAGGAGGTTCCTGTGTTTTAGGCGAATAAGGGCTTATAATTAATCATCATTATTTATTATAAATCAAAGTCGCTTCCCGCTGTCTGTCCCTATGTATACTTAGATCTTTTAAACTACGCAACGGATTTTGATGCGGTTTTTAAAATAGATAGAGTGATTCAAGAGGAAGGTTTTGATAAATCAACTGCCAAGCGTACGAAGTCGCGGGCAACATTTAGTAGATTATAAAATAATGTACTTATGTATTGTCGTTAGGTACAGTGGGTCGAGTTTTCGGTTCGGAGCCCGGCGCGGTAGGCCCCGGAGCGGACGGCAAGGAGCCCTGCGAGGAGGGAGGTGCTGCTCCACCGGACCCTCTCACCTGTATACCGGTACCTTTACATCCTCACAGGTTTGTAAACATATTACTTATTCTCTATAAATAAATAAAATAAATATTGCAGGACATTCCACACTTCGCCATCTAGCCCCAAGCTAAGTAACTACACTTGTGTTATGGGTGCTAGACAACGGATATACTACTTATATACTTTTCTTTTGTAAATATATACTTATAATACATAGAAACAACCAGACCACAGACAAATATCTAAGCATAAATACATGTCTAAGGCATCATTACATAGTTTAAAACGACATCACTTTCCGCTGTCTGTCCTTATGTATGCTTAGGTCTTTAAAACTTCGCAACGGATTTTGATGCGCTTTTTTAAAATGGATAAAGTGATTCAAGAGGAAGGTTTATATGTATATACATGCATAATATAGCCGTGCGAAGCCGGAGCGGGTCGCTAGTTTATACATATATAAGACAATATTTCCAATCAATTGCGGGAATTGCGGATATAAATAAACGATTGTGTTGCTCTGAAAACAAAGTTTTTAATATAAACTCTAAACACAAACAGTGTTACACTTTTTAGCTTATAATTACACTATTACTCACCTGAAAACAAAGAAACGACAATTAAAGTTTTATTATTTAATATTTAGACGACCCAGTTGGCACAATGGTCACCATGCCGGACTGCCAAACACAGGGTTGCGGGTTCGATTCCCGCCTCAGACAAGTATTTATGCTTAGATATTTGTCTGTGGTCTGGTTGTTTCTATGTATTATAAGTATATATTTACAAAAGAAAAGTATATAAGTAGTATATCCGTTGTCTAGCACCCATAATACAAGTCTAGTTACTTAGCTTGGGGCTAGATGGCGATGTGTGGAATGTCCTGCAGTATTTATTTATTTATTTATTTATTTAAACTAAAATTCCCTTTTGTTAACAATTTTCGTGTTTACAAGTAACAAACAAAATATGCCGAATCACGGTGAGTGAGCTGATTATTGAAAAACGAGATCGATTTATTATCTGTCAACTTCAAACGACAGCTGTTCGGTTTTCCGTCATTACTACTGGCGCCATCTATGCCCTACAAAGGAACTACTTACAACTCGTTTAGTAAAGCGCGGTATAATTTAAACTAAACAAACGTTATCATGTTTCTTTACACATATAAAATCCTTTGTCCTGACTGACTGACGGATCAACGCACAGCCTAAACCGCTGATCGAAGAGGCCTGAAACTTGGAGGGTGTGTTCTTTGTATGACGTAACGTACGCATCTAATAAGAAAGGATTTTCTGATATTCTACCCCTTAGAGGGTCAAAAAGGGGGGCAAAATTTGTATGGGACAACGTGATTTCTTGGTCCAATTCTATTAGACCAAGGAATCACGGAATTTTATGATTATTATTTAGACTTCTACGCGGACAAAGTCGCGGGCAATAGATAGTAATAAAATAAAAAACCGGCCAAGTGCGTGTCGGACTTGCGCAAGAAGGGTTCCGTACTGTTATATTGTGTTTTAAGTATTTGTTGTTTTAAGGCAATAAAAATCGTCATTGTAAAAATTGTCTATCATGGTTCATGAGATACATATTGGGGACAGACAGACAGTCTTAGTAAAAGAGTCCCATTTTTAACCATTGGGTACGGAACCCTAAAAAGGACAAAAAGTCCTGTTTTTGAAGCTAATTTAAATAAATCGTGTTTATTTTTTGAGTAAATCCATAGAAATAAAAATTTATAGCCATAATGTATGTACGCGAAAAACTTCCTTACGAATACATCAAATTGGATAATCATTTTTTGGTCTTCAGGACACGGTATGTTTAAAAGATTTTTTTTAATTGAACGCGGTTGTAGCTTTTGGGTCGGACTAGTTAATAATAAATTTATCTTAAGACTACGTTTCGATCCCGTTGCAGGGACCATGGTCACAAAGACTGACGTAGAATAGGTTTCATTGAGAAAAGATAGTACAACTAAAGAGTCACAAAAAATGAGTGAAAAACGTTTTACTTAAGAAAAATATAACTTTACAAAAGCAGTAGACAACGAATTTATAATTTTGAATGTCTGCGGACTACTACTGCTAGTAAAAATGATAAAACCAATACATTTATCTGTAAAACACAAAACACACACATACAAAACGATTTGCCGTCATACAAATCAATACTCCATCATAAACCGAACTTCAAATACAAAAAACATCACAAAAATGAGACTACTCTAGAAAATTTGTAATAAAAATATCGTTCTTCCGTTTCCTATTATAATTTTTCTACAATACCAATAGGGATGCCAGAGCAAGAGCTTTTTAATTACCCAATGTCAACATGCCTCGGGGCCGCGGATGAATTATTCACAGTTCGTACGCGGAATTTTTTTACCCTGGCCACCCTTTCTTACTTCTTTTATTTGTACTGGTAATGTGGCGGCTTTAAGTGGATGATATGCTGTTTACTCTTTGTGACGTTTTCAATTTTTAATTTTCTTAGGTTTTTTTCTTTATCTTGTCAGTTCTGTTACGGAATGTCCCTTGCAAAATAACTTTTTTTTTTCTTTTATTATGGCTTCGCACGGCTTGTGCATTTAGCCAGTGTCAAGTTATATTTTGCATCAAATTATGACCCGATTATTCATAAATCGGGCCTAAAGTGTTTCAATACAGTCAAAGTCGTCATAGTCCGTCAAGTCAGGGGCTATAGTAAAGCGGTGGCAAGTTTAACATAACCTTAATAGGAGATTTGAAGGCAACGAGAAAACTTCATGTTTGACACTGATTTTTACTGTCACTACACTTGTGCACTTTCACAGAACTAAATTGAATAATATTCCACCAGAATTATACAATTCAACTCGGGTTACAACTAAGTTTCATGAAAATAAAACTGCAGCACGACATGTTGTTAACTCGTTCCCGCCAAAACTCCAAAAATAACTTGTTTGCAAGGAGGTTAGGTTCTTGAAGTTCCTATATGTGTAATGGCGTCAGATGCTGATGTACAAAATGAAACACACGTGACTTTTAATATTTATATATATTATTTCCTCATTTAGTTCACGAAATTACAATCATTTTCATTGGAACGGAGAATTTTATTTCTTTTTTAACACGCGTTTATTAGTTTCACCTGTATGTTTGCTTGTATGTAACCCGACTCTTTTGGGTTCGATTTTCCATTTCTTTGATTCTATTTGTGTATATGCTCAGGTACCTATTGCCTTGCCATTGTTATTTATAAAATAAAGACCTATGAGCCACTGTCTTCTTCTTTTCGTTTCAGGGTCTAAAGCCTTTAAATTCTATCTGACCAATAATGTCACAGCTATGAAAGCATCATTGGCCTCATTTAAGTCGTCCAACGTGCAGGTGTTAGGGCACAGTGAAGAATCGAGGTGGGGAGCACCTTGACCGTTCACTGTGGTCCAGGTCATATTTTGTCCTCTCCCCAGCTGGACTGTGTGCTTCGCAAGAAGCTTTTTCGGCTTTTTTCATAGAGGGGATGTGAAAAGCTCGCTGATCTTTCGGCCAGACCCACTGTACCCACTTAATCGTTTTTAGGATTCCGTACCCAAAGGGTGAAAACGGGACCCTATTCATTTACTGTTTGTATATCCGTCTGTCCGTCACCAGGCTGTATCTTATGAACTGTGGTAGCTAGACAGTTGAAATTTTCCAAGATTATGTATTTCTGTTGCCGCTATAAGTACTAGAAACAGAAAAATAAATTAAGTGGGGCTCCCATACAAAATGGCATGGAACCCGTCATGAACGAGTCCGACTCGAACTTGTTTTAAAAATTCTCGAATTAAATAAAAGGTTTTTTCTTTTCTGATGGACTAAAGGAAGAAAATTGAATTAATTTTAATATTGATACGGAAATCCAATGAACGGAATATGAAATTGTAATTTGATTGAAACATTTAAAAAGGCTAGCTGGAGGGTATTGTTATCTAACCTCCGCTATATCGCCTTGCTCGTTTATACAGGGTAAGATTAAGGATTGGGCATATTAAACAAAGGGGGGTTTTAAGTTTGACTCCTTTGTCCGAAACGAATGAACCTATTATCATTAAGTTTTTGAATATCTGAAAATGGAATGGTCCTTAGTGTCCTTAGCTATATCTCCTGAAAATCAGTTTAACCGTATAAAATGTGCATTTTTAAGCTATTGCAAAGCTTTTATCGTGGGCTTTGAGCGCGGTAAATCAAGAAATTTCGTAACGAAAATAAAACCTAATTCCCCACTCCGCCTACCATGTAGCTCGGCCGAGCGTTCGCTTAACGTGTTTATCTAAAAATATATACTTTACATCATGAAATGTAAGAAAATCGAGGTTTTTATTCGCAAACGCTTCCTGAATTTAGGAACAATTTGGTAAAAAATAAATTGTGTTTTAATTACTTACCATTTTGATAATCCTTATTAAACCTACACTAATATTAATTGAACGAAATATCTGTTAGTCAATTGTGTTTGTGTTATTCTTCTTTGCCCTCTCCCCCGCGTCCTCAGTCCGTCCCTGGCTTGCCATGTTTGCATCGCCACTCACTTTTATGAGGTTCAGAACAAGAGTATAACTCAATTTTTCATCACAAAGATTTATCGTTTGAATTTCATTCGCCATTTTTATTCCAGCTACTATCTCTCCTAGACGGACAGTTGTTTTTCTTGTTTAAACTTGTTTATTTCATTTTATTTCATTGTGATTGTTAAGAGGAATTGATACCCTATTCTTTCTCCATACAAACGTAGTCGACTGTTTCCTCGTTGGTTAATGACACTACAGCAAAAAAAAATATGCTTGGTCATATATTACAATGAGTGAGTCAAAAACCTTAGGCTTGGTTTGTTTTTCTTTATATAGGACCATTTTCGGTGTCCTATATAAATTTCCCTCTCCAATAAAAAAATAAATTTCAAAATCGGAGTACTATGTAAAAAGTTATGCGTGATTATACTTACATATAAAAATACGCCTCCTCCGTTATTTCGTCGGTTAAAAATATAATGGTGTGAACCCTTCGTGCGCGACACCGACTCGCACTTGGCCAGTTTTTTTTTAGTTTACTTATCTCGACGTTTCAACTACATTTCAATATCCATAGTCACGAGGGCAATGCAAATCGTGTGAGTTTCGAAAGTTAAATACATACATTCAGGTCCAACACATAACCTTCCCTTTTGGCTTTGCCATAGTCGGGTAATAAACTATAACGAGCAAAATCCGACTTAAACAACCGTCTTCCATTTTGCGGTACCTATGTGGTATGTTTACAAAGGGGGACAGATAAATAAAGAAATCGCATAATAACCAGTTATTGACAAGCACTCGCTTGATTATTTGTCTATGGTCCCGGAGGACGCGGGGCCCAATCACCATATTATTCGTTCGAGATGTACAGATCGTTTATATTAAAAAACTTATTTTTGTTCGCGATTTCGTTCGCGTAGGGGCTATATTTCCGAAATACTTTCTTAGTGGATGCCTAGTGGAACATGACAATCATAGAATATTTCGTCAGACACTTTTTTGTGAATGCTGGTCTTCCATCAATTTATTAGACGTTATCATGTCAAAAGATATAAGCATTAAAAGTCACGTGTTTTTCATTTTCTCCATCAGCATCTGACACCATTACACTTAAAGGAACTTCAAAAACCTAACCTCCTTGTAAATTATTTTTGTTCGAAGTTTTTTTTTCTATTAATTATGGCTTCGCACGGCTTGTGCATTTAGCCAGTGTCAAGTTATATTTTGCATCAAATTATGACCCATTTTTCATAAATCGGGCCTAAAGTGTTTCAAAACAGTCAAAGTTGTCATAGTCCGTCAAGTCAGAGGCTATAGTAAAGCGGTGGGAAGTTTACCATAACCTTAATAGGAGATTTGGATTGCAATTATTCTTTAACTCAAGATTATACTGTTTTAATAAAAGAAGACACAAGGACTGCCATTTACACTGATAATGTCATTAGCACACAATCAAAGGAACACACTTATTAAATTAATGAGATATCCTTTGTAAAATTATCTTCACGAAATGACGTTTCTCAATCAAATCACTTTATAACTTAGATATTATAGCCGGGAAATACTGGAATAGAAAATCCCGAGAATCTACAAGTCTAAAAACCTTTTTTTTTTTAATTTTAACAGTAATCCTACTAATTTTCTTTTGTAAATATATACTTTAAATACTTAGCTTGGGGCTAGATGGCGATGTCCTGCAATTTCACTAATATTATAAATGTGAAAGTTTATGTGTATGTATGTTTGTTACTTCTTTACGCAAAAACTACTGGACCGATGGCGATGAAACTATCTAGATAGCTGGAGACCTGGATTAAAACATAGGCTTCTTTTTACATAGCGCAGCTAGTATATAATTATTTAATTCCCGATGCTGAAGAAATTATCATCATCATCCGAGCTATGTTCCCGGTTGCATCCCTCTCGGGAGCCCGGGGTCCGCTTTCCTGCTTTTACGTCTCCACTTCGCACGATCTTCAGCAAGAAATTGAATTGCTGAAGAAATTATAACCGTTGGAATTCCCTAGTGTATATCGTAGTTCCCTAACAATCCCCGTCAATACCTCAATATTTCCCTCCACCACTCTATCCACGATACTCAACTCGGCTTGTTTAGATTTTTAAGCAAACACAACCGCACCGAGCCATATTTCTAATTGCCTTAATTAAAGCGATTCAATCAAGAATGTAGGTAGAAAAACGTTAGCAAATGTTTGGTTTTGTATACTCATTTCATATTTATGTATGATTTTATCTTTGCTGGTATGTAATTGATTTCTTTGATCGACTTATTTGTTTATATTTTTTGTTTATCTCCATTATTTTATCATGAAGAGAAAATTGGTCGGAAGTCTTACGGACCTTGGAAGCTCGTTTTTCAAGACCTTAAAAACCCTTACCGACTAAGCGAAAAAGGACTTACATTAAAATCAATTTAAATAATTTACTTGCAAAATACTAACTAGAAACAATAAAATGAAATTGATCGCGAAAGGTTTTATTTACGTAAAATATCCACGTTGACAGATCCAGTCAAAATATTAGAATAGCATCCATGTGTTTTTTCCCTGAGACCTAGACACACAAAACACTTAACTATGACGGACATTAGAGCGCTCGCTTTATTAAAAAAAACTCCAAATTCCCTAATTGTAAAGCTGGATGAGATTAATTTGATTGTCGGGCTTACCCCGCTTGTTGACTTTACCTCGATAACCCACCGTGTCTGGGATGCTCGCTAGTAATTACCACCCTGTAGGTACCTACCTACCTACCTATCTACTGTGTATTAATTGGCCAAATTTTAATTACGTTCAAATAACCGACGAACCGTAGGCTTTACATTTCTGAATTGGATATGTTTTTATTACTTAATTTATTTAAAACTGAATATTTACCACGTTTTTTGTTTATTTCGATATTTCGATGGTCGCAGGCAGACAAGGCTCAGTCGCGGCATCTCCCTTTTGCTAAATGTCTCTTTGGAGTTTATGAGTTTTTTGCTGTTTAAATTGACTTAAGGCGCTCTTCCAGTACCGTGTGTAGGTATTCACATTACCTTAGCGCGCGCTCTCAAAGACGTAGCGTGCTGCGTGCTAACTGTTATATTTGTTCGATATGCAAAACATTTTATCATTATTATCCACAAATATAGTTCCTAGAGGTCAAAACCTATCATTTGATTCATTTTAGAAACTAACATTAACTATTTTTGAATAAAACCCGATAAACGATCTAATAATTCTCTGTTTTCTAACATTTTTTTTATCGAACGAAGTTGTTCATATCATGTTTTCAACCACAATAAACAAAAATATGGTTATTAAACTACAATATCCATTTCTATCCAAATAACAAAAAAAGAGTATTTGATTACTTGAGTTGAGTTGCTTAAAACCAAGGTCGATTTTGGTAGGTTTATTAGCACCTGCCCTTAAATTGATTTACTAGCTTTTACCCGCGAATTCTTTTGCGTACAGCGCGTTCAATTGCAAACATCCTGATTCGTCTATTCGTTTGAATTGTGCGTTGACATATCAGTAATTTATTAATGAACTAGCTGTTGCCCGCAACTTCGTTCGCGATGTGGTTTTGGTTTATTTAGAATACCTAGCAGTTTTCCGCAAATATACTATTTATCGTTCGGTGTAAGTAATAATATCAAAATAGGTAGTTACATTGTTTTTATGTTTTTTAATTGATTTGGCGAAGGCAAAGTAAAGTAAAGTAAGTAGGATGTGTAAGTAATATAATTTTTTTAATAATTTCACACAAATAAAACATAATACACAACAATATAATAAGCTAAAACTAAGTCCAATTCCTATTCGCACAAAACTCTCAACATACTTTGTCTTCCTAGTTATAAGTGTTTTTTGTAAATTAAAGAAAAAATAATTATTAACTACCTTTGTCCCTCGATTCATATTCTTCCATTCATAATATAAGAGGTTATAGTATTTATAACACCAACATCATGCAAATAATCCTACTAATATTATAAATGTGAAAACTTTGTGTGTGTGTGTGTGTGTGTGTTTGTTACTCCTTCACGCAAAAACCACTGAACCGATTGCGATGAAACTCGGTATAATCTATATTAGTATTAATGATTAAAAAAAATGGCCATTGGACAGAACAGATACTCATACTTAAAATAACGCGATGCACATTGAGATCCTTACATATTGATAGCAGGCATTACGTTGAACAAAAAACGCTTTCACACCAAACATTTAAAGCTTCTCGGAAAGGGGGTATTTGAAGGAACGTGATGTCCTATGATTTTACAAAAATGCACGGTGCCCTTTGAGGCTCATACCTATCGATAGAGGACATCGAAAAAAAAAATCAAATATTAATAAACACCAAACCTCTAAAACGTCTTGGATACAATGTTTTTGAAGAAACGTGATGTTACATGATTTTCCAAAAGTGCGCGGTGACTTTATGCCTAAAAGAATTGTGTAAAATTATGTTATTATGCCAAAATCAATTATGCCAAAACCTTCATGCCAAACTACAAAAGGACATCCAACTTATATAGCGTCTCGGAAATGGAATATTTAAACAAAAATGATGTCTTATGATTTTTAAAAGTGTGAGAAAAGAACAAAAAATGCCCTCAAATAAAACCTATAAAGCGTAAGGGCATCATTTATTCACAAAGCAAAAAACATAACATAACACATAATATACCACGCCATACTGAATGTCCGGATTCCTTTTGCAATTTTCTGAATACTTGACCAAATAGCCCAGTTTTTTATTAGGTATATAGATAGATAGATAAATTCTTTATTGTAAACACCAATTTCAAATAACATTAATAAAAAAAATCAAAGCTTAAGTCTAAGTGTTACAAAGGGCTGCCTTATCGCTCAAAGCGATATCTTCCAGGCAACCTTTGGATAGATGGTAGCTGGCAGGGCTACGTAATTTTATTAGTAATTCGGGTAAACAAAATAAAAAAATTTTTTTAACAAATATCTATCTATTTTTTAACCGACTTCAAAAAAGGAAGAGGTTCTCAATTCGTCGGGTATATATATTTTTTTATGTATGTTCGCTGATTATTCGTAAACGCTTGGACCGATTTGGAAAATTCTTTTTTTTGTTTTTATTTTCTAAGGTTTCCGCGATTTGAACTCATAATTCAAACTATTTAATTATAGATAAGCAGGAAATAAGCGCGATAGAAGTGTAACATCGAAGAAGTCTTCGGTAAAGGAGATCGGTAACATTATGTAGTAGTACCTCTTTGTACTAACCTCATTTTCAGTTTGACGTAGGTAGTATTAAATGCAAACTATTTGGTTTCATGACAGCTGTCATCTTGAGCGGAGGCATGTACTGTACCCCTACTATGACTTTTTGAAGCACTCGAAAAATAGAAACCCTTATAAGATCACTCTTTTGTCCGTCTGTCTGTCAGTGTGTCACTACCGATATTCTCAGAGACGGGTGGACCTAGTAAGTTGATTTTTAGGAAGTTTCATAGTAAATACTCAATATAGTATGTTACATCGAATACGTAAAAAAGTCGTGGTAAGGGTACTGTTTCCTTCTGACGTTCGATTAAGTTTTACCACGGAAAAATATTTCGATTTCACATATTTTTAATGTTTTTTCATCAAATATCATAATTATTGTATTAAAGTTAAATTGAAACATACCCTAAATGTTAATCTGATATTTTCTGAACATATTCATGTGGACCTTGGTAAAATCTGTTATGTAGTTTATTAGATTACCTGGTTCAAACAAACAGACAAACAGACAAACAAACAGACAAAAATTCTAAAAACTACCCTATCGTGTTCAGCTAACGATTTTAAGACGACCTGTGTATTTTTTTTCTGGATATCTTACAATTACAGATTTTTTATGTCTACAGATTTATTATATGTATAGATTTTATATTTATGTGATAGTATTCGACAAATCTTGCGTTTCCGACGCCGTGGTAAATACAGTGATAAAAAATAGCCTATGTTTCGTTTCATCATTATCGGTTTAGCAGATTAATTAACAAACAAATTCTCATAAAAATTCCTTCAGAAATTATCTATGTAAAATTATCCACAGTTTAAACTTAATTCGTGGACACCACTATAATAATTAAAAGGGAGAAGAGTTAATCATGTTTACCGTACCCCACACTACGCTCTGATTACCCCGATCCGTAGAGATAAAATAATAATTGTACTAGAATAGAGTGTACATCAAAACATTTCTATAATCAAATATTTCAGTAAACGTAGTACCTACCTCGTTTAACCTTATTCAAAAGACACCTACATTGTTTTTAAAACGGATCCGACACGAATATCGTCCCATTCGCAAGTCATCTTAGAAAAATGATTTAATATTGTTTTTACTAAAAAAATATTTGAATTAGGAATAATAAGGCTTTATGATTATGGTTATGATATAAATTGCTAAATACTAACTACAATTTACGGGTAATCTAAAATTGAATTTTATTTAAAAGACTACAACGTTCATATTTTTTCACCACACTGTGTTTGACACTTTGACAGTAAAATTGGTTCATTATGTTTAACAACTTAAATATAATTAGATGTTTTCACTGTTCAAACGGTAGTAACTTTAACTTTATAACGTCAAATGTGTGTCAGTTTTTCAAGGTTTTGTGTCCGTCGTTTTTTTTAGGTCGAATATTTTGACTAATCCGTCGGTTAGACGAAACTAAATCGTATACTTAAACCCCCTATTTAGACGAAATTGAAGTTTAGACCATCTGCATTTATGACGACAATAGCTTTAGACCATCCGCTGTGTAGACGAGTTGCTAACTTAGACTACATGAGTTTGCGACGATTCGATACTTACTCGTCTAATAGCTTAAAATAGAACCGAAGCACCTAAAGGAAAATCCTAGAAAAAAACCCTCTCTATTGTTAGTAAAACTATTTTATCTCTATACCCCAATGCCCCGATTTTATAATGAGGATTTCACGAATCGATGTAATTTAATTGAGTAGGGGGTTATCATTTTATAATTAGTGGATAATTAATTGCGTGTTTAGATTAGGGATAACAAGATCGGCTGGTAATTTATTAGATCACAGCATCAGTGGAGTCTCGAAAAATCGGAATAAGTAAGGTACGGTCGGCTGCAGAATTACAGACCCACCATAGAGCTCCAAAACGACGGCTGTTATAAGAATGTTTTCAACACAATTGTCTTTATTTGTTGTTGATGTGTTACTAATAATCATTATTAACAAAGTTTTTTTTCTTGCCATCAGGACGGAACTAAGCCGAACTCCGCCTTTACCTCCGTCCCCTCCACCGGCGTCATCGGCGCCGTTAGCGCCGGTCACGTCGACACCCACTTCGACGTCAGCGTCAGCGATGTCAGTCACCGCGACGACGCCTACGTCGAGTCAGGACAGCCCGCGGGAGCCGACGCCGCCTATCAGCGAGGCGACAGCTGTCACTGTCACTAGTGCTGACGTCTCTGTTACTATTACTGCCGTTACGGTGAGTACTACATTGTAAACTACAATAAGTCTTACGTCAGCGTCAGCAGCAACGCTGACGTCGAGTCAGGACAGCCCTGTCACTTACCTATATTAAAAACTTTAAAAACTATTCTATAAAAGGTCGCCGCGCGGACGGGTTACTTTTTGTCCACCATAACACCTACGCTACTTTTCTTTAATCTTTGTTTTGTGCAATATAAAAAGGTACTTGGGTGTTAATTATGTTTAAAATTAAGGCATACCATACATCTTACGGTAGGTATTTGGTTTGTATTAAATGTATTTAGCTGAATTTGTATGTTTTTTGTGTCAAGTAGTCACGGATCACTGAACTAAAAATTATCGTAACACTATGGAAAATTTGTGTGGTGGCACTTTAAAATAAAATTCCACTTTAATGTTTTGTTTGTTAGTTATTTATTGTTAATTTAATGTTGTATTTCCAACAGACATCAATACCAAGTTCAAGTACGACATCGTCTCCAGTATGTGTAGTATCGTGCGCGTCACCGCACGCGACTGTAGCGCCGAGCGCGTCACCAGCGCTGCTTACGCCGGCGTCTACATCAGCGCCGCCTACGCCGCAACCGGCCCAGCCGCCGACGCCTACGCAACCTCCAACTCCTGAGACTGGTAAGTGATACTTATAGTTTGCCCTTGTAGAATAAGCACGGAAATTATTGTTTTTTTTTGTTACTGTAATCTGTGATACGCTAAAATAGTAGTTACGTTATTTTTAACAGGTTTTTTTATGTAACTAGTGCTATTTTTACCCGACTACGGCGAAGCAAAAAGGGAGGGTTATGTTTTTAACATTTTTAATACGCTATGCCACGCCTCGTGTAGACGCAAAGTTAATATACACGATACGGCGTAGTGAGGCGCGGACAAAATGTCTTTCGTCTACAAGCCAAGTTACGCAATTACCTCTGATATTCCTTTTTATTCAAGAAAATAATAACATACTACTCATTCTGTAACGTTAAGAAATACGCTACACTAATATATAAAGAAAGAGATTTATTTTAATTTTTAACAAACTAGCCGTCCCGGCAAACGTAGTTTTGCCATTAAAAAAAGCGGGCTGATTTGTGAATCTAAACCATCCAGGGCGCCTTCCAAACGCATACAAAAAAAAAACATAAAAATCGGTTCAGCCGTTTAGGAGTTCAGTGACATACACACGTACAGTAGAATTATAAATATAAAGAAGATAGGCTCTGAAGCTACTTGATCGGTTTTGATGAAACTTGGAATGAGGATATAGCTGGTTCAATAACAGTAACATGGGCTCCTCTTTATCCCGATATTCCCACCAGATCGGGACTTACGCGGTTGAAACTATACTCCTGCTACGATATTTTTTAATAACTTTCCAATTTTGTTACGTGTTTAGAGAAATGAGACATAATTCGGTTTCCAAAACTGTTACCATAAGTTTATAAAGAAGCTTCAAGATTTTTTTATTTCTAATAAAAAAACACTAATTTCTAATGCAATGAAACATTTAATAACACATTATTTACACTTAAATGTAAAAATATTCGTTTGCGATCACCTTAACACTGATATGTGAAATTCTCTACATACAATATATTTCTTACATTAGATACTAAGTATTTTTAATCGATTTTTTTTAAGTTTTATCATTTTCGTTTTGTTTGGGCTCAAACTTTAATTTTACTATGACTTAATTTCATCATTTAAATAGAATTTCATAAAGTTTTAAACTAAATACCTAAATATTACAAAATCTATCCTTGTGTATAATCTTTTAATGTGTGAAAAGGATGAATTTATTTTTATAGTTTGTGCTTAAAGTGTTTTTTCACTATTTTGACTATTTGATCTGCATGCAAATACAATTTCACTGTGCAAAATGCTCGTATTTATTTTGGTAACTAATTTTCTAAAACTATATATTAAACCGGTATTTTTTTAAAGATACGTTTCACATAACTATCGCATATTTACGTTCACTATTTTTGCACAATTCTTTGACAGAAGGATTAGTTCCGTACGTTTTCTTCGCACGATTTACGCGCACTATTTGCTCCTTTGATTTTAAGATGCAGCACTCGATGTAGAAGGTTCAGGTTGAGGGTCACTGGTCAGGTTTATCGGCGTGTCGTCCCCATGGCATCGCTTTCTATGTTTATGTACGAAGTAATATGATGGGAATTTAGATCCGCAAGTTTTGCATGGGTAGTAATGTAGGGTTGCACGTTGTTTACGATGCCGGCACGGCCAGTTGCTTTCCGTAGACTCTCTCCAAGTATCGTTCAAAACACGCTGGAATCGTACCGGTCCATCGCAAGAAGCAATATCAAACACTGTGTTGGTTGGACATTTCGGCGGCTCCGGATTCTCGATCCGTTCAACGTCTAATTCGCTCGAGGTAGTAGACGATGGCGATGGTGGTGGTGGCGGCGTGGTAGGAGGTGACGGTGCTTTGGCTCTACGTGGTACAGGCCTGTGAGCTCCCGGGGGTGGAGCCGGTCGGGCTACGCAAGGACTCGGACCGAGCCAGGCGCGGTATAGCGACAACATCGCGGCACCGCGGATGCTGGGCGACTGAGCTCGCCATCTACATCCCTCTGCCTTTTGTAGTCGAAGGATTTGAACAATTGTCAATTATAATTGGTGTTTTAACTATTTAGTAACTCGGTATTAAATCGCGCGATCACTTTATGCAAAATACATAGAAATCGGCGTGTATTGGTCACAAAACCTAATTTCTGCGCCCTAAGTGATATTTAACAGAAATAATTTCAAAACTTTGCGATATTTTTACTAAATTCAAATCTTCTATATATATAAAAGAAAGTCGTGTTAGTTACACCATTTATAACTCGGGAACGGCTAAACCGATTTGGCTGAAAATTGGTGGGGAGGTAGCTTACAATCATAAGACGGACATAGGATATTTTTTTCGATATTCCCACGGGATCGGGACTTACGCAGGTGAAACCGCGGGGCACAGCTAGTTTTTGATAAAAATGGACAGTCTACAACAGAATTGCAGACCCATCGTAGAATTTTAAAAACACTATTATTGGAATGTTTTCATTCTATTAATGTTTATCTAATAAATTCAAAAGTTGGAAAACTTTAAACTTCAACTCGACCGGACCTTAGAATCTTGCTTGAATTGAAAACATCCTAATAAAATCAGTTTTAGAGCTCTACGGTGGGTGTGTAATTTTATTGCCTGAATATACCTACTTACTCGTAGCGAGGGGTCCATACAACCCTATCACATGCACTAAAAACCTGTTTGGTGCTATTTGTGTTTTCGGCTTACCTGTAAAGAAATTACATTCCGCACCATGGCTATCTACTAAATCTCATTTAAATTTCTATACCTACCTAATTACCTAAAAGTTTTAAAAAGAAAAAAGACATTTTTGTATATTAAAATCGCCTGAAACCGTTTAATATTTGAATAGATAATATGAAAGAAGCAGAGTAAAGAAATCTTCAAAGGTATTCCCCATTATTGTCCCATCTGATCTCATGGGACCGGTGTGCTGGTTAGGACGGGGTTACGCAGTAAAGAACCAAGTCTTATGTTACCTACCTAATCCGCTAAAAATGAAGGCCCACTTCAGAGTTCTGAAATTGCTATTATTTGAAAGGGATTGTGTATATTGTGCAGGTTTAAACTTAAATTATTAACAATTTAGTAACTTTCTTGTTTATTACTAAAATAAAATCTATCAGTTTAAAAACTCTAGGGCGAACCTGCACTATGTCTGAACAAAAATGTATGTATTGGCACTATGCGTCGAAAGGCCTAATTGTAAATATATAGGTATTTTATCCATCGTCTGGTCACCATATTACAACTCCAGCCTGGATGGATAGCGTTGTGTGCAATGTTGCGCAACATTTGCGGCTTGTATGGCATTATGCGACAGAGCGGTGTTGGCTTAGTGGTAGATACCTCGACTTTTATTCTGAAGGTCATGGGTTCGAATTCCGGCCGGCCGTGCGCCAATGTATTTTTCTTAAGGAAAATTTATGTGCGCTAATTGACATTGCTCTTACGGTGAAGAAAAACATCGTGATGAAACCCGCGGCTTAGGAGGCTCCAGAAGTATTGACAAGTTCTCTCCTATGGAAATGGTCGACTAAGCTGAGAGGGTAGTAGGTGCTGGGCAAGCCTACTCCATCCTAAAAAAAGACCCAATTAGAAAGATTCTAATTACGGTTCAAGTAAAAATATATGGCATTGTGCTTAAACTTTAGCTAAATTCATTTAACGGATAATTTTAAATTAAATTATATTTCAACTAGCTGCGCCCCGCGGTTTCACCCGCGTAAGTCTCGATCCCGTGGAAATATCAAAATAAAAAGTAGCCTTTCTCGAAAAATGGACTATCCAACACAAAAATATTTTTTCAATTCGAACCAGTAGTTCCTGAGATAAGCGCGTTCAAACGAACAAACTCTTCAGCTTTATAATATTAATATATATAACCGCAAAGTCGATATTATTTGACCAGTTTGACACTTTGACTAAGCGTGATTGAGATATTAAATCAATTTATATTTTGCTGTGCAAGTCAACCTAAAAGTTTAAAAGATAAATTAATTTATATTTCGCCTTATCTTTTTCATTGTTCGATGTTGCATAAAACAGTCCGTTTTCAATAACTTTGAATACCTATCAGTGATTGTAAGAAGATAACTAAAATATCTCTTGTCTCTTTACTATTGGGATTTAGAAAGAAATGAATTGTAAGATAAACTTGGTTTATAACATACATAAGTTTATAAAAAAGTTTGTTGTTTTAATTTCGATTTTTAAGAGGAAAGGGTACCGACCCACTCTACATACAACCGTAAGTTGACTGTTTCCTCCCTGGATAATGACACTAGAGCAAATATTTTTGTTGCATAAAACTCATAACTGCCATGACCATGCCCCTATGTTTTGTTTTCTTTTTTTTTAATCTTAATTTATATGATAATTAGAAAATGAAAGAAAACCATAGCCGTACATACATAGGTACAACATACTAAAGTCGTAGAACAAAAGTTGTTTGTTTCGGTGCACAGAAGTAGCCCTCAACGGCTTGCTAGTATAATTACCAATAACCCTGTATAAAGAGTTGGATCTATGTAAAGGTCCCACCGGTGGGCGATGTGGGCCTGTTTGCCGAGCTCAACCACGCGGCAACATTTAACGAGGTACACCATGTTGACAACGTACTGTTCAAATATACGACAATTTAACAGATTACGAGACGTATTTGCTTAGTCTATACGAGACTTTGCGACGGAGTTTGACGGGAAATTTGTGTAAAAGCCCTTCTCTTTCTCAAAACATAGAGCGGGTTCGAATCCCGACCGGCCGGTGCACTAAAGGATTTTTTCTGACGAAAAATTTATGTGCGCTAATTGAAGTAAAACATCGTAAAAACCGTTAGTTTGACAAATTATTTCCTCTGGACACGGTCGACTAAGCTGAGAGGGTAGGTAGTATAGGTGCTGGGTAAGCCTTTTCCATTATCGCAAAGGACCCAACTAAAAAGGTCTACTTGCGGAAAAACAGTCCTTATACAAGTAACCATATTAATTACTTGCAGCACTCCGCGGTTTCACCCGCGGAACCGATTCCGTGGCTATATCGGGATAAAAAGTAGCCTATAGCCTACCCTCGACAAATGGACTATCCAACACAAAAATATTTTTTCAATTCGAACCAGTAGTTCCTGAGATTAGCGCGTTCAAACAAACAAACTCTTCAGCTTCGTATGTTATTCCCAATCAATCAGTGTATCCTCATACCAAGGTTTATCAAAATCGGTTCAATAGTTTCGGAGCCTATTCGTTACAAACATTATAATGTTATAATATTGTGGGGTGCCCAGATAGAGTAATGAAACTAGTCGTCCATTTTGATGGTAGGATTTATTCTCCTAGTAATAACCTGACTCCGTATAACATATTACAGCTTATATATACTACACAGATATCTAGATAGGAAAGGGTAACAGTTAGGTAGCGCATCTGATATACAAACTATCACGTATACACGTGATATTCATAAGATATGGTAAAGACACGTATTTCTACGGTCGCTATAGATTACGACGGAATGTGCAGACACACAGGGATGTGTGTCCGCCACAAATATTATTATAGTTATAGATTATTATAATAACTTTTAAAACACTTTTCAAAAAACTGCATAGTATTCACACTTCTAATTAACAGAAACAACTCCAGTTAATCTAGTGATATAACGCTAAGTGGTCTCAGGTCGGGGCAGTAGCGGGTTCTAATCCCTCCATTGATATAAAATTCTCTGTGTGGACGCTAAGCCGGGGTTATGTGTCAACTGCTACTCTACAGTTTGAACTCTTTACATATTTTATGTGAGTGCGTTCAGTTGATTATTGTTTTTTGACGATTTCTATTGCTGGGCGAACACTCGCCTGCTTGCCTAATGTTTGCGGGTTCGAAATCCGCCGGTGAATGTACACTAATATTATAAAAATAATGTTTTTTGTCGTTTTTATGTTTGAGCGAATAGACTCTGAAACTACTGGATCGATTTTGATAAAACTTGGTATGAGTATACATTTATTTATTGGGAATATCATACTTTTTATCTCAATCTTCTTTTTCTTCTCGTATAGTGGTGTGACTCGCCTATTGTTAGAGTTTTCAGATCGCCTTAAGGCCTCTAACTTGACCTAACGACTACTAGAGGTAGCAACCGGGACCAACAGCTTAACGCGCCTTCCGAAGCACGGAGGGACTCACGAAAATACATTTTTGCCACACTACTAATTGGTTATCCATCGAAGTAATGACCGCGCCAGGCGTCGCTTAACCCGCACGACCATAAACGATCAAACTAAAAAACTTCACTATGCGTAACTTTTATAATTTATAACAGCGCCCCACGGTTTAACCCGCGTAAGTCCCGATCCCGTGGGAATATAGAATAGAATAGAAATAAGTTTATTCATGCCACAAAAAAGACACATACACACAAAATAACTTAAAATACTTAACTATACATACAATCAAATCAAAGACCGGTGCATATGTATACAATTCTGCCACGAAAAGGCTCGAGCTCAGCTAATATGCTACAGATGACTGTAGCGCTGATTTTCAGCAGGAGCCTCAAGTGACACACGGACGAAGATAAGTTTAATTTTGGAAGATTCAATACTAACAATAATTAATTTAAATATAAATATAATACACATATATAAACAAAACCATACTATATTATAACAGAAATAATAGACGCGATTACTTTCAACAAAAAATGACTAACTAATTAAAATAAAACAGTAATAATAATTTTGAAAACTTAATGGTATTAACAATTACTATAATACGAACACTATACCCATTGAAAACGATCACCCATTATGGAAGCCATGAAATACTGCACTACTAATCAAAATATCCTTGCTTTTCAATATATTTTTGATTGGATAAAAGAATAGATTTATATTTAATAGAAAAGTTTCGGACAGTGCGAAGTGGTGGTGGAATATTGTTCCAACATTTCGTGGCACAGTATCTAAAGCTTCCCCTGAACGCTCTCGTACCATGTCTCTGATAGACCAGCAATAGTGTGCTTGTCTTACGAACCTGTCTTGACCACTCCAACTTCTCGTACAGGTAAGGCGGCTGTTGTGTTTGTATAATACCAAACAGGAGTTTAGCAAAATGCAAGTCCCGCCTGTGCTCCATGTTCAAGATTTTGTGACTATTCAGATACGGGGTTATGTGACTACGTGGTGGTACTTTGAAGCAAAAGCGGGAGCATGCATTCTGCACTCTCTGAACAAGTTTAGCAGTCTTTGCGAAAAGCCTAAGTCCATAAACACAGTCAACATAATTAAATCTTGACAAAATGAGCGAATCCACCAGTCTATATCGGGATTAAAGGTTGCGTATGTTACTGCCAATGAATTATTGTTTTCTTACCAAGTTTTAGATTGATCCAGTAGTTCAGAAGCCTGTACATTACGAAAAAAAAAAAGAAAAACTATTTTTATAATAAAAACTTGAGATGTGTCAAGCGACACCCGGATGGAACGAAGTTTCTTTCGATTAATTAGTGAAGGAGTTGTAATAAAATCAAAAAGTGTCGTTACAACTTTTGGTCTCAAGTTTTTCCGTCTAGCCCCCTTTCTCAACGCGCGATAAGGAACTTCGTTCCAATAGGCCTCCGTTTGACCACTATCTTACACGATGGTAAGTGACTATGCGGTCTAAGATTTAGCACGATTTTCTAGCAGATACCTATACGCTTGTGACTCATACACCCCGGGGGCTTTTGAGGGACGTGAGTGAAGTTAGGAAGACAGCAGTGAAATAAAAACTTTTCCGATCCTCCTTTTGAAACCACCCTGTATTCTATCTTTACTCTTTAGCATTTATCCAACATGGCTACTGTCGTTCCGTGTTAAACACAGCTTCCCCGTGGATTTTAAGCAAATATTTATAGAACACTAATTAGCGTTCTGAAACTGCGGATCTTTGCGTTTGACTACGGAACGCTAATTAGTTAAACGTTTAGTTTACAACGGGTTCGGTACACTTTAGACTTTACCACGACGGATACGATTCCATACAAAAATAAATATGTAGCTCTTTTTGTAATGTCTAATATCGGTGTTTCCTTTTTTTATTGTTATTTTCTTTTTTTTATTTATTCATTTGGAATACCAACAGCTTTACAAAAATAATAAGAAACAAAACAAGAAACAGAAAGCCAATTATAGGTTCTCACGAGTAGAAAATAGAATAGTAAGTAAATAGAATATAATATAATAGAGAATAGAATAGTAAAAATAGAGTAGTAGTAGAATAGTATTTTAATTATTTATTACACATTGACATTGCCTAACTATATTAAAATAAACAATCAAAGACATAATAATTAAATGTAATGTAATTAATGATATTGAGAATGCATTTTGAAAATATGTACTGAATTTAATATTTGCAATTTTTATAAATAATTTTAATTTTAATATTGTAAACCCAGTGTGGTGAACTGTTTTGACTATAAATGAGTTTGAGAATAAATGAATTCTATTCTATTCTTGTGAATTTAGTGAAATACAAAGAATAATTTATTTAGTTTATTCAAGATTGAAATTCATTATCATTATAACTAATAATTCATTATAAACGATGCTAATATTTTTTTTTTTTGAAGACCCAGTTGGCACAATGTTCTCCATGCCGGACTGCCAAACATAGGGTTGCGGGTTCGATTCCCGCCTCAGACAAGTATTGATGCTTAGATATTTGTCTATGGTCTGGTTGTTTCATGTTTTAAAATTATATAATATTTACAAAAGAAATAGTATATCCGTTGTCCAGCACCCATAACACAAGTCTAGTTATTTAGCTTGGAGCTAGATGGCGATGTGCACTTTTTTTACTGTTTTTAATTTTTTATTTATTTTTAAATATTTTTTTTTAAAATGTTAGTGTACCCTAGTGCTGTAAGTACTGAACAGTTAATTAATCTGCTACGAATAAACAATATTTGCATAGAGCCAGGCTAATTGGACTACGAATCGCTGAGGATTTGCGCTTTGGAGGGGGGGAGGGAGAATTGGCGCCCAACGTGGGAGTGTCGAACTACAGGATCGAAAAATTAAATTTTTTGTAAAAATGAATTTAGATGGGCTTTTTGCAATAGACTTGCAATATTTATTTATTTATTTTATATTTCTAACTGGGCCGTTCTTATGAAAAATCTTTTTTTTAAATTTGTTGACTTCGGATTCGGACTAAGTATTATTAAAGCCATTGATTGTAGCAGATTGCAACTTATATTTTTCAAGCAACGTTTGGCGCCCATCGTAAATGGGAGATTAACCAGTGTTGCTTAATGACGCTATCAATGTAAAAGATAAAACAAAACTTTAAACTTTTTTTTACCTATTTCTCATTGCATTGGCACAAATACACAAATCGTGCTGAGCCACAACTTAAAAAAAACTATAGGTAAACTTATTAGACTCATTTTTTACTCGATAATAAATATCGACGGGAAGACCTTCCCGTGACCACGATCGCTGCAACTCGATCAAAACGTCATGAAAATATTAAAATAACTAGTACTTATAACGCGATTGCGATTCGTGTAAGAATAAAGATCAGACAGACAAGACTTCCATATTATATACTAGCTGCGCCCCGTGGTTTCACCCGCGTAAGTCCCGATCACGTGGGAATATCGGGATAAAAAGTAGCCCATATTTTTCAATTCGATGTAGCAGTTCCTGAAATCAGCGCGTTCAAACAAAAAACGAAAGCCCTCATAAAGATAAATTTCCCCCCGTTTTTTCCACATTTCCCACCGATTCTTCGCTCCTATTGGTCGCAGCGTGATGTTATATAGCCTTAAGCCTTACTCGATAAATGAACTATCCAACTCAAAAATAATTTTTCAATTCGAACCAGTAGTTCCTGAGATCAGCGCGTTCATACCAACGAATAAACTCTTCAGTTTTATAATATGATTTTTTATTCATAAAAATGTATTGCTGTTCGTTAGTCTCACTAAAACTCGAGAACGGCTGAACGGATTTAACCTATCTTAGTCTTGAAATGTTCGTGGAGGTCTAGGGAAAGTGTAAAAGGCGAGAAAAAACCAAATAATTTCCGGGAAAACCCTAAAAACAGCCCTTTTCTATTTCCCATACAAACGTTTTCTAGAGTCAATTCCTACGGGATCGCGACTTAAGCGGGTGAAACCGCGGGGTGCAGCTAGTTAAGTATAGATATGTGTGTGTTTGTATCCCTGTCTGTCTGTCGAAAGGAAATCCGTTCCAAACGCGTGTCCCGCGACACGTTTTGTTTTTTACTTTTTAAGGTGCGGAACCCTAAATACAGGTAGGTTGTACTTGAATCAAAATGTATAGTTGCATACATTTATAGGTAACATGGGTAAAGTTATCAGTGAGTTAACATTGGAATATCAAACTAAACTAGGAATCACTGTCTGACCTGACCAATTAACAACCGAAACTGTTGATTCATTAAATGCAATACAGGGGACGTATTCAGGACGAGAGCGAAAAATCAATCATATAGATTAAAACTATTCATAGAGTGGGAATTACTGATACTTTGTTCTAGTTAAGCTATTGCATAGCTTTTATCTCGGGCTTTGAGCGCGGCGACTGAATCAAGAAAATCCGCAACGAAAAAAAACCTAACACCCCCCCCCCCCCACTCCGCCTACTATCTAGGTCGGCTGACCGTTCGCTTAATGTGTATGTATATGGTACGACTTAACGAAGCTCGCACAATGCAATTGCTTTACCGCGGCAGTCCCCGAGTGCTACACGATTTTTGTTTGACTGTTGCACCATTGTAGGATGAGGATTTTGTTAATAGATATCGTTAATAAATGAATAAATGTATAGTCCATGGCATAGTCCAGATCCTAATTTAGCAAAAACTATTGTGGATATTCTGTAACATGTTGTTCGAAAATGTCAAGTTGGGAATTATATTAGTGACGTTCCCATCTTGTCTACTATTTGTTATACCAATAGAACAAGTATTTTACACGCGGTTTTGTCCGTAATTTTGTTTCGTCTCGAAGTGGGAACTTCCCTGACCTCACGACTCTCAGAGTGTTTAAGATTCTGCGTCCCTTATGTTAGTTCTTTAATTATTGTAAATGTTTTTTGTAAAACGGTATAATTAAAGAAAGTAAATAATAAAATATAAGTCACTACGGTTTTCAAACAACCAAATCATATCTTCGAAATCCAATAAAGTGCCCATGCCCTCGTTCCGGCCCTGTACGACAGATCTGCATTACTACAAACATACATCTCTGGAGAGAAGCGCCAACTCGTACCCAACAAGTCTGGCTTTGATTTCACTGTTATAATTCCGTATTCGGTTATTGTTTAGTACGTTTTAATAATACATGAACATTGGGAGCCGCTAATTTAATCTAGATGATTAATTCTTGGCGCTGTAGTGTCTGGAACATATTGTGTGCGATGGAGTAAGATTTGCCCAGTAGCTATAGTACCCTCTCAGCTTTTTCGACCGTGTTCAGAGGAAATAACTGTTCAATACGTCTGGAGCCAACTAAGTCGTGGCGCGTGGGTTTCATTACGATATTTTCGATTTCCTATTAATTCATTTTTACAAAAAAAATACCTGATAAATATTTAGGTAATATTTACCATTTTTTCCGGATATAAGACACGGTGGTGCAGTAAAACTCAAAGACCTGACTGCCTATTGGAATAAAATGTTGCATACAGATAGCAGCTGAATGAACGGCTAAAAAGGGATTTTGGAACAAATAACGCTTACGCGGACGTAGTCGCTGGTAAAAGCTAGTATTACGTAAAATCCCTGATGTTTCGTTTCTCTGTACATAAACCAGCTAATCTAGCCTAATGAGATAACCGGGTGCCTAGTTAATATTTGAGCAGCAGTGATTTACAGCCAGCGGGCGATGGCGGGGCTAAACTCATGTTAATATGCAACAGTATTATCGTATTCGATACGGGTTTGTTTTTATATTGTTTAGCGTCCATTTTGGAACAATTTTTAAACCCCCGACGCTTTATATTATCATTTTATATGAAGGTGTTTTTATAGGTAAAGAGCGGTCCCCCGACGCGACAATATTTAATCAAAGGAATTCAGATGTACCTACTTACGTAGGGTCATAATTTCGGGGTTATTTTTTTTCTTTTTGTAGGGTTTCATTCATAGTTTGTTGCTTGTTTTAGGCTTTTTACGTCCATACTATTTTTATTATTTTGGTATTGACTGACTCTAAGGTTCGTCACTTGCAGCCCGAACATTTCTAAAATTCGATTCATAGAATTGTAGAAACTGGAATTGTCCATATAATTTTGAAACAATTTGTATATCTATTTTAGATTTATTTAAATGTAGGTTTAGTTACATCAAGTTTCAAGATGTCCTGAATGACTGAAAACAAGAGATTTGTAGCCAATTCAACCGAAAATGGCTGTTATGACGAATATTTTTTCGTGTCACTTCACATGAAGAGCTGTTTATGTTTTTTTAATAAATAGTCAATTGTTCTTCTTCATCATCTTGCCCTTACTTATCCCAATTTTTTTGGAGGTCAGCGCAGTAAGTCTCTTGTATTCGAACTCATACTGATTTACGTGATTTGGCAAGGATTTCATGTCCTCCGACCTTCTTGACTGGTGCTGTCGATGGTTTATTTAACGCAGCTGCCTAAAACTCGCCTTCTATAACACACACGGGGGCAATGCCGTTGGTCTATTCTATGCCGGGGACCACATGGCTTATAATGTTATATGTCTCATATCATGGGGTTATGGAGCCCCAGACCTTTGAAAGGTGTGCGTTTAGGCGAGGCCCTTAACAAGTTTATTAACAAAGTATGATGTCTAAACCAAGCGATTATCCCTGCCTGCGCTATAAAATGCAGCTAAGAATAACCTCCGGTTAGATCTATTGATAAACTACAGGAGAAAACTACTTGGGCTATCAATAGATAAATATTGCAGGACATTCCACACATCTGTGTTTGGCAGTCCGGCATGGTGACCATTGTGCCAACTGGGTCGTCAAATTGTGATGAGATGGTTACTGAAGCACTATGGATTAAGTACTAAATATATATTTTTTTGTTAACAGCTGTGACAGAAAGAACAACATGGTCGACGGCTCCAACAGTGACAGTGACGTCAACGACAGTAACCACAGCACTGCCGGCGTCGACGTGTGCCGTCTGCAACAACCCTGGAGCTACGAGGACCGTGTCCAGGAGTAGAGCTGTACATTATGGCTTGAAGGTAATGAGAAGAGATGTGCGCCGATTACTTTATGACAGGCGGCGGCGGCGTAATCGGCGCGGTAGGCGGTTATGAAAGCAACATGGCGGACTTTTTTTAGTTTTATCTTTTTGTATGAAACTAGCTGTTGCCCGCGACTTCGTCCGCATTGGAGTCGAAAATGGTTCTCATAAGATTAGACTGAGGATTAGACCAAGAAATCACGTTGTGCCATACAAACTTTGTCCCACTTTTTCACCCCCTTAGGGGTACAATTTCGGAAAATCCTCTCTTATCGGATGCCTACGTCACACAAAGAAAACACCCTCCAAGTTTCAGGTTTCTACGATCAGCGGTTTAGGCTGTGCGTTGATCCGTCAGTCAGTCAGTGATTCAGGACAAAGAATTTTATATGTATAGATTGACATAAGACAACGTGGTATAGCGTTAGATAAATAAAATGGTAGACTATCTTCATCTTATGCCAATTTCATACACTGATTTATATCAACTTTATACATAAAAATCTGTCGATTGGAGTTTTTGGAGGATTGGATTGTCGGCAAACCGCTCAATTTCAAAAGTAGAACTCAAGATTACTTTTTTTAATATCGCGCCGATTACGCCGACATAAAAGCCGGCGGCGGCGGCGTGCGCTACGCCGATCGGCGCACATCTCTTTGAGAGAGTTGTTGTAATTTTACATTAGCTAAGAGGACAAAATATCGAGAGAAGAAATCCAGCTGTTCCAGCATAACGCTGAGGTGCATCCATACTGCAGATACTTTTTGTTGGGCAATGTTTTCGAGCAACATCGGATAACAAATATGTATTATTTGTTGTTCAATTTTTGTTAGATAGCGGGATACGTTTTTATTCCGATGACGTTTCAAGCATCATTTTCACGAGATTGGATTTTGCGGGTAGATCTTCGTATCGAACTACCTCTCTTCACGCGCGTTACAAAATAACCATATAAGTTTAAAATTCAATATTACCCTTTTTTTCCAGGAGGAGATGGTAGGGTCACTAGTATGCGAAGCATGTCACGGGCGGTGTGTAGTGTCGCGGTACCCTCAGTGCGGGGTTGGGAACTGCAGCGGGGCGCGGGGGCGGGCGAGGAGGTTGAGGCACCTCCCGCCGAGGTGGTACGACCTCCCGACTGACACCAGACATCAGATCAGTACTGAGATGCGTAAGTATTGACTTTGGAGTTGTAGCCTAGAGGACTAGGGGAATGTTGTCAGGGGGGATTACTGGGTGAATGTTGTCTAGATGATATTGCCGGGGAATGTTGTTAGGGGGATATTGCTGGGGAAAAGTTGTCAAGGGGATATTGCTGGGGAAATGTTGGCAGGGGGTTATTACTATGCGAATGTCGTCCAGACGATATTGCCGGGGGTATGGTATCAGAGGGATATTGCTGGGGAAAATTTGTCAGGGGATATTGCTGGGGAAAATTTATCAGGGGATATTGCTGGGGAAAATTTGTCAGGGGATATTGCCGGTGGAAGTTTTGGCAGGCTGTTATTACTAGGTTAATGTTGTCCAGAAGATTTTGCCGGGGACTTGTTATCAGGAGGACATTGCCGGGGGAATTTTGTCAGGGGGATATGGCCGGGGAATCTTATAAGGGGGATTAAATATTTTATAGTATACACTAGAAATCTTTACCATTTGAATTATTCAATTTAGTAAAACATTTTTTGTGATTAAAAACTTTTTTCAATTAAAATATTTTACGTTACCTTTACAGAAATACCACAAGATCTAAGTAAATGTTGCCTAGCTTGCTTCAAACGTATAACGCGTCGGTTGGAAGCTCTGGGCGAGGGTTCGGAGCCGACTGAGGATGAGGCGAGCCGTTTCCGCGCGTTATTGCGCGAATATGGAACCGCGTGGGATCGTATGGCAGCGCATTGTTCACGATTACCAGCTAGTTTGAAGGCCTTTTATTATACTTATAGGTGAGGATTTTATGTCTAACTAGCAGCGCTCCGCAGTTTCACCCGCGTAACTCCCGATTCCGTGGGAATATCAGGATAAAAAGTAGCCTATAGCCTTCCTCGATAAATGGACTATCCAACACAAAAATAATTTTTCAATTCGAACCAGTAGTTCCTGAGATTAGCGCGTTCAAACAAACAAACAAACAAACAAACTCTTCAGCTTTATAATATAAGTACAGATTTATCTACCCAGTTGGCACAATGGTCACCATGCCGGACTGCCAAGCACAGGGTTGCGGGTTCGATTCCCGCCTCAGACATGTATTTATGCTTAGATATTTGTCTGTGGTCTGGTTGTTTCTATGTATTATAAGTATATATTTACAAAAGAAAAGTATATAAGTAGTATATCCGTTATTTAGCACCCATAACACAAGTCTAGTTACTTAGCTTGGGGGTAGATGGCGATCTGTGGAATGTCCTGAAATATTTATATTTATTTATTTATCTATACTATAATCTATCTACACTAATATTATAAAGAGGAAACATTTTTTTGTTTGGAAAGAATAGGCTCCGATTTTAATGAAACTTGGTTTAAGGATTCATTAGGAATAACTAAGTTTTTATTTTTATCCAGATATTCCCACGGAAGGAAGTTACGCGGGTGAAACCGCGGAGCGCTGCTATGTCTAAAATTTATTGGATAGCTTCTCGTTCTCTGAGCTTTGAAATCTGAATTTTGTTACCATTAAAAAAACCATTAGCAAAACCTATTGGAACTTTGTGAAAGTGGCCGACTCGCACTTGGCCGGTTTCTTTAATTAGAATGATCAAATACATGTTTTTGTTTCAGAAAAAAGCTTCAATTAGACAGTATAATATCTGTAGCAATAACATCGAGTTCGTCGGAGCACGACAGCGACACGACGTCGGCCCCGTCGCCCCCCCGAGCTCGGCCCCCTGGACCCCCGCCGCGACCCTCGCTCACCGTCCGGACCCGGGACGAGTACGACTCGTCCGCTACCGAGACGGCTGACGAGGAGAACGATGCACCTAATACTAATAAGGTAAATTCATAATTAACGTCTCGCAGGACACGCGTTTGGAACGAAGTCCCTTTAAATATTATTTTTTTCATATTAATATGTACAGTCGGCTGCATAATTGCAGCTCCCGGTAGAGTTCAAAAATTACTATTATTGGCATGTTTCCATTCTAATAATTTTTGTTTGATAAATTTATGAGTTAGAAGACTTTAAACTTCAACTAAAGTAGGTGCCTAGAATCTTGCTTGTGTTGAAAACATTCTTATAACAGCCGTTTTGGAGCTCTACGGTGGGTCTGCAATTATGCAGCCGACCGTCACTACATAGTATAAAACAAAGTCGCTTCCCTTGTCTGTCCCTATGTATGCTTAGATCTTTAAAACTTCTCAACGATTTTGATGCGGTTTTTTTAAATAGATAGAGTGATTCAACAGGAAGGTTTTAGCACAAAGAAAAAACAAAACTACCACGCGTACGAAGTTGCGGGCAACAGCTAGTTATATACAGGGTGTATTTTTATGTGGACCCTCAGGGCTTTATCCTAAACTATAAAAGATAGCGAAAAATGCAGAAAAAAGCTCTGAAAAAGAAAACCCTAGCCAGGAATTGAACCTGTTGATTTTGCAAAAATTGTTTTCAAGAATTGATCGCTATCAGCAACACTATCCATTGGTATAAAAATATAGGTATTCCCTTTATTAATAATTTCTAATTGTTTGTTCACCTCCCCCGCAGTGTCCAGCACCGGCAGCGCCAGCACCAACGCCACCCACATCGACGCCCGCATCCCTCCCCACATCGACGCCGGCATCGACCCCAGCGGCGACCCCGGCGGCCCCAGCCCCAACGCCTCGTAACGGCCCCGCGCCGCCCCAGAACGTACAGGATGTCATGTTGAACTTCATCGAAATCAGTCTCACGCGGGACTCGAACCCAGTACCGCCTGCTATCAAACCTCATACTATTAAAGTAAGTAAAGTATTGTTCTTTAATTGGATAATGAACTTACGGGCCGAAAAGTTATAATAAAGATTGAAAAAATGTCTTTAATATCGGTCACAAGAAAAGATATAAGAGATAAGAGCAATAATAACGTATTTATGACGTCATAATTAGTAACGGATATAAGATAAGAGGATGTAGGTAACCTAACCTCATGTCATATTTTCCATCACTACAATATCTTTAATAATATTGTAAAGATTTGATTGATTGTTTGAATTGAATAAGCTCTGAAACTACTGGACCGATTTTGATGAAACTTGGTATCAGAATACATTGAATAATTGGGAATGACATAGGCTACTTTTTATCCCGATATTCCCACGGGATCATAAGTTACGTGGGTGAAATCGCGGTTATTATGTTTTTGGGTCAACGCAACGTTACGGTACTATTGAATCGGTAGAATACTGATGCTTCAGTATTGTACTGATAAATCAACAGAATATTAACAGATCACATTCCCCCCGCAGGTATCACCGTCCCCGTTACCTCGCACGGAGTCCCTCGCGACGCTCTCTGTAGTGACCTCGACCCACGCGTCGACCGCGCCGCGCTCCCCGCGCCCCGCTACCATCACCCCGCTCTCAACGAGCGATGACGTCATGCTGCTCCACATAGAACCCAGGCAGGAGCCGCTGCTAGATCTCAGCGTTAAGCGACCGAGGCACGATCTATATACACATCATAATAAGGTATGTTTGCGATTGGTTAAGACCCTAAGTTATTAAGATTATAAGTGCTGAAAGGGTGATAGAAGAAATGAAAAAAAAAAATCGGATACACGGACAGACGCACAAGAGAGTGAGCTTATAAGGGTTTGATACCTCAAACCCTTATAAGCTCACTCTCTTGTGCGTATATTCCTTATTTCCTTATTATATTTTCCTTATTATATTTAGACCAGAATATTCCTTATTTTTTTAGGGTACCGTACCCGGTACCCTAAAAAAATAAGGAATATTCTGGTCCGATGGACCAGCTGGATCGACCTAAATCCTACTAATATTATAAATGTGAAAGGTGTGTGCGTGTGAGTGTGTATGTATGTTTGTTACTCCTTCACGCAAAAACTGCTTGGTAGTTAATTTAGATATGTTCTTGAATATATTTTTTATTAAGTTTCGCAGTGATACAATGAGAAATTAATAAACATTTTCTCTCTCAGCTCTACAGAAACTCAACAGAATACCAATACAGACAACCAGAACGTGAATCACCGAACCAATACAACTCGAAACCCAAGCCCGTCTCCACCCCCCCACGGCCGACCCTCAAACCGACCCCAGCGAAGGGGTCTATCACCCTCGGCACCCCAGTGGAGACGAGATTCGACTCTAGAAGAACACCCCCCGAACCTAAAGCCGGGTCGATCACGGCCGGCACCCCCGTACATGGTACACATCATATACAAGATAAGCGAGGGTATGATTACTTCAAGAGGAGAAGTCCGGGGGGTCCCTACTATGCGGCTACGAGTCAACCGAGGCCGCAATCACCTTCGTTTTCACCGGTAAGATGGTTTTATAAAGGGGGCTCCATACGCCAACGACCTTGGTACACAGCCTACTAAATAGTTACTACCGGCACCGGTCGCCTTCGTTGGTGAACATTGTTGATTGTTACGTATGTGTTTTGTTTCTCTCAAAAGTGCTGAGATGGAATTGTAGGTGAAATCATTACCGACATTTTGGTATGACTTTGAGCCAAAAATTCCCTATAGTTTTTAAGCCATCCTAAAATTAAGAATTAAAACTAGTCTAGCTTTGAAATGACAAGGAATTTTCGTCTCAAATTACTTTAAAATACGATTCCATCTTTGCACTTATTATAAAAACAAAACACACTCGTTACAATCAACAATGTTAGTTGTAAGCTACGGGTATTTCTGGCGCATTGCGGTTGGCAGCATAAGCAGCCTTAAGCCATAGAGTAATGAATACTGTTACATATTATGTCATTTTATATTGTGCTTCATTACATAGTATAAAACAAAGTCACTTCCCGCTGTCTGTCCCTATGTATGCTTGGATCTTTAAAACTACGCAACGGATTTTGATGCGGTTTTTTTAATAGATAGAGTGATTCAAGAGGAAGTTTTATATGTATAATACTTGCATAATACAGCCGTGCGAGGCCGGAGCGGGTCGCTAGTAATCTATATGCAGGGTTATTGATAATCATATTAGTAAGCGGTTGAGGACTACTTCTGTGCACAATTAAATTTTATTCTACGACATTTGGAAATTCAAAAATGTTATTTGAAAATTATGAGGTTAAATGATGTATTACAAAATTACGATAAATATTTATTTCCGCAACGTAATATAAAAATAAGAAAATGAACGCATATTATTTTCACTTCTGGGCGTGTGACGTGCATTATATAATAACTCGATCTCCATATTAACAAAATCTCTGTTCATCCCAACAGACCGCTTCAACAGCGTACTCCCGGAGCCCGTACGGCATGGAACAACAGCGTCAGATAATAATAACAGACTTCATAACCTCCCAACAAATGCACGGTCCGGGCAGACGGGGCACGGAGCGGGCATCCAGCCCCGCGCCCCCAGCACCGCCCGCAGCACCCCCAGGGTACTACGCCGCGGCGAGACGTGAACCTGTGTCCGTCATACAGCGACACACGCCGATCTATCCGCACCATCACGCGCATCCCGCTATAGATCCCGCGCCACGTAAGTACAATAATCAATATTACTCTCATTGTTGAGCCAATTTTTCATACATGTGTGTCCACCACAAACTATGACAGCTAAGCTACGTAAAACTAAAAAACTGTGAGCTAAGCTAAACTAACTTAGCTTAGTTGGCCATGGACAGTCAGCTTAAACATTGAGTTTTATATGGAAGTTCCATAAAAGTCATACATTATGGCAGCTTTTGCATAATCGGGGGACGACAAAGTATAGCATTTAAAATTTACCAACTTAAAATTTAATAATAGTAATAATATACCCCAAGATGTTATTTTGAAAATTCCCTGAAATCGGCATCAAAACCAGAAATCCACCACGGCTTAAATCCTGTGTCATTTTCCTCATGAAATATCCTATTAATATTATAAATTTGAAAGTTTGTGTGTGTATGTTTGTTACTCCTTCACGCAAAAACTACTGAACCGATTGCGATGAAACTCGGTAAGTATATAGCCAGATATCGGGATAAAAAGAAGCCTATGTGTTATTCTAGGTCTCTATCTATCTACATACCAAGTTTCATCGCAATCGGTTCAGTGGTTTTTGCGTGAAGGAATAACAAACACACACACACACACACGCACATACACACAAACTTTCACATTTATAATATTAGTAGGATTTATTTATTTATTTATTATTAAGAGCCTACACTGTCCCACTGCAGGGCGAAGCCCTCTCTACCTTTCTTCCATTTATCACGATCTATAGCTATTCACACACCAGTCATAAAGTTTCTAAATTTCTAAATTTCCGACAGCTGGTCAAGAAGCGTTCCTATCGTTAGTGGACGTGGCGTCAGCCGCGACTGCGTTACCGGTACCACGAGGTGAACCCAAACCGGAACCGAAACCACAGCAGCCTCACCATCAACAACATCATGACGTCAGGTAAGGAATTCAATGTTTTACCTTTTAAACGCCAGATATTTTTAAATTAAACTACAGACGCAAACCAAGCCGCAGTCTAAATATGATTGATATAAAGGAGTTATTAGTTTGTGTATGATGTTTGTTACTCCTTCACACAAAAACTACTTGACCGATTGCGATAAAACTCGGTATCTAGATAGCTGAATACCTAGATTAACACATAGGCTATTTTTTATCCCGATATTCCCACGGGATTGGGACTTACGCGGGTGATACCGCGGGGCGTAGCTAGTAATATTATAAAATTGAAAGTTTGTGTGCGTGTTTATGTTTGTTACTCCTTCACGCAAAAACTACTAAACCGATTGCAATGAAATTCGGTATGTAGATGGCTAGAGCCCTGGATTAACATATAGGCTACTTATTATCCCGATATTCCCACTTTATCGGGAGTTAGGCGGGTGAAACCGCGGGGCACAGCTAGTCATTACATAGATAGAAAGAAACAGAATACTATATACACAAAGTAAAGTCATCATCATCCGAACGATGTTCCCGGTTGCATCCTTCTCGGGAGCCCGGGGTCCGCTTTCCTGCTTTTACGCCTCCACTTCGCACGATCTTCAGCATCCTAGTTTGTAAGGCCATTTGCACGCATATCACCCTTGACGACGTCAAGCCAGCACTTCTTGGGTCTACCCAGTCTGCCACGACCCGGCGGAGGCGCCATGGCAAGACATTTGTTCCCCACGTAACTAGCCGGTTTTCGCAAAGTAAAGTAACATAATGAATTGTTTGTTTTAGAGTAAACGTCCGGGACAAGTACCACGGTCCGCTCCAGTACCAAGTGGTCGATAGGAGAGTTACACCACAATACGTCGACAGGGAACGAATACATAGACACAAGTAAGTTTATCGTAGTTATGGTCACCATGCCGGACTGCCAAAACACAGGGTTGCGGGTTCGATTCCCCGCCTCAGACATGTATTTATGCTTAGATATTTGTCTGTGGTCTGGTTGTTTCTATTATAAGTATATATTTACAAAAGAAAAGTATATAAGTAGTATATCCGTTGTCTACCACCCATAACACAAGTCTAGATAGATAGATAAATTATTTATGTAAACACCATTTTCAAATTACATTAAATAAAAACAAAGCTTAAGTCTAAGTGTTACAAAGGGCGGCCTTATCGCTCAAAGCGATCTCTTTCAGGCAACCTTTGGATGGACAAGAAGTTGAGGAAGGTGAAGGGTAGGGGGGTCTAGTTACTTAGCTTGGGCTAGATGGCGATGTGTGGAATATCCTGCAATATTTATTTATTTATATCCGCCCCCCCCCCCTCCTGAGGTCGTCTATTGTTTAGGGCAGAGGCTACCGCGATACCTCGAGTGTATTTCTATAAAACTTAAATTAAAATTTCAGTAGTGAACGAGCAATGGCCGCGATGCAAGAACGACACCACGCTTTAGTAGAACAACAGCAACAGCACCAACAACAGCAACAACAGCAGCACCAACAACAACAACAGCAACACCATCAACACCAACAACAACAGCAGCAGCAACATCAGCAACAACAGCAACAACATCAGCAACAGCAACAACAGCATCAGCAGCAACAACAACACCATCAGCAACAGCAACAGCAGCAGCAACAGCAAATGTTACACGAAAGTCGACAACATCATATGCAACATCAACAGGTAAAATTAAATTTATAATATACAAGTTTTAAACCTCTTTTTTGAAGTCGGTTTAAAACAGCATTAGCGGTGATGACGAGTCCATCTATCCTCATCATTCGAGCGATGTTCCCGGTTGCATCCCTCACGGGAGGTCGGGGTCCACTTACTACCCTACCCAGTATATCATAGTGAACGTCTATGTTCGATTCCCGCCTCAGACAAGTATTTATGCTTAGATATTTGTCTGTGGTCTGGTTGTTTCTACGTATTATAATTATATATTTACAAAAGTATATAAGTAGTATATCCGTTGTCTAGCATCCATAACACAAGTGTAGTTACTTAGCTTGGGGCTAGGTGGCGATGTGTGGAATGTCCTGCAATATTTATTTATTTATGTATGTGTGTTTGCAGGCGATGAACTCGGAGGCGTCTCGTAATGCGACGTACAACGCGAACAAACATCGTGTTACGACGACTCCGCATCATATTGTTGAGAGGAAAGACACGTGAGTAACACTTGTATTATACTCGGTTTTAAAACCATAAGATAAAGAACCGGCTTTTTAGTATTGTTGTTAAAGCGGCAACAGAAATACATCATCTGTGAAAATTTCAACTGTCTAGCTGTCACGGTTCATGAGATACAGCCTGGTGACAGACAGGCAGAAAAATAGCCATAGCCAAAAGTTTTAGAACCATTAATCGTTGGTTCAGATCCGGCTCGAAGGACCATCTAAGTGTACAGTTCATCACTATACTGTCTGTCTGTCACCAGGCTGTATCTCATGAACCGTGATAGCTAGACAGTTGACATTTTCACAGATTATGTATTACTGGTGCCGCTATAACAACAAATACTTAAAACAGAAAAAAATTGGGTGGGGCTCCCATACAACATGTTACGGAACCTTAACGGCTCTTGGTCGGTTTTGCATTTTAAAACCGACCAAGAGCCGTTAAGGTAAATGTCAAACAATGTCAGATTAAACTAAAGTTATTTAAAGCGGGATATTCTACATGTTATTTTTGTATTACGGCTAATATGTTTCTATCTATACCCAGACGTCCCCCGGTCCCAGTGGCGGCCGGCCAGGCGGCAGGTGCGGCGGCGGCGGCAGGTGTGACGGGCGGGGGCCCCCGCGCCGAGGGCACGCTAACAGCCGCCTCGCTGATAGACGCCATCATTACGCACCAGATCAGCCAGACGTCGGACCAGAGGTTCCCTGCTAATGTAAGTATACTATGGCGTATTTAGCACTTTACAGCGCCATCTAGCCCCCAAGATATGCAACGAGGCTTGTGTTATGGTGTCCAGATAAGAAATAGAAACCAATTGGGCTCGAGCACATTCATCTACCCAGGGTCTTTTGATTTTGGGGTGAGGTGAAAAATCCCGAGCTTATGAAACGACACACGACACACATCATACACTACCTTAATACACATATATACAACCATCACACACACCCATTGTCTGAATTTTTGCCTAGGATGGCGGGGACTCTGCTTGTCTTGGGACACGTCACACTCACACAACACACTCTTACACAAATACATACATATATACATTTTACAGAGCCTGAGTAGATTTAATAAATTTAATGTTTTATGTTATGTTCCATTATACATATGTAAGTAATAGTTTACTGTCTAATCTCCACATATATACAAAACATACATATATACATTTTACAGAGCCTGAGTAGATTTAATAAATTTAATGTTTTATGTTATGTTCCATTATACATATGTAAGTAATAGTTTACTGTCTAATCTCCACATATATACAAAACATACATATATACATTTTACAGAGCCTGAGTAGATTTAATAAATTTAATGTTTTATGTTATGTTCCATTATACATATGTAAGTAATAGTTTACTGTCTAATCTCCACATATATACATAACATACATATATACATTTTACAGAGCCTGAGTAGATTTAATAAATTTAATGTTTTATGTTATGTTCCATTATACATATGTAAGTAATAGTTTACTGTCTAATCTCCACATATATACATAACATACATATATACATTTTACAGAGCCTGAGTAGATTTAATAAATTTAATGTTTTATGTTATGTTCCATTATACATATGTAAGTAATAGTTTACTGTCTAATCTCCACGGTTTCACTGTAATTATTTCTTTCAATTGTAATCTTTCCTGGACCCTCGAGATACAGGACATGTTCCTAGTTCGAGGTCCATTGTTAGTATTAAGTACTGTTTGTATCATTTTGTTAAATAAACTATTATTTATTATTATTAGAATACTTATTATACTTTTCTTTTGGAAATTACATATATATACTTCTATATGTACATCTACACTAATATAATAAAGAGGAAAGTTTTGTTTTTGTTTGTAACGAATAGGCTCCGAAAGTACTGGACCGGTTTTGATAAAACTAGGTATGAGGATACATTGATTAATTGGGACTAACTTAGGTTACTTTTTATACCAATATTTCCACGGGATTGGGACTTACGTAGATATTAATAATTATTATTGGCTTAGTGGTAAATGAAAAAAAAGCTCGATGTATGGAGATATTATATGTGTAAATGAGAGGGTAAGATCTATAATTGAGTAGGCTAAAATGGTTCCAAAATAACCATAAACAAATATCTATGAGCAGATATTTTTGGTCTGGGTGTTTTCCATTATTCTATCAGATTTCTGATCACCATAACACAAGCCTACTTGCTTACCTTTGGGACAGACACTGCAATATACGAGCTAGACATTTGTAGTATCATTAGTGAGAAATAGCATCATTTTATTTCTACCTTGTGTTTTACCTTCCAGCCCCTCCAACGCGACGAAGGCCCCGCCCCCGGTGCCCAGGGTGGCCCCGCCCCTGCCCCGGGCGCGCCCCCGCCCTGCCCTGGCGATCGAGACGACCATCCCGCTGCGCACACGACCAGCTTCAAGCTCGGGGACTTAGCTTCTAATATTATAACAAGGGACTTTGCAAGTCCCACTGCTTCCTCATTGTTACATAAGTAAGTAACATTTATTATTGCTTGACGACCCAGTTGGCACAGATATTTGTCTGTGGTTTGGTTGCTATGTATTATAAGTATATATTTACAAAAGAAAACTATATAAATAGTATATCCGTTGTCTAGCACTCATAACACAAGTCTAGTTACTTGGTTTGAGGTTAGATGGCGATGTGTGGAATGACCTGCAATATTTATTATTATTTATTATCAAATACAGAGACACAACAGAAATAGTAACTTAAATAGTATCTTAAAATAACTATGCCAAGACCCCTTTTATCAGTTTTTTTAATGACCCAGTAAGAAATTGTAAAAGTAAAATATAAAAGTATTAAATTAATTGCGCAACTACACTGCAATGCGTTCAATGTTAAAACCTTAATGTGGTGTTTTCAAGTTTTGACTCCAAAGATTATGTTTTCGTACGATTTATGCATAAAATCACAGTTTGAAGTCAAAATATTGCATTAAGTTTTAATTTTTTTCTTCTATTTTTCATGTATATTCTTTTATAATAAGCAATATTTAACGAAACCTTGTCGTAGAGTATTTTTAAATTTGAATTTTCCTTTATATTTATCTAAACTCGAGTATAATCTTTTTTGGGCTACACTACAGGTTTAGAAGTTTGTTTAATTGTTTAGATTCAGTTTACTGTTATTTATTTACTTTTGTACGTGTAGTTTAACTACAAAATAAAGTTATTTCTTTCTTTCTAAACCTCTTTCCTTTTACATTACAGTAACAGATTCTCAGTAGCAAGTAGCGAGGGGTACCCCACGGCGACAACAGGGGCGTCGAGTTACTCGCAGACGACGACGACGACGGGGACAGGGCAGGGGCAGGGGCAGGACGAGTGGAAGCGAAGAGAGAACCCTAAACATGCACCCTTCCTAGAGCCCGTCAGCCCGCCCGGTAACCATCATAACAGGTAATGATAATTACATTTATTTATCTATTTGGACACCCACCAACGGAAAAAGATTACCCGGCAGACCCCGTCTAAGGTGGCGAGACGATATGAACAAAATGACAGATTGGCAATCCGTCGCACAAGATCGCGATCAGTGGAAGGGGAGTAGAGAGGCCTTTGCCCTACAGTGGGCCACTACAGGCTCTTAATAATATTAATAACTAGCTGTCCCGGCAAACGTTGACCTAACGAACTCAGACCTAACGAATATACACTAAAAAAAAATAATCGGTTCAGCCGTTTTAGTGGAGTTTGGTAACTAAGACCGCTACAAGATAATTTTATATATATATTTCACCCGAGTAACTACCGATAAAAAGTAGCTTGTTACTTCCAATGAATTATCCGAAGAACTGTATCCTCATACCAAGTTTTATCAAAATCGGTCCTGTAGTTTCGGAGCCTATTAATCTTTCCTCATTATAATATTAGTGTAGATTAATTATACTAGCTACTAATTCTGTGGAAATTTTCTTATAAGTGCCTTGGGGTTACAAATAAACTTGTTTAATTCTTTCTTTCTAACAATGACATTTGAATATGTTCACAGAAGTAGTACAACTGGCACGTCGACGTCCGGTCCGCGGCACTACGTCGGCGCGGGGGGCTTCACGACGGCCTTCGACTACGTCAAGACACGCATCGTGGAAGTGATGCGATCGGACGGCGACGACAGAACGAAGCAGATACCTCCCTTCCCTACGGCGTACGCCTTCCCCTACTCGGCGCTGAACGTGGCCAGCGCTGCGAGCGGGGAGTCGGCCCCCGCGCCTGCCCCCGCGGCTCCGGCCCCGGCCCCCGTGCCCCCGGAGCCCGCACCACTAATGTCCGCGCAGTACGAACCCCTATCAGACGAGGACTGACCGCTCATGTCTTCCACTGTATACACTATAAAACTGACAAAGTGAAGTGAAGTGAATTGTATATAAAGTTGTAGTGTTATAAATAAACTCGAGTTGTAGTTATACGAATAATTTATATACATATGTAAACAGTGTATCGGTATATATGTATATTATTATGCATTTGTAATTATACAGGTTTAGCTAAGACTTACTGTTTAGAGATTGTAGTTAGGTATGGTTATAAATAATTTGTATGAATTATGTCTGGGGTATGTTTTGGCTAGAAGTATACATGTTAGCTCGTATGTTCGCCTCTCTATAACACACATATGAGCATTTTTGCATTTACAATGCGTCAATTATATCCATTTACGTCAATTACCAGGTAAATGTACAGATGATGTTTGGGCTTAACGAATAAGACCAATTTGTATTTAAATCTTATTCAGTTATTCAAATCTCAGTGTGTTGCTTACAATAAATGCTACAAAGTCGACCTCAAATTTAACAGCATACTTACCTTTCGAATATGTAAATGATTTACGTTCATTAATATTGAAAAAATAAAAACTCAAAGAATCAACACGAATCGCAAAGAAGAACGTTTCTAAATATCTAATCTGTATGAGATTTTAAGGCTTATTTAAAATTAAAAAAAGAACAGTTCCTTTACGTATCAATACATGGCAGTGGTTAATAAAAAAAACCAATAGATATAAAAATTAACGAAGTTCTTATATGCCACAGATTGCAGCACCGTCGTACCAAAATAAAAAACTTAGATGTAAAAATTGACGAAGTTTGTAAAGATGGCTGTATAAGTTCACTTAGTAACAGGGTTAACTAAAAAAAGTTCTATTACACCTCTATAGATGGCAGCACCGGATTAAAAAACTGAAAGATGTAAAAATCGACAACGTTGAGGCTGTATAAGATTACTCTTAATCTTTGCCTAACCTGGCCGGGTAAAATTAAAAATAAAACATGTTCTCTTAACGAGAGACAATGGTACGATCGCAGCGCCATCGATTCAGCGATTTATGGAACTAATTTAGATTAAAGATTTATAATTTAAAATCGTGCTGAAATTTTTTAAATAGAAACCTTATTTTCGAACATTTTGGCTGGAGTTGGCCAGAGACAATTTTCCCTTTATACAGCGCCATCTACCGATAGATTTAAAAGCCCCGAACGAGCGTTAATGAATATAATTGTTGCAATGTGTTAATTGTTATAATTCTGAACCGGGTTGTGAACGCAAATATAGGCAAGACAATAAATAAATATTGACAGTCATTACACACAGCGCCATCTAGCCCCAAGCTAAGGAACTAGTTTTGTTAATATGGTGGCCAGACAACTGATAGAATACTTCTACATTTATTTTGTAAATATATAGA
Organism: Idaea straminata; assembly: GCA_951213275.1. Classification (NCBI taxonomy): domain Eukaryota; kingdom Metazoa; phylum Arthropoda; class Insecta; order Lepidoptera; family Geometridae; genus Idaea; species Idaea straminata. The sequence goes on along the minus strand of OX577866.1, from coordinate 10,851,956 downwards.
ATAACACTCAGACTAGGAACTATTTGTTCGGCTGCGGGAATCGAACCCGCGACTTTCTGTGTCGTAGGTGGATTGTTCGCCCGCCGCGCCACAGAGGTCTAATAGACGAGGATCGAAAGATCGACACGACATTTGATAATTCGTAATATTATTTTTAATTAATTCTTGAAAGACTGGCTTTTGTGTATAGGTAATATCACTTTGATATCCTGTTCTATATCAAATTTAAAAATATATATTGCAAAATTGTATTGTTCTTAAACTCATTGACCGTAAACGTCTTTAAAAAACTAAGGGCGACTTGCGTTGTGCTAGAACATATTTAGGCTACATTCAACGGGTAATCTAAAACTAATTTCTATTTAAATAACCACAAGGTTTATATTATTCCATCAGTTTAACAGTTGATTAAACATGTTTAAGGTTTAAACCGTTTTTTTTTGCAAGTCAAACAAAGTTAGGCTTTGGATTCCGAATTCAAATGAAAAGCACAGACCTCCACAAGAAAATATGTTACTTAGATGTAAACGCATAGAATACTAAATGTATTTACTTGAGTCTTCCGCGCGGTGGCTTCGAATTGCCAAGGAGGTTATGTAGGTTCATAAAATCTAATTGATAATCAAATATTTACTTTATTAAATCACTACATAGTATAAAACAAAGTCGCTTCCATATCTGTCTGTCCCTATGTATGCTTAGATCTTTAAAACTACGCAACGGATTTTATTGCGGTTGTTTTAAATAGAGTGATTCAAGAGGAATCATATAAATGACAATTGACGTCTTAAAAACTAAGATGTAGGTTTTGGAGATGAACAAAAAACTTGAACTTCTACCATGAGGTAGGTGTGATTGTGGTCGAACGCTGACCTATTTGTAAATAATGACAGACAGATAGACGGACGGACAGTGTCTTAGTAGTAGGGTCCCGTTTTTACCCTTTGGGTACGGGACCCTAAAAAAAGGTATCGTTATATCACTGCCAACTTTGCAATATTTTCTCAAATAAATTGAAATAATGTCAAGAAGAATAATCCCTCCATAAATAATATATTTATTATTAAATACTGAATGTTTCCTTATTTAAAACACAGATAAAGCTCTTAATAAAAAATAACACAAAAAAAAAATTAAAACCAAATCAAACTTTGTCGCTTCAGGCCCATCTTTTTGGGTCAGGATTTAATGAACAATAGAATAAAATAAAGAGTTTTTAAATTAACTACAACTATCTTATGATTGTCTTTATGCATGCAATATAAACTATCAATAACTTTAATAAAATAAATTCTGTTATATAATATTCACCGCGCGCTTTATCAATTTTTATCAACAAAACTATTAGGTTACAATATTCGCGAAATGTATTTAAAGTAGTTTGAATCGCGAAACAAAAAATAATACTGTGAATTCTTTGTTTTATTTTGTGAGTGTGCTAGGTTATATCGTACTTACAACGCTAGATAAATTGGCACAAAACTTGACTAACAGTAATACACACTAAACTAAGAATATAGAGAGAAACATTGCTAAATTATGTCCAAGGGTGTTTACCAATAAGGTATACACAACTTTGCCTTGATAATTATACTAGGTTTAAGGTTCCTGTTTCTGGTTTAAATACAAACCACTCAGTGCGTAAACTTAGTATTAAATTAGGTTGAAGACTAGGCCTAACCAAGGCATTTAAGAACTTTATTGATATCTGTTACTTTTTCTATGAAATTCAATGTAAATTAAATATAATTTGACCATAGTTGTATGTCGTGTTTGCGTTCTCAACCGGCTCCTAAAGCGTTGCTGTGTAACTTGACTGATTATAATATTACTTTGTGTTGACAAGGGGAGGCGAACGGGCAATCTCCATAATGTGATTTCTTATAAAAAAAAAACTCTAATGTATTATAAATAAGTAGCCGAAACGAGCGCGTGTCATCTAAACGTGAGAAACAAAGTTTTGGTGGATACATCAATAAATAAGATGCAAATCAATGCGTTTTTAGTGTTTTATTTACCTACTGGCATTACCTCGCGGTTTACCCGCGTAACTCCCGGTCCCGTGGGAATATCGGGATAAAAAGTTGGCTATGTCACTCCCAATCAATCAATGTATTCTCATACCAAGTTTAATTAAAATCAGTTCAGTAGTTTTGGAGCCTTATCAATTCAAAGCAACAATCAAATCTTGTTTTACCTACTATGTCCACTGTGCCCCTAAATTACCTCAATTAGACCAATAATTCTGCCGTAGCTGTGTGGCAATATTGGTCGAATTTAAAGGCTTGTACCCTGACACGAAAAGAAGAGTTATTCTCAGTATGTCGATTTCCTGGAAATCAAGAAGAATTCGCCTGCTTAAAAAAAGAAGTCCCCTGTCTGTCTAAACGCGTTAATCTCTAAAACTACTGAACTGATTTTCATAAGGTTTTTATCAATGGACCATGACTCCATGTGGAAGATTTACATTCAATGTAACAGAAAAAAATGTTACCGTGCAAAGTTATGGCGAGTCGCTAGCTATTTATATTAAAATACCAGCTTATTTACTGTATAAAATATCGTCGTTGGTCTGTAAAAAGTACTAGGCAATCAGAAGTCAGTAGAAGGTATAAAATCTCACTTTCTACGCTATCTCTCTCTTGCCGCAATTTCCTCTTTCAGTTACCGTGTAAATGGTTTGATAGTAATTGGTCTGAAGTACTAGGCGATCAGAAGTCAGTAGAAGGTATAAAATCTCACTTACAACGCTATCTCTCTCTTGCCTCAATTTTTCTCTTTCCGTTACCGTGTAAATGGTTTGATAGTAATTGGTCTGAAGTACTAGGCAATCAGAAGTCAGTAGAAGGTATAACCACACCTGTAACGTTATCTCTCTCTTTCTTCAATTGTTCTCTTTCCGTTACCGTGTATTTGATAGTAATTGGTCTAAAGTACCAGGCAATCAGAACTCAGTTGAGGGTATCCTACAAAAAACTGTCAGATATCTTAATGTGAAGTCATGCTCGAGTTAATTGAATTATTTCTCCAGTTTTATTATGGTTCCGAACCCAAACGGTAAAAACGGGACCTCATTACTAAGACTTCGCTGTCCGTCCGTCTGTCTATCTGTCTGTCACCAGGCTGTATCTCATAAACCGGGATAGCTAGACAGTTGAAATTTTTACAGATTTATTATTTCTGTTGCCGCTATAACTATAACAACAAATACTAAAAACAGAAAAAGTAAATATTTTTTGAGCATGTTTTTAAGAATTTTAAGTTATTTTCATGTTTACTATTTTTTAGGCAATATTTTTTTTGTTAATTATACTTCCAAAAGGGCAGGCAAAAGACGTGCCAGCTGCCAACCTGTGGCTAAATCAAGGGTGGTCAATGGGAATAAACAATAAACAGAAAAATCCACACAGGGCCGGCCGTTGAACCGCCGACATTCGGAAGTATCTAACAACTAGACCAAGCAAAATGGGTAGAAAATTGAACTATTGCCAAATATCTAAGTACATATTTATACAAGCGCGTACTTTGCCAAACATCAACACAACGAAGTAGATGTCTATTTAAAAAACAATTGAATAATGTTAGACGAATTCAAAAGTCAGATTGTGTGTAATTTTTAGACCAAACTTGTGTTTTTTTGGGTACAACAGAATTTCAACATGCTTACAAAGTTCCTTTAAAACATTATTATGGGAAATGCTTTTGACTGATTTGTGTGAGCTAAGTGTGCCTACAACATTTTTAGTAACTATTCTAAGAGATAAAGTCAGTTTTAATTGTGTTGATTCAATTTTATAGCTGCTACTGTTGTGTTGTACAAGTTAAGCAACCTTTAGTGCGATCGTTACTTCGATGGGTGACCGATTAATTCTGAACCCATGTGTGCTTTGGCAAGTCGTCGACCTGAGTAATAATAAACCTACAACAAGAAAACAAAAAGAAAATAAATAAAAGAAAAACTTAACTGACTAATCTATCAACGTATAGCTAAAACCAATGGACGAATGGGGCTAAAATAAGATATATGGATAGCTATTATAACTATCAGCTAAGATAATTTGGAAAATTCAACACCTACGCTGACGAAGTCGCGGATAAATGCAAGTCCAAATACATAAAAGGAAATCTTGATTAAATGATATATCAAAAGCTCAGCTCAAACCAATGGGCAGATCGACCTTATTGGCACACATATAATAGACAACCGATAAGAAATTATTTTGGAAAAAAAACACCTAAGTGGAGAAAATCGCTAGTTTATAACATAAAATGGAACATAGTCCCCGTTTTTCATACAGTAATCCAAAGAGCCGCGCCTGGACTGGAGTGACTGTGTTCTCAGCGTATCTCGTGCTTCTAATGGTTGAAATATACATTGAAATATTTGAGAATAATACTCATTTACGTATTTATAACGAATTTTGTAAAATTTTAGAGAGGTTTAAATTAATTTAGCACTTAAGAGAAAAGGGTATCGGGTTCTCTCTGCCAAACGTAGTCGATTGTTTTCTCCCTGGATGGACACTAGAGCAAATATTTATGTTGCATGTAACTTATAACTGCCATGACCATGTTTCCCCTATGTTTTAGCTTTTTAAATTTAATTTCTATGATAATTTAAAAAAAATAACCAAAACATAGGGGGCATAGTCATGGCAGTTATAGGTTTTATGACACAAAAATATATGTGCTAGTGTCATTATCCAGGGAGGAAACAGTCGACTACGTTATGGAGAGAGCGCCGGTACCCTTTCACCTTAAGGATGTTGTGTTTTATTGTTCATCTAAGAATAAAAAGTCCAGTAAAATATATATTTTTAATTAATTCTAAACAGGTACAATCTTTTCCTTTATTATAAGTGTAGATTTTATAAATTGAGGTTTTTTTATGATGAAATTATACCAAAATGTATTTTCCATGAAATAATTCACAATTTAGAGGTGACAGGCATTTTGTGTTTGCCCCTTACGAGTTGCCATTGCGTCAATTAACGAAGACTTCACACTCCAGTCTACTCGTAACTACGGCAGGTGTACCTCAGCCGAAACATCAAGCTGATTTCCAAAATAATTATCCATAATGCAATCGCAACCCGTTTCCCAAACCGGATTCGAACTCACACCTCCCCATGAAGAATACAATGACTTGAAAACAAATGTAGCCAGGGGCAAAAAATAAAAACAGGTATTTTGATTAAATAATTACTTTAATTAAATAGAAATTATATCATTTAACTTTTTTTATTTAATTGATAATTAATTATAAATTAAAACCATACATTACATCCTATTTCTTATATCATAAATCTTAAAGTTTGTGTGTATGTATGTTTGTTACTCAATCACGCAAAAACTAAACTACTGGACCGATTGCAATGAAACTCGGTATGTAGATAGCTGGAGACCTGGATTAACACATAGGCTACTTTATATATATTCCCACGGGATCAGGACTTACGCGGGTAAAACCGCGAGGCTCAGGTAGTTTTTACAATAAGACGAGATATAGAGGCTTTCCCACGAGTTTTTAACGCACTCGATCAAACGTCAAAACTCGTGGTAAGGTCTTAAGTTCAACAGACGAAATTGGCGTTTTCTGAGCATAGAGAAAACTTATCACAGAAAAATAAATATAACTTTTCTTTCATAGATAAAAATACATAGACTTAAACCTATTTTATCGAAGGAAATGCAATAAATTATAGGGAATCAATATGGTTTTTATCTCGTAAACATGTCGCTTGCAACAGTGACGAAATATCGAGATCTATGAAATCAAAACTAAGTAAATATTTCGTTTAACTTAAAGACTAGTAATTTAAAAGTAAATGAAATTGAAAAATATAACTTTCTATGTCAGAAGGAAGAAATTAAACTTCAATTTAAAAGTTTTAAATGTTTAGCGTAGTTTTAGCACCCACACGGTATGGAGGTCGCCAGTTCAAACCTCGCCGCGGTGCTAAATTATGGATTTTTCCAGATATGCCTAATGCTGGCTATTATAAAGAGGACATATTTTTTGTTTGTAACAAATAGGCTCCGAAATTCTGGACTAATTTCGATGAAACTTGGTATGGGGATACACTAATTAATTGGGAGTAACATAGGATACTTTTTATCCTGATATTCCCACAGGATCGGAGCTACGCGGCAGAAAACGCGGAGTGCAGTTAGAAAATAATAAGAATAATGTTAATTCATACATTTTTGATATGTCTTGTATGAGTTCTATGGACGCCTTGCATCGCTGACTTCACCTCGTCAAAGAAACTCGCAGAGTTGTGTATCGTTGTACCGCCTAGTACTACTCTCACACCCGGGTACGCCTGGAATAAATACACATTTATTTATAATTTAAAAACTTTACGTTTTTATTCTAAGTCACCTAGACTCATTATTTTTTTAATTTGCTTCAAGGTAGACATTTTCTCCTCTAAATACTACATAGTATAAAACAAAGTCGCTTCCCGCTGTCTGTCTGTCCCTATGTAAGCTTCGATCGTTAAAACTACGCAACGGATTTTGATGCGGTTTTTTAAATTGATAGAGTTATTTAAGAGTAAGGTATTTAAAACAAATCTACCACGCGTACGAAGTCGCGGGCAACAGCTAATAATGATATAATAGGGTGAAAAGATATGAAGGAGGGCTTTGCCCAGCAGCAAGACAATCCAGGCCAATAAAAAAACCCCCAATATTAATGATCAAAAATGGCTCAATAATAATAAAAAAACATTGGAAGAGATAAAAAAAGAAAAGAAGGAAAGAAGTCTAGGAGCGAGTAGGAATAAAATGGGGAAAAATGAGTTCCACTCTGTGAAAAAATCAATTGAAGGATCCATTCTTACTTTTTATTTTCGCTTCTGGCTACCCAAGGTAGCCAAATAGAGTAGCCACTGGCAACTGTCTGTCACAATAAACAAGTGCGTCCTTCCTCATCGACGACCCATGGGACACTGAGTGAGGCGCAGCTTACAAGTAAACATTTTACTGGCTGATGTGGGTACGTCGCCAGGAAGCCAGTCTCCACAAAGCGCATCATCGGTCGTAGCTTCGCTTCCAAGCTGGCGATGTCGCCACACCATCGCCAGGTGAGGTAACTTCCATACATTTCAATACGAATTAGTTGGATACGTAGCTGTGATGTAGGGCCCTTACTTAAAAAGGCAAAACAACCTTCAAAACAAGCTCTCAGGAGCCCACCCCCCGAGCAACCCTCGGTTTTACCTACCTGGTTGATCTGTTGTACAGCATAAGCCTCCTCGTAAGTGGCGCCCCCTACAATGAACACTATCACGTTCTAGGGGTCGACGCCCGTATGACAGCTCCTCACCCCCCGAGTTACCCTCGGAACATGTTTACCTACCTGGTTGTTCTGTTGTACGGCATAAGCCTCCTCGTAAGTGGCGCCCCCTACAATGAACACCATCACGTTCTGGGGGTCGGCACCCGTATGACAGCTCCTCACCCCCCGAGTTACCCTCGGAACATGTTTACCTACCTGGTTGATCTGTTGTACGGCATAAGCCTCCTCGTAAGTGGCGCCTCCTACAATGAATACTATCACGTCCTGGGGTCGACGCCCGTATGACAGCTCCTCACCCCCGAGGGTGGGGTACAGGTTCTCCCGCAATTTCCCTTTGATTAGATCTTCGAGTGTGTCCTTTAGGAGTGGCGTGTGTTGTGTGTAGATGTTTTCTACACCATTTAAACCCTGAAAACAAAAAGTTGAAAATTTAGCTAAATTAAGGCAAACTTACAAGTTGGCAACACTTGAGCATATACACAAATAGAAAAAAAAAACTTCTTTTTCTAGATTACAATGAAATTTATAGTATTTTGTGACATATCTAGTACTAGCTACCCCCGCAGTTTCACCCGCGTTAGTGTCGATCCCGTGGAAATATCGGGACAAAAAGTAGCCTATGTGTTAATCCAGCTATCTTAATACCGAATTTCATTGCAATCGGTCCAGTAGTTTTAGCGTGAAGGAGTAACAAACATATATACACACACACACAAACTTTCATATTTATAATATTATCGGATAGGATAGGATAGTAGGAAGTAGGATGTGGAAAAAAGATATAAGCATTTACAGTCACGTGTTTTTCAGTTTATTTATATGTCTCATTATCATTTTTTTAGTTTTTTGTGACTCTTACTTCCTATGATAGTTAGAATATGAAAAAACCCAAGACATAGGAGCATGGTCATGGCAGTTAAAGGTTTCATGCTACAAAAATATTTGCTCTAGGGTCGTTATCCAGGGAGAAAAACAGTCGAATACGTTTGTATGGAGAAAGATCTGGATACATTTTATCTTAAGACATACCTTGAACAATCTCTTAGTAATTTTGACAGCATCCTGCAACCCGAAAAGGTCGCTCTGCCTCGCGTGAGCTCCTCCATACTCAACCACGTTCACTACAGCTTTCACTAGCTGATCACCAACACCTAGGGGTTCATAAAAACATACATGGTGATTTTTAAATGGGTCTTTTGGACCATTTCCTTAACTATGGGAGATATTAAAATTTGGTGAAAGAAGTCACTTGCCAGATTTTGGCAAAAACTAATAAATAGACAAATAATCAATATTTCAGGACATTTCACACATCGCTATCGAGCCCCAAGCTAACCCATAACACAAGTCTAGTTACTTAGCTAAATCATATAAGATATACTTCTTATTTACTTTTTTGTAAATATATACAAATATCAGTACATAAATACTTGTCAGAGGCGGGAATTGAACCCGCAACCCTGTGTTTGGCTGTCCGGCATGGTAATCATTGTGCCAACTCGGTCGTCATAGTGAAATATGCTCAAAGGAGTTGCGTGCCAGATTTTGACAAGTTTTCTCAAAAACGAAAACTGCATCATTTGATTTTACGATGACACACGTCACATGACCTTCTATGCATACGTCTGTATGGACCCTTTTAGAAAAGAGCACAAGAAACAAGAAAAGAATAATTTGAAGGGAGAAGCAAAATACTCGACGCTGGCAAGATGCGCAGCATAGAATATACACAGTCGCATTCGCCATTACAAGAAAAAAAAAACCCTTGATGTATCTAACTCTGTTCGTACTGGGCATGATTGGGTACACCAAGTTGGAAACAAGAAGGGACTTGGCGCTGGCGAGTTATATTTTAGAGGTATTAAGAGGTAACATATGTAATCCGACCATACTGGAATCGGTCAAACTATATGTTCCGAATCAGTACATAAAGCGGCGCCATACACGAAAACCGGCACTATTCGCGGTGCCCCGTGGTAGGACCAACCTAGTCAAAAAATCACCAAGGTTTACACACACTAAATTTAGTTGCCGAACAAATTGACGTATTCACATGGGAAGAGTGAATTCCAAAAAGTAGCTTTATGGATTATTTGTTATAATTAATTTAAATTTGTTTTAACTACACTATTGCATTGGGGAATCCTGTAATTATATATGTAGTTTTTCTGATAAATAAATAAATAAATAATATCTGTAGTTTCTGATCCTTATGTGGAATGCGGCGGTACATCTCCATAGCAGTGTAATATCAAAATACTACGTTCACATTGTTTACATTGTATTCTTGTCTATAACTTTTACATTCGGTTTTACTTGCCTGCTTTATTACACGACACGAAGTCATTAACCTAGCCAGAAATCGAACCTGTTAATATTAATGAAAAATAATTACTTTATATACAATATTATAAAGCTGAAGAGTTTGTTTGTTTGTTTGAACGCGCTAATCTCAGGAACTACTGGTTCGAATTGTAAAATTATTTTTGTATTGGATAGTCCATTTATCGAGGAAGGCTATAGGCTACTTTTTATCGGGAGTTACACAGGTGAAACCGCGGAGCGCTGCTAGTTACTTTATACGACCCAGTTGGTACAATGGTCACCATGCCGGACTGCCAAACATAGGGTTGCGGGTTCGATTCCCGCCTCAGACAAGTAATTATGCTTAGATATTTGTCTGTGGTCTGGTTGTTTCTATGTATTATAAGTATATATTTAAAAAAGAAAAGTATTTAAGTAGTATATCCGTTGTCTAGCACCCATAACACAAGTCTAGTTACTTAGCTTGGGGCTAGATAGCGATGTGTGAAATGTCCTGCAATATTTATTTTATTTATATTTTTGAATTATTTCATATGTAGTGTTGTTAAATTCCCGAAAACAAAAATAGTATAGCCAATGAAAGTAAAAAGCTAATTTTTCTCTTTAGCCGCGTCGTGTTCGCGAACTTTACGCATATAATACAAACCTCGAGCCTTGAGAGCCTCTATCAATGAGGGTAGCGCGTTCGACGCGTGCTTCTCGTATCGTAGCGCGTACAGAGCTACTAGTTTAGCCGCGTCATGTTCGCGGACTTTGTCGTTTTGAAGGAGAGACTTTAAACTCTGAAACGTTTACGAAATTATTAACAAAAATGTTCTCACTATTCCCACGACCCAAATATTTCACAATTATTGACAGAGCGAGCGAAGCGTCTATGTTTCAAATCTGTCCATATGCATGTATTTTACAACCAATCTTGACAAAACAAACGGTTTTACTTTCTTATAGATGTTTTTTGTCGTCGAAAAATTTATATTAGAGGGATTACTTCCCCGAAAAAGGGACTGAAAGGGGGCTACTGGATATCTCCGCATGATGACATCTGATTTCAATATATTTTTTTATATAAAAGGTCATCAGTTGGTCTCATACCGATTTTGTAAGATCTGAATAGTTATTCTATTCCTTATCAGATATTACCAAATTTTGATAGGATAATATTTATGTTTTTACGAAATTTTTATGCATTTTGAGGCGCTCCTTGAAATGCAGTAAATTGCTATATTAATTGTTGCAAAATAGTTTGTACTCGCGTGGTCTACTATTCACAGAACTACTTAATATATTGTTTTGTATTTAGTATAAATGAAGTTACTTATGTAACTCATTGTTGTATGTCCGGGATGGACAAACTGTTGATGCCTACCTACTATAATTTGTCATCTTATGTACACAGTTTTTCAATAAATATTCTTGATTCTTATAGTAGAACTAACTGCACCCAGCGGTTTCACCCGTGTAAGTCCCGATCCCGTAGGAATATCGGGATAAAAAATAGCCTATGTGTTAATCCAGGTCTTCAGCTATCTAGATACCGAGTTTCATTGCAATCGGTCCAGTAGTTTTTGCGTGAAGGAGTAACAAACATAGAGACACAAACTTTCACATTTATAATATTAGTAGGATAGTAGATGTAACAAACCTGTAAATGTTTGGAATGATCAGCGTGACACGCCAACTGCTGCTCCAACTCGGACACATCGAGGAGACAATGTCGTCCGACTTGCGACGACAGCTCGCCGACAACTGTCACGTGCTTCGTCACTGTACCAGACATTTTCTGTTGAAAAATCAAACTCCTTAAGGCGCTCTTCCAGTACCGTGTGTAGGTATTCACATTACCTTAGCCCCCGCTCTCAAAGACGTAGCGTGCTGCGTGCTAACTGTTATATTTGATCGATATGCAAAACATTTTAGCATTATTATCCACAAATATAGTTCCTAGAGGTCAAAACCTATCATTTGATTCATTTTTAAAAACAAACGTTAACTATTTTTGAATAAAACCCGATAAACGATCTAATAGTTCTCTGTTTTCTAACATTTTTTTTTATCGAACGAAGTTGTTCATATCATGTTTTCAACCACAATAAACAAAAATATGGTTATTAAACTACAATATCCATTTATATCCAAATAACAAAAAAAGAGTATTTGATTACTTAGAGTTGCTTAAAACAAAGGTCGATTTTGGTAGCTTTAAGGAAAAAACCAAATTCACAAAAAAGAATTTTCCAAATCGGTCCAGGCGTTTTCGAGTAATCGGCGAACATACGTAAAAAAAATACATATATACGCGACGAATTGAGAACCTCCTCCTTTTTTGAAGTCGGTTAAAAAATGGCGGCTTTTGATAGTGATGCGTCTACATTTTTAACGGAAGATATCTATTTACAAATCAAAACAAAAAACTGCAACAGAAATACATAATCTGTGAACTTTTAACTGTCTAGCTGTCAAGGTTCTTGAGATACAGCCTGGGGCCTAAGTCTGCTAACACAATTGTGTTTCAATAGAGTGTCGATGGAATCGTTATAGACATTTAATGTCAAAAATATGACATTACATGTCAAATTGGTATTCTTCTGATGTTAACTATTCTATCGAAACATCACTGATGCACCACTGGGCTCAATGGAATCTCGATAGTTGTCAAAACGGTATATCTCTTAGCAACATATACCATGTTGCTAGGCAACACCAGCGACGTATCTGCATTCCATTGAGACTCCATAGCGATTCTATTGCGATGTTATTAAAACTTTAGCAGAACACCAAATAAAGTAACAATCTCGATATAATATCAACAGAGTCTCGATATAATAACAATGATAAATCCTTTAACGCAAAATAGCAGAATAAGGCCCCTGGTGACAGACAGACAGTGGAGTCTTAGTAGCAGGTTCCCGTTTTTACCCTTTAAGTATGGAACCCTAAGAAACCAAAGAGAACGATATATGAATTTCTCATCGAGAACAAAATACGATTCAAACATTTATTTTGGTAACTTCATTTTCTATAATCAACCCTCATTTATTGATTTTTATTAGTAAAAAAAAAAATATTATTTCTGTAAAAAACCTTCAAAACAAAGTTCTTTTCGATTAATTAGTAAAAGAATTGTAATAAAATCAAAAAGTGTCGTTACAACTTTTGGTCTTAATTTTTTCCGTCTAGCCCCCTTTCGCAACGCGCGATAAGGAACTTTGTTCCAATAATCATCAAAGACAATTAATGATAAAAATTCTAATGAATAACTGCTGTATAGTAAAAGCAAAAAAAAAAGAGAAATTAAATTTAAAAAAAATTACCTTGAACAGAGGATATTGTTCAACAAAGTTCTTCATATCAGAGATGCTTTCAACTTTCTGATGACTTTTCGCTTTCTTTTGAAATTCGTCCATTAGAGACTTTATCGTCTGACCTATTTCACCGAAGTTCGAATACAGATTCTGGAAAAGATAAATCATATTTTTTTTTTAAATCAATGAATAGATGGTGGTAACTTAAGGTGAAAGGTACCCGGCGCTCTCTCCATACACTAGCACAAATATTTTTGTGCCATAAAACCTATAACTGCCATGACTATGCCTGTCTTGGTTTTTTCATTTTCTAATTATCATAGAAATTAAGATTTTAAAAAAAAAGAAACATAGGGGCATGGTCATGGCAGTTATAAGTTTTATGCTGCAAAATTATTTGCTCTAGTGTCATTATCCAGGGAGAAAACAGTCGACTACGTTTGTATGGAGAGAGGCCCCGGTACCCTTTCCTCTTAATGTAGAATTGTCTTACGGGAATGTTCAACAATATATATTTCCAAGTACACACTTTATATCCTTTGAAGTACACAATTCAACCCCTTTTTTCTTCTTTGTTAATTTTAGTATAAGTATGTATAAATACCAGCTGCACTCGCGGTTTTCCCGGAAAGTCCCGATCCAGTGGTAATATCGGGATAAAAGTAACATATGACATTCCCGATGAATCAATGTATCCTCATATCAAGTTTCATTAAAATAGGCCAAGTACTTTCGGGGACTATTCTTATAAACAATAAAAAAATATATATTTATAATATTTAGTATAATTTCAGTATAACCTTAGCATAGAACTCGTCCTGTTCACTCGCGAGCACGACCTCCCTGAAGTCCTTGTGCACGTCGGGCGCGTGCGCGAGCGACACGCGGTTGTTGTTGATTGTGAGCAGCTCGTGGACCATCGCTTGGTACGTCCACTGCGAGAAAACACAGAGGGGAATATAAGTATTGTATGATAAGCAAGCCTACTCCATCAAATACATGTCATGGCATTACAGCATGGCACGTTGTCTATGCGCACTGCACTGCTTCCATCTTAAATCTTTGACTGTTTTTAAAGCCAATGTGTACAATCATTACCTTGCTCTCGTTGAAGCTTGTAAATCAAACATATAGCTGTCCTATTATTTATATATATATAAATTTATGTATGTATGTATAGGTGCGTATTTATTTTAACTGATTTTATTATTATTATTTAGAATATTTTATTTTCCTCCTTATATTTCTATTACGTTATGTACAACCCACCCATCCCCTTCTTTAATTATTGTCCATCCAAAGGTTGCCTGGAAGAGATCGCTTTTAGCGATAAGGCCGCCCATTGTGCCATATTGTTAGGTTTAATTTTGTTTTTGTAACAGGAGTTTATGTTAGAATTAAGGTTTAATGTGGTACAATAAAGAGTTTGAGTAGGGAGGGGAGGGGGCAGGGGCGGACCGTCCCGGGTGCCACCGTTAGGAGGGCGGCAAAATTGGGAAAAATATATTTTGCGCGGTCACTAGCGGTCAGTCAGACAATTAATTTTTCACGAAGATAGTTTGAAATAAATATTTTTCGCCCAATTCTTTCTTATCGTTACGTTTCTTCTCACCAACACCAACACTATCATTTTTATCCCGTCAAAAGGGCAGCAAATTTCCAGGATTATTATTTTTTATTATTATAACGAAGTTCCTTACGGCGCGTTGCGAAAGGGGGCTAGACGGAAAAAATTAAGACCAAAAGTTGTAACGACACTTTTTGATTGTATTACAAATCCTTCATCAATTAATTGAAAGAAACTTCGTTCGTTTTTGCAAAAGGGCGGCCATTGATGACTCCGCCTCGGGCGACTCTGACCCACGCTACGCCACTGACTGCTTCTCTAACAATACATACCTGACTCAACAAGGGTGTAACTGGATCATCCCTCCTATCAATAATGAGTAGTTGAGGCACCGGTATATCACCGTTGAATGGAACATTATTGTCTATCAACACTGCTTCTCTGGCAATACAAAAAAACATTAATTAGAAGACATTAGACCTACAAATCCTATCCTATGGACATAGATATTATCTTTGAAATATTCAAACTTATTTTTACACAATTTTTAGGTTTGCTTTTTTATTTCGATTATTTAAAAAAAAAGGATAACTTTCAAAAGAAATTCAAGCCTAGTTTATAATTAATTAATTACACAATAAAAGAAACCCCCAAATGGTAAATATTAGGAGAGAAAAGAGTTATTCGTTTTTGTATGTATAAATACGCGTTATTAATAGTTTTATGGTATTTTGTAATAGTACATTATTACCCTAGGGGTGAAAGTCACTCATTGAGTCCCGAGACGGAGTTTGGCGAGGGCGCTAATAGTTCGAGGGAGTTAAGGAGTCTTTTACCCGATGTAAACACTGTGCTTTTCATTACGAATAATACATAACATTCTTCCTAATAACGAGAGTGAATGAGAGACTCCATGTCTAAAGTTTTTCATTCTATACGCTCTTCAGGCACCTTTACACTTACTTTCGGAGTATGAGTAATGAAAAGTATATAAAACTATTCTATTATGAATTTCAATATTTACCTTCTCAACAGATCTCTAACTTTCTCAGCTAGCCGAGCGCAGGGCTCCGACGCGGCCTCGTACCGCACCGCAGCCCGCCGCTTCAGAGACAATAGCACTGAGAGCAGACCCTGGGCGCAGCGGGTGAGGTGTTGCTGGTTCCACATACGACCTGGTCAGACATACAAACATTATGAAAACATAAATTTACTGCAAAATATATAAGGACCAATTAAACTTGAAACCAATTTGCTGCACACTCAAAGTGCAGATCACTCTGAAAATCCTCATAATTTTTTTGAGGTATTCCCTTTTCAATGACGACCCAGTAGGTACAATGATCACCATGGACTGCCAAACACGGGTTCGATTCCCGCCTCATACATGTATTTATGATATTTGTCTGTGGTCTGGTTGTTTCTATGTATTATAAGTATATATTTACAAAAGAAAAGTATATAAGTAGTATATCCGTTGTCTAGCACCCATAACACAAGTCTTAGTTACTTAGCTTGGGGCTAGATGGCGATGTGTAGAATGTCCTGCAATATTTATATATTTATAATAAAAAAATAATCTATATAATAAAATATACGCGAAATTTGAGAACCTCCTCCTTTTTTTGAAGTTGGTTAAAAATCCTACCTGACTAACTGATATATTAATGCACAGCGGAAACCAAAGGACGGACCAGGCTATTTGGCACACAAGTAGCTGTTAAGATGTAGGCTCTGCTAAGAAACATAAAAACTAGTCTAGAATACAAAGTGTTTTAGCGAAGGGGTTTTAATACGAAAGGGGGTTATTCTAGACATCTAGGCGAACAACTTTTGTTCTAAGATTTTTGCAAATTCGAACTTTTTTTTCGATAATTCTAAGGGATTTTTTACTTGAAAATCAGCTGTTTCATACAAAAACTTGATACGAAATGTTGTAGGCTCTGCTAAGAAAAGTGAAAACTAGTCTAGAATACAACGTGTTTTAGCGAAGGGTTTTTAATACGAAAGGGGGTTGTTCTAGACATCTAGGCGAACAACTTTTGTTCTAAGATTTTTGCAAATTCGAACTTTTTTTTCGATAATTCTAAGGGATGTTTTACTTGAAAATCAGCTGTTTCATACAAAAACTTGATATGAAATGTTGTAGAACAAAAATTGTTCGCCTAGACGTCTAGAACAACCCCTTTTCGTATTAAAACCCCTTCGCTGAAACAAATCGTATAACTAGATGATGCAAACACACAAGTTATGTATGACAGAACCAGCGAGGCATAACTATTCTATACTAATATTATAAAGCTGAAAAGTTTGTTTGTTTGTTTGTTTGTTTGAACGCGCTAATCTCAGGAACTACTGGTTCGAATTGAAAAATTCGTTTTGTGTTGGATAGGCCATTTATCAAGGAAGGCTATAGGCTACTTTTTATCCCGATATTCCCACGGGATCGGGAGTTACGCGGGTAAAATCACGGAGCGCTGCTAGTGTTAAATAAAAAACAAATTGATGGATAAAATATTTTGATTATACTATTATAAAAACCCATTAAATTTGTCTTTAAAATACCAACACCATTGCATATAAAAATTAAAATATATAACATGAAAAATACAATATAAAAATAATTTGACTTGAATTATTATCGTGGCATAATTCGCTCAAATTTTCTCACAGCTTCCGGATCTTCAATGATATATTTTATAGCCCGAGCTGTCTTTGGTTTGAAGCACTTTTTATAAGCATCAACAGCTGCATAAGCCAGCGACAACGCGATACCTTCGGCCTCATTGGACTCCGCAGTTGCATCAAGTTTAGGCCAGTATATATCACGGCATAACCAAGGGCTTTGCTTCTTTAGGAATGTTTTAGCAACACGGCCGGATTTACGCCATCTTTTCACTAAATTTACACAATACATACGGCACCATTCCTTCAAACGAGTCTCTTCTTGTTCGCGTAAATCGTAGGTGCAGTTCTCTTTCACGACATTGTAGAGATGGCGATGGTCGGTCAAGTTGTTATGAATTCGAAGTATGTTGTAGAGGTGGCCGTTTTTTTTCAAGTGCAAGTATGGTGTCATCATGGTGGAAGAAAAGAAGAAGGGATAGAGAAGAAAATAGAGGAAGTGTTGATAGAGAAGAGGTTTAAGAGAAAGTGAATGATATTTTTTAGTTTAACTACCTTTTCGTTGGGTACCCTCAATTTTTTGAAGAAAAACATAGACTATGTTTTTATATTTCTACTTTGTTTTTGGTTGTAAATATACGTATTTTCTTTCTTTATTTCTTACACCTAAATGATCCGGAATTTATATGATGTATTTACATTTTTTTTATATTTAAGCATTTTGCTCAGAAATTTTTCTATCAAAAGCCGAGTGTAAGCTTACGCGAATAAATAAAAGTTTATTAAATAATCTTAAAAAAATCGGATATCTATTACGATCTTCCTTGATCTAAATATGCTAATATGTTAAAGGTAAATGATGTGTATTGTGTATTGATTTAGTATAATTTAACTTCGTATGAGAATACATGGAATCCTTAGGAATAATATGTTATTCCTAAGGATATCTGAGTTTATAATTTTATATATATACCGATATTCTCATGGGTTTGATTAATAAAACGTATCTATAAAAGTTGTTATAACCTGAGTATTGCGAACACAAAATGGGGAGTAATTTTTAAACAACTTCAAAAAAAAGGAGAAGGTCTTTCTATTTTGTTTTGGTAGGTTTGTGCAGCAAATTGGGGTTCCTCCTTATCCAACTTGCTGCAGATCTTACTTATTAATACCTATTTAAAAGTGTTAAGTAAGGTGTCATAACTGACCATTGTGCAGTAATCAAGCACTTATTTACCATAGGTGTCACAGATAGCCCTCTGTACATGCATGGAGGTGGAGGAAAACCCTCAGCATGTGCACATGGAGTGCAGTACAGTGGCAGATCAACGGGCTCGGTCTCTTTTGGAGACCTTCGCCTTCTGAAAGGACCTGGTATAGTTGGAGTGGAGGAGAAACTTCTCACACACTTAATGGCCCTAATAAAGAGGCTAAGTGCGGAAACAGCCCAGCAGAACTAAACTAAGTGTGAAATTAACAACTAGAAGCTTAAGAAAGTTAAACATAACATCACTTACCATGTAGACAGCCAACAATGTTGAATGAGAACAGATGCCTGTCGACAGCGAGGTAGTCTGCAAACACCTCCTGCACCTCTCGCACTGACTCCTGCTCGTCACACTCTGCCAGCGTTTTGATGTCAGTCTTTGCTACTACATTACTGAAATCTGAACATTTCATTGTTAGACAAAAGTCCTGATATAAAAATCTTTTCATAAGAAAGAATGAACAATATTGAAACAATGTTGAGGAAGACAAATAAAATTATTTTAACTACAAGGTTTTGTATATTGTTGGTAGAAAAAGTAATGTTGGCACATAAATTAATTTTTGAACAGAGCTCAGAGCTGTGTGTCTTTAGTTGCTTATTTTATCATCTCCTTTATTTAAAAAGATAAAAAGTATGCTAAGTATGAAATACTGTTATCTTACTAATATTATAAATGTGAAAGTTAACATGTATGTTTGTTACTTCTTCACACAAAAACTACAGAAGCAATTGATTTAAATGGTATTTAGTTTTATGTTTAGTTTTATACTCTAGTAAAGTGTAACTGTCTGTCTTCCTTAATAAATAAAAATTCATAAATAAAATATAGATTGATGCTGATGAAACCGCAGGAAGCAGCTAGTTGTCACAATAAATATTCAAACGATTCATCTGTTTTTTTTACTACTAAAATACTAGTTCATTCTCTAGAATCAGGATCTGTTGAGGTTATTCTTTGGAGAGCACAAACTTACAAATGAAATAAACGCCATATTTGGGTTGTTTCAGCTCTCTAGACAGCAGAGCAATGTTCTCCGAAGTGGGTCGTATAAACACAATGCATTTCATGTGCTTCAAGTTGTCCCATTTTGAGTGGCTGTCGATCCTCTCGAATAGGTAGACTTCTTTCTGCAGGATCTCTGATTGACTGTACACCATGCTGATTATACTGGTCTAGGAGGAAAAATAATGAAATTTGCCTAATGAAACTTCGCAAAGATAAATGATTTTATGTTATAAAAACTTTCGATTCAGGGTTATTGAATTGACTGGTACAAATGTTGTAAGGTCTAAATACGAGTTACATACCGTTTATTTAGAAGAATATTAGCAAATACAGGCAAATACTCATGAAACAATTTGACGTATTGGGCGTACTCACTGTTTCCTTATCCATTAAAATAACTTTCATTCCTGGACCACTTTCCTCTGTTATTTTAGTAATATACATCTTCACGGCCTGTATTACGTTCATTTTAGTGGCTTGAGATCACGATTTGTTAGCAAAAATTAAGAATTTCAGCGAAGTTTCACAAATTGTTTTGATTTTTTTGCGAAATCGTCACAGTAATGTCAAAATCGATTGACGTTTATTTGACATTTCTCCAACTGCACCAACCTAACAAAGTGGAAAAGCAGACCATACACGATGCGACCACATTTCATTCCATCAATCTGTTTTCATTCGATTATTTAACCGATAACCATGACGTAAATGTGACGTGACAAGCGTATCAAATTGGCATACGTCTATTC
This sequence comes from Idaea straminata, assembly GCA_951213275.1. Lineage (NCBI taxonomy): Eukaryota > Metazoa > Arthropoda > Insecta > Lepidoptera > Geometridae > Idaea > Idaea straminata. Next base: position 10,831,806 of record OX577866.1, on the reverse strand, counting down.
GAAGACGTCTACACATCATTATTCTATGATTCTAGTTGCTAGTTATCTTCGAACGAAAGGTCGCAGGGGTCAGGTGGAATTCCACTTCTAGCTCCAAATAAAATATCACTTTAAATAGTGGATCCAACCCAGGAAAAAACAGAAAAATGTTCTCCCGAGTGCTAAAACCTGTTACCGCTGTGGTCATCCAGAATGGCGCCAAGAACTTCTCCACCAGCTCACAGGTACCCTGAACCTTTCGAACTTGAAGGGAGCCGATATATTTTTTTAAACCAACCAGTTTCAATTCTGCAGCCAGTACCCTAATAAACGAATTAAAAAAATAATGTTTTCTATTTTAGAATAATTTCAAAGTGGTGGTAGCAGGTGCTTCTGGAGGCATAGGCCAGCCCTTGGCCTTACTCCTGAAGCAGAATCCTTTGGTTACTCAACTGGCCCTGTATGACATTGCACCTGTAACCCCTGGAGTCGCTGTAGACCTATCACACATGGACACCCCAGCCAAGGTCACTGGCTACAAAGGCCCTGAACAGCTGGGAGAAGCCATTAAATGTAAGTTTTAATGAAAAACAAGACAATTAAAGTAGGAAAAATGTTATGTAACCTAACCTATAAAGTCAAGATCAATGATAAAATTAGTTTCCAAGGTTGATAACTTTGGAAAATACCTACTAGAGTTTCGTACCTAAGTGTTACTAATAAGAAAATAATGGAATATTTAACTAAGTGAGAGTTGATAAACACCTGTTATGTCTAAAATGTTAAAATTTATCATTGCCTAGCAATACTGACACCACCTTTACTAAGTAAGGCTCACAATAATGAATTTAATGTATTCTAATTAGAGTAATAATAATATCACCTTATAGACTTGTAAGCAGTAAAAATACTTTTTGGAAATTCTTATGAAATCCGGCAGGAAAAATCATGGGGTACTATAATTAATTCGAGTTAGGAATTCCTGTGGGAATATCGGGATTAAAAGTATGTTACTTCCAATGAATCAATGTATCCTCATACCAAGTTTCATCAAAATCCAGTAGTTTCGGAGCCTATTCAATGCAAACAAACAATCAAATCTGTCCTCATATAACAATAGATATAGATAGTGAATAAATAACAAATATAGCCTATATGAAATAACAGTCAACCATTATCACTCTGTAAAGATTAATAAATCTAAAATTTAATAAACATGTAAAATTCATCATTTGTTGCATAGAAACCGATTTTCTACAAATTATTGCTTGTACAATAAATATTGTTCTGTCATTACTGCAATTTTACAATGAAATAATACCTATTTTATTTAATAAATACACACACACACATACATCTACATTGCTAAGATGCATTTAAAAAATATGAATTTTATGAAAAGTGATTTTACAAATACCACATTCACTTTTGGGCTTCCACATTTTGTTGGTTGCGGGTTTGATTCCCGCCTCTAACAAATATTTATGTACTTATTGTTTATGTATGTACAACATCAACAAAATCTATAGAGTAAAAATATCTGTAAAGATTTTACCTACAATTCCATCTCAGCACTTTTAAGAAAAACTAAACACATTCGTTACAATCAACAATGTTATTTGTAATTGACGGGTATTTGTGGCGCGTTGCATTTGGCAGCATGAGCAGCCTTAAGACATTTGATTAGGCACTGCTTTCTTTGGGTAGTGGTATGAAAAATGGGTATGTGTACTTATGTACGCACATGAGAAGTTATACTTCTAAAAGTGATACATCTGTCTGTCCGTCCGTCTGTCTGATTTTTTTTTTGCGGGCAGCTTCAACCTATTACTTTAGAGTTACAGTGATGCGCGTGCATCTTAAAATTTCACTCTCGCAGCATCCGGAAGGCAACCGAAACGAAAAAATTTTTTTGTTCCAGTAGTAATTATTTAGTGTGTACCAAGGTCGTTGGCGTATGGACCCCCCTTAAGTTTCAAATCACCATTCCAGGTGCGGATGTGGTAGTAATCCCAGCAGGTGTCCCCCGCAAGCCCGGCATGACACGCGACGACCTATTCAACACCAACGCGTCTATCGTCCGCGATCTGGCGGCTTGTATAGCACAGAACGCGCCCAAGGCTATCGTAGCCATCATCACGAACCCTGTCAATTCTATGGTACCCATCGCTTCTGAAGTCATGAAGAAGGTACGTACACTAAAATAAATAAATATTGCAGGACATTCCACACATCGCCAAGCTAAGTAACTAGACTTGTGTTATGGGTGGTAGACAACGGATATACTACTTATATACTTTTTCTTAATTACTTTTTAATTAATTATTTCTTAAATATATACTTATAATACATAGAAACAACCAGACTCCAGATAAATATCTAAGCATAAATACTTGTTTGAGGCGGGAATTGAACCCGCAAGTCCCGCAATCCAGTGTTTGGCAGTCCGACATGGTGACCATTGTGCCAACTGGGGTCCTTAAGAAAAAAATAAAGTGCTATTTTCTGGACTGTATACACTTAAAAGTAATCACAAAAACAAAATATAGACCTATAAAGAAAAACCGGCCAAGTGCGAGTCGGACTCACGAACGAAGGGTTCCGTACCATTATATTCTGTTTTTAGTGTTCAGAGGAAAGTGTACTGGGAGCTCTCTCCATACAAACGTAGTCAACTGTTTTCTCCCTGGATAATGGCACTATAGCAAATATTTTTGTTGCATAAAACTTATAACTGCCATGACCATGCCCCTATATTTGTTTTTTAAATCTTAATTTCCGTGACAATTAGAAAATGAAAAAAAAAAACAAAACATAGGGGCATAGTCATGGCAGTTATAGGTTTTATGATGTAAAATATTTATGCTAGTGTCATTATCCAGAGAGGAAGCAGTCGACTACGTTTGTATGGAGAGAGCGCCGGTACCCTTTCACCTTAAGGGTTTAACGGGACCCTATTACTAAGACTTCACTATCTGTGAAACCGCGGGGCGCAGCTAGTCATAAAATAAAGTAAAATATAACTACATTTATGGTGCCTTTGTACCCACTTCATATTCATAAGATAATATGTATTGTGAACCGTTGAGTAGTTTTTATCAAATAAATATATTCCTGTTTTCTCTTATCTAATCGTAAAATGTTGAATATAATGTTTATACCGTCTATGTATCTAACGTAATAAGAGAGTTACATATCTTGTTTGTTACATACCTATATTTCTTTTTATACCATACTCACTATAAAAAGCTTGTTTTATTCACTGAAAACATTGAATAAAAAGGCCTTTTTTGATGTTTGTATATTCGACCTCCATCTCAATGGTTATACAACCTCTTTACGCAAATAATACTGTCTGTCTGTGTCTGAGTCTATCTGTCTGTGTCTGTCTGTCACGTGACGCGTTTTCTTTTTTCTTTTTCTCGTAGTCATGGTAAAAAGTATAGTATGCAACTCTTGAATAAAGTACGGATTTACATTGACTGCCATGAATCACTCGCGTCGCTCAGGATTCTAACACTTGAATCACTCGCTACTCTCGTGATTCATTCATCATGCATCACTCCCTACGGTCGTGATTCAGTTTTTAGAATCCTTAGCTTGTGATTCATCTATGGCCCTCGCTTTAAATCAAGGGATTTAAAGCGAGGGCCATAGATGAATCACACTATTTATTCACTAGTTGTATAATATACTATTAATAGTGTATGACACACAATATAGCCCCATCTAGCCCCAAGCTAAGCAACTAAGTAGGATAAGATCACGGAACAAGAAACATTTTTTTTCTGTTCCGTGGATATGATTATTAGTTTGACGTGTACCGTCTTTTGCTGACGTCATGGAAAAGGCCTCAATGGAACACCAACGCTAGTCGAAATTTAGCTGAGTCAAGGTCCGTTTTGCAACAATGAAGAATGTTACTAGGTATGCTAAATCGGTTGAAAGTTTGTTATAATAAAGCTTGTATGTATACAAATACACTGGTTTTTGTTGTAGTCAAAAATACCTATTAGTTTTGATTTTACAGGCGATTAAACTTACGATAAATATCGAGTCCCGCTAACGGTCACGTGACCGCGTCTGACGTCATTTTATAACGATCCGCTTAGTTTAATTCTATAAATCGGAAACTAATCGACGTATCGAAGTAATTCTTTCACTTGTATTTTTTATTTTTGACAAAGAATATGGAGAGGTAATATTCAAAATTAGTTGACATTCTTCTTACATAAATAGGTCAGCTTTTTACCACTATCACACCGGCCAGATGGTCGGTTACGATGCGGCCTAAGATGTAGCACGCGGTGTCTAGAAGAGAAGAAGTTTTATTTAGCTCTAACGACTTTGCAATTTTTCTATTTTTGTTGCAAATAAATAATATTCTTTTCAATTTGTTTATTTTCCAGGCGGGTGCATACGACCCAAAACGCATCCTCGGAGTGACAACCTTGGACGTAGTCCGCGCCGCAGCTTTCATCGGTGAAATCAACTGCGTAGACCCTCGCTGCGTCACCATCCCGGTCATCGGAGGTCATTCAGGTGTCACCATCATACCTGTGTTGAGTCAGAGTCAGCCCAAGGTCAACCTCACTGACCAGGGCAAGATCAAGGCGTTGACTGAGAGGATCCAAGAGGCTGGTACTGAGGTGAGTCCATAGATAGCCTGTTGGCTCCTTTTTAGGAATCCTTATAAGACTTTCTTGTCCGTCTGTTTGCATGAGGATGGAGTAGGCTTGATCAGCAACTATACTGCCCTCTCAGCTTAGTTGTGTCCAGAGAAAAGAACTTGTCAATAAGTCTGGAGCCAACTAAGCCGCAAGTTTCATCACGATGTTTTCCTTCACCGTTAGAGCATACATGTTTCGCAAGAAAACTCCATTGGTGTTTGGTGTTGGGAGGGTCGACCGGGATCCAAATCCACTACCTTCGAAATGAAAGTCGAGGTATCTACCACTACTAAACTAATCTATATTTAATATTAAATAATTGTTTGTATAGGTGGTGAAGGCGAAGGCCGGAGGCGGATCCGCGACGTTGTCTATGGCGTACGCCGGAGCGAGGCTCGCCAACTCTGTGCTCAAGGGACTTAATGTTAGTATATGTTCACTATAGTATAAACAGTCGCTTCCCGCTGTCTGTCTGTCCCTATCTTTAAAAGGAGTGTATCCCATCTGGCCCGGTAACGTGGCGCGGCCACGGGCCACAAGGATGATACGTGGAAGGTCAAAAACTACGCAACTGATTTTGATGCGGTTTTTTTAATAGATAGAGTGATTCAAGACGAAGGTTTTAGTACATAAAACAAAACTACCACGCGTACGAAGTCGCGGGCAACAGCTAGTCTATACTAATATCATAAAGCTGAAGAGTTTGTTTGAACGCGCTAATCTCAGGAACTACTGAATTGAAAAATTATTTTTGTGTTAGGTAGTCCATTTATCAAGGAAGGCTATAAGGCTACTTTTTAATCGGGACTTAAGCGGGTGAAACCGCGGAGCGCAGCTAGTATATAATAAAGAGGAGATATGTTTGTAACCAATAGGACACAGAATACTCGGCAGTAATACAGGCTACTTTTTATCCCGATATAACCACGGGATTGGGAGGTATGCCGGTGAAACCGTGGGGCACAATTAGTATGTATTAAGTAAGCTAAAGAATGGTAAAATTAAGTAAAGTTCAAGAAACATTTTGGCCTATTACCTTTCAGGGTGATGCAAACGTAGTAGAATGCGCATACATTAAATCCGACGTGACCGAAGCACCATACTTCGCAAACCCCGTCGTACTCGGCAAGAACGGAGTCGAAAAGAACCTAGGCTTCGGTACCCTCAACGACTTCGAGAAGCAACTTCTTAAAGCTGCCATCCCCGAACTTCTTAAGAACATTAAAGTTGGAGAGGATTTTGTTAAGTGTTAAGCTAGATGAATAAGGGTTGGGTTATGTTTGAACCCAAATGGGTTCAAATATGACTTACTCTGATAAAATGTTCTTGATGCACAGATGACCCTCTAATAGACACCGCAGAACAACTGATGCTCTCAACATATATATAATTTAGAGTTGGTATTAAAGTCGTACGTGTCTTTTATGGGTTGACACTGATATCGCGATTCCTTGCTTTATTTTAAAAGCAACAAATGGAAAATGATGAAGAAAAGGTGAAACCCACGACCATATCAAGAACAAGGCCATGTAATATGCTACTAAAGCAAGATAAAGTTAAGACCAACTCTATCTTATATGCAAGCTTAAGTAAAATAAGACTTATACTCGTATACTAGCTAAAGCAAAATAGGCTAGTCCAAGTATATGATCCGGAGAGTAGATTTCTAACTAAAGAAAGTATGTGTTACGCGCATATGTTCTATTTGTGGCATCTATCAGGGGATGATCTATGTGTCGGTATGTTTTCTAGAATAACCAATAAGTTCCAATACGGCTCTAACAACTGTAGATGTTGTTGGTATAATTGTAGTAGTATAAAATACAGGCAAAGATTATTATATTCTTTATGTAGTATAAGAGTCAATGTGTAAAGAAACCTGGATATTTATGTACCTATATTGTAAATTTTTTACTCTTATTTTCATATATTTATGTCAGTTATTTAACGCTTTTCCAGACCCGTAAAAAGGTAAACAAGCCGCACAAGTTCGGGTATCATATAGACCTCACGCATTTTGGTGGAACAATGCAAACAAAAGCATTGGGACTCCACGAAAGAATAGAATAAGTCCTTACATTTCGGTTTTTTAATGCCAAAAATGGGGCCCAGTGGCATTATCCGTGGAGTCACGAGAACTTTCAGATTACATTGGATAAATTAAAACTCGAGTAGCAGTGGGTCTACAGTTAATAGCCGCAATTTAAGCCTTTGTATTAGGACTGTCAAAGTGTTAAAACATTTAGGTCGCGTCATGGCTGATTGGGTTGCAACATGACCTTGGGCACAAAATGTCCCAATTTTAATATGGGTTTAGACATGTCTTTAAGTAGGACATGAAACGTCCTTGGTTATTTTAAATTTAAATGCAAACAAAAAAAAAAGATTTTTATTGTATGTACTTAAGTATTTTGTTTATTTATTATTTTGCAAGATATAGACCAAAGTTACCGTGAGTTGGGGGATGGAATATTGTGTGAAGTGTTTATACAATATTATGTATAATTATGTTTCTTTTGTGATCGTTATGCTGAGAATAAAAATATCATAATATTAATATGCTTTTTTTTGTAATCCCTTGATGCAAGAAGGTATTAAGAAACTAAGTAATGGATTTTCGCTTATAACTTTTTTATTTTTGGTTTATGACTAAAAGTTACTTGACAAAAGTTGTAGATAATCTTATTTGCAACAAAAAATGTAGACTTATATTTTTTGTGAGACCTTTAGTTTGTCAGATAAACCATAAAAACCATTTAAATCCCTTTTTCCAAGATGGCGGCCGTGGGACAAGGCATCGAGGAAGGAGGGACAAGGGCTACAAACATTCAAACTTGGATTTAATTTTAAACTGACCCCCCCTTGACATCTAAAAAAATAAATTGCATCCTCTGACAAATGCAACCCCAAATGTAACTTTTCAATGGACTAAACTTGAAGATCGGGAAATTAACATTTATTATTTATTTATTTTATTTTTAGCCTATTTCGTCCCACTGCAGGGCAAATGTCTCCCTTTTTAGTATTTAATTTATATAAACAGTGTGATCTGTCAATTTCATTTAAGTATATTTATATTATGCGTAGTACTGACCTTGATCCTCACTCGCCATTATTAAATTTCAATTTAATAAACCTTCGTAAAACAGATCACTTTAATTGTTTTAAAAGATATTATTGCAAATGCACACGATCAACTTTAAATAGATAAGAATGATGCTAACTGACGTGAAATATGTCGGTATTCAATGATTTGCTATAAAATTTTGTAACAACCCAAATTTAAAAATCCGATTTTACGCATTACCTCCATATAGCCTTTTTTTATGGTGGGGAAAATGCTTTGCAGCATCTCCGCCGTCCCGGGAGTATATGGAATTTACTAAAAACCCTACCAGGTTTTCCATCTCGACGCATCGTCGGGGTGCTGGGATGCGTGAGCATTTCTTCTAAGTGACACCCCGACGGCGTCGGCCCAATAAGGCCCCGATCTCGCGCATGGCTTATGCCATGCTGCCTCTCCTAGAACGGCGCGCGTGGGAACCCACGCCCGCGCCCTTACTCGGACGGCAAACCCCCCTGAGTTTACCGTCCCTTACCCTGCGGGTCGTACGACGTCTGCGAAGGGGATCAGTGGCGTTAGCCTCTCTTTCCCTTTCGTCCGCCTCCTTCTTCGCCATAACTGCCTCACAAAATAATTGTGTGGCGCGCCATTTGTCGTGGCATTAACCAGAGATGACAGCGACATCCCTGGTTAATGCGCGGGCGGGAATCGAACCCGTAACCCTGTGTTTGTCAGTCCGGCATGGTGACCATTGTGCCAACGGGGTCGTCAATATTTGATTGTTTGTTTGCATTGAATAGTGGATTTGATGAAACTTTGCTAGTTTTTATCCAGATATTCCCACGGTATCGGGAGTTTGGTATACGTTGTATACCGCGGCATGGTATCCTATACAATCTTCGACCTCAGACGATTTTTTTCTCAAAACTTTGCATGTTGGGTTCTTGCGTAAGGATGGAATATAGACTTGCCCAGCACCTGTACTACCCTCTCAGCTTAGTCGACCAACGCATCCAAGGCATCCACTTACTAGCGTTTGATAACAAAATAAAACAACAGAACTGTTGTGTTCAAAACACGGTTTTTTAAACTTTTTATTGAAAAATATCCGACTTATAGGTGTTGAATGTCGTCAATTGATACAATACAATGATGCCACTTCGTTTTGGCACAGACAGTGTGACCTGCCCACCGCTGGGCACAAGCGTTCCCACAGTACAAGCGATGCGTGAAGCGCGGTATATAACTGTCACTATACATAATGTCAAAGTGACACTCGGCTTGAAAAACATTAAAATTACAGCAAATCTCATTAAAAAAAGCCAGCGCAGATGAGGAACTTTACCGTCAAACGTCACGGCGCCTTATAAACTTGCAAGGCACAGTGACGTCCTTGTCGTTGTAGCATTTTTGCTTGTTAAAAACGTCACGACGCCTTAACTTGTATGGCGCAGCAACGTGTTTGCCCGTCAAGTACGTCACGACGCCTTATACACTTTTATGGCGCAGCAACGTGTTTGCCAATTGTAATACGTCAAAATACCTGATAACTTGTATGAGACCGTGACGTATTTGCATGACAAGAACGTCACGTCTTATAAACTTGAATTGCGCCGTGACGTCCTTGGGGTTTTGACATTTTTGCTCATCAAAAACATCACTTTGTTGGATTGTAGAGATAGTCCCTAATCTGCGCAGGCGTATTTAAAAACTGTATTTAGACACATGATGTGACGTTAAAAATTATAAAAAACGACTAAGAAATTGTTATCCGTGACAGTTATACCCTCACAAAATGAATAGATAAAAATAAATTTCTTCGTTAACAATTATTTTTCGTTTATATAATTGACTCTACATAGTATTTTTTAACCTTTTTGTGTATTTTAACAATGTTTCTCAATATATATGCAGTAACAGAATTTAGGCTCAGAATTTTCGATAGTTATAACGCACGATATAGCTAGAAATTTTGAAAAAAAAAAGGAAGAAGAAATTGTGATTTGGTTTTTTTTCTAATTATATCGCGCGATCTGTACTAAGATTATCAAATTACCGTACTCACTCCACATCTATACCTTCAGTCTTTATACATTTGAACAATTGCTAAGGAGTTTTGTCAGAATTCCACAAGTGTAATAACTATAACGCAGACGAGGAACTTCAGTTCGCCAAAACGTCACCACGTTTTAGAGAATTTCTATAGAACGGTATCGTTTTAAGGGAAAAAAGTCTCTCGTCTGAGAAAGCCTTTGGTGATAGAGACAATTTTAAAACATAATCAATAAACATTTATATAAAGACTTCGTTTAAAATATGTTTTGTCTGAGGGTCAAAACGCATTCTAACCAACGAACGGATTGTTTAATGGCTATAAATAAAGGGATAATCTATAAAAATACATAAAAATATTTGAAATAATTACAATTTAAAGTTTTATACATTTAAATTACACAATGTGTTACAGAGTTTTTTTTTAATTCATACAATTTTGTAAATTCATTGAAAAAGCCACGATATACGTTGGATTTCATAGAACAAACTGTGTTTTAAATAAAATTGTCTGTACAAGGCATGTGATCGTCTTTTATTGATCAACGATAGACTGCTATCAAAAAGACGTCACGTCGACCAATCAGACGTCGAAGCGAGCAATGTTTCCTAGTGAAATTTTGACAAAAACCCCCTCGCCTTACATACCGTTGGTAACACATAGGTACATTTCACATTTTAAGGCAATTTCCTATAGAATTCTATACAATAGACGCCGATATTACGACGCCTTACGGAGGTACAAAGCTGCTCTCATCAAAATAATTAGAGCTTAAAACAAATGAAACATAGGGAAGGTAATCAAATCTGCTTCGAATAGAAATCAAATTGAAAGCCTACAGATAGATATTACTTTACACAAATAAGTCACTGCGCCTTATATACTTATAAGACACAGTGACGTATTCGGGAAAAGTGACGTTACCTGTGTTATTAGAATTTCAAAGCAAATTCCTAGCTACAATTACGAAATTAAAAACACACTACATCAAAATAATTTGGATGTCACCCTTCAAAAAATTATCGACCGTATTGCAACGGTTTAAGAATGAAAATGTATAGAGCCGTACGACTCAAGGCACAAGGAATTGATTTCCTTATTTTGCAAAGCGATTGGTGTATTCAAAAGCTTGTTTTTTACGGCTTAAGGCCTGTGGACGCGAGGCGTGCTCAGACCGAATATTAGTAAAATAGAGGGAAATAGTATATATAATTTAGGTTCCCTATATTGTAATAATACGACCGAATCTAAAAGGCTAGTGTGCGTGACACGTTATATATACATAATTACATATATATTATATACAATGCGTATAGAAAAACAAATCACTTAGAATTCCACCACAACCGTTTTACATAAACAAATGCCTCAAAATTTATTAAGGGTATCAAAATTAAACAAAATGTTCAATGGAAAAGGTCCCCGTAAAACAAGTGTTTTGACACGGGGTGTATCGAGTTATCGATAATTCTTTTTATACATCTAAAGGCGCTAAACGAACAACATACGCCCACAAATATATCATAATACTCTCACACATTACCATAACATACCACATAATAAAAATTTCAATCAAAACAAAGGAAAAAAATAAAGAAAATAAACAGGCCCAGTACCATGTTCAAATGAGTACAACGAACGTGGTAGAGGGTTTCCCCGAACGTAGTGCGGGGTTTAGGCCCTTTCCTAGAGATATTTTTTTGTGATTTTTTTTGCATGTTATATATTTGTTTCGAAAAACGTATCTACATCACATTAATTAATATAAAAGCTGTATCGGGGAAAGGGCACAATTATCTAGATTTTTTTTATATTTACATAATTTATTTACAATTCGTGGAGTGGACCGTTTTAAACTCATATTTCTTGCAATTTAATAATTGTTAAGAATTATCCGACTTTTAACTGAACGTATTTTTTTTGTAAGTGAATTTTAAATTAGATAATCAACTGATAAGTCTACGTCCATAATAGAGAAAACATATAAACCGTATTTTCGCAATATTTATTTGAAGAAAGGCCCAATTTTAATTTACAACCATCAAAGATTTAAAAAAAAGTTTAACAGGTGTTTATTTTCATCTGATCATGCTCACAAAAGTCAGGGTTAAAACCCTTAGGTACATTTTTGACTTGGAACAATCAAAACGGTCTTAAGACTTATATTTACAGAGCTAGTTTTGACGGTTGATTTAATTAACATAAATGAATATTATATTTATTAATTATCTGCTGTCACTGTCTATGATTGTTTTTATTAAACTAGCTTTTGCGCGAGACTTTGTCCGCGTAGAAATCGAAAATAGACCAAGTAATTGTTGTCCCATACAAACTTTGCCCCCCTTTTCACCCCCTAAGGGGTAGAATTTCGGAAAATCTTTTATTATCGGATGCCTACGTCATACTAAGGACACACCCTCTAAGTTTCAGATCTCTACGATCAGTGATTTAGGCTGTGCGTTGATCCGTCAGTCATTCAGGACAAAGAATTTTATATGTATAGATTGCTTTTTGTGTCAATCAATTGCTGGGTTATGGACGTAGACTCTTATTTTAAGGGATGTATATAATTCGAAAATTCAAACAAAATCAGCCGTAACATAGTGATGGGACGTGCAAATGTTTCACCTAGGGCAGGGTTACAAAGTTACAACTGGATTCTGTTGGGATATTTCCTGATTAACTAAATCGACATGTGCCATAGACAATTTCTATGTGAAAAAAAAAGTGAATGTCATCGTCCACATTGGCGCTACCCAGGGAGCACCGCGAGGAGGTTATGGACTATGCTCCCCTTGTTTGCCATTATTACAATAGAATCCGGATTATCCGGACATATGGTTATCCGGATTATCGATTATTCGGTCATTTTGTTGCCTCATTTTTATTGTTAAAATTTGCTTTTCGTCTCTTTAAAATCGAGATAATTATTATTAGTACAATATAGTGCAAAAACTTTTATTCTATTGTAAACTCGTTTTGAGTCCCAGAGCGGGATCCATTGTCGTTTTTGTATTTATGTTAATCTAAATAAATAATAAGATTTAGAAGAATCCGAGCGTTCTGAATGCCCGGTTATACAGATACCCCAACATCACACAAAACCTATATGTAGTGTACATGGATGCGTCTATTAATAAAATTAGAAACGTTTTTTTTACTATCCGGAGAGTCGGTTATCCGGATTAATATCTCCCGAAGTATGGTTTATTTTTTGCAAAAATCGGATACAACGATAAAATTCGGATTTTCGATTATCCGGCTTTCGGCACCAAATGATCCGGATATTCGGAATTCTACTGTAAATCATACGAATCCTTAGGCTTTAAGTTTAAATACGTTATGTTTATATACATTACATTAATCGCGATAGGTATATTACATTCTGAATTGTGCAAATCTGATAATGAACAAATGAACTAGTCTTTTTTTCCCATAATATATGTATATAAGTATCCATATATTATATACCTTATACCTATCATTTATTGTCACTCCTACGAATGCATCACTCACGCGATTAGCACAATATTACTTCATATAAGGCAGTTTTTTTTTATATATTACATAACTATACATTCGATTTGGTTACCTCCATGTGTTTTTTAAATATCGATTAATTAAAATATTGGGACAACACTATTTCTGATTTATTTTTATGTTTGGATGGAACTGTTTTGATTTTGATTGATGAAGATTGATTGGAACTATCGAAATATTATATTTGTTATTGTTTAGTTTTCGCAAATAGATTTTGGAACGGTCAAAACATAGTGGTGTAAAATAAGATTTTGATGAACAGTAAATTAGTGAAATAACTTTAGTAATTTTTTTTAATGCCTTTCTTGGTTTTAGTTCATCTGATGTTTTTCTAGATTACGTTCCAATCAATCTGACGTTTTGAAAAAAAAAAAAAGATAACAGATTAATGAACACGGAGGCTTCTAACTATACAACTATTTATAGAACTAAAATGTATTTTAGATTCTAAATAAATAAGGCGTAGAGTTCAAAATACCGCGGCGACTAGACGCGGCGTCTTGAGCTGACGACATAATGTTGCCGAAACACTTGTGCAGGAATTTTAACAAATTAAAACATACTAGTTCAAACTTGAAGGTCTAAAAACGCAAAATTCTACGCTAAGGGTTTTTTTGGAAAAGTATTCTATTAAGTAATTTCAATGTTTTATCAACAAAAAGAAAAGTATTTTAATTGTATATAATGTTATTCGTTTGATTTTAGAATTTAATTCAATTTTGTAAAAGGAAAATCGATAGATTTTTTCAAAATTCCACACATATATCTCGGACAACAAAATAGGATTCTACCTAACTATAATACAAGCTCTGCCTTCGACTTTACATACGTACAAACACACATACCCACGCACGCAATCATACACTATATTTTCACATCACTTGCCCACATAGAAAATAACTAATGATAAAGTAATATAAGTTTTTGACGACATTTATAAAAATATCGTTCTTTTTGATGATATTTTCCAAAATTACAATCTGGTTCAAACACAACTGTGATGTCAATTGATAGAAATGGAATTTTTCAGTTTACGGAAACATGATATTTTCACTTTAGCCAAAAGTTTACTTTTGATGTTTAGTAAAAATTATCTTTAGTGAAAAGCAAATTTTGGTAAAAATATCTCTGTTCAAAATAACTTTTAGTGAAATGCAACATTTTAGTAAAAAGTAGCTTTAGTGAAAAATATCTTTTTAGTGAAATGCAACTTTTTAGCAGAAAAGTATTTTATTGAAAAGTAACGTATGGTAAAAATATCTCTGTTCAAAATAACTTTTAGTAAAATGTAACATTTCAGTAAAAAGTATTTTTAGTGGATCAACTTTTAGTGAAATGTAAATTTTTTGCAACAGTATATTTAGTGAAAAGTGACTTTCATTCAATATGACCGTATTATCTGAACAGAATAGTTTTTGATGTTAAAACAACATGTTCCCTTCAAGTTATTTAAATACAAAACCAATTATAAACAATCTAAGATAGATACACATATACATGTCTTTAATATTACTTGTCATTCGTTTGAAATATAAAGTATTTATGCTTCAATTTCGTATGGAATTTGTATTATCGATAATTTGAACAACACTAAAAACGTATAGAAACATGAAATTTTGCACAAAAGTTCCAAAAATATGAAACGTTTTTTAAGGAAAAATGCGTATTTAGAATTTAGCTTGTCGCTAAAAAGCAAGTGGAATGCATATCCCGCACGGTAGGCGGTCACAAATCGAATCTCGCCACGAAGCTTATTTTTGGAAATGCATTTTTCCTTGAAAAGCTTTCTAGAAATGCATAGTGACGGCTATAAATAATAAAATCATCCTCATGTGTGAAAAGAGTATGTTTTTCCCAGGAAATTCTCACGGGATTGGGATCTACGCGAGCAAAAACGTAGCCAGATATTTTTTCCATCAAATTCCATACAAAATTCAACCATATACACTTTCCAAAGCCATCCTTCCACGGAGACACTTAAGTTTTCTATTCTACAGTTATGTAGCCTGATTCCCTTTGGAAGAACGGCCCTAGCCTTAAGAACGACAAAGAAGTCCGTGCTTAGTTTATCTAATACTAAGGAAAACATCGTTGTCACTTTCTAATCACTTTGATAACGAGAGAAACCGGGTGTTAGTACTAACTATAGGAATGGTAGCGATATTGGAAACACTGACACGTTGCGATGTATTGGATTTTGGTATTTAATTTTATAGAGAAATGTACCTTTTTTTAAATCATAGCATGGATAGATCTTGACACTTATCTGAGTTACTTCTTTAACTCATTTTTTCACGTGACCATGATCGGTTCAACTCGATCGAAACGTCGGAATTAACCAATAGTTATAATGCTATTTCGACCCGTGTTTATTGAATTAATTCATAATTAATATTACTTTCAGTAACAAGTATATCAGCGGGTCACGGCTTGTCAATCATTACGTTCAAGGCCGCTTATGTATTTTTTCTACAAAACTATACGTCATAATCCATTGTAGTTTAGAAATGCCCAGAAAGTCTTTATTTTCAAATAATTAAATATAATATAATAAGTACCTACAAAAAACTTCGACATTTTCGAAAAAAAAAAAAAAAAAAGTTTTAGTTTCAATTCACTCTGAATCTAATGACCGAATGAAAGATTGAATGAATAATACATTAAAATATTGCTTTTATTTTACAGCCATATTGGGTTTTCACAACATTTTTTTAAATTTTATAACTAAATTATTTATTAGAGATAAATCAGTCACACTGATTTACTTTTTATTTGTGTTTTTTAAACAAACAAGCATTGACTAAGAAGTCTAGCTGAAATATTTTGTATGCTTTGCCCAGTGTGGCAGGACTGCCCAGGTTTGGCAGGTTTGACCAAGATTGACACGCTTGCCCAATTTGGCACGTTTAGCATGAGCAGAGCTCAGCGCACTCAGAACATTTTACAAACCAGGGTTTTTTAATGCACTGAACCGATTTTGATAAAATTGAGTTGGAAAATAATCTAGATTCAAGATATGGATATTGTGTCTAGCTATTTTCCCCGAGTAAATCCCGATCCCGTGGGAATATCGTAATAAAACGTTTGAATAGAATTCCACCTTCCAACCAATAAGACGTTAAAAAGTCACGGAAAAACCAGATCCAGGCTCGTGAAAATGATTCTTGTAACATAATTGAAATATGGAGCTCAACAAAAAAAAAATGTAAATATCCCGTTTTAAATAACTTTAGTAGATAAAGTACGATATAAAGTCAATGCTTGTTATATTTAAAAACAAATGAACTAATTTCTTGTAAATATCTACTGGATCTAATTTGATAGTACATTTTTAACCCCCAAAAGAAAATAAAGTTTTTTGAACCAAACATTATGGGCCTTCACAATCCGCAGTTTCGACTATTTAAATTTTTATATACAAATTGACAATCACGCTTTCACGACGAATCTAAAGACGTGTCACTTATCAAAATTGGTTCAGCCGTTCAGTTTCCAGGAGGTCACACAGGCATTAACATAACCCTCCTGCAATCGGATAAAACGTCAAATACAGTCAGTTAAACTTATGGTACTCCTTGTACTATAATTTAACTGACTGTATTTGGCATCGCTGAACGAATGAACCGATTTAAACGTGGTTTCATTTATCTGAAGGCTGAATGTTCTGGTTTCCTTACAAATTCGGGGGGTTTGCCTGACATTTTACTCACTAAATCTGGGCAGATTATGTTTTACTAGTGAATTTATGAGCAAAAAGATTAGGTTTTTTTGGTGGGTAGACTTGCCCAGTGGTAAAAATAAGTAATTTTGTTTTCAAATCCGAACTGGGCACGTGTGGCTTATTCATTTATGGGCTGATGGGCGTTGGTACACATATTTTATGAATCTCTGAAGAAAATAACACTCAAAATGATTAATCTTGGGCCAATTTACTTACAGCCGCTTAAAAACGCTGCTCAGCTGCTTATGTAAGATATTCCTTACAAAAGCCAGACATTTAACTTAATGTTCCGCTAACAAACGTCAGTAAGTTTGGCGGAAATTATGTTTTCTAAATACCCTACAACTCGGTTATTGCGATTTCAATACCGAGTAAATTTTAAACATTTAATTTGTAAATCTTTCCGAAACTTTCTTAATTTTAATTATATAATAAAATTATTTTGTATATACACATATACAATACATAAGCGAAGTAAATAATATACGTTTGAAATTAAAGTGCCCATTCTGAACATGTATTTATGATAAATACATTTTTAAAGATAAATGCTTTCTTTATTTATATTTTTATCATACATAATAATTAGCACTTAAATTACTGAGCTTTTTGTGGTAAATAAAGTTTAAATTGCCCACTAGAGTAAAGAAATACACTCAAACACACACACTAGTTCCAAACCAGACGAGTTTAAAAAACTCCGGTACACTCAAAATAAAAGCCTAAAATAAGGGCATAAATTGCCTGAATGCCATTATTTGACCGCGTTTGACCAAACAAATGCTGCCTACAACAAAATTTAACAAGGCGAGTTGGCATGCATGCCCCTCACTCTTGCCCAATGTGCCCCCAGTACAAATTGAACTAGGGGAGATTAAATACAAATTATGTTCGTAACAGTCTGTTTGGCACGCCTGCCCAATATGCCTACTATAAACAGGCGAGTTTTAAATATAACGTTTATTATTGCAAAGTTTGGCATGTATGCCCAATTTGTCCAGACTAGTTAAACTAAAATAATGCTTAATAAGCCCACTATCTAGTGTGCGTACGTGAGTTTAAGTTCAACATGCCTAGAGTTTGGCACGCCTGCCCAAAATAAAATAAGGGTTGAAATATGGCCCTATTTTAGGCATGTTTGCCCCGTGCCCAGCCCGTGGGGTAGTAGCGTGGTATCAGTGTAAACATTAGAGTCGTACCATTCCTAGGCGCAGTGCACTAACACCCGGCACACCGTGTCGGTGGGGCGCGTGGGGCGCGAAGGACGCGCGGGGTGCGGGCACCGAGCGCCCCACGCGTTAGGGGTGCGAGGGCCCGCCGTGCAGACCGGGGGTCGTCGACCCTGTCGACTGGTGGGGCGGAAGCAATACTTGCTGGAAATTTAAACAATAAGAGATCGTTATCTTCAACATAACAAGTCTAGTTGCTTGGCTTGAGGCTAGATGGCACTGTGTACAATGACTAAGAATCAAAAGTCTGGCGCACTTTAGATATGGTTAAGAAATACACCGACTGGTGCCAATTTGCTGTGAGTTATTCTAGATGGACAGACGACTTAATTAAGGTCGCGGGAAGTCTTTGGACGCAGAGGGCATGCGACCGATCGCTCTCGAAGTCGTTGGGGAAGGCCTATGTTCATAAATGGGAGTGTTGTAGCTGATAATGATTCTTGATCTATACTCTATGTATATATGACTGGGCTATGAGTCCCGGACCTAGGGAAGGCGTGCGTGGAGCCGAAGTCAACACGTAGAGGCCTTATACAAGTTTAATGCAAAGTATAATATGGACACCAAAGCGGCGATTATCTCTGTCTGCAAATGCAGCCAAGGACAACTTCCAGTTTAGATTGAACTATTAATAAACTACAAAACTACTTAGGCTATTGTGATGGAATGGTAGTAGACTATGGGTACTATGACGCCCGCCGTAACAATGTCTAAAGCCTCCGCTACAATACTCGTGAAGTTACATCGACGAAGTGTTCGACGAGGTTGACCGAGGTCCGAAGTACGTGTCCACACACTCGTGCAACTTCGCGAGAAACGTTTGTCACCTCGCGCCCTTTGAGTCATGCACAAATACCGACAACGAGCGGAAGTAACCGAGGCGAGGCGATATTGCCTGAAGTACCCCGACTCTACACTAACTAATTCGGGTTATTTCGATCAACTTCACGAGTAGTGTAGTGCAGGCTTAACACGTCGTACCATTACTTATAAAGTATATAAACATAAGATCCTTATGTGTAGTGGTTATATACCTGTAGATGTGGTGCGTGATCCTGCGGCGGTGCGTTGAGGTAGGCTAAGTGGTGGTGGTGATGGTGAGCAGCCCCGCCTCCGCCCATCAGTGGGCACAACACCTAAAACATACAAACTGTTATAAGTACTCATTAAGACAACCACGATGACATTTTCGTTCCATGGCATACCTTAAATAAATAAATATTGTAGGATATTCCACACATCTACTAGACTTGTGTTATGGGTGCTAGACAACGGATACACTTTTCATTACAACTTTTTTTCAAAAGTGTAATAAAGGTGTGTTATGACGACCCAGTTGGCACAATGGTCACCATGCCGGACTGCCAAACACAGGGTCGCGGGTTAGATTCCCACCTCAGACATGTATTTATGCTTAGATAATTGTCTGTGGTCTGTATCATTACATAGTATAAAACAAAGTTAAATTCCGCTGTCTGTCCCTATGTATGCATAGATCTTTAAAACTACGCAACGGATTTTGATGCGGTTTTTTAATAGATAGAGTGATTCAAGATGAAGGTTTATATGTATAATACATGCATAATATAGCTGTACGAACCCGGGACGACTCGCTAGTATATTTACAAAAGAAAAGTATATATGTAGTATATCCGTTGTCTAGCACCCATAACACAAGTCTAGTTACTTAGCTTGGAGCTAGATGGCGATGTGTGGAATGTCCTGCAATATTTATGGTAGTCAATTACCTGGAAAGGTTGCGGCGGCTGCTGGTAGTGATGGTGCGGATGAGGATGGTGGGGGTGCGGCGTGTGCGCAGGCGAGGGCGGCGGGTAGAGCGCGGGAGAGGCGGCCGGAGACGCCGAGGGGGGAGCGTAGCCTTCCCCGCCGCCCACTCCGCCCACTGATACACCGCCGCTGTGGTACATACGTACCTGGAACAAGTGCAATATATTAACCATATATACGAAATTGATTGATCTCTGACCAATACAAGCACTGAGCTGTGACCTATTTGGACTATTTTTGGAGTTTACTCCTTAAGAATCGATTTTCATATATAAGGCGCCCGGTATGAGAAAAATCCGAGGGGTAAAACCTACTAACAGGTAACGAAAATCGGTCACGTTTTTGGTGCGCAACTTTCTAATTCTTTGACGTGTAATGTCTTATAAATTGATGGAACGCCTGCATTTACAAAAAAGTGTCTGTTTACACCGTCATATTCCGGTACCATGACGGCGTCATGTTCCGATACCATGACGGCGTCATGTTCCGGTACCATGATTTATTTGAATTAACGTTTTATTTATCTATCATAATGTTGAGTCTTAAACTCATTACAAATTTCTCATTCTATTTTGATTTGATTATTCAAATCGACAACAAAGAACTAATCTGTTACAGAACAATGAATCCTACTTATATTATAAATGTGAAAGTTTGTATGTGTTACTCCTTCACGCAAAAACTACTGGACCGATTGTGATGAAACTTGGTATCTAGATAGCTAGAGACCTGGTAACACATAATATTATGCCTGAACTAAGAATTGATGTGTTTCAGGCGCAATAGGACAGTATACTTACCATGTGATGATAATGATGCGGGACCGACTGCTGCGCGGGATGCGGATGCGGGTACGGCATGAAGGACTGCATGGGCGCGGGCGTCAGTAGCGGCTGTCCCGTCGCTGTCGCCACTTGCACGCCGGACCCTACGCCCACTGACACATGATTATGTTGAGCTTTACCAACATTTTGTTTCCATTTCTCGTAAATAATGATACAAGGCAATACTTGAGCATTTACACAAAAAGCAAAAATATGATACAATTCTAAGTTTTTTTAGATTACAATTAAATTGATAGTATTTCGTGAAGTAGATGCGGAAAAAAGATATTAGCATTTAAAGTCACGTGTTTTTCATTTTCTTTAGCATCTGACGCCATTACACGTACCGATAGGAACTTTAAGAACCTAATGTCCTAGAATTTAGCAATTTTTGTTCGAAGTTTTGCTATTATTATTTATGATTATATCCTATTAAACCGATGCAGCAGTTTAAAAGTTATATGCATTTTTACTAACTACCTCCTATGCTATGGTTTGGGGTTTTAATCTTACAAAATATTTTCCAAGCGTGAAGGTTTTAACAGTTATCAGTATGTCCAATTTAAGCCCAATCCGTCCTTTGATTTGAGCCGTGTGTTGATATATTAATCAGTCAGTAAGGACTTTAAACTTTATATAGATAAAGCGATAAGTAAATAAAATTTCAACATTACCTTTCCTGAAGTTCCTCTGTTGCTGTGCCTGCATGGGCCCGTGTTGCCCCGCCCCTCCCCCCACGCCAGCTCCGCCGCCCATCGCGCCGTATGCCAGCTGTAAACACGCACTTAATTAGACCCTGGATTTTATGGTTGAAAAGCAGCTACCGTTGGATAAAGGCTAATTTGATAATTGAAATACAAATGTAATAAAAACCCGGCATATTTTTTTGACATTCCACACCTCGCCACCTAGCCCCAAGCTAAGTAACTAGACTTGTGTTATGGGTGCTAGACAACGGATATACTACTTATATACTTTTCTTTTGTAAATATATACTTATAATACATAGAAACAACCAGACCACAGATAAATATCTAAACATAAATACTTGTCTGAGGCGGGAATCGAACCCGCAACCGTGTTTGGCAGTCCGGTATGGTGACCATTGTGCCAACTGGATCGTCAAAATTGCGAGTCTAACTCACGCATGAAGGGTTCCAGTAGTTTTAGAAGTCAAGTAAACAAACTACTTAAACTAAGCCTTCAATTTGACAACATCTATGGCGTGATAAAATCATGCAGGTTATGTGGTCCTGTATATATTAGTAAAATATCAATTTAAAACAACACGATTGTAAGTAACGATATAGCATTAAAACATAATTTCGTAGGAACTCAATTCCACTTTAAAGAGGTTTTGTACTTGTACTTGTATACGGACTGTTTCCGCAATTAGACCCTTAGTAAGTAAGTAAGCCTAAGCTTAAGCTTGCCCAGCATCTACTACCCTCTCAGCTTAGTCGAACATGTCCAGAGGAGAGAACATGTCAATACTTCTATTTTTCTTAAGATCCATTGGTGCACGGCCGGCCGGGATTCGAACCCACGTCCTTCAGAATGAAAATCGAGATATCTACCACTAAGCCAACACCGCTCTCGAGGTTTATACTAATATTATACAGCTGAATAGTTTGTTTGTTTGAACGCGCTAATCTCAGGAACTACTGGTTCGAATTGAAAAAAAAATGTTGTGTTAGACAGTCCATTTATCAAGGAACGCTGTAGGACTTTTTATTTTGATATTCCCACAGGATCGGAACTTACGCGGGTTAAACCGAGGGACGCAGATAGTAATTTATATTTATTGTAAAATGGTAAATAAGTTAGGAACAGCAATGGGAAGCTCGTGGCATACTTTACATCAAAAGATTTTGGTATTTGTTGTAACACCAACATAAATACATCAACAGCGAAAATTTTAATTCTCTAGTTCTCACGGTTTATGAAGTACAGCCTGGTGACAGACAGAACGACGGACAGTAAAATCTTAATATAGGTTCCCGTTTTAACACTTTGTGTATGGAACCCTAAAAAACGGTCAAGTGCGAGTCGGACTCGCCTACGAAGGTTCCGTACCATTATATTCTGTTTTTAGTATTTGTTGTTAAAGCGGCAACAGAAATACATCATCTGTGAAAATTTCAACTGTCTAGCTATCACGGCTCATGAGATACAGCTTGGTGACAGATAGACAGACGGACAGTAGAGTCTTAGTAAAAGGGTCCCGTATTTACACTTTGGGTACGGAACCCTAAAAACCGGCCAAGTGCGAGTCGGACTCGCCTACGAAGGGATCCCTAGTTTTAGTATTTATTGTTATAGCGGCAACAGAAATACATAATCTGTGAATTTTAACTCCCCAGCTATCACGGTTCATGACATACAGACGGACAGACAGAGAAGTCTTTGTAATAGGTCCCGTTTTGCCACTCCCGATACCCTTTGGGTATAGAAATATTGCCAGTCTCTACCATTTACCATTTATCCCGATTTTTCACGGGATGGCCACTAACCCGGGTAAAACCGCGGGGCGCAGTTAGTCATCTATATATTTACAAGATCCTAAGTACTATGAAGGTAGCGGAATGTCCAGTTGACTCTAAATGTAGAAATTAAATGATAGTTAACATTATATGACATTTCGTGATAACGAATCGATAACTCTAAAGACACATTGATTATAATTTTCATATATAAAGAAATAGATGTAGCTGTTTGTTTATAATTTTAATTTTTTTAAATGTTTTGACGAGGTAATTTCTGATAAATTGATGTTCACCTGCATTCACACAAAAGTGTCATGTTTCGTTACCATAGCGCGTCATAGTAAATGTCACGCGTCTCGTGTTTCATAATAATATCGCTCATCTGGGTTTGTATTATGGTGACGAGTAACGAATAGAAGATTTATATAAAGGAAAAAGAAAAAAAGGAAAAAAAAATATAAAAATAAAGTACCCGATCAAATCATTTTTGAAATTGAGTTTGACATCAAATATAAATTTTATAAAGCTGAAGAGTTTGTTTGTTTGTTTGTTTGTTTGAACGCGCTAATCTCAGGAACTACTGGTTCGAATTGAAAAATTATTTTTGTGTTGGATAGTCCATTTATCGAGGAAGGCTATAGGCTACTTTTTATCCTGATACTAGCTACGCCCCGCAGTTTCACTCGCGTAATAATTTTCTGCGCAACTTTTTTATTTCATAAGAACCTTCTCCTGATAATAACAAACAGACCAAAAAAAGAATTGGCCAAATTGGTCCAGGCGTTGTTGAGTTATGCGCTTACCAACACATTTTGCGATTCATTTTTATATCCTGATATTACCACGGGATCGGGAGTTACGAGGGTGAAACCGCGGGGCGCAGCTAATCAAATATAAATTAGAAATATTTGGTGTCAAATTTCGGGGCAGGTAAAAGCTTGTAATTATATTTTTTTTTGAGTTTTTTTAATTAAAATATTGAAACAATCATCACCGCGGGTGTCAACTAGTCAACAGATATCAAAACGCAGTCAAAGCTTGAGATTACCCACGCCAGTTCTCCGTGATAGCACGTACAAAGCAAACATGTGGTACATATGGCTGGTTCTCACTTTAATATTTATAAAGATACACAATAAATTGTCTACTGGTAAATTCTACTGTGACACGGTTATGAGTGGTAAAGTCGTTGTAGTAACAGGCGGTAATAGTGGTATAGGTTATGAGACTGCTTTGGAATTGGCACGGAGAGGGGCAAAGGTTCGTATTCAAAGGTATTAGAATTATACTTTGACGACCCAGTTCGTACAATGGTCATCATGCTGGACTGCCTAACACAGGGTTGCAGTTTCGATTCCCGACTCAGACATGTATTTATGCTTAGATATTTGTGTGTGGTCTGGTTGTTTCTATGTATTATCTATACATATAAAATGCTTTGTCCTGAATTAATGACTGACGGATCAACGCACAGCCTAAACCGCTGATCGTAGAGACCTGCAACTTGGAGGGTGTGTTCTTTGTATGACGTAAGCATCAGATAAGAAAGGATTTTCCGAAATTCAACCCCTTGGGGTGTGAAAAAGGGGGGCAAAGTTTGTATGTGACGACGTGATTCCTTGGTCCAATCTACTTTAAATCGCGGATGAAGTCGTGGGCTAAAGCTAGTAAGTATATATTTACAAAAGAAAAGTAAATAAGTAGTAAATCCGTTGTCTAGCACCCATGACACAAGTCTAGTTACATAGCTTGCGGCTAGATGGCGATGTGTGGAATGTCCTGCAATATTTATTTCTCGTTTAGTGGCTCGAGGATATAAGAGAAAAAGAGTCATTACGAAGTCTCTGAAATCACGGTTATGGCACATCGCATTTCGCGCGAAACTGTAACAACCAGTAAAGTGGTAAAAAATAAAGTTTGTATGAAAGTTGTCTAGTCTGTGTTCTGCAATATTTATTTATTATTCTCTATTTTTACAGGTTATTCTCGGCTGTCGCGATGATAAAAGAGGTCTGAAAGCAGCCGAAAGAATCAAGAGAAAATCAAAGAACAATCGAGTAAGGCACCTACATCTCGATTTGGCTGATCTATCGTCTGTAAGGAAGTTTGTAGATGAATTCAAACGCACTGAAGCAAAGTTAGACGTTTTGATAAACAATGCAGGGACCAGTGGCACAAGTCAAGACCTAACACAAGATGGAATTGTAAGAGACATGCAGATAAATCATTTTGGACCTTTTCTACTGACGCTGCTTCTAGTACCGTTGTTAAAAAAGTCAGCACCGAGTCGTGTCATCATAGTTTCGTCAGTTCTACATCGATTCGGAAGGATAGATAACTTGAACAAGCTAAACTACTATAGTTACGTTCAAGCATTCTGTAACAGCAAACTATGTAATATACTTTTCTGCACGGAATTGGCGCGAAAATTGACAGGCAAAGGAGTGGTCGTGAACAGTGTGCATCCGGGTCAAGTTAACACTGGACTGTACAAGTCTACGATATTTGAAAAATTGCGAAGTTTGGTACTGTATTCGTTTTTCAAGAGCCCCCATGATGGAGCGCAGACAAGTATCTATCTCGCGGCTTCGGAGGACTGCGATCAGGTGACTGGGAGGTATTTCGCAGATTGTCAGGAGAGTAAAATCAGTTTGAAGGTGAACGAAGATGATGCGAAGAAGCTGTGGAGTATATCTGAAGAGCTGGTTAAATTGAAACCGGAGGAACGGCTGTAATTTCATGTTAATTTACCTCCTATTGGTTTTGTTTTTTTGCGTGACGAGAGTTATTGAGGATACTATAGTCAACTATTCAAACTCACACGATTTGTATTCATAGTAATTATTTTCCCGGGTCTTAATCGCGTATTTTTTTATTTTTTATTTCTCTTACCTCGACGTTTCGACTATGTTACAATAGTCATGGTCGCGAGAAGACTGAAAATATACGAGTTTAAAACCCGGGAAAATAATTACTATGGATCCTATAATCGTTTAAAGCTTCAAACAAATAATGATTTAAATGGGGTTTTGGCGGGAACGAACCAACAGCATGTCGTGCTATAATTTTATTTTCATGAAACTTTGTTGTAAACCGAGTTGAATTGAATTCTGGTGAAATATTATTCAGTTTACTTCCGTGAAAGTGAACAAGTTTAGTAAGTCGGTGTCAAACTTGGACTTTTCTTATTAAATCTCCAACAAGGTTAGTAGTAAAGTAACCAGCGCTTTATTACAGCCCCAGAGCCCCCGACTTGACGAACTGACGGCTTTGAGTGTTTTGAAACAGTTTGACCGAAATATAACATGATACTGGCTATATGCACAACCCGTGCGAAGACATTATTAATAAAAAAAAAACTTGAGAGGTGTCAAGGGACACCCGGATGGAACGAAGTTTCTTTCGATTAATTAGTGAAGGAATTGTAATAAAATTAAAAAGTGTCGTTACAACTTTTGGTCTTAATTTTTTCCGTCTAGCCCCCTTTCGCAACGCGCCATAAGGAACTTCGTTCCAATATATATGAGTCCTACGTTCAATCAAAGTCATTAAACTTTGGACCGTATCCTCACTTATCAACAGGTGAGATAGTGGTCAAATGCTGGCCTATATGACATTTGAAATGAGCTTTGCACGAAGACTTTATATACAACTTTTAAGGTGAAAAGGTACCGGCGCTCTCTTCATACAAACGTAGTCGACTGTTTCCACACTAGCACAAATATTTTTGTGCCATAAAACCTATAACTGTCATGACTATGCCCCTATGTTTTGGTTTTTTCATTTTCTAATTATCATAGAAATTAAGATTTAAAAAAAGAGGCTTGGTCATAGCAGTTATAAGTTTTATGCAACAAAAATATTTACTCTAGTCTCATTATCCAGGGGGAAAACAGTCGAAAATGTTTGTATGGAGAGAGCCCGCGGTACCCTTTTCTCTTAATCATGACTTCGGGTAAAGTTGAATTTTCCTAAATCATTTCATAGGAGATGCCTATGTCATAGCTATCAGATTGCAAAGCTTTAACCCGATACGGTTTGAGCTGTGCGTTGTCACTCACGTTTTCCTTCATATGTTTATATTATAGATTTTAGTTTAGTTAGAAGACAATTAATAATTATTTATTATTTTAATTAAATTATTTTTATTTATTTTTTAATTTTATTTTTTCCCGTGTCCCTATCCCGTAGGAATATCGGAATGAAAAAAAAGATGCACGACTACTTCTTTGGCGCGGTGGGCAAATACCCGCCTGCAAAGCAGATGGTTCCATATTCGATTACCGCCTGGAGAAGTATATGTGTACAGATATTTGTTTGTGTAAACTAATAATTAATATGGTCTGGGTGTTTTTGTATGTATAATAGGTATGTTTTAAGTATTTACAAAAAAGTTTACAAGTACATATATCCCACGGGCCACCATAATACAAGCCTCGTTGTTTAGCTTGGGGCAGTTTAGCAATATTTCATTAGTAAACTTTTATTCAAATCGGTCAAGCCTTTTGGCCTTTAAGAAAACAAACAACCATATCTTTTTATTAGTTAGGATTTAAACAAAACAAGTTAGGATTTACACATTGTTAGTTACGAAACTCCAAAAAACAATCTATCAATAAAATTGTTAAACGCCATTATTTTTTAACATTAATTACACTTTCTTAAAGCTTTTATTTACACGTTAGTTTTGCTAGACCGATTGAACTTAAATGCATCCTTTTTGCTGAGAAAAAAAAAATCTATTTTTTCCGCAGTTAATAAGCGCAAAATTCATATAGTGGGGACACACACGTGCAATGGTTTCTTTACACGTATCGACAATACATTGTGGAATACTTTACATTTATAAAATATTACATTTTCTTCAAAGAAAAATGCATCTCCAAAGATGTCCTGACATTTACTATGGAAGCTTGGGATAGAGTTTATTTGCACGGTCTACTTTGAGACCCATTCTTATCGATTTCGATGAACAAATAATGCTTTCACACCAAACTTCTAAAAGGTCTCAGAAACCGGTTATTTAACCAAACGTGGTGTATTATGATTTTGAAGGTGAAGCATAATAAAGCGCATTATTTTGCTCGCCGTAATGCCCTCTATCGATAGGTATGAGCCTCATAATGCACCGCGCACTTTTGGAAAATCATAGGATACCATGTTTGGTTAAATATCCCGTTTCCGAGACGCTTTAGAGGTTTTGTATTATTTATATAGTATATTTGTATTATTTGTTCGTCGTAATGCCTTTTATCGATAGTTATGAGTCTCAAAGTGCATCGCGACATTTTAAGTTACCATATCTGTTGCAAAAGGCCTGAGCTCCGAGACGAGAATAGAACTCACGACCTCACGCTTACCGTACTACAATATGCGGCCAAATATCTATATTAGGATATGAATTTTAATTTTGAGTTCGAATTTAAGGTTATTTCTTTAATTTTTTTCCAGAAATTCTTTATAAATTAAAATAATATCACGATTTGAAATATCTGTCCTCTAATATAGTTGTTTTTTTTAAAGTAAAATATTCCACAAACGCAAGTCGAGTGTCTCACCGCATCTGGTCGTTCTCTCTTTTCCATCACGAATATAGGCGGGCCGTATTGACGGCAATCGCAACCCATTTCCATCTGTTTTACACAACTTACTGTTTAAATATCTTAAAATAATAAAAAAATGAAGACTTGAATCCTAGTTTTTCGTAAAGAAGTTAGAAAGTGAAATCGTATTTGGTAAAATGTCCTTTAGAAAAATTTGTCCAACTACTAAAACCTAAAGCAAATAAGACTGTTTAGCCGAGTCCTGTTTGCGTAAAAATACCCGTGAGAAACAAGAGCTTAAGGTGAAAGGGTACCGGGGGCTCTCTCCATACAAACGTAGCCGACTGTTTCTCCCTGGATAATGACACTCGAACAAATATTTTTGTGCCATAAAACCTATAACTGCCATGACTATGCCCCTATGGTTTGTTTTTTTTTTCATTTTCGAATTATCATAGAAATTAAGATTTAAAAAAGAAAACATAGGCGCGTGGTCATGGCAGTATAAGTTTTATGCAAAAAAATATTTACTCTAGTGTCATTATCCAGGGAGAAAACAGGCGACTACGTTTGTATGGAGAGAGCCCCCGGTACACTTTCACCTTAAGCTCTTGTTTCTCACGGGTATTTTTACGCAAACAGGACTCAGCTAAAGAGTCTTATTTGTTTTAGGTTTTAGTAGTTGCACCCCGGTACCCTTTCCTCTTAATAAAGTTTTAATAGATTAGAAAGTTTTTCGATTTCTAACTAGGTTATTTTTACGTTTTTGACGCAAGACTGTTTTTTTCTGAATTAGGTATCCAGAAAAAATATCCGTATTATTATTTATTGACCCACTGCAGGGCAAAGGACTCCTCTCCTTCCCATTCCCTTTCTAGGGCCAGGGTGGGCCAATCGTTCGTGCATGAGTCTAATTCGTCCCGTCTCACGACCCTCAACACCCCGTGGTGTTGAGGGTCAAAACCGTCTAGTAGTAAGCAGTTTCTCGTCTAGCAGTCATGGCCCGCCCAGTCCCAAATATAATTAAAAATACCCTAAGGTATATAATTGTTATGTATTCAGACACTTACCGCTGGATGAGGATGTGGTAAATAAGGTGGTTGCTGAGCGGCGGCCGCTGCGGCTGCAACCATTGCGTAAGGAACCGCTGCCACCTAAAGGGGAATCATAGATAGATATCTTTATTTGGCTAGTTATGTACTAAAACATTATAAGTTATGTTACATAGACCTTCAGGGCTATATCCTTAATTATAAGATATAGCGAAAAAATCTGAATGAGTTGCGTGACCGATATTGACAAATACTAAAACTGGATAATTCTATAAAAAAAAAATTACCCTTGCCAGAAATCGAACCTGGTTAAGATAGCCCGTAGCACTAGGTTGGTAATCTATCTTAATATTATAAAGAGAAAATATTGTTTTGTAGCGAATAGGCTCCGAAACTACTGCACGTATTTTGATGAAACTTAGTATGAGGATACCCTGATTTATTAAGAGTAACATAAGTTACTTTTTATCCCGATATTCCCACAGGATCGGGAGTGATAACGCGGAGCGCTGCTAGTATAGTTATACATACCATGTGCGGAGGCGGTGGATGTGGTGTGGGAACGTAGCTGACTCCCGGTCCCATAACGCCGAGAGCTACGCCGCCGACGCCGACCGCGCCGCCGCCTTGACCCATTCCCGGCGTACCCGGCGTGTGAGGACTATAAATATAAGAATATAATTGTAATATTGACCTTGGCCACTTGGCCGATTTATTATATGTATAAAAGACTAGCAAACCCGGCGAACTCCGTTTCGCCACCAGATTTTCCTGAATTTTCTTTGCTATAAACCTCACGGAGCCCGAGACCTTTCCAACGAATGCAAAACCGTGGAAATCGGTTCGTGCGTTCTGGAGTTGTAGCGTCAGGAAGGAAAACCCGACTTATTTTTATATATTAGTTTAATAGCATAGGATACAGACCGACTGTGACTGGGCGTAGTAGGGCTCCTCGGTTGGAAGGGCTTCGCTGCCGGGTTGAATTCCTTCGCGTTTGGGTTGAGAGTAGACTTCTTGAATGTAACGGCAACTCGCTCGATCCCTGGGGACGCAGGCGCTGGGGGTGACGTCGCCGGGGGGCTGGGGGGTGACGCTGCTCGGGGGGGAACGGGGGGCTGGGGATGGAATAAAATATTTCAATAAGTCAGATGCTAAATGAAGGCCTTTGACAGGCCAGCTACATTAGGGTTGGGTTTAACTACGACCAATGTAGAAAAATCAAAAAATAAAAGCTTTGAAAAATAACTTAAGCCATATACCATCATTAAAAATAATTCCGTAAAAAATACAAAATAGTCTTTCTTGCGATCAAGTATCTTTCAGCGACTTATCTAATGATACTCACTCCCCACAGTGTCAAGTAGGTTCACCTTTTTTCGGGATCCATAGTTTCTTAGATTGGATTGATCTAGTAATGTGCTTGGCAATCTCACCTTGTGCATAGGCGGCGGTTGTTTCGGAGGCGTTGGTCGCTTGTGTAGCGGTTCGGAGGGCGCGCCCGCGTTCGCTGACACTTCCGGTGGGGAACGGGACGGCGGTGGCAGCTGGAAGTATAATGTTTATTTACTGCAATTACTTCCAAAACGCTCGTACTTCTCTTTATCTTCGATAGCACAAATTACAAGGGAAGTTGATGAGGTAGGGTCAGATCCGCCCACTACAGTGTGAAAAAGAAAGATTCAGAAGACTTTTGGAGGGCGACTCTCTGGGAAAAAGTTGCTCAAGATACCACCAAGTTCGAGCAACTGGCAAACTACGTGCTGTTCTGACCTTAACTACAAGATTTTGACTTGTGACAATTCTTGAGCATATACATAAATAGAAATAAAATTATCTGTTTTTCTAGATCTCAATTAAATTGATAGTATTTCGTTAACTACATGTGAAAAAAAGATATAAGCATTTAAATTCACATGTTATTCTTTTTCTTCATCAGTATCTAACGCCATTACACATATAGGAATTTCAAGACTCTTTGCAAACCAGTAATTTTTGTTCGA
The DNA here is from genome assembly GCA_951213275.1 of Idaea straminata. NCBI lineage: Eukaryota > Metazoa > Arthropoda > Insecta > Lepidoptera > Geometridae > Idaea > Idaea straminata. The sequence goes on along the minus strand of OX577866.1, from coordinate 10,799,857 downwards.
AGTTTTGCCATTTCTTTTAAGCTATAACTATTGGCTGACATGTTATCCAAAATACATCTGCTAGGGCTGGAGTGGAGGATTAGGTGATGCACAGTTAAAAAACTAACCGGTGGTTGCGGGTTGACCGGCGCCTGCGGCTGTTGTTGCGGCTGCGGTTGCTGTTGCTGGACGAGTGCTTGCTGAGGAGGGAGGGACTGCGGCGGCACGACGGGCGAAGACACGAGCTTGAACTCAGCACCGAATTTACGTAGCTCCTGGTAATTACGAATCAGTTTCTTAATAACCAGTTACATGTATACTTATGACTTTTAAAGTGCATATTGGGGCCCAAAATGCTCGTGGCTGATAAATATTGCAAGGGAAACTTAAGCTAAGGATTGTCTTCTCTGTAAGTAATATTCAACGTCAGCATAAATGTGACAATGCATTCCTTAGCCTTAGTTGTTTCTCTTACACCCGTATTCACAATCAACTATGAGATTGCATAGTGCGCGCGAACACAGAGCCGCAAATAAGACGCTGATTTGCTAGAGAGCAGCACATTATTGACCAATCATAGGGCCACATTTAGCGCAGTGCGTTTACTTATTCAAAAGCAACTTAAGAACTGTTTGTGAATATGTTAGGCACGTCTTTGCGTGCGACTGTAAGTATTCTACCGTTTGAATCTTCATGATATACTCTGTTACAGTTCTAAATATATGATAGACATACCTGTACCTCGTCCTGCCTCCTGGGTTCAGGCGGCGCGTGGTGTCGCGGCGGGCGAGGGTGCTCCGCCCCACCACCGCTCTATAATACAAATAAACGTTATAGCTACGTAAAAGGACATCCGGGATATTAATATCAATCGATTTCTTCATAACATAATCCATATTTTGATAAGATGGTATGGTAAATAATAGTAAGGTTATCAGAGACCTAATATATATAGTATTTAAAAGACTTACATGGTGATGGTGTGGTGGGAACCCTTGTCTTGGATGTGGAGGTCCTCGGGGTTCACCATTCACTTTACCAGCTACCGGAGATGGCCTGTAATTACAGTGTTATTTAGATAAAACGGCTAACAATAATCTATAGAATAAATGTTTTGTCCTGAATGACTGACTGACAGTTTCGGAATGGCTACAAACAGTAAAACTGATCTGATCTGAGTGAATTTCAAGTCAACTATTGGCAAGAAATAGCGCAGGACAGGGAGCGATGGAAGAATCTCGTTTCAGAGGCCAAGATCTACTTTGGGTCGATGAGCGGAGTAAGTAAGTGACACCAGTTGTAAGTGTAAATTCCTGATTCACTGTGAGAGAATAGAATCAGTCGCCGGAGTCTGTCTTTTTCCTAACGTGTACAATTTGGGGCTCTTCAAGTGACAGTTGAACAGGTATCTAAAAGACGCGCCTGTTCATCTTAAATCCGTCACTTATCATCTTCCTGCCCTTGATAATTTATTTTGGATCGGCGCAGTATGTCTTCTTCTTCCATGCACTCCTATTAGTCGTCATCTCATCGTTCACATTCATCTCTCTCATGTCTTGTCTCACGCAGTCCATCCATGTTTTTGTAAGTTGTCCTCTTGCCCCGACAATCAGGTGTGATAGTGGTAAAAGGAAAAAAAAAAGTATATCCTGGACCATATTACTTACTGGTGTGCCTGATGCGGCGGGAAAGGCGGCGCGTGATACCCGCCCGCCTGAGCGGCGTAGCTCTTGCCGCCCGGCGCGCCGCCCACACCGACACTGACCGTTGATCCATTACCACCGCTGCTGTGGCTGGTTACGATCTGAAATTGGAAAACATTTAGTGAACGAAATCAAGCGAATCGAAGTAGTCTTCATTGCGCTCTTCACTGAAAATCAAGGCTTGCCTCGGAAATAATACCAAAACAAATAGTAGATAAATTATATTGGTCCTACATGTAATCTAGATGATTTATACGTTGGCAGTCGCTTTTATCAGGGCGCTGTAGTGGTTGCAATATGAGCCTATTACATATAGTAGGCTTGCCCAGCAGCTATAGCACTATAGCACCTACAACACATTTTGTTTCGTAAGAAGTTAACCTAGTTAGTACAAATTGTTAAGGCAAAGTTGTGTATGCCTATTATTGGTAAACACGATTGATAATAATTTCAGTAATATACGAGTGTGTATTTATTACTGTTAGTGTACCTAATAAAAAGCTCCCTCTCAGCTTAGTCGACTGTGTCAAAAGGAAAAATCAATACATCTGAAGTCAACTAAAACATGGCGTGGGTTTCATCATGTTTTATTTCACCGTAAGAGCAAAAAAATTTGTTGCACAGATGGCTAGGATTCAAACCCGCGGCCTTCGACATAAAACTCGAAGTCAAAACCTCTCTGAAGATAGATAGACTATATATTCACCTGTGGTTCACTCTCTCTCCTCTCCGTGCTGGCAACAATAGTCTGCGGTCTATCGTTGGGCGACGGGTGGTGAGGGTGCGGCGGCGCGGGACGGCGCTCCTTATCCTTGGGAGGCGGAGCCCGGACCGAGGGGGGCGACCCGCCCCCGCCCCCAGGGGGCTTCACTAGCTTGCCAGTCTGGAAGGTTATATAACAAGGTTAGTTAAGATAAACGGAAGAAAATCCAAATACTGCACAAAAATTCATCTCCGGTCATGTCATAAGAAGACCAGAAGAACATATGGTCATCAAAAAGCCTAACTAAACCTCACCTCGAGGCCCAATCAACCTAGTGGACCAGCACAACCCCGCTATTGAAAAATCAAAAGGTCTACCAGTCAAAACCCAGGATTGAATGTCTTTGTGCTGACAAATTAGGAAAGCAGACTGCAACTAAAGTGGGAAGAAAAGCAGAAGAAGATATAAACTTTTTCTTCTTTACTTCTTCGAAATGTATATTTTTCATGTGTTACCTGCATATTCTTCCTCTTATTAGGTATAACATATTTCCCAGGTGTAGGATCCTGAGGTCGAGCCACAGCTGCGAACCTTTCTTCTTCGTCTCCATTTTCTAACTCGATCCTTTGCTTGTACTGAGCCGTGCCTTCAATTTCAGCTGCTATTTCTTCTGCTTTCGCCTCGGCGTCTCTGTTGGTTAAAGTTACATGTTATGTATCGAAAACTCCCGATCCCGTGGGAATATCGGGATAAAATTTTATTCCCAATTAATCAATCTATTCTCATACCAAGTTTCATCAAAATCGGTCTAGTAGTTTCGGAGCCTATTCGTTACAAATATAAAACCAAAAAATATTTCTCTTTATAATGTCAGTGTAGATTCCTTTAATACTATATCTTTGCAGCAAATGTGATCCGACCCGAAGGACCACAATATGTTGGTCCTTCGAGCCGGATCGATATTTTGTAATTACCTATAATCCTGCGTATCCTTCCTTTGCAGCTGCAGTGTGTACCCAGTCAGCGAATTATCATAAGTGCTATGTACACCGTAGACCTCTTCATTTTTACGGAACATGTCGTTTGCGTCCCAGCCGTTGGCGCGGTGGTCTAGCTCGAGGTCGTCGATGCGAACGTCACCGTTCAGTGATGGAGCGTCGCTGACTTCGGCGTCGCAACCGTCCCACGGCTCTAGGTGGCGTTCTTCGGCTGAACGGCCATTACCTGCGACATATAGAAATACGATTAGAAAGAGATAATTAAGTTACTAGGGGGTTAAAACACATTATTCTCGAGTGTGCGGGAATAATGTGTTTTTAAGTTTCTTTCGATTAATTAGTGAAAGAATTGCAATAAAATCAAAAAGTGTCGTTACAACTTTTGGTCTTAATTTTTTCCGTCTAGCCCCCTTTCGCAACGCGCCACCTATGGCGCGTTGCTCGGATTAGAACTTCGTTCTAAAAATGCGTTAGGAACAGCCTCTATGAACTTTTTTGGTTGTAGTCTGTATCATCTTTAGTCGTGTTTGTTTCCTTGCCTATTTGTTTAAGGTTACATAACCTGAACTGTGCAGTTTTTGGGCATTACAAAAACTCATGCTATCAAATTGAGTAAGCCGCTACCAAAATTATATACCTAATTTAACTCAAAGCAACACTAATTATATCTAAAATATATGTTTTTTCGAATTCTTACCATTCAACTTGCTAGTTATAACACTATCCGTCTGAAAGACGTCATGGGTTGCGTATTCCAAGTCGCTATCCTTGGCGCGGATGGAGACCACGTCCTGGGGCTTGAAGATTAACTTCTCAACCACTGAGTCTACTGCGACCACACCCTCTTGGTCCACTCGGTGCGCCACTTCTAAAACAACCTGAAATATAACAAGATTGTTAGTAAAAGCCAATAATGGTCTCTTCAAATGCCGGCATCTCTTCAGGTGGCCTCCCAAAAGGCTGTGGCCTTCTGGGAGGACCTGAGATGGTTGGAGTGACAAGTAAGATATTCTCACACGCACAATGGCCGAAATGAATTGTCTAAGTGCGGAAACTGCCCTGTACAACTAAATAAACTAAACCAAAAACTGTGTAGCCCCCGGCATAGAACAGGGCTTCTCCATCTCTCGAGTATGTCTTAAAAGGCAACTGGGATTTTTAAATGCGGCCCTATCATTGGTCATGTTTGTGCTGCCCTCTTCACTCTAGCGAATTAGCGTCTTATTTGCGGCTCTATGCGTTGGCGTGAACTATGCAATCTCATAGGGTTGATTCGAATACGGCAATCCGAAATTGGGAGGTAGAAAAAAAGAACTGACAAGAAATAGCACAGGATAGGGAACGATGAAGGACTCGTTTCGGAGGTCAGGATAAACTTCGAGTCACTGAGTCAGCGGAGTAATTAGTAGTAAGATGTGTATACTTCTATAGACTAACTCTAAGAGTCAACGGCAACCAATCGTGCGGGGTAAGCAACGTCTGTCACGATGTATGACTGATACCAATGTGGTAAAATAACTACAAGCTTTTACGTGGTTCGAAAGGCACAATAACCTTAAGTATCAAACTTATAATATGAAACGCTCATTTTAGGGTCCCGTACCCAAAGTGTGAAAACGGGACCCTATTATTAAGAGTTTACTGTCTGTCTGTCATCAGGCTGTATCTCATGAACGGTGATAGCTAGACAGTTGAAATTTTCACAGATCATGTATTTCTGTTGCCGCTATAACAGAAAAAACAGAAAAAAACAGGGGGCTTTTATACAACTTGGTACGGAACCCCCCGCGCATAAGTCCGACTGGCACTTGGTAGGTTTTTTAAAAGGTTTAAAATGAATTGAGAAAAGTAATAAATTTCTCAGACGTAGGTACTCAAAACAACATTTTTTGCTTCAAACACCATATTTTAGTTTGAAGTTTCAAGTGGATATAGCTAAATTATTTTATCACCATCCACTTCAGAATCGTATATTGATTGGGAGGGTGTGGTTAATTGAAAAGTTCATTTTTAAAAAGGCTGAACCAGGGGCGCATTTGATTTGTGGAGCCCTGTATAATACAACTTAGGGACCTACCTAATTACTCAACTGTGATTTTGAAATTTACATAACCTCTAAAGTTTCAAAAAAAATTCGATTTTCCAAAAGTCGTAGAACAAAAGTTGTTTGTTAAGGTGCACAAAACCTTAACCACTTGCTAATATAATTACCAATAACCCTGTACTATAATATACAGGGTTTTATTACGTGGGTCGTCAGGGCTATATCCTAAACTATAAAAGATAGCGAAAAATGCTGACTTTTTCAATAATCGACTGAAAATAGAACCAGTTGATTTTGTAAAAAAAATCATACTATATTTTGATACCAATCGATAGTGTTGCTGATAGAGATCAATTCCTGGAAACAAACATAGTGTGGCAAATCAAAGGAAATTGCTTATTTTTGTAATGTTCCATAATTTAAAACAATAATTATCCCTGAAAAATATAGTGAGGAGGCATACTTCCCCATAGCCAATGACGTAACAGACTGCTGCATTAAAAGTATGAATTATTTTACAAAATATTTTATGTAAAGTAAAGATTTAAAAACATATTTTAAAACATTTAGAAAAATATCACATAACCTCTATGCCTCATACACTATTATTTCGCCAGAGACAGAACGGTGAAAATTGTAGGTGTATGTATTTTTTGTATAAAGTAGGCAGATAAGAAAGGATTTTGAAAAAATCAACTTCTACGCGGAAAAAACCGCGGGTAAAAGCTAAAATTGATTTCAGTTATAGCTACATCTCTGATGGGCTTAATGCTCTTGTCATTCGGAGGTTAAGGACGCATTTACGTAAGTGTTAAAATGGTAGCAAAGTATAGCTGGGTTACGGTTCATTTTCCGGTTCATCCGTCAAAGTTTTGCATATTTTAAAGATACCAAATGAATCAGACAACATTCATATGTAGATGATATAAAAATATTTTTTAAATAATATACGTTTAATACAAAAAATAAAAGTTTTTCGTAGCCTCTTCCCGCAAAAACTATGAAAATAGGCCGACTTTCGGAACAAAGATCTCAATAACTAGAAGATTACAAATAATAAAAAATATACTACGATAAAATAGAAATAATAAACATTAATTCATCTAGAAAAGATACGACAAAAATTCACAATCCTACTAATATTATAAATGTGAAAGTTTGTGTGTGTATGTGTGTGTTTGTTACCCCTTCACGTTAAAACTACTGAACCAATTGCAATGAAATTCGGTATGTAGATAGCTATAGCCTGGATTAACATATAGGCTACTTTTTATCCCGATATTCCCACGGGATCGGGACTACGCGGGTGAAACCGCGGGTCGCAGCTAGTTACTCCATAAACCACAAATATATATCATCAATCTTCCACCATGTATTGTTAATTAATGTAAAGCTTATTTTCATAGAAATAAGGTTTACTTTATTTGTCTTTGCCTCAGTTCGATGTATAAAGTAACGACCATTTTGAATAAAAAGTTAGTCTAGATACTTCAGGCGCGTCAAAACGTAAATGCGTCCTTAAGGGGGGTCCATACGCCAACGACCTTGGTACACAGCCTACTAAATAGTTACCACTGGCACCGGTTCCCTTTGTTGGTGAAAATTGTTGATTGTTACGAATGTGTTTTGTTTTCTCAAAAGTGTTAAGATGGAATTGTTTTTGCTATTAATTATGGCTTCACACGGCTTGTGCATTTAGCCAGTGTCAAGTTACATTTTGCATCAAATTGTGACCCGATTTTTCATAAATCGGGTCTAAAGTGTTTTAAAACAGTCAAAGTCGTCATTGTCCGTCAAGTCAGGGGCTATAGTAAAGCGGTGGCAAGTTTACCATAACCTTAATAGGAGATTTGGAGGCAACGAGAAAACTTCATGTTTGACACTGATTTTTACTTTCACGACACTTGTGCACTTTCACAGAACTAAATTGAATAACATTCCACCAGAATTATACAATTCAAATCGGATTACAACTAAGTTTCATGAAAATAAAACTGCAGCACGACATGTTGTTAACTCGTTCCCGCCAAAACTCAGGTGGAATTGTTGGTGACATTTTTATCGACATTTTGGTGTGACATTGAGGCAAAAGTTCAATATAGTTTTGAAGCTATCCTAAAATTAAGGATTAAAACTAGTCTAGCTTTGAAATGACAAAGAATTTTCGTCTCAAACTACCCCAAAATGTCGGTAAAGATCTCACCTACTATCCTATCTCAGCACTTTTGAGAAAAACAAAACACATTCGATACAATCAACAATGTTAGTTGCAATTGACGGGTATTTGTTGCGTTTGGCCGTATATTATAAGCAGCCTTAAAAAACAGTTTTATGTACGTAAGTTTCAATCACCCGTTCTCCAGTTATAGGTATATAATATTGACAACAAAATCGATATGTCTAGCAAAGCTACGAGCATCGACGATACGATCGCGTCTCGACCAGACACGTATAAAATGATGTTTTGTTAGTTAAGACAAGATTATTTTCCATTAGCGAAATCGCTAATCGACAGATTTTTTGTATGAAATTGACTTTATAAAGCATTGTATGAAATTGACATATATTGTAGAGCATTTTTTACACAGAGCCATCTAACCCGAAGCTAAGCACCTAGGCTTGTAGTTTCAAAGAATAATTTTTGAGTCTGTTTCTCTTTAAAGCTAAACTTATGATCTATTTGTATAAGATCACATCGAATCGTCCTAAAAACTGAATTTAAGATGTGTTTTCTGAACTAGCCCAACAATAAGGCACAAGAAACTACTGCACCTATTTGAATGTAACTTGGTATGAGGATACATTGATTCATTGGGAGTGTCATAGGCTATTTTTTAGCCCGATATTCCCACGGGATCAGGAGTTACGCGGGTGAAACCGCGAGGTGATGCTAGTAATCGTATATAAGAATCGACAGATAGAATAGAAGCAATATAACGTCACCGAAAAAGCCGGCTCCAACAAACGTGAATGACCTTTGACCTAACATTATGAGATAAACAGTAGGTATGTGTGTAGGTACCTAAAGCGGCGGGGTCACATTGTACTAGGCGCGATTAATGGCAGTGCGCGGCGTCGATTGCACTATAAATATAAAATTGAAAGTCTTGAATGACTAATTAAATTGTCATAAAACATAAATATTATAAGTATACTTAGGTTTCATAAATTAGTTTAAGGCGCTCTTCCAGTACCGTGTGTAGGTATTCACATTCCCCTCGCCCCCGCTCTCAAAAACGTAGCGTGCTGCGTGCTTACTGTTATATTTGATCGATATGCAAAACATTATTATCCACAAATATAGTTCCTAGAGGTCAAAACCTATCATTTGATTCAGTTTTAGAAACAAACGTTAACTATTTTTGAATAAAACCCGATAAACGATCTAATAATTATCTGTTTACTAACATTTTTTTATCGAACAAAGTTGTTCATATCATGTTTTCAACCACAATAAACAAAAATATGGTTATTAAACTACAATATCCATTTATATCCAAATAACAAAAAAAGAGTATTTGATTACTTAGAGTTGCTTAAAACAAAGGTCGATTTTGGTAGCTTTATTAGCACCTGCCCTTAAGATAGGTAGTTAATAATGTTTAGAAAAAGTAAAAGGGAACCGTTTGAGTTGGTATGGACATGTGATGAGAAGAGAAGAGACGCATGTAACTAGAAGAGTAATGAGTATGAATGTAGAGGGATGGAGAGGAGGAGGATGACCTAAGAAAATATGGATGGACTGCGTGAGACAAGACATGAAAGAGATGAATGTGAACGATGAGATGACGACTAATAGGAGTGAATTGAAGAAGAAGACATACTGCGCCGACCCCAAATAAATTGGGATAAGGGCAGGAAGATCATGATGAGGTAATAATGTTTAGGTTAAGTTTTGTGTAAATAAACGCCTTATTTATTTTATTTTTTAATATATAAACGCACAGCTCAAACCAATAGACGGATCAGGCAAAAATTTGGCATTAGGCATTTATAAATAGGCAGGATTTTGAAATCAAGAATGTAGATTTTTATATTGTCCAAGTGATTCCATTGAGATCCTTATTAAAAATAATAGTTAGAGGTAACAATCACTTACCCATTACAGGCATTCAATATTTATAGTTTGAGCATTTATATAAATAAAACTTACTATTTAGCTAAGCTATTATTTTAACTCAGGAAAAAATAACCCGACGCGTACGAAGTTGCTAGTGGTTTATAATAATAAACTAGCAGCATACCACGGTTCGACCTGGAATAAAAACTCCCAATACCAAGTTTTATCAATATATTTGTTCAAAGCCTATTCGTTACCCAACAAAAACAAAACAATAAAATTTATATTTATTTATGTAGATAAAATTGTAGAACATTTCACACAGCGCCATAATAGCCCTAAGCTAAGCCATTAGGCTTGTGTTATGGTGGCTAGATAACGGATAGAATGCTTGTATAATTTTCTTTGGCAGATATTTAATTTCTATGTATTGTATAATTATTACCGATACTAATGTTTATATTTACTATCGCCTTTGGGCTGATGTCGGCGCGGCGCATAGTCCTATAGGGCGTAGAGTATAGTTGGTAGATAGTTTCGATATTTCGACAGGAAGTTCTTAGAAATCATGTTTCGATTAAGTTATGATTGTTTAATTTATCTTTGAAATGAGTAAATAAATATAAAATATTCTATGTTGTCCCTATCATTTGAAAATAACTGCACCGTTTTGGTTTTATAAAAAAAGTAATATTGTAGCTTAGCAACTAGGCTTGTATTATGGTCACCAGACAAATATCTCCACAGAGTCACAATTTTTAAGTGATAACACTAAAAAATGTTGTACATTTTGATATTAATAGTTCAAAATGAGATTCGTTCGAATTTAGACTTTATTCTGCTTGTATAATGTTCAAAGTCGTTCGTATGCATTGTCACCAATACTCAAGGGTTCACTCAAACAACACTTCACTTTTACAAAAACTCTGCGCACTTCGCAGCGTGCGCCCGAGTTTTGGCGCGGACATTTTATTTTTCTGTGACTCTATAGTATTTTAACTCAATGCTTATTATACAAAACTTGTTTTACGCCGGGAATCGAACTCGCAATTCTCCTCCATAGCTCACTCAGCCACGGTGGTCGATGAATAAATACCTACACCTACTTAAAACTCTCAAGATACAATAGGTTAAAATAGCACACTGGAGTCAAAGGACGCAAGTTCAGAGACGCGCCGGCAAGGTCATTTCAGTGAAATTCTTCCATTCTCGCGCAAAATGTGTAGACAACTAGCTGCGCTGTACAGTTTCACCTGCGTAGATACAAATTCGGTGAGAATATCGAAATGAAAAGTACCTAATGTCTTTTTCTATACTATTGACTATCTATATGCAAATTTTCATCCAAATCAGTTAAGCCGTTTGGCTGTGAAGGAACAGTGAAACAGCATCAATAAATATTGCAGGACATTCCACACATCGCCATCTACCCCAAGATAAGTAACTAGACTTGTGTTATGGGTGCTAGATAACGGATATACTACTTATATACTTTTCTTTTGTAAATCCTACTAATATTATAAATGTGAAAGTTTGTGTGTGTGTGTGTGTGTATGTTTGTTACTCCTTCACGCAAAAACTAAAGGACCGCTTACGATGAAACTCGGTATCTAAATAGCTGGAGAACTGGAATGACACATAGGCTACTTTTTATCCCAATATTCCCACGGGATCGGTCCTTACACGGGTGAAACCGCGGGGCGCAGCTAGTACATATATAATTACTAGCAGCGCTCCGCGGTTTCACCCGCGTAACTCCCGATCCCGTGGGAATTTGCGACTATAAATTGAAATGTAAGCTATCCTATCTTTCAAGTTGGGTCGAATTGCACACGGTGTGCAAATCAAATTAAAAAACGGTTCGGTAGTTTAGGAGTCCATCGCGGACAAACACGTGACACGAAATTTTTATATATAAAGATAATACATAGACACAAACAGACCATAGACAAATATCTATGCATAAATACTTTTCCGAGGCGGGAATCGAACCCTGTGTTTGGCAGTCCGGCATGGTGCTAACTGGGTCGTATCATAACCGACTTTGTTAATGAATCTATACTAATATTATAAAGCTGAAGGGTTTGTTTGTTTGTTTGTTTGAACGCGCTAATCTCAGGAACTACTGGTTCGAATTGAAAAATTCGTTTTGTGTTGGATAGGCCATTTATCGAGGAAGGCTATAGGCTACTTTTTATCCCGATATTCCCACGGGATCGGGAGTTACGCGGGTAAAACCGCGGAGCGCTGCTAGTTTTTAATATAAATGGGACCTGCGCAGGTGAAACCGCGATACGCAGCTAGTATACAATATGCTGGTCTAGGTCAGTTATTATTAATTCTTGAACATTATTTTTTATGTTTCCGTGCAGAATATAAAATGCATTCAAGTCAAAGATAAATGCACGACAGAAATAAATTTACATATATTTATTTTCTTGGGAGCTAAAATTGTTAAGAGTCCAAAAAAAAGGGTTTCAATTAGTCGTAATTTTTTTAATGTATTTTTATCGATTACTCGAAGAGGACTCATCTTTACAAATATCAATTACGATTATCTACCACATTTAAATTAACTCGGTAAATAGACAAAGCTTATTCAAGCAAAACCATACACAATAACTAGCTCATAGAAAAAAACATAGTCGTTCCACCCGACTGCACTTGTATTGCACTAGTTCTTTTGCATAAATATACAAGATTTCAAAGAAATATGTAAGAAAGTTAGATAAAATATTGTACACAGCCTCAATGGAGTTCGTATAATTCGTTTGTAATTTCTGTAATTTTTTTTTTAAATTGTTTCTTACAGAATCAACAGCACTAAATGAATACTAGCTATTAGACGTTATACAAAACATACTGCCAATAACAGATTCTTACTATCTAATTTCATTACATTATAATATGTCGCAAAAGAAAAAAGTATCAAGAGAAGTTCAGTGGAAGCACGTATGCAAGTATAGGGATAGGAATAGGATAGGATAGGGCAGAGGATGGATTATGTATAAAGTTATATAAATAGAAAGATAATATCTATATATATAAAAGAAAGTCGTGTTAGTTACACCATTTATAACTCAAGAACGGCAGAACAGATTTGGGTGAAAATTGGTAGGGAGGTAGCTTAGAGCCAGGAAACGGACATAGGATACTTTTTATCCCAATATGCCCACGGGATCGGGACTTACGCGGGTGAAACCGCGGGACGCAGCTAGTCTATATATATAAAAGAAAGTCGTGTTAGTTACACCACTTATAACTCAAGAACGGCAGAACAGATTTGGGTGAAAATTGGTAGGGAGGTAGCTTAGAGCCAGGAGACGGACATAGGATACTTTTTATCCCAATACGGGATCGGGACTTACGCGGGTGAAACCGTGGGACGCAGCTAGTTATTTATAAAAGTGAAAAATTAGCCTTCAATTAGCAACTTAACTATCTGAGATTTAAAAGAATGTTTCCCAATATAGAAAAAATCAATCTCAGAAAATACCTCGTTGTAACAACAATCATTGCATTGCAACTAGCCTAGTGGCAAGAAAAGTTTTAGAATACTTTTATATGACGACCCAGTTGGCACAATGGTCACCATGCCGGACTGCCAAACACAGGGTTGCGGGTTCGATTCCCGCCTCAGACATGTATTTATGCTTAGATATTTGTCTGGGGTCTGGTTGTTTCTATGTATTATAAGTATATATTTACAAAAAAGTATATAAGTGGTATATCCGTTATCTAGCACCCATAACACAAGTCTAGTTACTTAGCTTGGGGCTAGATGGCGATGTGTGGAATGTCCCGAAATATTTTATATTTATTTATTTATATTTTTCTTTTGTAAATATATACTTAAAATATATAAATACACCTAGTTTAGAAACAAATATCTGTACACAAATACTTATGTGAGGCGGGAATCGAAGCTGCAACCTTTTGTATTTGCCCGCCGCTTTTGTATTTGACATTTCCTCCTCTAGTAAAAAATGTCGCAGCGGTTTAAATCGTTTAAAATGAATTCGAATAAGAATATCGATACACCTATTACTACCTACTTACCACAACTATTACATAGATCGATAGCTGACTGAGCGCGGTTGATTTCTACCTTACTTATCTATACTAATATTATAAAGCTGAAGAGTTTGTTTGTTTTTTTGTTTGTTTGAACGCGCTAATCTCAGGAACAACTGGTTCGAATAGAAAAAATATTTTTGTATTGGATAGCCCATTTATCGAGGAAGGCTACTTTTTTTTACTTTCTTTCTACTTTTTATCCCGAAATTCCCACGGGATCAGGAGTTACGGGGGTGAAACCGCGGAGCGCTGCAATATCCATTGTTTATTTTATTGTAACGAATTTAAATATGTAAGTAGTCGTATTCTATTTGTTTTTGTTTTATAAAAACTCAGCTTTTGCCCGCGAAAATCCTTTCTTAACGGATGCCTACGACACACAAAGAACACACCCTCAAAGTTTCAGGTCTTTACGATCAGCGGTTTAGGCTGTGCGTTGATCCGTCATTCAGTAATTCAGGACAAAGATTTTTTTGTTTAGATTTATTAAAGTAACGAACTTAATCTATGTATGGCAAACCGGATAAATCTTTGTGATTTTTGGTTAGCTTAACATTTCATATATTGTAAATGTTGAATAATTAAATAAATAATAAATCTATGGCCCGACATTTTCTTTTTTTGCTTTCTTCTGAACAACTGACTGACTGACGGATCAACGCACTGCCTAAACCGTTGATCGTAGAGACTTGAAACTTGGAGGGTGTGTTCTTTGTATAACGAAGGTATCCGATAAGAAAGGATTTTCTGAAATTCTATACCTTATGGGGTGAAAAGGGGGAGTAAAATTTTACGTAAACATTGTTTAACGGAATTGATGGAACACGTGTTTCGTATTTTATTGAAATTCATCCCCTAAAATCCCATTACAATAATTTTCGACTTCTACGCAGACGAGGTCGACGGCAAAAGCTAGTCTGTACATTAATGCATATTTAAGACGGGAATCGAACCTGCAACCTACTGCGTCGCAGATAAACTTGTCTAACAAAAGCCCTTATATAGATAGACAGGACAAAGCCTTTTATATGTATAGATATAGGTAGGTAGATACGCTGCAGGAACGTACAAAAAACGTGGTAGCGTAGAGTGCGTTTATTGATTCGACCTAGTTTTCACAGCGGTACCTACATAGATAAAACGTAACTTAAATGTAACTTGTGCATTTTATTTTACATCTAATATTAGGGATGATTTACATAAGACTAGGCTGTGTACATGGTCCAGACGGGGCACGGATTTGAAACGTTACATAAATAAAATAAATAAATATTGCAGGACATTCATTCCACACATCGCCATCTAGCCCCAAGTTAAGTAACTCCACTTGTGTTATGGGTGCTAGACAACGGATATACTACTTATATACTTTTTATTTTGTAAATATATACTTAAAATACGATACAACCAGACCACAGACAAATATCTAAGCTGCCTGAGACGGGAATCGAACCCGCAACCCTGGCAGGCCGGCATTATGACCATTGTGTCAACTGGGTCGTCAAACATACATTTTGTATGAAGTAATTTATTACACCTTGCATGATCTGTGTCTGGACGACACTCGTCTTCTCCACGGCCCCATCCCTTCGGCGGCTGATAACCCGGTGTAATATAAACGTGAAGCACTGACGGGCTTCGCCCCGGACTCGGCGCGGGGCCCGGATGCGGCCCGGTCTAATTTAAATCATCCCTTAGGCTTCCGTACCGAGAAGGGAAAAACGGGCCGTCTGTCTGACTGTGATCAGGCTGTATCTTATGAACCGTGATAGCTAGACAGTTGATGTTTTCACAGATTATGTATTTTTGTTGCCGCTATAATAACAAATACTAAAAACGGGTCCCGTTTTACCCGAATGGAACCCTAAAAGTTATGAAAAAATGGAAAACATATTCCTATTGAAAACTTCTAGGAAGTGCATCTCACACGATGGTAAGTGATGGCCACTTGCCATCGTGTTAGAGAGAGTGGCCATACTCTAAGACAACTCACCTCAAACTGTGCACTGAATGTCTTGAAGACACCCTCCCACAGGCTACCCGACTGGGTCAACACCTGCACAATGTCCCCGACGTGGGACGTAGCTGCGTGCATGAAATGTGCGTTGTTGTATACACCTTCAGGTACGACGCGACCTCGTGGCGACCTGGGAACAACGGATATAATAGAATATTATTTATTTGCAACAAAAACAGAGATTACAAAGTCGTTAATAGTGCGCCGGGGGCCTCTAAGTGTTGGATTCCGTTCCATGCACGCCTTACAAAGGTCCGAGGCTCCATAGCTTCGTGATATGGGACACATAACAATGTTTGCAAAAAGGACCCCAATTCAGCGAAATGCTAGTCTTTCGACTTTCGCTAGTCTTGTCTTGAGGCCGTCTCGGTGACGTCAGTAAGATTAATTAAAAATATAGGATCTCCTGTCTGAGTCTGTCTTTCCTGACACGTACAAATTACCTAAAAGAAAGCATTAGATGATACTATAGTCTTTTCAGGTTTTCATATTAAAAGGGTAAAAGCGCTCTATCTCATGAACCGTGACAGCTAGAGAGTTGAAATTTTCACAGATTCTATGTTTCTGTTGCCGCTATAACAACAAATACTAAAAACAGAATTATAATGATATGGAATTCTTCGTGCGCGAGTCCAATTCACACTTGGCCGGTTTTATTAACTAAATATGTTTATAGGTTAATATTTAGGAAGCTGTTGAGGGCTATTTCTATGCACCATAGCAATCAACTTTTGTTCTACGACTTTTGGAAATCCTAAAATTTTGTGGTTATATATACTCTAAAATCAGCTGTTACTTACACGTAGGCCATTAACCTTAAGATTATTTTAATTTTATTTTTGAAGCTTAATCGACTGTTCTAAGTTTGAATGAATTTAACCTTAACAGTTTTCAAAAGTCTTAGAACAAAAGTTGTTAAGTATGCACAGAAGTAGCCCTCAACCGCTTTTTTTATATGATTACCAATTATCCTGTACATACTTAAATTCAGAACAAAGTATAGTTCCATTAACTTAATAGAGCCATTAACATTCATCCAGTAATGAATAAGTCACTCAGTCACTCAGACTACAAATATGGACTTTACATAGTTGTAGTTAGAAGTTTGGATTCGATCTATGGGTGAGGTATCTTAGAACCAGGAGACGGACATAGGATCGGGACTTATTCCCACGGGATCGGGATTTACTCGGCTAAAACCGTGGGGCACAGCTAGTTATGTAATAAATAATGCTTACAATACAAATTATTCAAGCGATTGACATCAATAATATAACATTACTAGCAGCGCTCCGCAGTTTCACCCGCGTAACTCCCGATCCCGTGGGAATATCAGGATAAAAAGTAGCCTATAGCCTTCCTCGATAAATGGACTATCCAACACAAAAATAATTTTTCAATTCGAACCAGTAGTTCCTGAGATCAGCGCGTTCAAACAAACAAACAAACTCTTCAGCTTTATAATATAATATAACATTATAAGGGATGAAAACAGATTTTAAACGAATATTTCATCAAAAAAATGTCATTGGATTCAAACACAAAATGCCTGTTTTCGATTAGGTACTTAAAATGTTGCTAAGTATTGTTGTTTTTACCGTTTGTAGGTGAAATCTTTTCCTACATTTTGGTATAATTTAAAGAGGAAAATTCCTTGTTTTTTGAGCCTATCCAAATTAAGGTAAAAGCCCCCTTGGTGCTATATGACCACGCATAACTTTTTACAGAGTAGTCCGATTTTGGTAATATTTTTTTTATTAGAAAGGGTACTTAACGACCCAGTTGGCACAATGGTTACCACGCCGGCCTGCCAAATACAGGGTTGCGGGTCCGATTCCCGCCTCAGACAAGTATTTATGCTTAGATATTTGTCTGTGGTCTGGTTGTTTCTATGTATTATAAGTATATATTTACAAAAGAAAAGTATTTAAGTAGTATATCCGTTCCCTAGCACCCATAACACAAGTCTAGTTACTTAACTTGGGGCTAGATGGCGATGTGTGGAATGTCCTGTAATATTTGTTTATTTATTATGTTTATTGGTTAACCCGAAGTTGGTCCCATATAAATTTGGACAAATCCAACCCTAGGGGAAGAAAAACAGGGGATGACAAGGAATTATCGCCTTTAAATTAGACTAGACAGCTAAACTAGCTGGGCCCGGTTTCACCCGTATAAGTCCCGATCCCGTGGGAATATCAAGACAAAGTGTTAATATAAATAAATAAATATTACAGGACATTCCACACCTCGCCATCTAGCCCCAAGCTAAGTAACCAGACTTGTGTTATAAATGCTAGACAACGTATATGCTACTTAAATACTTTTTCTTTTGTAAATATAAACTTATAATACATAGAAACAACCAGACCACAGACAAATATCTAAGCATAAATACACGTCTGAAGCGGGAATCGAACCAGCAACCCTGTGTTTGGCAGTCCGGCATAGTTACCACAGCTATCTATATATCGAGTTTTATGGCAATCAGTCTAGCAGTTTTTGTGTAAAGGAGTAACAAACAAACTCACACAATCTTTAGCATCTATACAATTATAAAAAGGAAAGATTTGTTTTTTTTAACACGCTTTTATTAGCTTCACCTGTATGTTTGTATGTATGCATGTTGCTAATATAGATTCCGAAACTACTGGACCCATTTTGATGAAACTTAGTATGTGGATACAATGATTGATTGG
The DNA here is from genome assembly GCA_951213275.1 of Idaea straminata. Taxonomy (NCBI): domain Eukaryota; kingdom Metazoa; phylum Arthropoda; class Insecta; order Lepidoptera; family Geometridae; genus Idaea; species Idaea straminata. Next base: position 10,781,577 of record OX577866.1, on the reverse strand, counting down.
GAGTGTCAAAGCTTCTTTTTATCCCGATAATCCCACGGGATCGTGAGTTACGTGGGTGAACCCACGAGGTGATGCTAGTTTATGATATTAGTAGTAGTAGGAAAACATTTCCCCTATAAACGGAACTGAACAACAATTTTCCATAGAATAATTATCGATTCTAGTTAAAGTCAAAAGAGATTTGCTTTTGCTAATATTATATGCGCCTGAAGTACTTCCAGCTATTACATTATCGTAGTTTTATCAGTTGTTTTATTTATCAATAAAAATAAATACAGAGTGGGAAGTTTGCTGGACTTCTCGCGATTGAATCATCACGACATTGCAAGCCCCAAACTAAATAATAAATAAAATATTTTCCACTTATAGATTATACATACTTGTAGAAACATCTAGAACCAGAAACATTGTTGCAAACGCTAATCAAATAAGCAATCAGCTGTGCCGCAGGCGGGTGTATGCCCACTGAGCCACATAGGTCATTAAAGTGTCCATGGCATGGAATAGGTTACACCGTTTCCTCCCATGCTTGGAAGGCGAGGGATTTGATGTCCTTGTGGTGATCATTAGACCTTATGGTGATCATCCCGCCTTGTGATCATCAAGCCTTGTAGTGTTCATCGGACCTTTTGATGATTATTGGACTTTATGGTGATCATGGGACCTTGTGGTGATCGTCGGACTTTTTGGAGATCATAAGACCTTGTGGTGATCTTCCGGCATTGTGATCATCGGACTTTATTGTGATCATTTGACTTTATGGTGATCATGGGACCTTATGAAATTCCTTTGCAGAGCTCAAAATCCGAGAATCAAAAAATCTGAGAATCACTGCACGGTCAGTGCAGTGATTCTCAAATAACTTGAGGCAGGAAGAAGTGTTAGAATAAAATGAATGAAACATTTTATCACTCATACTTTTTACTTCTTATGAATCACAAGTGTACCAAGTAGCTCTAAATAATATTAATAATAAGTTTAGTTGTTTTTAAAAAGTTTACATCAATCATCTTTTACAAGTGGTTGCGAATCTCAGATGCCAATGTGGTCGGAGGGGTAATAAAAGATTCAAAAAACGTTTACAGTATAGGTATTTAAAACCAAATCTATAATCTATGTTTATCTATACAATAAAACTGAAATCCTGACGTAACCACTGGCCTTAATATCCTAAGAAAATACATGTTTTTTTCTTCAATATTATAATTTATAAATGTTCTACATACCTGTAACTTGTAACAACTACCTTCTAATCAATACTGGTTTTTATGAGGCATTATAAAAATCAGAATACAAAATGTAGATTAAATCTGGTTAGACATAGAAGATAATGAATAATATTGACTGTAGAATCTAAGTAACCTAGTAGATGGCCCCATTCCTTTCATTTCCAACTTGTTAACTCCCTATCTCCGTAAACCCCCATCAATTGACTGTAGAATCTGAGTAAACTAGTAGATTGCTCCAATCTCATGCTCTTTACCTTTCATTCCCCACTTCTTATCTCCCTATCTCCGTAAATCCCTCACCAATTGCCTGTAGAATCTGAGTAAACTAGTAGATTGCTCCAATCTCATGCTCTTTACCTTTCATTCCACACTTTTTATCTTCCTATCTCTGTATACCCCCCACCGAATGACTATAGAATCTGAGTAAACTAGTAGATTGCTTCAATCTCATGCTCTTTACCTTTCATTCCCCACTTCTTATCTCCCTATCTCCGTAAATCCCCTACCAATTGCCTGTAGAATCTGAGTAAACTAGTAGATTGCTCCAATCTCATGCTCTTTACCTTTCATTCCACACTTCTTATCTCTGTATACCCCCCACCGAATGACTATATAATCTGAGTAAACTAGTAGATTGCTCCAATCTCATGCTCTTTACCTTTCATTCCCCACTTCTTATCTCCCTATCTCCGTAAACTCCCCAACGAATGACTATAGAATCTCAGTAAACTAGTAGATCGCCCCAATCTTGTGCTCTTTACCTTTAATTCCCCACTTCTTATCTACCTATCTCTGTAAACCCCCCACTGAATGACAATAGAATCTGAGTCAACGCTCCACTTTACTCCTCACCAGCCTTAGATTATCTAAATCTTCTTTCCGTACATCTGTTACACGTTATGACATTAAATTTGATTAGTTTATAAGTGAACTCCCACTCTTCTGACCGATTGACAAAGATTTTTCCCAGACATGGGTTGACTAAGCTGAGAGGTTAGTATGCGGCTGTGTGCTGGGCAAGCCTACTCTATTCTCACTCAGAAAAAAAAACATACAAACGAATTGAGAACCTTCTCCTTTTTTGAAGTTGGTTAAAAAGGGCCCAATTAAAGTGGTCTAGTTGCGGAAAAACAGCCCGGATTCAAGTACAAGTTTTAGAATTGGGCCAGGTAGTCTTTAAACTCCCAAATTGTGATATGCAGTATAATTTTAGTAACATGTTTCGATGTTTGAACATCTAATCATATCTCTAACAATGACATAATATATCATTTTACTAACACTCTGAAAGCAGGAAGTAAATGTTGATTAGGGAAATATAACCACTTTGATGTTGTATTTTGTATAAAAATTGAATTTTATTATGATATTCTAAACTGTAAATTAAAAACCAACTTAATTTCTGGTAGGTAAAAAAATTTACTACACTGGCCGCAAAAATACGAATCCAACCCATAGCTTTGGTGAATAGAAGTTTCACTCCAAAATTAAAAATCGTCATCCTTTCTCTTGGAATCTCAGTAACAACTATTTTCATCAGCTATCATATCTTTGGGGAGGACATTCTGAGTCTGATAGGTTTAGGCCTCTTTTTATCCATAAAACTCTTGAAACACGATTTTTATTCATAGTATATATTTTCCTGAGTCTGATTTGTGTATTTGTATTTCTCTTACCCCGATATTTCGGCTTTTCGTTTCTTTTTATGTTGTCTATGTCCATATTAAAGAATGTGAGAAAATGTATTATTTTATAAACATATTGGTTGAATGAATTTCAGTCCTTGGTGCACCTACTCCAATGCCCATTGTGCTCTAATAACTGCACTACATTAGAGGACCTGATGGAGGCCAATACTGCTGCAGTTGCAAACTATTGGGTAGGAAAGATTTGACTGGTTGAGCTTCACTGACTCAAAAACATAAACCTTTCTTTGCAGTCGGGTAAAAAGAAAATACTGAATGAAGGGTAAGAGGAAATCTGTTTATTTATAACCAGAGAGATTGAAATTTTAATAGAGATGAGACATTAGGATGTTTGCCATACAAAACTTTTCTGGGCATTATGACAAACTTTTTGTACATGTTAAAATTGAGTGAAAGTTTATACAGAAACCTTGTAAATGATGATTCTTGCTTGTTTAAGATCTCAGGTAAGCTATTATTTGTTGTCCATTGCAGTATCACTCAAGTTTCATAATGGATGCCATTTCAATCTTGCACTAATGAAATGTCAGAGTGCTTTTAAACTAAACACATTGAATAGAATCCACTGGTGGACATTAATATCTAGTTAACTAATGATAATTAAACAAACGATCACTAATTGTGATCATTGGATAACAGCCAATTACAATCATTAGTATTGTATGGAGTGAAAGTGATAACTATTTCCTATTAAAAGTGATAGCAAGGTGAAAACATGTCACCAGATGGATGTTTCACGTATTCTAGGGGTAAAGGTGCGTCTGGGGCGGCGCGAACAGCTGATCTCGTGGCTATATTCATCGTGAGTACGCACCTAAAGTAGGGCAAACACCCTGGCTCGCGGTCGCCGCACGCGACGCGTCTCATCACACTAATCAAACACTTATCTCGTTGTTTATATCACGATCACACGGCTGTTCCACGATAAATGATACCGAAACACCAAATTCGCACACAACACACACCTACCACTTACTAACAACAAAGACATGTCATGCGAACAGTGAAAAGCGAGCTTACCTCGGCGGTCCCTGACGACTTTTGCGTTTGTTGTTCATGTCTCCTTCGCCCGACTGCCCCGGCGGGTAGGCACCTTCTCGTCTGCGCGTAGGGACCGGAATTTTGGCTAATTATCACTTCTTTCTTTTACAACACAGTCCTTTCAACTTTCGCGGATGCACTATACTGCAGTTGATGTTAGAAGCTAGCACTTGAAATGCGACTACAGGGATGCATCGATTCCACTCAACTTGTTTGACATTTGCCAACAAATATAAACTAAAATATATTTGAGTACAAAATTGCAGTTTATCGGGATTTATTCCCGGAAAATAATCGTTTTTGTAGATTTCTCGTGCCTGCAATCAGCGCAGGAATACAACATGGCGCTGTGACGTATTCATCAATCAAATTGCAAATTTGCAAATATGGATTTCTTGAAAATTCAATCACAATAAATAAGTCACTAAATAAATAAATTATTTTTTAAATACGTCTTTAACTACTTATTACAATGCAATAAATAGAAATTGCTAATAAGGTCAGCGATTGACCGACTTCCCACATGAAAACTTTCAATATGGCGGAAAGGTATTTGACTTCTAGTGTTACCAGTACCATAAAAAAGGGTTCTATTCTTGAAGATTTCTCTTTCGGAAATTATCGGTTTTCGTTTTTTTTTCTCCGGTTTTTTTTTTAAATATCGGTAGGTTTTTTGAGCACTGGCAGCGTGTGAGACTGCTTGCGGTGTAGCATCATACCTCTACTCCATAATACAAGCAAAGTAAATGTTTCTCACAGTAGTTTTATTTTACAGAATCAATACGATTTTTAATAGATTCATAATAATTTAAATATATTATTAAAAATATGCCATTGACATCCGGTTTCCGGTCGCCAGGACAATTCCGCGCGCGCGCGAATTTTCGCTATCGATACCTACGATAAGCCACGCCGCAACTTTATATTGATCGGCCGAGAGTAGGTCATTCAAAATGAGTCTAAAAAACGGGGCTACGATGTCTCAACGCGAGAAATTCGAGCTAATTAACTCAGAAGTACGTTCATTTTACGAATATTGTAAAGAAGCGGGAATAAGTGATGAAGAAATGGATATAATTTGTCGTCCGCTCACGAATGCTGTGCGTAAGGCGTCTATAAAGAGATGGACAAGAATTCTACTATTGCTGATCATGGTGATGGCTATTGGGTTCACGGTGAGCCAAACTGATACATTTCAATGGCACGCCACTGCTGCTGTGAGGATCTTCTTGATAAAATTGTTGCCTGTTTGGGACTGGACACCGTTGTACCATTCAAAGTGTATGATTGAGAAAACACAGCCTGCTTTGGATGGAAATGTTGTATCAGCTACGGATTGTATCACTTGTGAGGCAGTTAGTAAGTAAACCTGGTTCTATTAGAGATTTATTAAGGTTATTTAAATGTTCGCGAATTTATTTAGTTATAAATTTGTTAAAATGTAGATAAGTACTTTTCCTAACTTATTTTTATTGCTTTTGCAAATTTCATGCTTATTTCTTTTTCGATATCAACACATTTTCTTAAAATTTTCCAATTTCATGTTTTTTTTTAAAGTAAGGTGAGAATCAAATCCTATTTAAACGATTATTATTTAAATAGGATTTATTTCTATTCTATTTCTATTGTTCTTCAATAAAATAAGCATAGTCAATACCTGTTACTTATAACGAAGATATTTGTCAAATCGCAGACAAAACTAAGTAACCCTTCTCCAAATTCCAGAGTCCATAGCCCGCGTCTCCGACTCCAACTACAACGAGGTCTTCAACCATCACCTCCTTAGAGGAGCTCCCGTTATAGTCTCCGACGCGTACTACGACTGGTCTGTCTCCCGAACAGAATTAAACTTAACAAACTTGATCAGCGACGATGACAGACTCCGCTTATCCGTACCATGTCGCGTACTTACAAACATAAAAATCGGTCGTCAACCAATGGACCTAGAAGAGATACTATCCCGGATCACAAACACTGAAATACCGAGCTGGTTCGTCCATTTCCAAAACTGCGATATCCGGGCTGTTAAGGCTTTTAGAATCTTAGCTCCTCGCCCATATTTTCTATCACCTCATATACCACCTTCGCATTTCAACTGGCTGTTGCTGTCGAAAAATTATGACACGCATAGATATAAGTATCTGGAGTTGGATACTGGTTTGATCATAATGTCGCAGTTGAAGGGGAAGAATTACATCCAGTTACGTCCTAAGGCACCTTGTGAAGAAGATTGTTACACATTGAATTTTGAGATTTCGGAGGGAGAGACATTGGTTCTTGGGAATTCGTTGTGGGAGTTCGAATATTTGCCTGGTAAAGGGCATAATGTTGCTATGATCACTGAGACGGATTGGGTTGAATCCTAATGATTTAAAAAATTAAAATAAAATATATAGTTATTTAATGATAACTTTGTGAATGTAAGATGCAACGAAATATTTGCTGTAAGAATCTACGCCGATTTAATTACCTGCCCAGCAAAATTATTACAAAAATACAAGCTACAAAAATATAGTAAAGCTAACGAAAAGAAAACTTAGGTGGTCAACCACAAAAATTTCGACTAATGGTCCAGCAGCCACTAAGATCACTAATAGTTTTCTTAAGTATTAACCCACACATAAGCAACTAAATGATTTAAAAAATTCCAAAAAAAACACGCGGGTGGATATATAAAACAGAGTTTTTCTGCTAAGGTGTAGAAGAAGATATTTATTGGCAAAATTTAATTTTTTTTAAAAACAATATCGGCAAATTACCTACAAATAATAGTATACTGGGCGTAGATCTTAAAATCTAAGTAATTTGCTCATAAGCTGAAATGTATTGCCAGTCGCAAAATAAAGGTATTTCCAATATGGCAATACTTTAGGTTGAAAAAAAAAACAACATATCAGCTTGAAATATAATTCTCACAATTTAGATAAAAAATATATTATAATATTAAATAGATAAATAATGGTATTTCACGAATACATATTTAAAATTGCACTAATACGATGTAGTTATAAAGTTTTTGTCGAACGAAGAGTCAGTATTAAAAATATGTAATGTCAGCTATTGTGGTATTTCATTTCCGTATTAAAAGACCTTACCATTATAAAAAAATAAAAAAGTAAGCCTATGTTTTTACTCCTAAGGATTCAATGTAACATAATACGAAGTTTAAGCAAAATTGGTCCAATAGTAGAGCCTAAAATAAACTTTTCTCTTAAAAGGAAAGGGTACCGGCGATCTCTCCATACAAACGTAGTCGACTGTTTCCTCCTTGGATAATGACACTAGAGCAAATACTTTTGTGCCATAAAACCTATAACTGCCATGACTATGTCCCTATGTCTTGGATTTTCTCATTTTCTAATTATCATAGAAATTAAGATTTAAAAACAAAATACAATGCATAGGGGCATGGTCATGGCAGTTATAAGTTTTATGCAACAAAAATATTAGCTTTAGTGTCATTATCGAGGGAGGAAACAGTCAACTACGTTTGAATGAAGAGAGCGCCGGTACCCTTTCCTCTGAATAATATTTATCTTATTTGGCCGCGTTAATTGTTATTCACTAGCTGCATACAGCGGTTTCACTCGTGTTAGTTCCAATCCTTTAGGAATATCCGGATCCGGTAGCTTATGTCTTATTCCCGAACTCCGGTTTACTACATACCAAATATTCCTTCACGTCAAATATTCTTCTCCAAAACCTTTTCACGCTAAAGTCAAAGTCAAAACTCTTCATTCCTTACAAAGATCACATAGACACGTCTTAAAAACTAAGTTAGGATGTGTGCTTTCGGAACGTGTCCACCAATAAGAAGGCACAGGAAACTCATGGGGTTTTTTTTCATGTGATCATGCTCACAAAGGTCAATATTAAAAAAAAAACTACCTAACCGCAGTTTGCGTAAAGAGTCAAAATAAGATAAAACTTTCACATAAAATAAAATTCAAAATCTTTACTGACTAACTAAATGTTACCCCAATGATTCCATGTATCCTTATTAAAAGTTTCATCAACATCGGTTCAGTGGTTTTTAATAATCAAACTAAAAATAACTTGAGAGGTGTCAAGGGACACCCGGATGGAACGAAGTTCTTTTCGATTAATTAGTGAAGGAATTGTAATAAAATCAAAAAGTGTCGTTACAACTTTTGGTATAAATTTTTTCCGTTTAGCCCCCTTTCGCAACGCGCCATAAGTAACTTCGTTCCAATAAAAACCTGCCAAGTGCGAGTCGGACTCGCGCACAAAGAATTCCGTACCATTATATTCTGTTTTTTGGTATTTTTTTTATAGCGACAACAGAAGTACATCATCTGTGAAAATATCAACTGTCTAGCTGTCACGGTTCATGAGATACAGGCTGGTAACAGACAGACGGACAGACGGTCAGTGGAGTCTTAGTAAAAGGGGTTCGGAACGCTAAAAACAAATATTTTTTCTTTATCCCAGATCAGTAGGGAAGCACTTTAAAATAAAAAAACCAAATCTACAATATTTTAGCCTGTAATGAATTATTGACTATAGTGTTTCCAATCGTTTATTTAACTTTTGACAGATCACGCACATAAAGTTTAATAATAATTTTGGATACAATGTACTACAGGGAATACTGTACTTCATGGACGGGCTCCGCCCACTTAGAGATGTGTCATTCGTAATTAATGACCACAGACTATAAAAACGGATTTGAAATAAATCGATTATCGATTATATTAATAAAACATACAATTTTATTTTGATTATATTTTATATCAAATCACGTAAAAACCTTTATTATTTTGTATTAAAATGCCCCAAATGTCTCTGTTTTAATGCATAAATAATTTGCGTAATGAAAACAGTTCCATCGTACTCGTAGCTAGTAATGGGATCGAATTTATTCGTTGCAAAATAATGAATCTAAAATAATCGTTTAGACTTACTGTAGTTGGTTCAAATAAAAAGCATGTGAATGAACTGCGGTACCTACTTGTAAGGAACAGGTACAAATAATGAGTGTGTCAAATCGATTAAAACTTCTTCATGAATAAAATCGATCGATAAAAGAAATCGAATCGGTAACGGGTCAGGGTATCACTATTTGAGTAAGTATTAGAGCTGTCAAAAGTTAAATAAACGATTGGAAAGGGTATAATATAATTTTGGTTTATTAACAATACTGTTGTATCACTCAGTTTTCTCCTTATGTACCGGTTTCCCTCTAAACCAGAGCAGTAGATTCTTCAATGATAAAACCACTGGGAACATTATCGGAAGGAACAAAGGGATGTAGATCGCGTATCTGAAATGATAGAATATTTTATTGTAAGAAAAAATATATGAAAATCGTAGGATGTTGATCATAGCGTCATCTAGTCCACAGCTTAGCAATTAGACTTGTAATAATGTATAGGTCGGGCAATGAATCATGACCTCCAGCGGAAATTGGTGGGGATGGTTCGCACATGTACAATCGCGGACTGAATTACAGCCAATTCCTCATACTTTACCCCCGTTTATTATTTTGCCCAACGCGAAAAATATTCCTTTAAATTTGCAAATTAGGCAATGAATTGCACCGGAACCAAAAAGACATTGAATTTTAATGCATTAGATTATCCAATTTTTCAATTTAGGCAAAGTTAGGTGTGTGTGGGTTTTATGTGCGCGACAATAATTAGACGACTAAAGACGTCCCTTCACTCCTGTCACCCCGCCAAACACACCTAAAAATTGAGTTCTGGGCATACCCCGTCCACTTTCCGCTGGGGAACATGATTAATTTACCGATCTATACCCGATAATAGATAGAATACTTCTTATTATACTTTTATTCTTAACCGACTGGGTTAGATTGAATGTTGAGAGATGTTAGGAAACATGGTGTCACCCAGTCCGACTGCCAAGTATGTTTAAGTTATATACACTGTCTTAGTGACTCAAAATGGATTATTTTTCACTTTAGAGTTTTTGTTTTCAGGGTTTTTTGAAGTCGGTTTTTTAAATTTAAATTTTTTTTTATCTAACCATTTTTAGTGCCTCTGTCACTGATAATTTTATGTAAAGCATAATTTATTTCTGATACTCAGGCAAGAAACAAATATCTGTAGACCATACAAATATTATTTCCACGGTCGTAATCGAACCCGTAGCCTTGTCTTAGGCGGGTGTTCATCGCCTCAGAGAGGTAGAGATTCCACAGCACAAAAAACTGAGCGGTTGATATAGGTGATGTTATGGTGGGGAGAATGCAACTTTTTGTTTGATCCCGAGGAGCGATGGGGCTCCGTCTGACCTGAAGATGGTAGGCGGTTAGAGGTTTAACCACTAAAAACTACAAGTTTCTCATGTGCAAGCATTCTTTCACGTTCCAGACGGGCTGAGGCAGGATCTCAGGACCTCATTCCTATGAGTGGTACAAACTAGAAGAAGAATACGCTAATACACACATCGACAGACCCCCTGTGCCCATCTGTGAGGTCGTAAGCCAGACACAGTAAATGCCTAAGGTACTACGTTATCATCAACTTACTTCTGATCATCAGGGAAGTACAGCAAGGCCAGTAGACTGGGATCCATGAAGGCTGTTTCAGCTGCAGTATGCGCCACAGAGGCCATTTTATAAGCGGCCAACAGTTGACCGCTCTTAGCCAGGGTTGAGGCCTCTTGAGTTGAAGTCACGGCGCGGTTTATATACGTGCCGACGTCATCGTTGATAACTATGTTGGATATTTCACCTGGAGATTGACAAGGGAGAAAATTACACACAGTGGACAGTTAAAAAACTTGCAAACTTTACAGGGTTGGGACTTAATGGCTCGATGGTATTCGGGATTTAAATATATGAAAATTAAATTCTTTTTTAAGTAGTTGAGCCATTTATTGCAAAGTCCTCCCTCTGCTTCTTCTCCTTTTTGCTTCGGAGACCAGCTCCAAAGTCATCACTCGCAGTAGAGCGTCAGCTTCTCACGTGCGAGGTGGCACGCTCCTTAGTGGCCCAATGAGGGCATTGGAGATATAGATAGATGATGAAGTTACCAAGTAGTTGAGCCAATGATCGCAAGGTCCTCTCTGTCTCGGAGATCAGCTCCAATGTCCTCACTCGCAGTAGAGCGTCAGCCTTCCACGTGCAAGGTGGAACGCTCCTTAGTGGCTCAATGAGGGCATTGGAGATGTAGATAGATGATGAAGTTACCAAGTAGTTGAGCCAATGATCGCAAGGTCCTCTCTGCTTCGGAGACCAGCTCCAATGTCCTCACTCGCAGTAGAGCGTCAGCCTCCCACGTGCGAGGTGACACGCTTCTTAGTGGCTCCATGTGGGCATTCGGGATACGCTCCTAGAACCATAAACGACAAATAAGTGAATCTTTGCCGTTGATGAAAAATTGCAAATCGTCCTTGTATAATAATTTGATAAAAAACCGGCCAAGTGCGAGGCGGACCAGCCAAGTGCGAGTCGGACCAGCCAAGTACCATGTTGCAAGGAAGCCCCACTTATATATTTCTCTGTTTTTAGTATTTGTTGTTATAGAGGCATCAGAAATACATCATCTGTGAAAATTTCAACTGTCTAGCTATCACGGTTCATGAGATACAGCCTGGTGACAGACGGATAGACGGACGGACGGACATACGGGCAGTGAAGTCTTAGTAATAGGGTTCCGTTTTTACGCTTTGGGTATGGAACCCTAAAAACACGGTTCTTACACAATCAACGATCCCCAGCAGCTTCCTAAGTTGTGAAAGGAAAGTCCCCATGACTAGCCTGACGTTAGGGCTCCACGATCCGTCACTGCAGTCTCTAACTGTAGGGTTGGATAACACAACGCCGCCCCATTTAGGTGACATGAATGCTTGTACTGACGATTTTATAGGACCGTCTGAAAAATTAAAGTAAGACAAGATTTTTTTTTATTTTTTCTATACATATAAACTGCTTTGTCCTGAGTGATGGATCAACGCACAGCCTAAACCGCTGATCGTAAAGACTGGGTGTGTTCTTTGTATGACGTAGGCATCCGATAAGAAAGGATTTTCCGGAATTCTTCCCTTAGGGGGTGAAAAAAGGGGGTATAATTTGTATGGGACAACGTGATTACTTGGTCCAATCTACTTCAAATTTTGCATAAACAGAATTGATGTGCTTCGTAATATAATTAAAATTGTCATTTGTTTTAATAAAAAATCCTATTAAACCATGTTTGATTTCTACGCGGACGAAATTGTGGACAAAAGCTAGTTAATAATTATAGCTAAAAAAAATTAGATATCAAAAAGATGCGCCCAACGTGGGGCTCGAACCCACGACCCTGAGATTAAGAGTCTCATGCTCTACCGACTGAGCTAGCCGGGCTATGGCTAAGAAGTTGAAATTATCTATCGTTTTCTGGAACAACCAATTTAAAATATTTCACAATGCTTTTATTGAATTCTTTTCAAAATTTATTTTTATAACATTTGGCAGCGATTCTAAGCCAAATATTCCTACATAATACTACATATTGTATATTTGAATAAAAAAAGTTTTTTGTTAGTACCTAATGAATACAGAAACTGGACCGATTTTGCTGAAACTTGAGACACTAAATATATTGTACGACACTTTACACAGCGCCATCTAGCCCGCAAAGTAACGGCTTGAGTTATGGTGGCTAGATAACGGAGTATACTTATATAATTTTCTTTTGTAAATAACTTAATATACATACATCAGAAACAAATATCTGTACATAAATACTTGTTTGAGGCGGGAGTCGAAACAATAAAAATACCACCCAGTTGGCACAATGGTCATCTTGCCACACGCTGCCAAACACAGGGTTGCGGGTTCGATTCCCGCCTCAGACAAGTATTTATGCTTAGATATTTGTCTGTGCTCTGGTTTATGTATTTTAAATATAAATTTACAAAAGAAAAGTATATAAGTAGTATATCCGTTGTCTAGCACCCATAATAACACAAGTCAAGTTACTTAGCTTGGGGCTAGATGGGTGGAATGTCCTGCAATATTTATTTATTTATCCTACCAATATTATAAATGTGAAAGTTTGTGTGTGTGTGTGTGTATGTTTGTTACTCCTTCACGCTAAAACCACTGAACCGATTGCGATGAAACTCGGTATGTAGATAGCTGGAGAACTGGATTAACATATAGGCTTTATAGGCTAGATATATACTTTTTATCCCGGTATTTCCAAGGGATCGGGAATTACGCGGGTGAAACCGCGGGGCGCAGCTAGTTATTTAATATAAATTGCTTCATACAAAATGTATGTAACGTTTGAAATCCGTGCTCCGTCCGGGCCAAGTACTCGGCCCGACCCCCTCTAATTAGAATCATCCCTAACACAAGCTAACTGGTCGCTGCTAGTTATTAAATACTTTACCATCATCGTATATAAGTATCGGTGCGTGTTGACACGGCACCCTATACAAAGCGAGGTTGATGGCGGGCTGCTCGGGTACCCTCGTAGCGGCCCGCTCCTCCAGCTTGGTTAGTAACAGGTGGAGGCGATCGTGACGTACCGCGAAGTGACGACCGAATTCAGTGTCGTCTTTCACCTAGTAATACGACAAAGAATAATATGCAGGTAAAATTATTTGCATGGCATTAAAAATTCAGAGTTTTAATTAAGGAAAAATATGGTGAAATCTTTAGTTTATAATGTGGAAAAATATGTTGCAATTCTCAGTTTATAATGTGGAAAAATATGGTAAAACTTCAGTTTTGTAATGTGGAAAATATGGTAAAAATCCTCAGATTTAATATGGAAAAATATGGTAAAACTTCAGTTTTGTAATGTGGAATATATGGTAAAAATCCTCAGATTTAATGTGGAAAAATATGGTAAAATTTCAGTTTTGTAATGTGGAAAATATGGTAAAAAACCTCAGTTTTTAATATGGAAAAATATGGTAAAACTTTAGTTTTGTAATGTGGAAAAGTATGAACAAATTATGGAGTTTCTAATATGGAAAGAAAGGGTAAAATCTCTGTTTTTAAGGTGGAAAAATATGGTAAAATTCTCAGATTTTACTATGACCTATCTGATCAGTGACGGAGGAGGAACCAAGGAGGTTAGGTTATCTAAATAAAAATTCTACCTTCTAACCTCTTTGGTCTTAACCTTGTAAAAGATTCAGTAAACTGCGGAGGACAGCTATTTAAACAATATAAGTAGATATTGTAGAATGTTTTACACAGCGCCATCTATCCCCAAGCTAAGGAACTAGGCTTGTGTTGTGTTAATATAAAACATAGGTACCTCTTTAGCTTGGAAATCAAAGTTGATCATGTATAGGAACTGACTCTTCAGAGTGAAGTTGTGTAGATCGCTCAGTTCGTCGACAAACGATCCGATATAATCTGAAATTAAACACAAAGAACACTAATTAGATTGCCATTATATCATTATCAGCATATGCTGAGGTTTTCACCCATTCGGGCAACACACGACTTTTCAGATACTTTTTATTTTTATTGTCTGTTTTTTGTAATTTCTTTTAATTGTAACTATCTCTTACTGTTTCTTATTTGTATCTATACTATGTCGTGTGTTTGTTCGAATAAATTATATTCTATTCTATTCATTAGTTGGTTACAGTCTAATCTCAAAAAAAAATTACTCAGTAATAAGACTCGTAGCGGACGATTTATAACGATTTCGCCGATGACAAGCTAAAAACAATAATGTGTTTTTAGCTTGTCATCGGCGAAATCGCAAAAAAGCATATTTAAGTTAGTACTAATGATATACTAAGCAGCGTTTTTTAGTGCAGTGATTAATGAACCATAGGGGTTTCTTGTAAGTTCGAGACGGGACTATTTTTAAATTCCCACGGGAAACTAACCTTCCAAAGCATGTTCAACATCAAACTCAGCAGGCGTCGGCTGTATAACACTCATCACGATGTGGTACCCCGGTGATGGTGGGAACCTGGTTCGTCGAGCCGGATCAGCTGTCTCCGATTGCGCTCCTTCCAGCACTGAGAGCTGGTAGACCCAGCGTTTTAGAGCTTCCACTACTGTTGTTGATGCTGTAAGAGATTTAATCATGGTATTAGTTGTCTGAGTCTGCGTTTCCTGGAAATGAGAATATTCTTGGTATCTTTCCTGACAAGGAGGTATTCTTTGTTAATCGTCTTTAGATTGAAGGTGGTTCCTAATTCGAGCTCGTGTCCTATTGCATCGAAGACACTCTCTTAAGATTCAAGACTCAAAGTTAGCATCAAGAACATGACCCTCTCAGTTCTAAGAGCCAAACATCTTGGAGCAGTTCCATCTTGGAGCAGTTCCAATATGTTCGGCTAAGACTACGAGGTTTTTTTTTAAACTTTTTTGTTATGCCCCTTTCGACTCCTAGCTAAATTCACAACTGCCGCCGCAAGCTGGCTGAAAAACTTGGATATAGAGGTTTAATCTACGCAGGATGAATGCCATACGCAATGATGATGATGGTTCCTAGCCAAACATCATGGAACCGCACTACGTAGAATTTGTTCACCGTCTTGAGATCGAAGGTGGCTGCTCCTTCGAGCTCGTCTGCTACGGCATCTAGGGACCTTTAGGACTAACCTATAGCTTTCCTGAAGAACATGATCCTCCCTGCTCCCAACCAGACATCCTGGAACAGGTGTGTTCTCTGCACCACGTAGAATCTGTTCACCATATTCAGATCGAAGATGGCTCCTACTTCGAGCTTGTCTGCGATGGTATCAAGGGTACCTTAGGACTCACCTTTAGCATTCCTGAAGAACATGACCCTCTCTGCTCCCAACCAGACATCCTGGAACAGGTGTGTTCTCTGCACCACGTAGAATTTGTTCACCGTATTCAAATCGAAGATGTCTGCTACGTCTTCCGTCGCTTCGAGCTCGTCTGCTACTGCATCGAGACTTCGACGAAGGGATGGTGGTAGGACTGCTTTTGTGATGTTGAGTTTTATGGTTTCTACAACAAAAGCATAAAAAATCCTACTAATATTATAGATGTCAAAGTTTCTGTGTGTGTATGTATGTTCACTTTCTTGTCCGTGTGTTTGTTTGTCTGTCACCACTAATTTTCTCAGGAACGGGTGGACCTAGCAAGTTGAAATTTATACCAGATACTGAGGTCTATAGTCCCTATTAGGTGTACTTACATTAATCAATTCAGTTAGAGTCAACACGATAAAAAGATATGGGCAAATTTACATTTTCGCAACTTGTAAGTAATAAGATTTACCATATTTTTTTTTGATGATACGAATATTTTACAATCTTTTACTTTCAATTTATCTTTAAAACTAAGTAAAGATGTTTCTCCCCCAACGAAAATTCCATCAAAAATTGTCTATGTGATCGTCTTAAGGTGAAAGGGTACCGCTGCTCTCTCCATACAAACGTAGTCGACTGTTTTGTCCCTGGATAATGATACTAGAGCAAATATTTTTGTTGCATTAAACTTAAAACTGCCATGACCATGCCCCTATGTTTTGGTTTTTTTCATTTTCTAATTATCATAGAAATTAAGATTTAAAAAACAAAACATAGGGGCATGGTCCAGGGAGAAAACAGTCGACTACGTTTGTATGGAAAGAGCCCCCGGTACCCTTTCCTCTTAACTCACCGGAGCCCTGAAAGGCCTTCTCAACGAGATCAGCGATCTCAGCCGCGGTGGCATCATCGTTAGCTAACACGACGAGCTCGGTGCTGATCGTGTGGGGGATGCTGTCGAACGATGCTATCTTGTCATAGGGGAGTGCTACCCTGAAAATGTTGTTCAATATTTTAGATAATAGTCAAAGTCAAACTTCTTTATTCCTTTGGATGCTTAATACCTAGGTACAAGGATCACATGGCCACGTCTTAGAAAACGAAGACTAAGCTAAGTTAGGAGTTAAAAACTAAGTTACGATGTGTGCCTTCGGAACGCGCCCACCAATGAGAAGGCACAAGAAACTCATGGGGGGTTTTTTTTCGTGTGATCACGTTCATCATGTGACCCACGCTCATCAAGATTAAGAACATTTTAGTTTGTTTGAGAAGAAATAAACGTTATAGAAAACAGTAAAACCAAAATTGACAAGGATATTGTTTTAAAGATGTTTTATCACTTGTGTATTTTAGTTTGTTTTTACTTATTGTATTTTCATTTTTAAGCTGATTTTGAATTTTAATTTGACTATATGTAATATTTCTCCAATATGGGACATTGTATGCCTGCAATAAATGACTATTGAATATAATAAAATTACTATAGTGTTTCCAATCGTTTATTTAACTTTTGACAGATCACGCACATAAAGTTTTATGATAATTTTTGATACAATATACTACAGGGAATACTGTACTTCATGGACGGGCTGCGCCCACTTAGAGATGGTCATTCGTAATTAATGACCACAGACTATAAAAACGGTTTTGAAATAAATCGATTATCGATTATATTAATAAAACATACAATTTTATTGTGATTATATTTTATATCAAATCACGAAAAAACCTTTATTATTTTGTATTAAAATGCCCTAAATGTCTCTGTTTTAATGCATAAATAATTCGCGTAATGAAAACAGTTCCATCGTACTCGTACCTAGTAATGGGATCTAATATATTAGTGCCTTAAGTCCCGCAAATATGTGGACCTGGCGGGCAGTTACATGTTCGTTCCCGTGGGGGTAGAATCTATGGGAGCTTGGGGCCCTAGTGCCCATTTATTTTTTAAGGATCTGGCGGGGCGTCTTTGTGCGGCATCAGGTGACCGAAGGGCTGGCGGCTTCTTCACTCAAAGGGTGAGCCTGGCTATCCAGAGGGGGAATGCCGCCAGTCTCTTGGGGACGATGCCGCGTGGAGACGCTCTGAACGGAATTTTTTATTTGTGATGTGTATGTGTGTTATTATTATTTTCTGTTATACGTCCTGTATCACGGGGCTATGGAGCCCCGGACCTTTGGAAGGCGTGCGTGGAGCCGAAGCCAACACGTAGAGGCCCTTTACAATAACAAGTATAATAGCAAGCAATGGGGTGGATTCTAAACCGGCGATTATCCCTGTCTACACTATAAAGTGCAACCAAGGACAACCTCCGGTTTGTTATTATTTTTATTATTATTATTTTTTTTGTCTTTGTTTGTGCAATTCATTTTTTGTGTTCATTTAATTAATTCTAATTTTAAGTGTGATTTTATAAATTTATGTTTTCTTTAAATTTATTATCTACCTGTAAAATATATATATATATATATTAGTTGCAAATTAATGAATCTAAAATAATCGTTTAGACTTACTTACTGTAGTTGGTTCAAATAAAAAGCATGTGAATGAGCTGCGGTACCTACAGGTACAAAATAATGAGTGGGTCAAATCGATTAAAACTTCTTCATGAATAAAATCTATCGATAAAAGAAATCGAATCGGTAACGGGTCAGGGTATCACTATTTGAGTAAGTATTAGAGCTGTCAAAAGTTAAATAAACGATTGGAAAGGGTATAAAGGCATTAAAAACGGGATATTAACGATGTTTTAAATTGTTTTCGTTTTCATAGAGCTCGATATTTTAATGCGGTTACAAGCCTGATTTTCATGAACTTGTAGTTTGGATATTTAATAGTTGATTTTTTAAATAACGATAAGCTTAGTAAAATAACTATTTTAGTTTTTAAGTAAAATAAGCGTCACTGATCTTCCGGCCAGACCCAACCACCGAGTTGAACTTAACCTAAGACAGGTGTCAAACGCTGAACTAGATTTGTAAATTTAAATTACATAGTAAGTTACATACAGGTCGACCTAATAAAAGCGTGTTAAGAGAAAAGGGTACCGGGCGCTCACTCCATACAAACGTAGTCGAGTGTTTCCTCCCTGGATAACGACACTAGCACAAGTATTTTTGTGCCATAAAACCGATAACTAACTATCATGACTATGCCCCTATGTTTTGGTGTTTTTCATTTTCTAATTATCATAGAAATTAAGATTTAAAAAACAAAAAAAAACGAAATATAGGGTCATGGTCATGGCAGTTATAAGTTTTATGCAACAAGAATATTTGCTCTAGTGTCATTATCCAGGGAGAAAACAGTCGACTACCTTTGTATGAAGAAAGGCCCCGGTACCCTTTCCTCTTAAAAATAAACGCATTTAACTTGTTTATTTTACAGCCCTATACTGCAGTTCAACGAAACTCAGATACTTTCCTTCGGTTTTTTATTATCAAAACAATTCCATGTTTTCAATAAACATTACAAAATATCATACAAGTTCAGATTAATTGTTTTAATCACTTTAGATACTTAAACTATAAAAGTTTTACGACTGTTTCTATGTATTGACTATCATACGAATTATTGTTGACCATTATTGACCATATCAAAACAATTTTATAGGTTTCTTTGTTTATATTTTATAAGCACTTGTTTAAAAACAAATATAAATTATAAACAATGAAATAATGGACTTTGTTCAAATGAAACTTCTAAATTTATCTATACTTAATATTATAAAGTTGAAAAGTTTGTTTGTTTGAACGCGCTAATCCCAGGAACTACTAGTTCGAATTGAAAAATTATTTTTGTGTTGGATAGTCCATTTATCGAGGAAGGCTATAGGCTACTTTTTATTTTGATATTCCCACGGAATCGGGACTTATGTGGGTGAAACCGCGGAGCGCAGCTAGTACATATAATAAATCTGTAGACATAAAAAAATCTGTAATTGTAAGATATCAAGAAAAAATACACAGGTCGCCTTAAAATCGTTAGCTGAACACGATAGGGTAGTTTTTAAAACTTTTGTCTATTTGTCTGTTTGTTTGTTTGAACCAGGTAATCTCATAAACTACAGAACAGATTTTAACAAGGTCCACACGAATATGTTCAGAAAATATCAGATTAATAGATTAATAAAGTCACTGAGATACAAGTTACACTGAACATTTCGCAGAAAAATATTGCAAAGAAAACAGACAAAGGCGCGGGCGCAGGGTGTTTTTGCCTGAACATGGTCGATGACGTCACGGCACTAACTTTCAAGACTCACAAGCGTGGCCATACATTTATTATGTTAAAACCGTACAAGTTGAAAGCAATAGAAAATATAATAAAAACAAAATGTAATCAAATTGGGATACTTAGGGACGGGTCGCTCCGGTACCAACCCGTTTAGTGTCTTGTGATCAACAGACAAATAATCATAAAATTATTTTACAAAAAATATTTATCAGAGAAATTAAAAAAACTCCTGACTGATAAGGAAAATTGCATATAACTTTTGGACGGCAAAACCGATTTTGATCACACATAGCTAAGAACACTCCCGACTTTTCACCTTTTAAACAAAAGCAAAAAAAAATAAAATTCAAAAGAGATTCATCCGTTCGGGAGCTACGATGTCACAGACAGACACACACCCCTCATTGCGTCGGGGGTTAAAATTAAAACATTTGCAACATATTTTAAGAGGAAAGGGTACCGGCGCTCTCTCCATACAAACGTAATCAACTGTTTCCTACCTGGATAATGAAACTATAGCAAATATTTTTGTTGCATAAAACTTATAACTGCCATGACCTTGCCCCTATGTCTTATTTTTTATATATAATTTGTTTTTAAACTTTTAATTTCTATGATAATTAGAAAATGAAAAAAAAAACAAGACATAGGAACATGGTCTTGGCAGTTATAATTGCTATAGTGTCATTATCCAGGGAGGAAACGGTCGACTACGTTTGTATGGAGAGAGCGCCGGTACCCTATCCTCTTAATGTATATAATTCCAACTGTAAAGTACGATATTCGTCTTCAATACCTGTACACTTCTGTAGTCTTCCACCAGAGAGGCAGCCCGATGACGATCAGCACGCCCACGAAGGATGCACTGGCCCACATCCGGTTGGATTCTGAAATGATGTTTATACTTTTAGAAAAAGCGAGCCTGCCATTATCAAGTATTCAGTCCTAGACCACCCTGTAAACTTGTCTATACAACTTGTTTAAAAACCGATTTCGATCAAACGTACCAACTTTGAAGACTGACAAACTTGGCCGTATATTTATTATGTTCAAACGGTAGATAGATAGATAGATAAACTCTTTATTGTACCACATTGAACCTTAATTCTAACATACACTCCTGTTACAAAAACAAAATTAAACCTAACAATATGGCACAATGGGCGGCCTTATCGCTAAAAGCGGTACAATTTGAAAACAATAGAAAAAATATACAAAAACAAAATGTAATCAAATTGGGATACTTAGGGACGGGTCGCTCCGGTACTAACCCGTTTAGTGTCTTGTGATCAATAGACAAATAATCGTTAACTATTTTGCAAAAAGTATTTGTCAGGGAAATTAAAAAAAACCCCTGACTGATAAGGATAATTGCATATAATTTTTAGACGTCTAAACCGATTTTGATCCCACATAGCTAAGAACACTCCCGACTAATTCACCTTTCAAACAAAAGAAACTAAATCAAAATCGGTTCATCCGTTCAGGAGCTACGATTCCACAGACAGACACACACACAGAGAGAGACACACATAACACCCCGTCGTTTTTGCGTCGGGGGTTAAAAAGACTCATTTTTTTAGTTTAGGAATATTACCTTAATTTACTCAGACTTTGTGGAATTTTCAAAATGCAACAACACCAATATTGACACATATTGACGTTGACACATTTTAAGAATTCTTTAGTTAAAGTAGGGTAATTAATATTTATGCAAAAACCCTATTTATATAAAATTCTCGTGTCGCGGTGTTAGCCACCCATGTCCACCTAAACGGCTGAACCGATTTGTATATTTTTTGTGTATATTCGTTAGGTCTGAGAATCGAACAATATCGACTTTTATTTTTCCTTTTTTTTCTAAATGGCAAAACATGGACAGCTAGTAAATTATAATATTCTTTTTTGTTATGTCCTAGTACCGTCAAATGCATAAAATGGTATAAACATATAGCTTACGTTGACAACATTTTTATATTTCGGTTCTGGGGTCGCGCCATAATATCTTCGCAAGTTGTAACTTCTCTGTAGGTAGTGCAAGTGAAAATAAAATAAATAAATATTAAATAAAATAAAAATCTATTAATTTTTCTATTTCAGTTCATATCCACCCGCATATTAGATATGATTACAGTCCGCTACATATTGGTCCTTCGAGCCGGATCGAAATCTAAAAGTGTTGCCAACGGAAGCCATATGCTTCTACTATTTAATGTTGCCAACACAGTATAATTCAAGCTATGCGCTAAGCTAAGACTGTTTAGTTTAGTGTACCTAACTACTAAGTCATATTTAATTAAGTTATTTAGTATTTAGAAAGTAATATAACTCTTTCTTACATTGCATGTACACAGGTTTATAAGCAAATAAATGTTTTTGTATTTGTATTTATATTTATTTGAAATCTAAAAGTGTTGCTAACGTACGCAACAGGTTTCTACCATGTTGCCATGTCGCTGTGGAATATATAGCTCTACCGCAGCGGTCATTCGACACTAAGTACATCTAAAGATAAACACATTGACAATTCAGTAGAAGACAATCGACTTGGTCGAGTTACAACTCTGAAATTTCAAACCTTTACAACAAAGGCGCATGTATCATAGACGATTCGATGACGTAGTGGTATATTGGAGTAGCGAATTTGAATCCCGTTGCGGAACTCATATTTGTGTGCGAAAAAAATATGAGTATTTGCTTGAGTATTTTTCTCAGACGGCCAGCCAATTCTCGTTATTAATATTGTTCAAATTACATTGTAATACTAGCTTTTGCCCGCGACTTCGTCCGCGCAGAAGTCGAAAATGGTATTAACTAATAGGATTTTTAATTGGTTTTAACTCGAATAAAATTCTTTGGGATTTAAAATTACCGAAATCGATAGGTTCGTTTAAATATTCTTTTAAACACATGTTTTCTTCAATACTGATTATAAAGGTAGAGAGGGCAAAAAGTCTGCACGTACTTGGAAGCAAAAAAGATTGGGTCTGTAGAAAAAGTAGTAGAACAAAAACTTGTAGTTTTTAAATTTCATGTCTATCTGTCTGTTTGTTTGTTACTGATACAATAAAAAACGCCTAAACCAATTAAATTCTGGTTTTCACTATTAGATTCCTCTTCGAAGAAGGTCGTGTTATACTTTACATCTAAATCCAATAAGTGAAACCTGAGTAATCATCGAAAAACTACAGCCGCTCGAGAAACCCCGGCCGCCCGTGAACGTCACAGAATACATAATAGTGTAGCATACTTTTTATCCCACGGATATCTCATTTTATCCCATATTCCCACGGGATCGGGACTTATGCGGGTGAAACCGCGAGATGCAGCTACTTTTGAATTTAGAATGATTTTATTTAATACGATGTAGTGACAAAATGTTCTAGTCCTTACCATTTCAAATTTCGAATTCTACGTCCCTATGAGGCCGTGTCCTAAAAGTGCAACATTTAAAAAAAAACGGATTGAGTTTTCAAACATGTGTCAAAATACAATGTAGGTAAGTTAAAAGGAGTATTGATATCAACTTCGAAGCAAATCACCCCGAAAATAACTTCCAACCCCTTTTTAACCCCGTTAGGGGATGAATTTTAATAAAATACGAAACACGTATTCCATTAATTCTGTTAAAGAATGTTTAGGCAAAATTTGAAATACATTGGACCAAGGAATCACGTTGTCCCATACAAACTTTCCCCCCCTTTTTCACCCCCTTAGGGTTGGAATTTCGGAAAATCCTTTCTTATCCGATGCCTACGTCATACAAAGAACACACCCTCCAAGTTTCAGGTCTCTACGATCAGCGGTTTAGGCTGTGCGTTGATTCGTCAGTCAGTAAGTCAGTAGTTCACGACAAAGCATTTTATATGTATAGATAATTTCGATTACAAAAATACCCTTTTTTGTCAAAAATCGAAGTTTGAGGGTATTTTGTGCTACTTAGAGGGTATTTTTTGCAATAGAAATGCAATCGTAATAATTACATTGAAATTGCACAATTTCATTTACAAGAATTAGACTTCTGATCTTAAATGCTTAAAGTTTTAAACAAATCTGAATTGCATATTCAAGGCCCCATATAGTGCCTATAGGATGTGCTATAGGCCCTTGTAATTGCTGTTACGCATGTTTCATCATTCGACCAGTATCTCACACGATGGTAAGTGACGATGCTGTCCAAAATGTAGCACGCGCGTCTAGAAGATCCACTCATGACTTGAATACCCCCAAAAAGCGAAGGCTTTGGAGGGACGCGAGTGAAGATAGGGCAGTTGAATGAGGACTTTTCCGACCCGTCCTGCTTTTGTGGCTGCTCCGGCATTATGTTTCGGAACACGTACAAGTCTGCGATACGAGTTATGCCGGTTGGTGGTAACAAGCTGCAGCCGAAGCTTTAAGAAAATTGCTCCTATAACACCACCCAGGGGTCAAATGTGGATGCGTATTGGTCATCTAGGGCTAAACAAACCAAACCATAACCAGCAGACCATTGAGACGCTTTTACTATCGATACCTCATTTTTTAAATTATTGTAAGTAGTTTTGGAGTTAGGTGGGAACAGACGAACATACATACATACGGGTCAAAAACATAATCCTCCCTTTTGGCTTCGCCGTAGTCGGGTAAAAACCACCAGCATCGCGCGCGTAAGTAGGTTTTAGAAAATGCATATGGCGTTCATTCTGCGTGGATCAAATCTCTACATCCAGCCAGCTTGCGGCAGCAGGTTTGAAGTTGTGGTGTATGTTTAAGGTCTTAGGTGGTACTTCATTAGGGATCAAATCTAAATAAAGTCGGTTATTCTTTATCTAAAGAAATGACTTCTAATTGCCACTACTTTGCACTTGTAAGTAATAAATAAGACAGGTCAGGTGTTAAACAGAGCGATGAGAGTTAATTGGAACCAATTAACACGGTATAAAATGATGTTTATTGTTTGCAAAGTATATAAAATAGGACAATGGACAATGCAATGCTGATATCAGCAGAACCGGTACGCAATCCCGAACGGCGGCGTTCTTACAGAGAGACAAAAAAATAAATTATAATAAAATAATAAATAAAATTATAAAGTGGTTGAAACATTTTAGTATAGTAAACGTCACGTATTAGTTTTCACCGGAAGACCAGCGCTACGACAATTTATAGAGAGAAACAACAAATGCCACAATATGTAACAAAATCTGATAAAGTGTCAAGTTCTTTTGTTATGTAACAAAAAAAACTATATAAACTATTTTATTTTAGAAATTGTTTCTAAAATAGTTCTTGACGAAAATTTGTTACATGGCGTTTGTTGTTTGTATTAATATCCTCTATACCATTTCCATAGGTCTGAAAAGTGATCTCACAAAAATAATAAACGATTGTATAGCGACTGCTATGCCAGTCTCCATACTTATAGTATTATATTACTACCCCTTTAGACATTTCATTGACGGTAATTCTTTATTTTTACAGATTACAGAGCGACAGATGACAGATTTACCACTGTAGTCTAGAAATATAAAATTTAAGTACAGGCGATTTCTTCAACTTAAACTAATAAAGTGAAATTTTGTGTCACGCAAAAATTACTGATCCGATAGCGATAAAATTTGGTATGTAGGTAGCCGATGTCCTGGAATAAAACATAGGGGATTTTTTATTCCGATTCCGGATAAACACTAGATCTGC
This sequence comes from Idaea straminata, assembly GCA_951213275.1. Classification (NCBI taxonomy): domain Eukaryota; kingdom Metazoa; phylum Arthropoda; class Insecta; order Lepidoptera; family Geometridae; genus Idaea; species Idaea straminata. The sequence continues at coordinate 10,755,953 of OX577866.1, read as the reverse complement.
GAGTACATTTGTGCGTCGAATAGTTAGTAGGTATAAAAATAGTTTTTATTTAACAAAATGACAGAAAGAGGAAAATTATGGTACATTAGGTAGTTAAATTCTAATAATATCTGAGTAATGTCTAATGAATACAATTACTAATTAGTCAGTTACATAATATCAAAGACTTTCAATAACACCAGGCTTGGAAACACTTAAGTGAGACCTTTACCCTTCAGTGGACCAAAGGTTCACTTTATAAAATCACCTATAGGGTACTTCCGGTTGACCTGGAATTGTCAATTTTTGTTTAAAGCAAGATCTTACAGCACAAGTAGAGGAAAATCCTGAAATATAAAAAAAAATGTAAATAATTTTTGGTCTCAAGAAAATGTAAATTTGCCCATATCTTTTGATCGTGTTGACTCAGGACCTTGATTTTTATATACCTACTAGCTGCGCCCCGCGGTTTCACCCGCGTAGGTCCCGATCCCGTGGAAATATCGGGACAAAAAGTAGCCTATATGTTAATCCAGGCCTCTAGCTATCTACATACCGAATTTCATTGCAATTGGTTCAGTAGTTTTAGCGTGAAGGAGTAACAAACACACACACACACACATACACACACAAACTTTCACATTTATAATATTAGTAGGATAGGATACTCTTCAAAGATCTTATACTTACAATCATCAACAAATATATTTCAAAAAAGATTATTACAGGATTTTATGTTGATAAATAACTCATAACTCATTAATAGGTACCAACTCTTAACATCTTACACACGTGATAACTTTTAAACGAAATATCCGATTGAGATGAAACAAAAAGTATTTTACTTCTACATAAATACTCTTGATAACATTATGCTTAATTTTGATAAAGATTTAATATTACGATACATATTTAACGTAGTTTTTTTTCTTCAGACGATTTAATAATTATTTTGAACACAAAATCGGTTATTGTGATGAAACCATGATAGCTAGATATATGTTCTCGCGGACTTTTTTGTAGGTCTTAATGGGATCTACAAACCCGTAGTACATCATTTTGTTCTATTGTCAATAGTTTTTGCAGCGCACGCAAAAATAGGTTTTCGATTTTACACCTTGTGTTACAAAATAGCAATTTTATTACGGATCCCTAATTTTGAAATAAAAAAACAGCCTATAGCCTTCCTCGATAAATAGACTACCCAACACTGAAAGAATCATTCAAATCGGACCAGTAGTTCCAGAGATTAGCGCGTTCAAACAAACAAACAAACTCTTCAGCTTTATAATATTAGTATAGATAATAGGGACTATACTAGACCTCTGTATCTGGTATGACTTTCAACTTGCTAGGTCCACCCGTTCCAGTAGGTTTAGAAGTTTAGACTATAGTTCACGAGTAAATCTGTGTCTAAATCTAAGGTTTAAATCCACATGTCGGACTATCCTTAAACCTTGTTTTGGAATAAGGGGGTCATAGTTTAATCACACAAAATACCAACTTCGTGATCGCAAAGGATCATGTGCATATCGGCTCCGAGCCAAATACAAACAAACTTTAGTAGAACGATTGTGGTCTAAGTAGACTAAGTACCTACGATCTAGATATCTAGAAATTCCTAAAGGTAAGTTAAGTTTAGACCAGGAGAATTTTCTCGAGCATTTCAATGTAATGTAACATTCTTAGGAATGTTGCAATACAGGCAAATGTTCGAAGTCGTCGAGAAAATTTAAAATGTCTGTGTTCTGTAAATGTATAAAAAACCAAACACTAAAATATAAAAAGTATTAATACTCGGAATCGACACAAGAAGAAGAAGAAGAATTAAATGCTCTAGTCTATAGCCTCTAAGAGGAACGAAGGCGTTCAAAGCCTAACTAATACATACAATAGTAAGCATGTTTGATGGCCCTTCAAAATCAAACGGATTAATAGATTTAGATAAAAATGTAGTCTATAGCATTAAGGATTTATGCTACATTTTATCCCGATATTTTCAAGAGATCGGTTGAAATTGTAAGGTATTCAAAATATTATAAGATCTATCTACGAGCTGCATTCCTCCGCCATGGCTTCAGTTTACAGAGAATATATGCAAATATTAGATAAAGGATAATCATATTACTGTACCGTTATCTAGCTTTACTGTAGGTAATTCTAATTACTGCTATAAAGGTGGATACGTGCCTCAGATGACTTCGTGTCGTTTATCTTAGGAGGAAATTGTATCGGGCGCTCTCTCCATACAAACGTAGTCGACTGTTTCCTGCCTGGATGCAAAAACCAAGACATAAGGGCATAGTCCATAGCGTTATCAGTTTTATGCAACAAAAATATTTGTGCTAGTGCCATTATCCAGGGAGAGCCGGGTACCTTTCCTCTTAAGATAAATCAATTAGGAGGCCTTTGCCCTGCAGTAGGACGGAATAGGCTACAAATAGAATAAATAATAATTAATCAATTGGTGCACTATCTATTAGAATTCGAACCCACAACCTTCGGAATGACACCGCTCACCGCACCATAGTATGATAAGTATATTCTACACTATGTCTCCATTTCTCTTCAACTGATCGAGACCTTGTGCAATTATGACATAAATTAGGTAGGTATACGTGCTCTGGTGCGTCGCAACAAGGGGGGAAGGGACGAAAGCCTCGTAAGAGGAGGGTCCTCACGGACAAATGCCGTCGGAGCTGCTGTTGAATGCGAAAGCTATCCGCGTAGTCCCGACAATAGGCATCGAGACGGAGCACCCTGGGGTTTTAGTCGGTTGGAGCCCGATATAACCACTTCGTTGACACCAACAACGAAGTGGCACCTGACCGGGTTTCCCCAAGCCACAAAAAAAGGTGATGGGCAAGCCTACTCTATCTAATACATGTCTAATATGGTTTACTTCAAATTATGACTGCAGAGCCTGTGGTGATGCCAGGTAAACTATGGAGCACATCCTGTGTGAATGCAACGTCTCAGCAGCGAAGCGTAGGAATATTGGTTTCTTCTTCTTAGTGGAATTACCGCGTTAATCGACCACTTCTTCAAAGAGTAAGACATTAAGTTAGGGGCAAAAAGATCCCACTGGGTCGAAGTGTTGCTGGCTTTGTCAGCCCCCGATGTAAGATAAGATAATACATGTCCCAGGCTAGAGCCGCTAATAATTAATGACGCTGTAGTCAGCGTCCTTAATTATCCTCCTTCTCCTTGCTTCGAATTCCTCAATGCTGAGAGTCGTGACCACTCTTCTGTAACACCTTCTCTCGCACGATGTTTCTCCATTATATCTCTGGCGATGTGGAGGGTGTCGTAAATCGAGGAATCAAGAGCGGCGCTGATCTGGTCGGACCAACGTGTGGGGCTGCGACCGCGAGGCCTTTTCCCATCCACTTTACCGGTCACGTTAAGCCTCTCGAGGTTGTTAACATCTGTCCTTACAATGTGACCGAAATATTGAAGGACTCTGCGAAGGCAAAGGCAAATTTTGAGTTCCCGCAATATTGAGACGTTAGTACAAAATGTTGTCCACGGAATGCGGAGCATCTTTGTCCTTAATTATAGCATGGGTTAAAGTTGCTGTCGCTATATAAATCATCTAGTAATAGATGCAAAAGTCAATATTCTATTAGGTCCAATGAAAGTGGAGTTAAACTGCAGTGAGACACGCCCACTTTTCTTCAAACAATCATAAAAAACCGGCCAAGTGCGAGTCGGACTCGAAGGGTTCCGTACCATTATATTCTGTTTTTAATATTATGTGGGAACAGATATACATTTCTGAAAATTTCAACTGTCTTGCTATGACGGTTCATGATATAGCCTAGTGACAGACAGACAGACAGTGGAGTCTTAGTAAAAGGGTTCCGTTTTTACCCTATGCTTAAGGAACCCTAAAAAGGGTGAAGTTTCCTGAGTGGTTCTGTAAATAGTGTGAAGCCAAGCCTGCTTCAGTAAATGGGCACTGAACGAACACATATTGACGAGCGAGCACATATCAATGAGCTTCTAGTGGTCTTTAGCCATACTGCACCTTATGTGTGTTGTATCAATAATTCCAGTTTAAGTCAACATTGATTTTCGAAATGGGACTGGGAGGGTCATGTAGCCCCAAGCTAAGTGACTAGACTTGTGTTATGGGTGCTAGATAACGGATAAACCAGTAACCACTACTTGGATAAAATGCAATTGGAATAATATTGCATTCAATAAGGACTGGCCAAATATAGCCCTTGACAGAGAGGTATTGCCCGAGTAGATATCTCTACTTTCATTTCGAAGGTCGTGGGCTGGGTTCGAATCCCGGCCGTGCACCAATTGTATTTTCTTTCGAAATAATTATACAAATACAAAAAATATTTATTCAGAAAGAATTATATGCGCGTAAATGACGTTGCTCTTACGGTGAAGGAAAAGATCATGATTTACTTTACACTTCTTATTGACTGTAGCAAATACAGGGTGAGTTCATCAGTATTCCCTGGTGAACTTATCGCTTCGCCAGAATCCCTCAAACGACTGAGGGGACTACGGCTTAGTTGGCTCCAGAGTCCAGACGTATTGACAAGTTCTTTCCTGTAGACACGGCCGACTAAGCTGAGAGGGTAGTGTAAGTGCCATCTTCACGCATAAAGGACCCAGCTGAAAAGTTCGAGATGGGAAAACAGCCCGTACACAAGTAAAAAAAGGTCTTATCACTACACAAGATAGTAAATACTAATTCAAGGTTTTTTTTCTTAAGTAAAGCTAAGTGGCACTAAGTATATGTTAAAAAATACAAAGTAATGTTCAAGGTAGAGATTCTAGAGATTTAGCAAGGTTGTGGATGAAATTACTTATTTAAGACAAAAGAATCTATTGTTGCGTTCAGGGGAAATGAGATTTAAACACGTGTTCAGCATCAATGTTTTATTCTTGAATTGTAGGGTTTTTTCATGATAAGCCAATCCAGAAATTTACCAATTATATCCATCACGAATTATACGAATAATCATTAATCGAATGATAGACCAAATCACTTATAGACATTTCGCAATTCTACTACAATTCAAATTCTAGCAAGTCGAATACCAGCCAGCATAATAGAATTGGGATCTTGACTAAGTATTTCGAAACCCCCATAATTTTTTCCGAAAAAGTCATACTTAATTGATTAAAATACATTTTTCTTCATAAATTATAATTGACCATACATTTTAACATGTGACGTCACCTTTCTTTGCGCCTTGCGGGCGTTTCTGTTTTTTCTCTAGGAAAATCGTGACGTAACACAAAGGTCAGTCATGGCCGCCCACGTTTCGTTTCTTTTAGTCAGCAAAATATTGAATATTTATTTTGCATAAATTAAATATTTTAAATATTGTTGAGTTATTGTAAACCTATTAGCTTCCATTTTCAACATATTTCATACAAGTTTCATATTTTATCGTTATCACAGATGTAGCCAATTCAAATGCTAGGAAGTCGAATACCAGCCAGCATAATAGAAATAGATCTTCTTATGAAATTCATATTGCAGGTTTAGTTACTGTATGTGGCAGTCAATTGCAAAACTTCACAGCTTAGCCCCGGCAGAGCGCAGACTTGCGCTTGGGCAGCTTTTGCTACATCTTCAACCGTAGTTCGCGTTACTTTAGGGTCGTCCATCTAAAGGTTGCCTAGTAGAGAGGCATAAGAAGTCGGATATATTAGGATAATAAGCTATTTTTTTATTCTACTAGTGAGTAATCTAGTAGCTAAAATTAAAAAAACTCCGACTGATAAGGAAAATTGCATATAATTTTTAAACGGCTGAACAGGTTTTCATCAAACATAGTTAAGAACAATCCCGACTAATTGACCTAGGGTTTAAAAAACGTAGCCAATGTTATTTCTAAACATTCAATATATTTCAGATATTTCATGATGAGTCTTTTCCTCTTTTATATGAATACACTAGCTTTCAACCGCGACTTCGTCCGCGTAGGAGTTGAATTTTCAATAGCCCAAAAGGGATGAAAGAACAAAACTCGGCCTTGGCGGGTTTTTTATAATTTATACAATACTAGCTTTTGCCCGCGACTTCGTCCGCCTAAAAGTCGAAAATGGACCAAGGAATCACGTTGTCCCATACAAACTTTGCCCCCCCTTTTCACCCCCTTAGGAGTAAAATTTTGGAAAATCCTAAATCCTTATCGGATGCCTACGTTATACAAAGAACGCACTCTCCAAGTTTCAGGTTTAGGTGTGCCTTGATCCGTCATTCAGTCAGGAAAAAGCATTTTATACGTATGGAATAGATAGTTTGTATACATATAAAAATTTATAAACTTCAAGTAGATATTTGTTATTCTTTAGCACATTAGATATGACGGTCAAGGTTTTCATGCAAAAGGAAGTAAATTAATCGCAGGTTATAATGACAATATGAATAGATTCAATGTCAGCGAATAGTTCCTATTATGTGGAATATATTAAGGTTGATACCTTTTTACAAGCTGGGGCTAATGGAAAAATTGAACCGACTTTAAAAAAAGGAGGAGGTTCTCAATACTCTGCGTACCTATATATTTTAAAGCTTCCGTAGCCAAAGGCTCTAAAACATAACCCTCCCTTTTTGGCTTCGCAGTAGTCGGGTAAAAACGGAACCATGTTACTAAGACTTCATTGTCCTTCCGTCCATTCCGTCTGTCTGTCTGTCACCACGCTGTATCTCATTAACCGTAATAGAAAGAAAAGTATATATGTAGTATATCCGTTGGCTAGCACCCATAACACAAGTCTATAGATGGCGATGTGTGGAATGGCCTGCATTTTTTTTTATTGGAACGAAGTTCCTTATCGCGGATCGCGGGTTACTGGCTACAAGCACATTGCACACGTTCGTGCGAAGCCATAATTTGACATGACAGCTGTCAGTGAAAGCGATTCTCCCTAGGGCTGAAAGTTTTTCTTTCTACACGCTCTTCAGGCACCTTTACACCTACTTTCGGAGTATGAGTAATGAAAAATATATATTTCTGTTGCCGCTATAACAACAAATACAGAAAACAGAATTGAGGTGAGGCTCTCATAGTACGGAACCCCGGAAGTCATTGATTCCCCAGGTAAATAATGTTGTACGAAACTCCCAAGGGAGATAATGTTGTATGAACTATGAAACTACCATGGGATTAAAGTGTTTTTACTATTGTTTTAAATAACTTTAGTATTGAAATTTGTAATTTGGTAATTGAAATTGGTAGGTAATTTAAAATCATATGTTAGATTATGCGCAAACGGGCCACCGACCATAACCACCGGTGGCCAGCCACTAGCAGTTTTAATACATTGTAGCCGCCACCGACCACCACCGACCACATATTATGTGAGCCGCGTTTTAACAAAATCTATCGTGTGAACTACTAGTGGCTGGCCACTGGTGGTTAGTGGCCCATTTGCGCAGACCCTAACTCATTAAAAACTTTTTTCTTCACGGAACAGAAAAATCTTAAAATAATTCTCTTTGTCTTTCGTTTCAGTGTTACGCAACTAATCACCAGTTTTAGATGTCATCACGAGATCCCATAAAAACTTGTTTTGGTTGCCGATGACGTAAATAAATCGAAGGTCGTAGGTGTACGCTAGATCGTTAATGAAATGGTTTTTCTTTATGAGCTATTTCGAAAATCGTCGTTTCGTATGTAGTTGGAAAAAGAGGTGTGGTTTTTTTTGTAAGAAATTGATATTGTGACGTGTGAGTAAAATACAATTCACTAAATTGTATTTTACTCACACGTTGGCATAACAGACAAGCCAAGCTGTTGTTTTTAGTATTTATTTTTATAGCGGCAACAGAATACATCATCTGTGAAAATTTCAACTGTCTAGCTATCACGGTTCATGAGATACAGCCTGGCGACAGACATGCGGACAGTGAAGTCTTAAAAGGGTCCCGTTTTTACCCTTTGGGTACAGAACTACAGAACCATAATGAGAAGAAATACGTGTTTTTAAGCCTTATTCTTATTCTTCTTCTCGTATAGTGCTGTGGCTCACCTATTGTTAGAGTTTCCACATCGCCTTAAGGCCTCTAACTTGATCTAACGACTGCTACTAGAGGTAGCAACCGGGACCAACAGCTTAACTAGCCTCCCGAAGCACGGAGGGGCTCACGAAAATACATTTTTGCCACACTACTAATTGGTCACCGATCGAAATAATGACCGCATCAAGCGTCGTTTAACCCTCACGATCGTAAACGATCAGCGAGCGTCACTTAAACCTTATTAAAAGGGTTTTTTTGTGGATTTTTGTTTGCTTACTTTGTTATGACTTTACAAGAGTATAATTAAGATGAAAATTTGTTGTGATTAATACATTGAATCCTTAGCAGTAACCGGGGTTTATTTTTATCGCGGTATATTCCCATGGGATTGGGATTTACGCAGGTGAAACCGCGGAGCGCTGCTAGTCCCATATACAGTTATACACAGACATATTCCCCTATTAGGTACTGCTATCGAGATTCGACTAACGATGTTATTATTGTATTCTGCGAATAGATATTGAATCTATAGATTTATAGATTGCGTTTATAAAGAAACTATTTATTTCTATTTCTGGAAATAATAACAAGGAAAAATGTATCTTGGAAAAAATGACACTTGAACTGAACCCGCAGGCGATCCCACTGCAGGTCCAGAAGGATATGGCGGGACGAGTTGGGTTCGCTTTGAAGGGACTGGACCCAGCTGTCTAGACAAACATTTGAAAGAGGTGAAAAGCTCTTACGACGGAATAGTAGCCAACAAATAAATGATTTATATATTAGGACGGCGTGTCACACACAACATAAATAAATAAATATTGCAAGGCATTCCACACATCGCCATCTAGCCCCAAGCTAAGTAACTAGACTTGTGTTATGGGTGCTAGACAACGGATATACTACTTATATACTTTTCTTTTGTGAATATATACTTATAATGCATAGAAACAACCAGACCGCAGACAAATATCTAAGCATAAATACACGTCTGAGGCGGGAATCGAACCCGAAACCCTGCGTTTGGAAGTCCGGCATGGTGACTATTGTGCCAACTGGGTCGTCATGCGTCGTATCTGCCGCATGTCTTAGGAGATTTGTGCAAATACCACCACGGAGTGGGTCCCGAACGGTAGGACCAAGAGAAGATCGGTGTTGGCACCTATTTTTATTAAAGTGGAGAAAATGTGCCCTTATGCAATATTCCGCCGCTTCTGGGAGGGAGCAGCTAGGGTAAGATGGAGCTCTCTCTGGTCTGAAGATGAAAGGCAACCAGAGATTTATCTACTAAAACTCCACTGGTTCCTCACATGCCTTCAAGTCGGGACTGCAGAAAGTCGTGCTATTCTTCCGCAGTACCCGACGGCTCAGTATCTAAACAGTCATTATCCGAGCGATGTTCCCGGTTGCATCCCTCTCGAGAACCCGGGGTCCACTTTCCTGCTTTTACGTCTCCACTTCGCACGATCTTAGGCATCCTGTCTGGTTAGGTTATTTGCACGCATGTCATCCCTAACGATGTCCAGCCAGGACTTCTTGGGTCTACTCAGTCTGTCACGACCTGACGGAGGTTTGTTCCCCACGTAACTAGAAGGTTTTCGCAAGACGTGACCGAAGCAGCGTAGGCGACAATCTTTTATTTTTTTATTTTATTTTTTATTTTATTAATAATTCACACAGCAGATTACAATCACAGTAAGTAGGTAAGTATACAATTGCATAACAGGTTATGATCTAGACTGTAATCCTAAATGCGAATATAATAGTACATTACGATATAAGTGTGGTAAATTGATCTTTGCATAAAGGCGGTTTATGACGCGCGAGCGGCAGCGAGCGTGTTAAGAAGCCAAGATGCAAAGATCAATTCCACACGTATATCGTACGACGTTTTTTATCACAGTTGCGAATAAAAGAAAAAAAAATAATAATTAACAAAATATTTGTGATACTGATAAGTCTATGTTTACATTTTTTTTAAGGCAATATTTTTTTGTTAATTATGCTCCGGAAAGGCCAGGCTAAAGGCTTTTAACCTATACAGCCTCGTCTGACATACAATATTTTTTAGGTTTTTTTCTATTTGTTTTTGCGTCGGGGGTTAAGAACAAAATACAATGGTACGAAAAAACAATATATTTAAGTAAAGAAAAAACAAAAAATAAACATAACTCAATTATTAATCGTTTTCTAAGTCATTATCACGTAAAATTTTCGTTCGTAAACCGACTTTAGAGACAATCATTTTTGCTAGCTAAAAAACTCTTTAGTACCTACCTTTTTTATACATCAAAACAGTATAACCCAGATAAATTAAGAATGTTTCACCTACTTAACATGTAATTAGCAGTAAGATACGTATTTAACTTATCGGGATAACTTTATAGCACTAGGTTGGTAATGTAAGACGCACGCGTGCATAATATGTTGGATTATGAGCCTAAAAGCCGTTGAATAAGATCCACTTTATAAGCAACTGTGATAAAAAAGCTTTTTTTAAATTACAGTAATAATAATTAGAACAGATAAAGATTAACTTACATAATAATAATAAGTATCTAGCAACACCTCAAGAGGCTCTCGCTGGATGGTTGGGTCAAGGGTCAGATCCAGAAGGCAGTAATCTTGGATACGGCACGTATTGTCAGAAGATTCCTTTCTCTGCGGCCCTAACCATCGGTAGCCTGGGCCCTGCCTCGCTGCCGATGGTACTCTAGGTTTAGGTTTTTATATTGATTTACTGTTTTAGATGCAAAATTTATACATTATTTTTAAACTTGTAAATTACATTTTATTTAGGTTAAGTTTAATCGCTTAGATAAAATTATTTTATAAGTTTTTATAGTGTATATATTTGTATTCAGTTTATTTTTATAAAAATCTAAATTTAAGAAAAATAAATGAATAAGAAAATATAAGTATCTAGTATTTATTAGATATTATTTTATAAGATGACAAAGACACCTTTTGAAACGGTTATAGTTGCCTTTGAATAAGTCTATATAGTATGCAGATGAAGTGATAACTAGATTGGGATACCTATTGGAGACAATCTTGCAATGTCTCGGACATGAAGGCTGCCCCGGATGCGAGAGATCCTTTCGCGTCACTCCACACATCCAGCGCAACATCTTTATCTCCGTGACACGCAGCTCAGTGTCTAAATAGTGAACATTGGAAAGAATGGAGAGGCCTTTCGACGGAATGGCCTAAAAATAAATGTCTTTGGTATTTAGAGGGCGTGTCACACAACACCTACACATACTTTACGAAAAACTTTGTTATTTTCTACGTCATTGGGAAAGGGTACGCGAGATGTACGAAAATATATTGATCTCATGGTCATCATATCTATATGAAAATTCAATGCCATACGTTGGTGGAAGCATCATTATGGAACATCACGGCTAGATCGTATTGGCCATAATTTGTTTGAAAATTTTCGCTGAAAACTCAGAAATTTGAATTTTGTGGAAAGGTATACTTATGAGGATTCCGAAATATGTTGAAATTCGAGAAAAACTGAACGTTGAACGCTGAACGTGAGTTTCGTAGTTAATAAGCTTTCTCGTCCTTTTTGTTATTTTCAATGTTTTGTGTGTTGTACAAATAAAGTGTTTATCTATCTATCTATCTAACGTTCTTTTTAATATAGGGTTTTAGTATGAATTAATGAATTATTATGAATGCCGCGATTCGATAACCTATCATGATTCAGTTAGTCGCGGATATTTTCAGTAATTTTCCCGTCTACATGAAGGCGGTCCAAATTGGATGCACAGCGCTTATAGTGCTTACTAGCGTGAGCGTAATAAAATGCTTATTGCTTACGTTAAAATGGTTATTTGTCTGTTTCGGACCATATCTGACTGGGGCAAGTATCGGAGCAAACTCGGGTGATACCGCGGTTCGCAGTTAGTCTATACATATAAAATGCTTTGTCCTGAATAACTGACTGACGGATCAACGCACAGCCAGCAGTAAACCGCTAATCGTAGAGACCTGAAACTTGGAGGGTGTGTTCTTTGTATGAAGTAGGCATCCGATAAGAAAGGATTTTCCGAAATTCTACCCCTTAGGGGGTGAAAAAGGGGGGCAAAATTTGTATAGGATAACGTGATTCCTTGGTTCATTTTCGACTTCTATTCGGACGAAGTCGCGGGCAAAAGCTAGTCTTAAATCAAACCGCGTGATCTTGAAACGTTGTGTCCAGACGTCATAAAAGTTGGCGTTCAAAAAGCTCTGTTGAATAATGCTCGTACATCTTTATTTATTTTAGCTGTCAAAATGTACGGAAATAATCTTGAATGAAAAAGTTTTGTAGCGGTCGAACTAGTTCTGTACAAAATTAAAATATATTGTTCAGAAGGATTTACAAGGGGTTTGGAAATTTGGCTTCTAAAGGGGTAATTAAAAAGGACTGATTAAATTTTATGTATTGTGTGTTTTTATCTATACTGATATCATAAAGCTGAAGAGTTTGTTTGTTTGAACGCGCTAATCGCAAAAAACTACTGGTTCGAATTGAATAATCCTTGTTGTGTTGGATATTCCATTTATCGAGGAAGATTATATGCTACTTTTCATTTTGATATTCCCACAGAATCAGGACTTACACGGGACCGCGGGTGCATCCGCGGAACGCAACTAGTTATAAATAAACATTGCAGGACAATCCACACATCGCCATCTAGCCCCAAGTAACTACACTTGTGTTATGGGTGCTAGACAACGGATATACTTTTCTTTTGTAAATATATACTTTTGATACATAGAGACAACCAGACCACAGACAAATATCTGAGCATAAATGCTTGTCTGAGGCGGGATTCGAACCCACCCTCTACTTGGCAGTCCGGCATGGTGACCATTGTGTCAACTGGGTCGTCACATGTGTTGGTACTGTTGGTAGATACAAACATGTGTGGTTATTATTGGGCGAAAGGGGGCTAGACGGAAAAAATAAAGACCAAAAGTTGTAACGACACTTTTTGCTATAGTTGTAAGCCGTGCGGCGTGCGCGTGTTTCTCTCTCTCTCTCTCTCTCTCTCTCATAGAAAGCAAGCCAGTTGTTTTGAACGAATTTGAATGGTAGAATTTGATTTAAGAATAAACAATAATCCAGCAAAATCAACAACAAACCTGGTTGTCTGGAGTGACAGTTACCACGTTCTTCTGTTTCCTACTTAAGTTGCCACAAGCCAATTATTACTATAATCGAGCCTACTGATTAAGTTTATATGACACTAGCAAACCCGGCGAACTCCGTTTCGCCACCAGATTTTCCTGAATTTTCTTTGCTATAAACCTCACGGAGCCCGAGACCTTTCCAACGAATGCAAAACCGTGGAAATCGGTTCGTGCGTTCTGGAGTTATAGCGTCAGGGAGGAAAACCCGACTTATTTTTATATATTAGATTATATTTGTTAATAATAAAAATAAAAATTATGTTATAATAAATGTTTTGTAGTTATTAACAATTACTTCACTAATTTTTCCCTTGACGCCTCTCAAGTTGTTTTCCCATTTTAGAACGATATCAACACTGACGCGGGTAAAACCGGAGGATGCAGATAGATAGATAGATAACTTTATTTGTACATTACAGGAAAAAACAGAACACTATATACACAAAGCGAAGTAACAGCTAGAAAGCATAAGATGCACAAATGGGCGGCCTTATCGCTGAAAGCGATTTCTTCCAGGCAACCTTTGGATGGAAAAGAACTGATTCAGCTTTAATGGTAAGTTGTGAATTTGATATTTTAAAGCCATATTTATGTAAATACGGCTTTAAAATATCAAATTATACAAAACATACCAATATATAATTATATATATAGATACAAAAAAAAATACATATTTACATGCAGCTAATATACATAATAGTTTGGCCGCTATTTAAAACACCATCGAATCTAAACTATCCGATAAACTAACAAACCTAACCTCTATATTTATTGAGGAGAGAAGTGACAAGGTTAGGTTATCAACATAATAATTTAACGAGATAATTATCGAATGATTTTTATTAATATTTTGGTTTATATATGGTCACGTTTTTCGGTACGTTTTTCTCTACATGAGGTAGATCTGGTTTACACTGCCACAGTCATATTATTAATCTATTTATTAGACAAGAAGAAAACAGAAATACATCATTATAAATAGAAAAAGACATACATATTTAATTGAATATTCTAATAAATATGAAATATACATATTTAAATTTTAATATGAATTGAATATTCAGGTACCCATAACACACGTCTAGTTACTTAACTTGGGGCTAGATAGCGATGTGTGGAATGTCCTGTAATATTTAATATAATTTTTATCACAGTTGCTCATAAAGTGGATCTTATTCAACGGCTTTTAGGCTCATAATCCAACATATTATGCACGGGTGCGTTTTAGATTTGTTAACTAGTGCTGTAAAGTTATCCCGAAAAGGTAGGTACCAAAGAGTTTTTTAGCTAGCAAAAATTGTTGTCTCTAAAGTCGGTTTACGAACGAAAATTTTACGTGATAATGACTTAGAAAACGATTAAAAATTGAGTTGTTTATTTTTTGTTTTTTCTTTACTTAAATATATTGTTTTTCCGTACCATTGTATTTTGTACTTAACCCCCGACGCAAAAACAAATAGAAAAACCCTAAAAAATAATGTATGTCACACGAGGATGGATAGGTTAAAAGTCTTTAGCCTGGCCTTTCCGGAGCATAATTAACAAAAAAATATTGCCTTAAAAAAATGTAAACATAGAGTTATCACAAATATTTTGTTAATTATTATTTTGTTTTCTTTTCAAGTCTTTTCTTTTATTCGCAACTGTGATAAAAAACGTCGTACGATATACGTGTGGAATTGATATTTGCATCTTGGCATCTATAACACGCTCGCTGCCGCTCGCGCGTCATAAACCGCCTCTATGCAAAGATCAATTTACCACACTTATATCGTAATGTACTATTAATTTAATTCCATTCTGCCGTTTTTTTTTTGGGTGCGGGATGGTGGTCAAACTATTTTGTCCAATTAGCAAAAACAAAAAAAGTTAGACCATGACCCCTACTTGGGGACCCGAGTAATGGTCAAACTTTTTTCTCAACAGAAACAAAATTTATGGAAACAAACAAAAACAAAAGACGATCGAAACGGGAACAAAATAGAACTAAAACGAAAGACGATCTGAACTAATAAAACAGTAAATATTGCAGGACTTTCCGCACATCGCCATCTAACCCCAAGCTAAATAACTAGATTTGTGTTATGGGTGCTACACAACAGATATACTACTTATATACTTTTCTTTTGTAAATATATACTTATAAACAACCAGACCACAGACAAACATCTAAGCATAAATACTTGTCTGAGGCGGGAATCGAAGCAGCAACCCTGTGTTTGGTAGTCCGGCATGGTGACCATTGTGCCAACTGGGAACAGCTAAAAAACGTTTCGCAAGGCATACATCGCCATCTAGCCCCAAGTAAGGCAACTAGACTTGTGTTATGGAAGCCAGGGAACGGATAAAATATTTATATTTTCTTGTAAATAAATACTTATTTTACATACCCCAAAAAAACCCCATGAGTTTCTTGTGCCTTCTTCTCATTGGTGAGCGCGTTCCGAAGGCACACATCCTAACTTAGTTTTTAAGACGATTTCAAGTGGTCTATGTACAATTGTATTAAGCATCCAAAAAAATTAAAAAAAATTGATTTTGATTTGATTTTATACAGAAAAACCCTGACCACAACAAAAATGTGTTTACTAAAACGCGTCGAAACACTACATCAAAATTAAAAAAGTTAATATTAATTAAATGTGTAGGTACTTAAGGTGAAAGGGTACCGGCACTCTCTCCATACAAACGTAGTCGACTGTTTTCTCCCTGGATAATGACACTAGAGCAAATATTTTTGTGCTATAAAACCTATAACTGCCATGACTTGACAATGCCCCTATGTTTTGGTTTTCTTCATTTGCTAATTATCATAGAAATTAAGATTTAAAAAACAAATAAATAAAAAAAAGGAAACATAGCATGGTCATAGCAGTTATAGTTCTATGCAACAAAAATATTTGCTCTAGTGTCATTATCCAGGGAGAAAACAATCGACTACGTTTGTATGGAGAGAGCCCCCGGTACCCTTTCCTCTTAAAACTAAATTTACAGTTATAGTTTTCCTGAATTTGCTAATTAGCAGCGTTTTACCTGAAATAAAACGCATATTAAACTACTTACCTTATTAGAAGCTTATAATATTGAGATAGGCACATCCGTTTCCGTAGTATTTACCTCTCTTTCTACCTGTATACAGCTGTCTCTTTCGCACCCCTTCCACGACGACAGGGGTGGGGGCTGAAGTTTGGAGCGAACTTCAAGCCCACTTTTGCATCATTGCGTCGAAATATTATACACCAGGCAGGGTTAGAAACTAAGCTTCTAATAAGGTAAGTAGTTTAATATGCGTTTTATTTCAGGTAAAACGCTGCTATTAAACCACTTGACCGTTATTAGAAGCTTATAATATTGAGACCTGTTTGTTATCGCCTGGTGGATGTGGTGCGAAAGGTTATTAGTACTACTAATAATCATGACATAAATAAAACCATTATGTATGAAAAAGACAACAGTATTTTAATTAATTACAATAATTATTGTAACTTAAGCCCGTCTAGGGCTGACTCATTCTTGAGTAAATCATAAATAATTAATTTCAAAATAAAAAATATGAATAGAAAAATTATGTTTTACAACACTAAATCATTACCTACTCGAGAAGATAAACATGGGTACTTCAAAATATACAAAAAGAAACAGAAGAAACTAAAAATAAGTTAGTTACTTAGAATTTTAAATAAATCTTATAGTAGACATTATGTTATGTCTTAATACGTAAACGAAGTATATGAGAATAAATATATATTAGACTGGATTAAATAAATTAGTGACACTAGGATTGTTTGAAGTAGAACTGCGAATTTCTCTACGATAGATAGATAACTTTATTTGTACAACACAGGAAAAAACAGAACACTATATACACAAAGCGAAGTAACAGCTAGAAAGCATAAGTTGCACAAATGGGCGGCCTTATCGCTGAAAGCGATTTCTTCCAGGCAACCTTTGGATGGAAAAGAACTGATTTAGCTTTAATGGTAGGTTGTGAATTTCCTCAAGCAGGATACCAAACATAACCTGTAACAGGTCATAATATAAAGTATTTACATAAATATGGCTTTAAAATATCAAATTATACATACAATACATACCAATATATAATTATATACATAGATACAAAAAAAAAACATTTATACATACATAAATAATACAGGAATACATATGGATATTAGACAGTACTGAGGTAGTGATCAGTAAAATCGATAAAATTTCTCAAACGTATTAGCTGATCTCCAATTCCCCCTAGCTAAAATGTCATCCATAGAAAAATTGTCAATCCAGTTTTTAGAAGCGACGGCGGATCGAACGCTTCCTGGGGTCGCTGTAATGCCTGCATCTTTCATCAATGATTTTACCCAACCAGCGATTACAGTGCGAGAAGCAGGAGTACCTCGTAAATTTATAAATAAATTATTAGAGTTAGATCTCTTACGTCTTTCATCTAGAATACTTATAGTTTTATTTATCCAGTACACAGGATTTAAAGTTTGATTATCTGGGTTAGCTAATAACTTCCAGCCCGACTGTCTATATTCTCTACAATCAGTTTTTGATCCAAACTTTGGCCAAAAAACTATAAAATTATCATTCATTTGACAATGTTCAGAATCTACAATTAATAAGGTCAGATCATGAATTCTGCGTCCTGAGCATAAAATTAGTAATGATGCGGTGTGTCGAACGATTTGAAAAATGTTATGAACATCAACAGAATATTGGGACATATAATTTGACAAAATGTTGATATCCCACACCGGAGGTTTAGGTAGCTTAGGATTTTTCAAAGAAATAGACTTTAATACGTGTTTCACCAACACATCTTCACTTAATTTGCCGGACATTTCGGAATTACATAGGGTTGATATGACAGACTTGTGAAGAAGAATTGTATTATACGATAAACTAAACTTTAAATGTAAATCAGCTAAAAACTTGGCCATATCAGATCCCTTAGGATTGAAGGGATTAATGTCATTTTGTTTCGACCAGACTAACCAACGGTTCCAGGCAACTTTGTAAGTTTTTAAAGTGGATGGACGCCAGGCTGATTGAAGTAAGGATAGTTGACTAGCATCCCATGTTCTTACTGCTTCCGACCACCCCCACATTTCCAGACTTCTAGGGTCATATTCTGTACTTTGGGAGGAGGTAAACCTGTCACCGTGTCCACTAATACCTTGTTCAGATTCGTTAGGGTCAATGGACGTGCGATTGCCCGTGATTTCAAATCTGCCCTCCAAAATACTTTCTCCCAACGGGGTACTACGATTAGATACCTGCCCGTCGCTTGATTGAGGTGCGTTAAGACTTTGGGTATGAGGTAAGGTGGCGGAAATATCCACGCCAGATGAAAATTCCAGGTTAGACTGAATGCGTCGTGGAACATCGCATCGTGATCGTTCAGATCTAAAGTCGCGTAATTCGACACTACTCGAGCTGTTTTCGACGCGAACAGATCTACTAATGGTATACCCATCTTGGAAAATATCATTTCCGTGCATTTCGGAAGTAGATGCCATTCCGGTGGGCGTCGATTCCTGGACAGGCAATCCGCCTGACAGTTGAACTTGCCCGGAATGTGATGAATCCTGAAGTAGATCCCGTGTTTGTCCAGAAGATGAAATATTTGGTATGTTATCTCCATGAGAGACCGAGATCTGGTCCCACCTTCGTTGCGCAGATAGGCTACAGCGGTGCGGCTGTCGGATTGTATCAGAATAGAGCTCTGTTTCAACTCTGGGGCGTATAACTCTAGAACTTTCAATAGGGCATAGTCCATAGCGTTATCAGTTTTATGCAACAAAAATATTTGTGCTAGTGCCATTATCCAGGGAGAGCCGGGTACCTTTCCTCTTAAGATAAATCAATTAGGAGGCCTTTGCCCTGCAGTAGGACGGAATAGGCTACAAATAGAATAAATAATAATTAATCAATTGGTGCACTATCTATTAGAATTCGAACCCACAACCTTCGGAATGACACCGCTCACCGCACCATAGTATGATAAGTATATTCTACACTATGTCTCCATTTCTCTTCAACTGATCGAGACCTTGTGCAATTATGACA
This sequence comes from Idaea straminata, assembly GCA_951213275.1. Classification (NCBI taxonomy): domain Eukaryota; kingdom Metazoa; phylum Arthropoda; class Insecta; order Lepidoptera; family Geometridae; genus Idaea; species Idaea straminata. The sequence continues at coordinate 10,736,710 of OX577866.1, read as the reverse complement.
TAAATTAGGTAGGTATACGTGCTCTGGTGCGTCGCAACAAGGGGGGAAGGGACGAAAGCCTCGTAAGAGGAGGGTCCTCACGGACAAATGCCGTCGGAGCTGCTGTTGAATGCGAAAGCTATCCGCGTAGTCCCGACAATAGGCATCGAGACGGAGCACCCTGGGGTTTTAGTCGGTTGGAGCCCGATATAACCACTTCGTTGACACCAACAACGAAGTGGCACCTGACCGGGTTTCCCCAAGCCACAAAAAAAGGTGATGGGCAAGCCTACTCTATCTAATACATGTCTAATATGGTTTACTTCAAATTATGACTGCAGAGCCTGTGGTGATGCCAGGTAAACTATGGAGCACATCCTGTGTGAATGCAACGTCTCAGCAGCGAAGCGTAGGAATATTGGTTTCTTCTTCTTAGTGGAATTACCGCGTTAATCGACCACTTCTTCAAAGAGTAAGACATTAAGTTAGGGGCAAAAAGATCCCACTGGGTCGAAGTGTTGCTGGCTTTGTCAGCCCCCGATGTAAGATAAGATAATACATGTCCCAGGCTAGAGCCGCTAATAATTAATGACGCTGTAGTCAGCGTCCTTAATTATCCTCCTTCTCCTTGCTTCGAATTCCTCAATGCTGAGAGTCGTGACCACTCTTCTGTAACACCTTCTCTCGCACGATGTTTCTCCATTATATCTCTGGCGATGTGGAGGGTGTCGTAAATCGAGGAATCAAGAGCGGCGCTGATCTGGTCGGACCAACGTGTGGGGCTGCGACCGCGAGGCCTTTTCCCATCCACTTTACCGGTCACGTTAAGCCTCTCGAGGTTGTTAACATCTGTCCTTACAATGTGACCGAAATATTGAAGGACTCTGCGAAGGCAAAGGCAAATTTTGAGTTCCCGCAATATTGAGACGTTAGTACAAAATGTTGTCCACGGAATGCGGAGCATCTTTGTCCTTAATTATAGCATGGGTTAAAGTTGCTGTCGCTATATAAATCATCTAGTAATAGATGCAAAAGTCAATATTCTATTAGGTCCAATGAAAGTGGAGTTAAACTGCAGTGAGACACGCCCACTTTTCTTCAAACAATCATAAAAAACCGGCCAAGTGCGAGTCGGACTCGAAGGGTTCCGTACCATTATATTCTGTTTTTAATATTATGTGGGAACAGATATACATTTCTGAAAATTTCAACTGTCTTGCTATGACGGTTCATGATATAGCCTAGTGACAGACAGACAGACAGTGGAGTCTTAGTAAAAGGGTTCCGTTTTTACCCTATGCTTAAGGAACCCTAAAAAGGGTGAAGTTTCCTGAGTGGTTCTGTAAATAGTGTGAAGCCAAGCCTGCTTCAGTAAATGGGCACTGAACGAACACATATTGACGAGCGAGCACATATCAATGAGCTTCTAGTGGTCTTTAGCCATACTGCACCTTATGTGTGTTGTATCAATAATTCCAGTTTAAGTCAACATTGATTTTCGAAATGGGACTGGGAGGGTCATGTAGCCCCAAGCTAAGTGACTAGACTTGTGTTATGGGTGCTAGATAACGGATAAACCAGTAACCACTACTTGGATAAAATGCAATTGGAATAATATTGCATTCAATAAGGACTGGCCAAATATAGCCCTTGACAGAGAGGTATTGCCCGAGTAGATATCTCTACTTTCATTTCGAAGGTCGTGGGCTGGGTTCGAATCCCGGCCGTGCACCAATTGTATTTTCTTACGAAATAATTATACAAATACAAAAAATATTTATTCAGAAAGAATTATATGCGCGTAAATGACGTTGCTCTTACGGTGAAGGAAAAGATCATGATTTACTTTACACTTCTTATTGACTGTAGCAAATACAGGGTGAGTTCATCAGTATTCCCTGGTGAACTTATCGCTTCGCCAGAATCCCTCAAACGACTGAGGGGACTACGGCTTAGTTGGCTCCAGAGTCCAGACGTATTGACAAGTTCTTTCCTGTAGACACGGCCGACTAAGCTGAGAGGGTAGTGTAAGTGCCATCTTCACGCATAAAGGACCCAGCTGAAAAGTTCGAGATGGGAAAACAGCCCGTACACAAGTAAAAAAAGGTCTTATCACTACACAAGATAGTAAATACTAATTCAAGGTTTTTTTTCTTAAGTAAAGCTAAGTGGCACTAAGTATATGTTAAAAAATACAAAGTAATGTTCAAGGTAGAGATTCTAGAGATTTAGCAAGGTTGTGGATGAAATTACTTATTTAAGACAAAAGAATCTATTGTTGCGTTCAGGGGAAATGAGATTTAAACACGTGTTCAGCATCAATGTTTTATTCTTGAATTGTAGGGTTTTTTCATGATAAGCCAATCCAGAAATTTACCAATTATATCCATCACGAATTATACGAATAATCATTAATCGAATGATAGACCAAATCACTTATAGACATTTCGCAATTCTACTACAATTCAAATTCTAGCAAGTCGAATACCAGCCAGCATAATAGAATTGGGATCTTGACTAAGTATTTCGAAACCCCCATAATTTTTTCCGAAAAAGTCATACTTAATTGATTAAAATACATTTTTCTTCATAAATTATAATTGACCATACATTTTAACATGTGACGTCACCTTTCTTTGCGCCTTGCGGGCGTTTCTGTTTTTTCTCTAGGAAAATCGTGACGTAACACAAAGGTCAGTCATGGCCGCCCACGTTTCGTTTCTTTTAGTCAGCAAAATATTGAATATTTATTTTGCATAAATTAAATATTTTAAATATTGTTGAGTTATTGTAAACCTATTAGCTTCCATTTTCAACATATTTCATACAAGTTTCATATTTTATCGTTATCACAGATGTAGCCAATTCAAATGCTAGGAAGTCGAATACCAGCCAGCATAATAGAAATAGATCTTCTTATGAAATTCATATTGCAGGTTTAGTTACTGTATGTGGCAGTCAATTGCAAAACTTCACAGCTTAGCCCCGGCAGAGCGCAGACTTGCGCTTGGGCAGCTTTTGCTACATCTTCAACCGTAGTTCGCGTTACTTTAGGGTCGTCCATCTAAAGGTTGCCTAGTAGAGAGGCATAAGAAGTCGGATATATTAGGATAATAAGCTATTTTTTTATTCTACTAGTGAGTAATCTAGTAGCTAAAATTAAAAAAACTCCGACTGATAAGGAAAATTGCATATAATTTTTAAACGGCTGAACAGGTTTTCATCAAACATAGTTAAGAACAATCCCGACTAATTGACCTAGGGTTTAAAAAACGTAGCCAATGTTATTTCTAAACATTCAATATATTTCAGATATTTCATGATGAGTCTTTTCCTCTTTTATATGAATACACTAGCTTTCAACCGCGACTTCGTCCGCGTAGGAGTTGAATTTTCAATAGCCCAAAAGGGATGAAAGAACAAAACTCGGCCTTGGCGGGTTTTTTATAATTTATACAATACTAGCTTTTGCCCGCGACTTCGTCCGCCTAAAAGTCGAAAATGGACCAAGGAATCACGTTGTCCCATACAAACTTTGCCCCCCCTTTTCACCCCCTTAGGAGTAAAATTTTGGAAAATCCTAAATCCTTATCGGATGCCTACGTTATACAAAGAACGCACTCTCCAAGTTTCAGGTTTAGGTGTGCCTTGATCCGTCATTCAGTCAGGAAAAAGCATTTTATACGTATGGAATAGATAGTTTGTATACATATAAAAATTTATAAACTTCAAGTAGATATTTGTTATTCTTTAGCACATTAGATATGACGGTCAAGGTTTTCATGCAAAAGGAAGTAAATTAATCGCAGGTTATAATGACAATATGAATAGATTCAATGTCAGCGAATAGTTCCTATTATGTGGAATATATTAAGGTTGATACCTTTTTACAAGCTGGGGCTAATGGAAAAATTGAACCGACTTTAAAAAAAGGAGGAGGTTCTCAATACTCTGCGTACCTATATATTTTAAAGCTTCCGTAGCCAAAGGCTCTAAAACATAACCCTCCCTTTTTGGCTTCGCAGTAGTCGGGTAAAAACGGAACCATGTTACTAAGACTTCATTGTCCTTCCGTCCATTCCGTCTGTCTGTCTGTCACCACGCTGTATCTCATTAACCGTAATAGAAAGAAAAGTATATATGTAGTATATCCGTTGGCTAGCACCCATAACACAAGTCTATAGATGGCGATGTGTGGAATGGCCTGCATTTTTTTTTATTGGAACGAAGTTCCTTATCGCGGATCGCGGGTTACTGGCTACAAGCACATTGCACACGTTCGTGCGAAGCCATAATTTGACATGACAGCTGTCAGTGAAAGCGATTCTCCCTAGGGCTGAAAGTTTTTCTTTCTACACGCTCTTCAGGCACCTTTACACCTACTTTCGGAGTATGAGTAATGAAAAATATATATTTCTGTTGCCGCTATAACAACAAATACAGAAAACAGAATTGAGGTGAGGCTCTCATAGTACGGAACCCCGGAAGTCATTGATTCCCCAGGTAAATAATGTTGTACGAAACTCCCAAGGGAGATAATGTTGTATGAACTATGAAACTACCATGGGATTAAAGTGTTTTTACTATTGTTTTAAATAACTTTAGTATTGAAATTTGTAATTTGGTAATTGAAATTGGTAGGTAATTTAAAATCATATGTTAGATTATGCGCAAACGGGCCACCGACCATAACCACCGGTGGCCAGCCACTAGCAGTTTTAATACATTGTAGCCGCCACCGACCACCACCGACCACATATTATGTGAGCCGCGTTTTAACAAAATCTATCGTGTGAACTACTAGTGGCTGGCCACTGGTGGTTAGTGGCCCATTTGCGCAGACCCTAACTCATTAAAAACTTTTTTCTTCACGGAACAGAAAAATCTTAAAATAATTCTCTTTGTCTTTCGTTTCAGTGTTACGCAACTAATCACCAGTTTTAGATGTCATCACGAGATCCCATAAAAACTTGTTTTGGTTGCCGATGACGTAAATAAATCGAAGGTCGTAGGTGTACGCTAGATCGTTAATGAAATGGTTTTTCTTTATGAGCTATTTCGAAAATCGTCGTTTCGTATGTAGTTGGAAAAAGAGGTGTGGTTTTTTTTGTAAGAAATTGATATTGTGACGTGTGAGTAAAATACAATTCACTAAATTGTATTTTACTCACACGTTGGCATAACAGACAAGCCAAGCTGTTGTTTTTAGTATTTATTTTTATAGCGGCAACAGAATACATCATCTGTGAAAATTTCAACTGTCTAGCTATCACGGTTCATGAGATACAGCCTGGCGACAGACATGCGGACAGTGAAGTCTTAAAAGGGTCCCGTTTTTACCCTTTGGGTACAGAACTACAGAACCATAATGAGAAGAAATACGTGTTTTTAAGCCTTATTCTTATTCTTCTTCTCGTATAGTGCTGTGGCTCACCTATTGTTAGAGTTTCCACATCGCCTTAAGGCCTCTAACTTGATCTAACGACTGCTACTAGAGGTAGCAACCGGGACCAACAGCTTAACTAGCCTCCCGAAGCACGGAGGGGCTCACGAAAATACATTTTTGCCACACTACTAATTGGTCACCGATCGAAATAATGACCGCATCAAGCGTCGTTTAACCCTCACGATCGTAAACGATCAGCGAGCGTCACTTAAACCTTATTAAAAGGGTTTTTTTGTGGATTTTTGTTTGCTTACTTTGTTATGACTTTACAAGAGTATAATTAAGATGAAAATTTGTTGTGATTAATACATTGAATCCTTAGCAGTAACCGGGGTTTATTTTTATCGCGGTATATTCCCATGGGATTGGGATTTACGCAGGTGAAACCGCGGAGCGCTGCTAGTCCCATATACAGTTATACACAGACATATTCCCCTATTAGGTACTGCTATCGAGATTCGACTAACGATGTTATTATTGTATTCTGCGAATAGATATTGAATCTATAGATTTATAGATTGCGTTTATAAAGAAACTATTTATTTCTATTTCTGGAAATAATAACAAGGAAAAATGTATCTTGGAAAAAATGACACTTGAACTGAACCCGCAGGCGATCCCACTGCAGGTCCAGAAGGATATGGCGGGACGAGTTGGGTTCGCTTTGAAGGGACTGGACCCAGCTGTCTAGACAAACATTTGAAAGAGGTGAAAAGCTCTTACGACGGAATAGTAGCCAACAAATAAATGATTTATATATTAGGACGGCGTGTCACACACAACATAAATAAATAAATATTGCAAGGCATTCCACACATCGCCATCTAGCCCCAAGCTAAGTAACTAGACTTGTGTTATGGGTGCTAGACAACGGATATACTACTTATATACTTTTCTTTTGTGAATATATACTTATAATGCATAGAAACAACCAGACCGCAGACAAATATCTAAGCATAAATACACGTCTGAGGCGGGAATCGAACCCGAAACCCTGCGTTTGGAAGTCCGGCATGGTGACTATTGTGCCAACTGGGTCGTCATGCGTCGTATCTGCCGCATGTCTTAGGAGATTTGTGCAAATACCACCACGGAGTGGGTCCCGAACGGTAGGACCAAGAGAAGATCGGTGTTGGCACCTATTTTTATTAAAGTGGAGAAAATGTGCCCTTATGCAATATTCCGCCGCTTCTGGGAGGGAGCAGCTAGGGTAAGATGGAGCTCTCTCTGGTCTGAAGATGAAAGGCAACCAGAGATTTATCTACTAAAACTCCACTGGTTCCTCACATGCCTTCAAGTCGGGACTGCAGAAAGTCGTGCTATTCTTCCGCAGTACCCGACGGCTCAGTATCTAAACAGTCATTATCCGAGCGATGTTCCCGGTTGCATCCCTCTCGAGAACCCGGGGTCCACTTTCCTGCTTTTACGTCTCCACTTCGCACGATCTTAGGCATCCTGTCTGGTTAGGTTATTTGCACGCATGTCATCCCTAACGATGTCCAGCCAGGACTTCTTGGGTCTACTCAGTCTGTCACGACCTGACGGAGGTTTGTTCCCCACGTAACTAGAAGGTTTTCGCAAGACGTGACCGAAGCAGCGTAGGCGACAATCTTTTATTTTTTTATTTTATTTTTTATTTTATTAATAATTCACACAGCAGATTACAATCACAGTAAGTAGGTAAGTATACAATTGCATAACAGGTTATGATCTAGACTGTAATCCTAAATGCGAATATAATAGTACATTACGATATAAGTGTGGTAAATTGATCTTTGCATAAAGGCGGTTTATGACGCGCGAGCGGCAGCGAGCGTGTTAAGAAGCCAAGATGCAAAGATCAATTCCACACGTATATCGTACGACGTTTTTTATCACAGTTGCGAATAAAAGAAAAAAAAATAATAATTAACAAAATATTTGTGATACTGATAAGTCTATGTTTACATTTTTTTTAAGGCAATATTTTTTTGTTAATTATGCTCCGGAAAGGCCAGGCTAAAGGCTTTTAACCTATACAGCCTCGTCTGACATACAATATTTTTTAGGTTTTTTTCTATTTGTTTTTGCGTCGGGGGTTAAGAACAAAATACAATGGTACGAAAAAACAATATATTTAAGTAAAGAAAAAACAAAAAATAAACATAACTCAATTATTAATCGTTTTCTAAGTCATTATCACGTAAAATTTTCGTTCGTAAACCGACTTTAGAGACAATCATTTTTGCTAGCTAAAAAACTCTTTAGTACCTACCTTTTTTATACATCAAAACAGTATAACCCAGATAAATTAAGAATGTTTCACCTACTTAACATGTAATTAGCAGTAAGATACGTATTTAACTTATCGGGATAACTTTATAGCACTAGGTTGGTAATGTAAGACGCACGCGTGCATAATATGTTGGATTATGAGCCTAAAAGCCGTTGAATAAGATCCACTTTATAAGCAACTGTGATAAAAAAGCTTTTTTTAAATTACAGTAATAATAATTAGAACAGATAAAGATTAACTTACATAATAATAATAAGTATCTAGCAACACCTCAAGAGGCTCTCGCTGGATGGTTGGGTCAAGGGTCAGATCCAGAAGGCAGTAATCTTGGATACGGCACGTATTGTCAGAAGATTCCTTTCTCTGCGGCCCTAACCATCGGTAGCCTGGGCCCTGCCTCGCTGCCGATGGTACTCTAGGTTTAGGTTTTTATATTGATTTACTGTTTTAGATGCAAAATTTATACATTATTTTTAAACTTGTAAATTACATTTTATTTAGGTTAAGTTTAATCGCTTAGATAAAATTATTTTATAAGTTTTTATAGTGTATATATTTGTATTCAGTTTATTTTTATAAAAATCTAAATTTAAGAAAAATAAATGAATAAGAAAATATAAGTATCTAGTATTTATTAGATATTATTTTATAAGATGACAAAGACACCTTTTGAAACGGTTATAGTTGCCTTTGAATAAGTCTATATAGTATGCAGATGAAGTGATAACTAGATTGGGATACCTATTGGAGACAATCTTGCAATGTCTCGGACATGAAGGCTGCCCCGGATGCGAGAGATCCTTTCGCGTCACTCCACACATCCAGCGCAACATCTTTATCTCCGTGACACGCAGCTCAGTGTCTAAATAGTGAACATTGGAAAGAATGGAGAGGCCTTTCGACGGAATGGCCTAAAAATAAATGTCTTTGGTATTTAGAGGGCGTGTCACACAACACCTACACATACTTTACGAAAAACTTTGTTATTTTCTACGTCATTGGGAAAGGGTACGCGAGATGTACGAAAATATATTGATCTCATGGTCATCATATCTATATGAAAATTCAATGCCATACGTTGGTGGAAGCATCATTATGGAACATCACGGCTAGATCGTATTGGCCATAATTTGTTTGAAAATTTTCGCTGAAAACTCAGAAATTTGAATTTTGTGGAAAGGTATACTTATGAGGATTCCGAAATATGTTGAAATTCGAGAAAAACTGAACGTTGAACGCTGAACGTGAGTTTCGTAGTTAATAAGCTTTCTCGTCCTTTTTGTTATTTTCAATGTTTTGTGTGTTGTACAAATAAAGTGTTTATCTATCTATCTATCTAACGTTCTTTTTAATATAGGGTTTTAGTATGAATTAATGAATTATTATGAATGCCGCGATTCGATAACCTATCATGATTCAGTTAGTCGCGGATATTTTCAGTAATTTTCCCGTCTACATGAAGGCGGTCCAAATTGGATGCACAGCGCTTATAGTGCTTACTAGCGTGAGCGTAATAAAATGCTTATTGCTTACGTTAAAATGGTTATTTGTCTGTTTCGGACCATATCTGACTGGGGCAAGTATCGGAGCAAACTCGGGTGATACCGCGGTTCGCAGTTAGTCTATACATATAAAATGCTTTGTCCTGAATAACTGACTGACGGATCAACGCACAGCCAGCAGTAAACCGCTAATCGTAGAGACCTGAAACTTGGAGGGTGTGTTCTTTGTATGAAGTAGGCATCCGATAAGAAAGGATTTTCCGAAATTCTACCCCTTAGGGGGTGAAAAAGGGGGGCAAAATTTGTATAGGATAACGTGATTCCTTGGTTCATTTTCGACTTCTATTCGGACGAAGTCGCGGGCAAAAGCTAGTCTTAAATCAAACCGCGTGATCTTGAAACGTTGTGTCCAGACGTCATAAAAGTTGGCGTTCAAAAAGCTCTGTTGAATAATGCTCGTACATCTTTATTTATTTTAGCTGTCAAAATGTACGGAAATAATCTTGAATGAAAAAGTTTTGTAGCGGTCGAACTAGTTCTGTACAAAATTAAAATATATTGTTCAGAAGGATTTACAAGGGGTTTGGAAATTTGGCTTCTAAAGGGGTAATTAAAAAGGACTGATTAAATTTTATGTATTGTGTGTTTTTATCTATACTGATATCATAAAGCTGAAGAGTTTGTTTGTTTGAACGCGCTAATCGCAAAAAACTACTGGTTCGAATTGAATAATCCTTGTTGTGTTGGATATTCCATTTATCGAGGAAGATTATATGCTACTTTTCATTTTGATATTCCCACAGAATCAGGACTTACACGGGACCGCGGGTGCATCCGCGGAACGCAACTAGTTATAAATAAACATTGCAGGACAATCCACACATCGCCATCTAGCCCCAAGTAACTACACTTGTGTTATGGGTGCTAGACAACGGATATACTTTTCTTTTGTAAATATATACTTTTGATACATAGAGACAACCAGACCACAGACAAATATCTGAGCATAAATGCTTGTCTGAGGCGGGATTCGAACCCACCCTCTACTTGGCAGTCCGGCATGGTGACCATTGTGTCAACTGGGTCGTCACATGTGTTGGTACTGTTGGTAGATACAAACATGTGTGGTTATTATTGGGCGAAAGGGGGCTAGACGGAAAAAATAAAGACCAAAAGTTGTAACGACACTTTTTGCTATAGTTGTAAGCCGTGCGGCGTGCGCGTGTTTCTCTCTCTCTCTCTCTCTCTCTCTCATAGAAAGCAAGCCAGTTGTTTTGAACGAATTTGAATGGTAGAATTTGATTTAAGAATAAACAATAATCCAGCAAAATCAACAACAAACCTGGTTGTCTGGAGTGACAGTTACCACGTTCTTCTGTTTCCTACTTAAGTTGCCACAAGCCAATTATTACTATAATCGAGCCTACTGATTAAGTTTATATGACACTAGCAAACCCGGCGAACTCCGTTTCGCCACCAGATTTTCCTGAATTTTCTTTGCTATAAACCTCACGGAGCCCGAGACCTTTCCAACGAATGCAAAACCGTGGAAATCGGTTCGTGCGTTCTGGAGTTATAGCGTCAGGGAGGAAAACCCGACTTATTTTTATATATTAGATTATATTTGTTAATAATAAAAATAAAAATTATGTTATAATAAATGTTTTGTAGTTATTAACAATTACTTCACTAATTTTTCCCTTGACGCCTCTCAAGTTGTTTTCCCATTTTAGAACGATATCAACACTGACGCGGGTAAAACCGGAGGATGCAGATAGATAGATAGATAACTTTATTTGTACATTACAGGAAAAAACAGAACACTATATACACAAAGCGAAGTAACAGCTAGAAAGCATAAGATGCACAAATGGGCGGCCTTATCGCTGAAAGCGATTTCTTCCAGGCAACCTTTGGATGGAAAAGAACTGATTCAGCTTTAATGGTAAGTTGTGAATTTGATATTTTAAAGCCATATTTATGTAAATACGGCTTTAAAATATCAAATTATACAAAACATACCAATATATAATTATATATATAGATACAAAAAAAAAATACATATTTACATGCAGCTAATATACATAATAGTTTGGCCGCTATTTAAAACACCATCGAATCTAAACTATCCGATAAACTAACAAACCTAACCTCTATATTTATTGAGGAGAGAAGTGACAAGGTTAGGTTATCAACATAATAATTTAACGAGATAATTATCGAATGATTTTTATTAATATTTTGGTTTATATATGGTCACGTTTTTCGGTACGTTTTTCTCTACATGAGGTAGATCTGGTTTACACTGCCACAGTCATATTATTAATCTATTTATTAGACAAGAAGAAAACAGAAATACATCATTATAAATAGAAAAAGACATACATATTTAATTGAATATTCTAATAAATATGAAATATACATATTTAAATTTTAATATGAATTGAATATTCAGGTACCCATAACACACGTCTAGTTACTTAACTTGGGGCTAGATAGCGATGTGTGGAATGTCCTGTAATATTTAATATAATTTTTATCACAGTTGCTCATAAAGTGGATCTTATTCAACGGCTTTTAGGCTCATAATCCAACATATTATGCACGGGTGCGTTTTAGATTTGTTAACTAGTGCTGTAAAGTTATCCCGAAAAGGTAGGTACCAAAGAGTTTTTTAGCTAGCAAAAATTGTTGTCTCTAAAGTCGGTTTACGAACGAAAATTTTACGTGATAATGACTTAGAAAACGATTAAAAATTGAGTTGTTTATTTTTTGTTTTTTCTTTACTTAAATATATTGTTTTTCCGTACCATTGTATTTTGTACTTAACCCCCGACGCAAAAACAAATAGAAAAACCCTAAAAAATAATGTATGTCACACGAGGATGGATAGGTTAAAAGTCTTTAGCCTGGCCTTTCCGGAGCATAATTAACATAGAGGAACTATCATAGACTAGAGTAGCCATTAAGCGCGTCCCCCGCTGAAAAAGATCCTAGTACGCGAGACCTACTTCTTAAATAAAACTATTTTTGCGGCGCTTTTGTCACTGTCAACTGTAGCTCTGGCGTGTGCAGCAGCTCCCAGAAAAATGCCGCGTTGCAGCGTTTTTAATTGTAAAAAAAATTCGAGGACATCTAATTTAATAAAGGACGATGTTACCTTTCATATGTGAGTATTATTTTTAATCGTAATTGTCTATTTTCTGCATAAATTACAAAAATATACGAAATATGGAGTGTTACCAACTCAATGAATTATCACAACAGTAGGGAGTTTTACACTAATGTAGGTAAAACCTATTACCTATACACGATAGTATTTCTAAAGAACTACGTAACATTTAAAATTTTACGAAACATTTAAATGGTTTGCAAGGACGAACACTATTTCGCTAAAACCTGTGCTAAAAACTATCACTATCACTGTTCCTCCGTGACTACATTTTTTACTAATTCACTGTAATTATATAAGCCGCACTATGTCTTTATGTTCTATTGCTTTGATTCCACTCAACTCAACAGAACTGGTCATGGAAGCTCGACGCCATACTTTTATTATAAATCTATAGGTATTATAGGTAAAAAGTTTCCAAAATATTATACAGAAAAATCTGCTAAAATTCAAAACAAACCTATATCTAGCCTGTAGTCAGTATAAGTTTGTTTTTAATTATATAAATCTACGTTCAATCTCGACGTCGAACTTTCGTTAAATGTCGAAACTGTCACTTGAAGGTCATTCCCGTTTGTCGCTTTGTCGCTGCCTACGTCTTCAGCGGCGACAACTGTGATTTTTATTTAAAAATCTTCCAAGTTGTCTTCAGGTAGAAAAAAAGTGAAAAATTATGAGTTAATTCCCAATCGTAACGTTTAATGTTTAGCGATTAATAAAATGAGCGTAATGTTAGACAATAAGATAGAATTTCTAGACAAATAAGATAGAATTTCTTAGTTGAGGTAAATAAACTTAAACTTATCATTTCTAATTGTTAAGTTTAAGCAACGTGACCCTATGGGGACAACTGAGAAGATTTTTAAATAAAAATCTTAGTTATCACCGCTGGGGCCGTAGACATCGGCGACAATTGGGAATCACTACAATATAGGGGCGAACATAAACTATATACTTAAGTTCTTTATGCTGTCAATGTCGTCTTTGATCTGTCGCTGTCATTTAAACTGTTAGATTTTTGTCAAATCACGGAACTTCTGTTATTATTTGGCGCGAATTAAAACCGCGGAATTTTACGAATTAAGACCTATGTTTTACAAACCTAATAATGAAGAAAATATCATTGAAATCTGAATTATCCTTTTTTAATGGAATAAATATCATTTTAATAAGTCATAATCATTATCTATTGGCGTATCATTCGGCGTTCTACATAATAATATCTTTTCATGTTACGTTAGCAAAAGAAAAGTTGGGAGATTGCTAGAAACTGACCTGGTATCACATGGTGTCATGTAGACAAAATTAGTGATGTGCACCACAATTTCAAGTATCGATATTTTTATTTCACTGTTTTATTTTACCTATAGGCAATAGTGGTTAGCATAAAACTTTACTTTTGTTTTATTTTTTTAATTATTTTACAGATTTCCAAAAGATCCACACAGGCATCAGATTTGGAAAGAGGCGTGTGGAAACCATATCACATGGTTTCCCAAACGAACTAGTACTATTTGTTCTGAACATTAAAGAGCCACCTTTAAAAAAAAACAGAGAACGGATGTTGTAGAACAATCGTCTGGAATTTCACAACTAACTAAAACTTTAGAGACGGCTACAAGCATTTCTGCAACTACTTTGGCTTTTGAACCTGAGACCCCCATCTTCTAGTTTCACGCAAAAATTACAAGACTCGCCACGAAAACGAAAAGTAAAGCAAAAATTAAAACAGAAACAATTCAAATTAAAAGGCTTCAGTCACAAAAACGGTATTTGAAGAGAAAAGTTGTTAGTTTGCAAGGGCTATTAAATAATTTGTCCGAAAAATCTTTAATAAGTAAAGAAGATAAAGTCGTTTTACAAAATATTGGTGTCGAACAAAATGAATTTATAAAAAGACAGCTTCTAAAGAGCAAAACAGGAAAGTTACCTAGGACTAAATATTCTCCAGAACTTAGATGTTTTGCTTTGACTTTACATTATTATTCACCGAAAGCCTATCAATACGTCAGAAAAACCTTTGGCACTTGTCTGCCCGCGCCACGTACTATAACAAAGTGGTATAGTACAGTGGATGGCCGGCCAGGCCATAAAAGCCTGAAAACCTGAAAGCCCATATAAAAAAATCACTCTGTATAAGTATTTTAAAATTCTCGTCAAGATATCTCTCTTTTTTTGTGTTTCTCACTCATAAATTGAGCTAGACATTATACTTATAATAATATTATGGTTAATTTCCTTAATGATAATTGTATTTATTTTAACTGGTTCTAACTGATAGTGTTTTAAACCTTTAAATTAAAAAATAATAAATGTTGAATCGCAAGTTGTTCTTTTTTATCGTCATACGTTAATTTAGTAAAAATTATCGACATGTCGTTATCGACAAGTCCTCGCACTAGCGAACTACGCACACTAAGGTAATTTCTACACTGTAGAATGTGAAAAAATATTGAGGGTGTGCGTGATTCTTAAATGTGTGATTAAGTTTATCCATAAATATCTATGTGTGGATGTGTAATGACAAGGCTCAATTTTTAGGACTTTTTATGTATGTGTAACCTCGTCCCCCGCTAAAATAGGCACAATAATTTGTTCGCCGCGTTACGTCAATGTCGTGTCCTTTTGCTGTATGGTCGAAGATAATTAACAAAAAAATATTGCCTTAAAAAAATGTAAACATAGAGTTATCACAAATATTTTGTTAATTATTATTTTGTTTTCTTTTCAAGTCTTTTCTTTTATTCGCAACTGTGATAAAAAACGTCGTACGATATACGTGTGGAATTGATATTTGCATCTTGGCATCTATAACACGCTCGCTGCCGCTCGCGCGTCATAAACCGCCTCTATGCAAAGATCAATTTACCACACTTATATCGTAATGTACTATTAATTTAATTCCATTCTGCCGTTTTTTTTTTGGGTGCGGGATGGTGGTCAAACTATTTTGTCCAATTAGCAAAAATAAAAAAAGTTAGACCATGACCCCTACTTGGGGACCCGAGTAATGGTCAAACATTTTTCTCAACAGAAACAAAATTTATGGAAACAAACAAAAACAAAAGACGATCGAAACGGGAACAAAATAGAACTAAAACGAAAGACGATCTGAACTAATAAAACAATAAATATTGCAGGACTTTCCGCACATCGCCATCTAACCCCAAGCTAAATAACTAGATTTGTGTTATGGGTGCTACACAACAGATATACTACTTATATACTTTTCTTTTGTAAATATATACTTATAAACAACCAGACCACAGACAAATATCTAAGCATAAATACTTGTTTGAGGCGGGAATCGAACCAGCAACCCTGTGTTTGGTAGTCCGGCATGGTGACCATTGTGCCAACTGGGAACAACTAAAAAACGTTTCGCAAGGCATACATCGCCATCTAGCCCCAAGTAAGGCAACTAGACTTGTGTTATGGAAGCCAGGGAACGGATAAAATATTTATATTTTTTTGTAAATAAATACTTATTTTACATACCCCAAAAAAACCCCATGACTTTCTTGTGCCTTCTTCTCATTGGTGAGCGCGTTCCGAAGGCAAACATCCTAACTTAGTTTTTAAGACGATTTCAAGTGGTCTATGTACAATTGTATTAAGCATCCAAAAAAATTAAAAAAAATTGATTTTGATTTGATTTTTGATTTTATACAGAAAAACCCTGACCACAACAAAAATGTGTTTACTAAAACGCGTCGAAACACTACATCAAAATTAAAGTTAATATTAATTAAATGTGTAGGTACTTAAGGTGAAAGGGTATCGGCGCTCTCTCCATACAAACGTAGTCGACTGTTTTCTCCCTGGATAATAACACTAGAGCAAATATTTTTGTGCCATAAAACCTATAACTGCCATGACTTGACAATGCCCCTATGTTTTGGTTTTCTTCATTTGCTAATTATCATAGAAATTAAGATTTAAAAAACAAATAAATAAAAAAAAGGAAACATAGCAT
This sequence comes from Idaea straminata, assembly GCA_951213275.1. NCBI lineage: Eukaryota > Metazoa > Arthropoda > Insecta > Lepidoptera > Geometridae > Idaea > Idaea straminata. The sequence goes on along the minus strand of OX577866.1, from coordinate 10,720,360 downwards.
GGTCATAGCAGTTATAGTTCTATGCAACAGAAATATTTGCTCTAGTGTCATTATCCAGGGAGAAAACAATCGACTACGTTTGTATGGAGAGAGCCCCCGGTACCCTTTCCGCTTAAAACTAAATTTACAGTTATAGTTTTCCTGAATTTGCTAATTAGTATATTTTTATTAGTCATCATGGAGTTTGTGACTAATAATAATTGTGTACAAACAAACATGGCATTTTAATAATTGTTAACATTATTTCAGACATAGGTTTATTTTGCATTTTTTGTAACTTAACTTACAATTAGAAATTGAATGAAGGAATGATCCTTAAGAGGATCACATACCGTTGACCGATTTTGATGGAATTTTTGTTTCTGTCAAAATCGCAACAAAATGTCATGATATTGATGTCAATTGCTTGGATAGTTTGTATACTAAGGCATGTTTTATTATTTAAAAAAAAACAGCAAAGTTTTAACTTTTAACTGATTTAAGAAAAATAAGAAATGCAAGCCGTCTATAATGAATTATAATTAAGTACACAAAAATAAGTAACACCGAAATTGGAAAATATTAGGGGAGAAAATAATTATTTATATTTTTGACGTGATTACGTCTAATAATTGGATGGAACACAAAAGTGTCATGTTCCGGTAACATGACGCGTTCCGTTCCCGATGTGTGACGTCTGGGCTTGTGTTATGGTGACGAGTGACGAAAAGAAGACTAATATAAAGGAAAAAAATATACCTAGAGGGATAAAAAAGAAAAAAAAATGTAGTAAATATATATGTATAGAAAGGAATAACAAAAAAATCTAAATTTTTCATCGTTTTCTTATAACATTATCACGTAAAATTATCGTTCGTAAACCGACTTTACAGACAATCAATTGTTTTTTTTTTGTAAGGAAAAGGACGCGATATAGAACGCTTCCAAAACTACCATTGGTCATTTTATCACGCTTCATAGGAATGTCCTAATGCTTGCATTACATAACCTAAGTTATCACATATTATCACCATGTATTTTCTATGGAATTGATAACATGACCCTATCGAGACAGCCTGCGTCACAAGAGGTTATGGCATTTTACATGTTTTGTTAACTTTATTAGTTTATCGATATTTTTATTTAAAAGTTGGCATGGTGTAGTTATAATAGCCTTAAGTCTCCTACATTTACGTACAATCGGCTTCTTGTCAATTTTCTAGTAAGTAAGACGCAGAGAGCATACGACCGATCGCTCTGGAAGTCTCTGAGGGAGGCCTACGTTTAACGTGTTATAGCTGATATTATGAAGTATATGAGAAGTTGCAATTGTTTATAATATATCTCTAACAATTATCTTTATCGAAAAAACGTTAATTGATTTAGAAAGAATGCATTTTTCCTCATCAATTTGAATTGTCGCACTAAAACAGACCAATGAGTCACCGGCCATATTTTGAAGTCTCACACTATAGAGGCAATTAAGTCCCGATTATCCGATTCGGTAGAATATCGAGACTTTAATTAATATAAAAGAAAAATGCATTTTTCTGATCAATTTGAATTGTCGCACTTAAACAGTCCATGAGTCACAGACCATATTGAATCCTGATCCCATGGAGGTACTTTCGTCCTGATCCGGTAAGCTAAAAAGAAGCCTATGTTACTCTCAGGAATTCAATGTCTCTTCATAAAAGATTTCATCAAAATCGGTCCTGTTTGAATTATTAAAGGTGTACCCATCGGAGTAATGACCGATAAACATTTAACGGCAAAAAACACCAAACTTTGAAACTTAGCATCTAAATTAGTCTAACCACAACAGAGAGAGAAAGAAGATAAACAAAGAAGGCATAATAATAAAAATATCCTCATAATTCAAGGACGCTATATTAATTATTTATGAATGGACTAATAAGTAATTAATGATAAAAAATATATATAAATATCGGTTTATTTTAATAAAATTAGATTACAAATAACAATTGCACGTGTAATCCATACATTTATCAAACATACCTGACCTCATCACGCACTTTTATTGAAAAATCAACTGGCAGAATACGGTGGCACATGCCGTGAACCCGTGGCTTACTGTATGAGAAAAAAAAGTTCGCGCCATCGCAATAGGACTTCGGAATTCAGTCAGTTGTAGCGCGTGCTTCGAAGGGGGCACGCGTGCTTTATGCATTTCCCGCCACAATTTACACGTATAAGTGAAAATTTATTTTATTAAAAAATAGTGTGAGAGATTTAGTGTTAATTTATTATTAAAACAGGATTTTTCAACTGATTTCGGTAAGTTTTTTATTTACTACTCCTTACAGGAAGCGGCTTCTTGTATTTTTTTTATTAGTTCGGAATGATGTAACCTTGATCACAGCTTGTTAAAATAGCTGTGTATATCGGTTTAAAATATTTAAATCTCGTATGTTTTTACTTTTAAAATTCAAATAAGATTCGTGTCACATAAATTTTGTATGATGCATGTGTGAGACTGGCATTGTTATTAAAATAAACTTTGAAAAGTAAAGTAGTCATAAATAATTATGAATTTAAATGTGTTTATTAATTTATTTAATTATATACACTTTTAAGATACTATTCGTTTTACCTATTTTTATTTAGCAGAAATTTTACTTACCATTCCATTTTAAAGTTTCTAAAATAAAATATGTACCTAAATAACAAAAAACAGAAGATTTTAAACAAAATTGCAAAATTTACTAATAAATAGAGAAAGGCATTTAAAAAGCTTTGACAACTACATGAGATAGATAGATAAACTCTTAACCACATTAAGCCTTAATTCTAACATAAATCCCTGCTACAAAAACAATATTAAACCAAACAATGGGCGGCCTTATCGCTAATCGCGATCTCTTCCAGGCAACCTATGGATGAGTATAATCATTTTGTTTGACAATAAAAGACCATTCGAATAGTTGTATCATTAATTTTTCATGGCATAAGTGTACATTTTTGTAAATAACCAACATATCTTCGGAATAAAAAAAACTTCTCTTTTTAGAGTCTGTTAAAAACAGAGATATTTAAGCATCCACAAAATGAATTTTATTTTCTATTTTTGATTTACGTCAATAACGATTGAGCTATTTGAATTTCAATTTAATTAATTACGGAATCAAGGCAAAACATGACGTAGACGATACAGTTTTGCGATTTAATGACGTTAAAAGAAAAACATAATCACGGTATAATTAAAAACTAATTGCGATCAAACGATGAGAATAAGGCGTAACTCAAATATCTTTACAGTTAGCATCAAGTATCAACAAATCATCAAGTTACATTGTTATTGTCAATATGATATAGAATCTATAAACGCTATTCTATACACGTACAACCTAGTCGAATCAATAAGTAAAACCATGCAGTGCTAGACAATAATAGAAAGAACCCATCTGTTTCTTTAATAAGAAAGTTTACTCTAGAGATCAATTGAAATTGTACGTTACAAAATGTTAGTCAAAGTTCCATAGAAGAAATTCGTACATGAATGTGATGATAGATTTGAAGATCTGTCATTCAATGTTTTCAATAAACAGACTTACTGTTTATGGTAACTTTTTTATACCTTTAATAAATTCATGACTTTTAAAGATAAACCTTATTGAATTTTTTTTTGGTGATTAATATGAATCGATTGAGTAATCAATGTTTTGAAATATAATAGATATAAATGTAATATTAGCGTACCTAATGGGTAGATAAATAAAGAATTGCTTTATTGATTTTACTAGGTCCAGTAGTTTCGTAGCCTATTCAATTCAAACAAACAAACAATCAAAACTTTTTCCTGAATAATTTTAGCAAAGGTAAAAATGTAAATTTCTAAACGCAAAAATTTTGGCAGTTCGATTGAGCAGAAAGACAAAATATATACACTTATACTTCTTCCATAAAAGCTTTTTGTTAGCGTGAAAATTAATACCAAACAGAATAAAATAGATAAAATCAAAGTGTAGGCAATTATAAGAGTTTATACGCTATCCATTGAATATTGCACATTGCACTTCCGGTCACACAAAGCGGTTTGTTGCGTAAATACTAGGTAAACATGTAAACTCGTTTGTGTACATCTGAGTAGCTACGTCATAGTTGGTTTCATATAACATTGAAATTATAGTTGCTGAGACTCTAGCAGTTCTTAAGGCATGCAATATTTAATTTTGTATCTTTCAGCATAAGAGTTATAGTGAAAGATTTATCAAATCCTTTTAGAAGTTTAAGAGATAGTAGTCATGGACATGATATGTTGACAGAGCACGTTTTTATGCTAGAATATTCCACTTCGGTCGATGCACCATGATTATATCACTGCAATGCTAAGCGAAGAGCTAGAAAAAAAGTTGTATCTACATTGTAACTCTTACTGTAACCTCATTTGTAACTCTTACTTGAAGGAGATCCCTACTGGGTAGTTACAGAGTGTTCATCTGACATCGCACATTAGGCGCATCGTGATTATGTCTCCTTGACCGATTTCGGCCACGAATCGTATTTTCTTAATATTACCCTCAGATTAAAAGTTATTTGTATAATTAATCTTTTTATCAGGGTCACACATTTCACCAATTTCGTATACAAAGAAAAGAAATTACGAAGAAGAGTATGAACCGTCACAGAATTCGAATATGTGTCAAACTTGTAAATTCGTTGCGAGCACTAGATAAATATTATCCCTTCTAGAATGGTACATATTCCGATACGGTACTTTGTTCTGGTATGTAGAGATTAAACGATGAACTCTATATGAAGGAATTCCTTATAGTCAGTGTCATAATGCGTTTAAGCTTAGATAACGTTAAATAATACGCAGTTAGAACTCTTACTTGCAGCGGTGCTAAGTAACAGAACTGCATCTAGAGATGCAATGTTGTTCATCATTACGAAGATCTTAGTCAGATTCTCATGAATTCTTTATGCGACTACCTTTGAAGTAAAACAAAAAACCAGTCTCAAGTAATCGTAACATACATAAATATATATGAATAAAATTGGGGCTTTTTTAAAGTGGCTGAAATTATTTGAGTGGGTGAACTCTTTATTCGAAAATCTTTGGAAAATCAAACGGAGCTCCACAAATAAAATCACAGTTTAATAACTACTAGGGTCAAGAAACATGTCTGCTTTATGTGTTGCAAGTTTAGACAATGTACTACATTCATTAACTACGCAGTTTCCAAAGCAAACCGACTAAAGAAAAAAACTGTATTTACCCAAATAATCAGGTTAATCTCATTATCTTACTTGAATTAGCCTTAAGTCACGAAATAATGATGTCATAGATGTAATACTACAGTATTTTGTGAAACAGAGGGCTGTGAAGACTCTCCTATAATGATGAGTCATGGCTAGATAATGCTAGAGAAGTAGGTTAAGTGCGAAGTAAGGATTTTATACCAAGGGTATCGTTGAAATTGATTGTAAGAGGGTTAGGTACATAAAGCGTACTTATCCATTTAATAAAAAGAAACATCTATTTTCTCCCCACTGTCCGATTTGTTTTTTTCGGTAATTATTTCATAGACTAGGCTTGTTTTATAAATAAGTTGTACTTTTTTTTAATGAAATATATAAGTAAATATTCAAACTATTCAATGTAACATAACATTTAGTTCTAAGATTTTGTTGCAATTTAAAAGAGGAAAACCGGTGTGCCCCGGAAAGAAAATTCCATCAAAAAAGATAGATAGATAACTTTATTTTTACAACACAGGAAGAAACAGAACACGATATACACAAAGAAAAAAAACATTCTTATGTGATCCTCTTAAGTATTTTCATTGATTTTAACGGCTCCTTATAGATTTTGTGTTACTGTAATTTTTCGTAATCTTTAATATTTTGTATTAGCCTTAGAAACCATTTTTTAGTTGTATTTCATTCAAATGACTTAGAGAATAATTTGTTCGATACAATATTTGCACACATGGCGTAAACGCTATACCTACCATAATATTCGTATTTATTTTGTCTCACATAGGTCACCAAAGTTGCGAAACAATAAAAAAAATAAGTTGTATGACAGACGAGGCTGTACAGTTTAAAAGTCTTTTGCCTGCCCTTTTGAGAGTATAATTAACAAAATATTGCCTAATAGTAAACATAACCTACAATTCTTAAAAACACACTCGAAAAAATATTATTTTTTTCTGTTTTTAGTATTTGTTGTTATAGCGGCAACAGAAATAATACATCTGTGAAAATTTCAACTCTCCAGCTATCTATCATTCATGAGATACAGCCTGGTGACATACAGACGGACGGACAAATCACTCTAATCATGTTTCGAAGTATATGACAATACAAAGCAATTCTTCATCTTTACGACATAGGAATATCATTCTTTGGATTTTAGTGGTTGATACCAAAAAACTGTTTCTAAGACACCTCTATCGCGCTTCTGGTCACACCACTTCGTCTTAATCATTTTTTAGGTGTAAAAATTAATCTCCATTTGAACTATTGGACTTTCAGATACGTAAACTGTTGCCAGTTAATAAATTGAATGTTACCTGAATGTCACAGCCAATGCTGTTAATGTTGCAGTAAATTGTAGATAACTGGGTGTTATCATTACTTGAACTTTAACCAATGACCTGCTAATTGGTCAGTACCTACTTCTTGATAACGGTGGCGTGGTTTTTATGGTTTTTTTTTGGAAATAGAAAAGCTGGGAATTTATATCGTTGAAATTTTTATTGATTATTTATTTCTGTTGCCGTTATAATAACAACTTCTAAAAAAAAAAAACAATTTTTAAGTGGTACATGAGACAGAACCCTTCGTGCGCGAGTCCAACTCGCACTTGGCCGGTTTTTATTACGATATTTATTAATCTTTAAGTACTTTTAATATTTGTTAGATAAAATTATCTTCTTCTTTGTGTCTTAAGAAGAAAGGATACCAACGATGCTCGCTCCATACAAACGTAATCCTCCCTGGATAATGACACTAGAGCAAATATTTTTGTTGCATAAAACTTATAACTGCCATGACCATGCCCCTATGTCTTATTTTTCATGTATAATTTGTTTTTTAACTCTGACTCTATAATAATAATAAAATGAAAAAAAAAAACAAGATCTAGGGGCCTAGTTATGGCAGTCATAGGTTTTATGCAACACAAATATTTGTGCTAGTTTCATTATCCAGCGAGGAAACAGTCGACTACGTTTGTATGGAGAGAGCGCCGGTACCCTTTCCTCTTAATGGCACAGATTAATTTCAATAAGGTCGGATCTGTTCAATAACGTATGCTGTCAGATCTGTCAAAAAAAAATTAAGAAAAGAAGAAAGAAAATATAAGTTATAAAAAATTGAATATTTACCTTCTTTAACCGACTTCAAAAAAGGAGATTCTTAATTCGATTATACCTAAAGTACTTTCTTATTCCCTACATTTTTACAGTCTTGGGACTAATTGATTAAGAGGAAAGGGTACCGGGCGCTCTCTCCATACAAACGTAGTCGACACTAGAGCAAATATTTTTGTTGCATAAAACTTATAACTGCCATGACCATGCCCCAAATATTTGTGCTATTGTCATTATCTAGGGAGGAAACATTCGAATACGTTTGTATGGAGAGAGCGCCGGTACCCTTTCACCTTAAATTGAAGATTATACAAATAAATGATCAGAAACTGGGTCTTTTTATTTGAAGACCCAAGTCCCGAGTCTTTGTTTCCGAGCATGATTCATATTTAAATTTAACACGCACATTTAACATACATGACTATACACCTGATTTTGAAGGAAGCGATAAGGTTAATGCACTTTTGGATACCTACTTACCAAAGACTTATAAAATAAAATGCAGCGTTCCGCGATTTTACCCGCGTAACACCCGATCCCGTGGGAATATCGAGTTAAAAAGTAACCTATGTTACTCCTAATGAATCAATGTATCCTCATACTAAGTTTCATCGAATTCGGTTTAGTACTTTCGGAGCTTATCCAATACATACAAACATATATAATAGACTAGCTACGCCCCGCGGTTTCACCTGCGTAATCATTTTCTGCGCAAGTTTCTTAATGTTTTCTTTCATAAGAACCTTCTCCTGATAATAACAAACAGACCAAAAAAAGAATTGGCCAAATTGGTCCAGGCGTTGTTGAGTTATGCGCTTACCAACACATTTTGCGATTCATTTTTATATTATAGAAGATTGAAGAAAAAGACCGGATCACACTAAAAACTCTTGTCTCAAAAATTTTGTAGTTATAAAATAGCAATATCTACTAGCTGCGCCCCGCTGTTACACCCACGTTAGTCCTGATCCCGAATATCGGGATAATAAGCCTATGTGTAATAGGTCTCCAGCTATCTACATAATGAGTTTCATCGCAATCGGACCAGTAGTTTTTGCGTGAAGGAGTAACAAACATACACACACACATACTTTCACATTTATAATATTGGTAGGATATATTATCTACTAGCTGCGCCCCGCGGTTTCTCCCTCGTAAGTCCCGATCCCGATCAATTTTGGGATCAAGCATCCTATATCCTTCTCTATTTCCTAAACTACCACCAGTTTTTATCCAAATCGGTTCAGTCGTTTGACCGTGAAGTGGGAACAAACAAATAAACTTTCTAATTTAGGTATAATCCAACTTGTACTTTGTACTTGTACTTGTATACAGGCTGTTTTCCGCCATTGGACCCTTTTTAATTGGGTCCTTTTTGCGTGAGGATGGAGTAGGCTTGCCCAGCACCTACTACCCTCTCAGCTTAGTCGACCATGTCCAGAGTAGAGAACTTGTCAATACTTCTGGAGTCAACTAAGCCGCGGGTTTCATCACGATGTTTTCCTACACCGTAAGAGCAATGTCAATTAGCGCACTAAGTATAAGCACTAGGTATAATCCAATCATAGGTTTTGTCCTATGGGTTATGCGTTGTTAAAAGCATGAAGATAAAGTAATTTAAAGCAAGTCATAATGAATTAAAAACTAGAAAGCAGCTCACTGACACGGTTGGAGCTAAGTAGGTAATTAAACGAAGTAAATCACGTTACGAACGCATATTTGACATAACTTGGATTAGAACAGTATGGCTTCATAGAGCAAAGTACGGCCTTCGAACTAATTAACAGGTTCGATAATTATTATGAGAAAAGGGTATCGGGGGCTCTTTCCATATAAACGTCGACTGTTTTTAACCCCTGACGCAAAAACGACGGGGTGTTATAAGTTTGACGTGTCTCTCTCTCTCTCTGTGTGTGTGTGTGTGTGTGTGTGTGTGTGTCTGTCTGTCTGTCTGTGGCATCGTAGCTCCCGAACGGATGAACCGATTTCAATTTAGTTTTTTTTGCTTGAAAGGTGAATTAGTCGAGAATGTTCTTAGCTATGTTTTCTCCCTGGATAATGACACAGAGCAAATATTTTTGTTATATAAAACGTATAACTACCATGACCATGCCCATACCATGTTATTAAGCTATTGCATAGCTTCTATCGTGGGCCTTGAGCGCGGGGACCGAATCCAGAAATTCCGTAACGAAAAAAAACCTCGCGCTCCCCACTCCGACGGGCACGGAGGTGTGGCTTGATTTATTTTTATTTTTAGATTTTGAAGCTATTGCATAGCTTTTATCGCGGGCTTGAGCGCGGGGACCGAATCAAGAAATTCCGTAACTAAAATAAAACCTAACACCCCGAACTTCGTCTATATGTAGCTCGGCCGAGCGTGTATGTATATGGTACGACTGTACGAAGCTTTTACGATGCAATAGCTTTACCGCGGCAGTCCCCGAGTGCCACACGGTTTTTTTATTAAAATTTGTAAGTTAAGTAAGTTTGTAAGTATTTGTTGTTATAGCGGCAACAGAAATACATCATCTATGAAAATTTCAACTATCTAGCTATCCCGGTTTATGAGATACAGCCTGGTGACAGACAGAAGGACAGACGGACGGACAGCGAAGCCTTAGTAGTAGGGTACCGTTTTTACCCTTTAGGCACGGAACCCTAACAACCATAGTTTAGTATATACTAGCTGCGCCCCGCGGTTTCACCCGCGTAAGTCCCGATCCCGTGGTAATATCGAAAAAAATATCCTATGTCCGTCTCCTGGCTCTAAGCTACCTCCCTACCAATTTTCACCCAAATCTGTTCTGCCGTTCCCGAGTTATAAGTGGTGTAACTAACACGACTTTCTTTTATATATATATTTATATATATATATATATATAGATATATTTTATTATTGTAACTGTAAAAGGTATATAATATGTATATTATTTTATTTACTTTACCTACTTCTATACTATAATAGGTTAATTTGAATAAACAATTCATCGTCAATAGGCTACACATAAATAATACATTTTCTGACCTATTTAGACACGATGACTAGGTTTTTATCAACTCTGCCCATAAAACAGGTTTCTATGTACCGTTGGCACTGGCTACATACACAAACCGTGCGAAGCCAACAATGTCCTTTTTAAAATTTGCTACCATTTGCTACTAGGTCAAATTACTAGGTTTTTATGAACTCTGCCCATAAAACAGGTTTTCTATGTACCGTTGGCCATTACTTGACACTGGCTATATACACAAATCGTGCGAAGTCAACAATGTCTTTCGATATTAGGACCATTTGCTGCTAGGTCAAATGACTAGCTTTTTATCAACTCTGCCCATAAAACAGGTTTCTATGTACCGTTGGCCATTACTTGACACTGGCTATATACACAAATCGTACGAAGGCAACAATGTCTTTTTTATAATTGCGACCATTTGCTACTATTGGTGAAATACCTAGGTTTTATCAACTCTGCCCATACAACAGGTTTTCTATGTACCGTTGGCTATTACTTGACACTGGCTATATACACAAATCGTGCGAAGTCAACAATGTCTTTCGATATTAGGACCATTTGCTGCTAGGTCAAATGACTAGCTTTTTATCAACTCTGCCCATAAAACAGGTTTCTATGTACCGTTGGCCATTACTTGACACTGGCTATATACACAAATCGTACGAAGGCAACAATGTCTTTTTTATAATTGCGACCATTTGCTACTATTGGTGAAATACCTAGGTTTTATCAACTCTGCCCATACAACAGGTTTTCTATGTACCGTTGGCTATTACTTGACACTGGCTATATACACAAATCGTACGAAGGCAACAATGTCTTTCGATATTAGGACCATTTGCTGCTAGCTCAAATGACTAGGTTTTTATCAACTCTGCCCATAAAACAAGTTTCTATATACCGTTGGCCATTACTTGACACTGGCTATATACACAAATCGTGCGAAGGCAACAATGTCCTTTTTAAAATAGCGACCATTTGCTACTAAATCATGTTGGTTGGACGTTTTGCTTTTATGCCGTTTTGTTGATAGGGCATTTCGCTTAAATGTCCTTCTGATACGAACCCAATACAACTTGCTAGATACACCCGTTCCTGAGAAAATAGGTGGTGACACACGGACAGACAGACGAACAAGAGAGTGATCTTATAAGGGTTCCTTTTTTACCTCTTGAGGAACAGAACCCTAAAAAAAAAGGTATGTCGGTCATTCATCTTTGAACTCAGCATGGAAATTCTTTTGGAATAGGTCTTCATAAATAATTAATAAAATTGTATGCTATAATTCATCGATTTAATTGCCTCATCTTTATTGTTAACCAGTCAAAAATACCTACTTTTACAACAGAAAAATAATAAAAGTCATAAAGTTATTTTAGGATTTAACGACTGTTTGATTTATATGGTTGAAATACCACAAGATGTCCTTGTACAGTTTGATAATAATAACTATGTACTTGTACTTGTATACGGGCTGGTTCCTGCAACTAAACCTTTTTAGTCGGGTCCTTTTTGCGTGTAGATAGAGTAGGCATGCCCAGCACCTGTACCACCATCTCTTAGCTTAGTCGACCGAGTGCAGATGAAAGAACTAGTCAATAAATATGGAGCCAACTAAGCCGCGGGTTTCGCCAGAATATTTTTTTCTTAATATTCTAAATATGTATACATATAAAATTCTTTGTCCTGACTGAACCGCTGATCGTAGAGACCTGAACCTTGGAAGGTGTGTTCTTTGTATGACGTAGGCATCCGATAAGAAAGGATTTTACGAAATTCTACCTCTAAGGGGATGAAAAGGGAGGGGGCAAAGTTTGTATGGGGCAACGTGAGTTCTTGGCCCATTTTCGACTTCTACGCGGACCAAGTCGGGGGCAAAAGCTAGTTCTAATCTAAAATATTTTTCATGTTAATTGGCGCTTTTCTCCTTTTAGAGTTCGGTACCCAAGGGGTAAAAACGGGACCCTATTACTAAGACTTCGCTATCCGTCCGTCTGTATGTCACCAGGTTGTATCTCATGAATCGTGATAGCTAGAGAGTTTAAATTTTAACAGATGATGTATTTCTGTTGCCGCTATAACAACAAATACTTACAAAAAAAACTAAATTGAAATCGGTTCATCCGTTCGGGAGCTACGATGCCACAGACAGACACACACACACAGAGAGAGAGAGAGACACGTCAAACTTATAACACCCCGTCGTTTTTGCGTCGGGGGTTAAAAACAGAGAAAAGTAAATATTTTTTTATCAGGCTATTTTCATGTTTACTATTTTTAGGCAATATTTTTTGTTAATTATACTCCCAAGAGGGCAGGGAGAATACTTTTAACCTATACCAATTTTTCTCATAAAAAAATTATATATGTACTACCTACGCTAATAATTAACATTGCTCTTATGGTGAAAAAAATCATAGTGATGGAACCAACAGCATTGTTGACTGCAGACTTATTGACAAGTTCTTTTTTCTATGACAAGGTCGACTAAGCTGAGAGAGTAGTATAGGAATAGGTGCTAAGCAAGCCTACTCCATCCTCACCCAAGAAGAACGAAACAAATGAAGACCTAAACCATTATTGTTTTTCATAACAAAAAATTAAATAAAAATAAAATGTATTTTTTTGCACCTGCCTTGTTACCGAACAATGTCATTGTAAACCTAATACTATTATTCATACCTATAGGTTTTTATAACATTATTGTTTTTAATTCTGCGCACGCGTCGGTGCCTTTATATTTCATTTTATTATGCTAAAAGATTTTATGCAAGGCATCTTAGTACTATAAGTCTAGGAAACTACTGGATGTATTGAAATAAAACTTTTATAAATACTAACAATGTCATTGTAATCTAGAATATTGCATTGTTACGCGATTAACACAATGTATGCAAAATTGAACTGTATGTATGTATGCATACGGGCTTTTTTCCGCAACTAGACTCTTTTTAATTGGGTCCTTTTTGAGTGAGGTTGGAGTAGGCTTGCCCAGCACCTACTACCCTCTCAGCTTAGTCGACCATGTCCAGAGGAGAGAACTTGTCAATACTTCTGGAGCCAACTAAGCCGCGGGTTTCATCACGATGTTTTCCTTCACCGTAAGAGCAATGTCAATTATTATTTTTTATTACAAACTAGCTTTTGTCCGCGACTTCGTCCGCGTAGAAGTCGAAAATGGTTCTAATAGGATTGGACCAAGGAATCACCTTGTCCCACACAAACTTTGCCCCCCTTTTTCACCCCCATTGGGGTAAAATTTCGGTAAATCTTTTCTTATCGGATGCCTACATCATACAAAGAACACACCCTCCAAGTTTCAGGTCTCTACGATCAGCGGCTTAGGCTGTGCGTTGATCCGTCAGTCAGTCATTTAGGACAAATAATTTTATATGTATAGATATAGGAACAGATGAAACTATATAAAAGCTTGTAAGTATATATAGGATACTTCGTCTTACCTTAATGATAACAACCCATGGACGTGACTTTAGTTGCTCCATTTCAAATAATACCTTCAAATATTTGTAATATTGACCTTTGTGAGCGTGATCATATGAAAAAAAAACCCCATTCTTCTCATTGGTGGGCGCGTTCCGAAGGCACACATCTTAACTTAGTTTTTAAGACTTTTGTATGTGATCGTTGTACAAAATATACATAAGCATCCAAATCAATATAGAAATTTGACTTTTGACTTTATATAAAAAACCGGAGAATTTTTACATATTTGTGTATATGCTCCAGTATTGCCATACCATCATTCTTTACCATCTGTAACTGTAAAACACCACGGCAAAAACCCAGTTTATTTTTAAATTATGACAACTATTAAAAAAAATCTAATTCTCATCTAATTCTGTCCTATGTGATACCTACCTACATATTACGTCAAGGTTTTTTAGCTTCCTCGTTTGTTTCTCAGATATTTCGCTAACATTTTACGCAAATAGAACACTTGTACAGCTTTGAATGTAGACGTTTAGATACATAACTGACTGGCCGACTAAGAAACAAAGATGTATTTGGTCTAGACGTCTAGGCGAATATGTTTTGATCAAAAACTTTGAGACTTCAAAAGTTTTGTTATTTAAATTGGTTATGTTTACAGGGAAATCTGTTTCGAGTAAACACAACACAACACACCCACAACAATTTCGAAAAATTTCGAATTTCCAAAGATCGTCCTGTTTTAAAACATCCTCGTCGACGTCTTTAACCAGCCGTAATGCCCTCTATCGATGGGTCTCAAATGCCCGTGCACTTTTGGAAAATCATAGGACACATTTGGTTAAATATGAGAGCTTTAGATAAATAAATATTGCAGGACATTCCACACATCGCCATCTAGCCCCAAGCTTAGTAACTAGACTTGTGTTATGGGTGCTAGGCAACGGATATACTACTTATATACTTTTCTTTTGTAAATATATACTTATAATACATAGAAACAACCAGCCCACAGACAAATATCTAAGCATAAATACATGTCTGAGGCGGGAATCGAACCCGCAACCCTGTGTTTGGCAGTCCGGCATGGTGACCATTGTACCAACTGGGTCGTCATGTTTGGTGTTACGGCATAATTTATTCGCAGTAATACTCTATCAAAAAAAAAAACACTATGCCAAGCTCCCATGCTAAGTCCGGACACCATTGAACAGGGTTAGTTTGAAGTGTGGAGAAGGGGGAGTAAAACCGTCGACTATTTATTAAAATTAGTAGAATAAAGTAGAGAAAACTAGTTTCCACCTAGCAGTCTGCCTTGATATTAATCTGGTTTAGATCTAGTTGTCCTAACATGATACCTAAGGTCGTTCAAACGGAACAAATCAATGCGATCAGTACTTATTCTAGAACCTTGAACCGTTTATACTTTACTAGCTGTTGCCCGCGACTTCGTTTGCGATGTGGTTTTGGGTTATATAGAATACCTAGCATTTTTCGGCATAGATACAATTTATCATTCGGTGTAAGTTATAAAACAAAATAGGTAGTTACATTGTTTTTAAACTATATTTTTAATTGATTTGGCGAAGGCACTTTACTTACTCATACTCCGAAAGTAGGTCTAAAGATGCCTGAAGAGCGTGTAGAAAGAAAAACTTTCAGCCCTAGGGAAAATCGCTTTCACTGACAGCTGTCATGTCAAATTATGGCTTCGCACGGCTCATCCATACTGCCAGAGTACTGACAGAGAGTACATAATAGGTTTTTTCTTAGTAATCGAATTCAGGTAGATATATTTAGTTCAAGATATCTTATTTAATAAAATAAATGTAAAGGTGAAAATGGTCAAAGCGACGTATGACCATGCTGCGCCTCTGCCGGCGCCCTGTCAAGATGTTGCAGATGTGGCTTTATGCGACCGTGCGGTCAGTGTTGTTCCTTGAGTAAAAAAATACTGGCAGGAAATGCTTGCATTTTGAATGATTTTAATTAGTATTATCTTTTGTTATTTTATTATGTTTTTGTGTTAAGTTTAATCTGGTTTTTCATTTATGATTGTGTATTTTGTGTAAATAACATTTTCTAGACAAACCGTGTTACAAAAACTGTAATTTAAATCTACGGACTTCGCGTCATTACTCAGTGTTGGATAAACTAATTAATAAAAATCACTTCGGTAAGTACCGACGTATTTGAGTATTGAAAACATATTGAAAACAAACAGCAAAAACAAAAAAATCTACATAATCTATAACCTCTTTGGTCCCAACCTTGTAAGAGGATCAGGTAGTATGGAGTCTCTCATTCACTCTCGTTATTAGGAAGAATTTTATGTTTATTCGTAATGAAAAGCACAGTGTTTACCTCGGGTTTGTTTTGTTTACCCAAGGTGTGAAAGTCACTCATTTAGTCCCTCGAACTATTAGCGCCCTCGCTACGCTCGGGCGCCAAACTCCGTCTCGGGACTCAATGAGTGACTTTCACACCTTGGGTAACAATATACTATTTTTGTTAATTTTTCACAAATAAAACATAATACACAACAATATGATAAGCTGAAACGAAGTCCAATTTCTACACGCACAAAACTTTCAACATACTTTGTCTTCCTAGTTATCTTTAGATTTTTGTAAATTAGTTTTTTTATTAGGTAGCTGGCAGGCCTGCGTAATTTTGGGAAAAAAATGATTTTTACAAATAACTATCTGTATATTTTTTAACCGACATCAAAAAAGGAGGAGGTTCTCAATTCGTCACGTATATATTTATTTTTTTATGTATGCTCGCTGATTACTCGTAAACTCTTGGAGCGATTTGGAAAATTCTTTTTTGTTTTTACTATTTAAGGTTTCCGCTACTTGAACTCATAATTCAAACTATAGGAGGAGAAAAGCGCGATAGAAGTGTACCATCGGAGGTCTTCGGTAAAGGAGATCGGTAATATTATGTAGTAGTACCTCTTTGTACTAACCTCATTTTCAGTTTCACGTAGGTAGTATTAAATGCAAACTATTTGGTTTTATGACAGCTGTCATCTTGAGCGGAGGCATGTACTGCAGCCCTACCATGACTTTTTGAAGAACTCGAAAAAAAGAAACACTTTTTCGATCACTCTCTTGTCCGTTTGTCTGTCAGTGTGTCACTACCGATATTCTCAGAGACGGGTGGACCTAGTAAGTTGATTTTTAGGAAGTTTCATAGTAAATACTCAATATATTATGTTTAATCGAATACGTAAAAAACCCGTGGTAAGGGTACTGTTCCCTTCTGACGTTCGATTACGTTTTACCACGGAAAAATGTTTCGATTTCACATTTTTTAAATGTTTTTTTATCAAATATCTTAATTATTGTATTAAACTCAAATTGAAACATACCCTAAATGTTAATCTGATATTTCCTGAACATATTTGTGTGGACCTTGTCGAAATCTGTTCTGTAGTTTATGAGATTACCTGGTTCAAACAAACAAACAGACAGACAAACAGACAAACAGACAAACAGACAAACAGACAAAAATTCTAAAAACCACCCTATCGTGTTCAGCTAACGATTTAAAGACGACCTGTGTATTTTTTTTCTGGATATCTTACAATTACAGATTTTTTGATGTCTACAGATTTATTATATGTATAGATACTATTGCCGGAAGTTATTAGAACTATTATAATTGGGTCAGTTTTACCGGTTACTATGTTTATGACTTTGTTATCAATAGCTTATAAATGGTAAAACAGTGTGTAATATAACTGTAAATCACTCCTACATATGGTTCGTGTACATTACGCAAAATAATTGGAAAATATGAAAAAACCGTGTGGCACTCGGGGACTGCCGCGGTAAAGCTATTGCATCGTGCGAGCTTCGTACAGTCGTATCGTATACATACACGTTAAGCGAACGCTCGGCCGAGCTACATGGTAGGCGGAGTGGGGGGGTTTTAGGTTTTATTTTCGTTACGGAATTTCTTGATTCGGTCGTCGCGCTTGAAGCCCGCGATAAAAGCTATGCAATAGTTTAAAAATATTTTGGAAAATCACTCTAATTTGGAGAATTTTCACAATGTGCAAACACATTTCTAACGGGTTTCATGGATTCGGTCTGAGATTTAGAACGCCTTACTATAAGATGCCAGCCCCCTTAGCTCTGTATTAGTGATATCGCCAATCGACAGACCTTTATTTTTTATATCTTTGGACGAAATTGACACAAGCCAAAGAAAAGTAACGTAGTCTTGCGTTTGAGAAAACTAAATGGTGAATAAGTTACATCTTATGGTACTTTTATGTCAATTTCACACAATTAAATCTATCGATTGGCGATACCGTTAACATAAAGCAGTCTTGTTTTAGGGGGTTGTTCACTCGCGACTTGAAAACATATAAATTGAGATCATAATATTCTTCACTCACTCTTTTTTTTTGTGTACTTACATTTTATAAAAAAAAAACACAAAGAAACGTTAAGAATTGGTTTACTTACATTTTTTGGAGATATTTAAAAAAGTCAGAATTACATGCAAAAATCTGATTTACTTTTGTGCGTACTTTTAGCAGTTTTTGGACAGATTCTCCCCTCTTTTGTGGTATTTACAGTTTAATAAAAAATACACTACAATACATTAAAAGAAAATTGTTCAAAATTGGTTCAAAACCTTGTTTTTGGAGTTGGTTAAGAGGAAAGGGTACCGGGGGCTCTCTTCATACAAACGTAGTCGACTGTTTTCTCCCTGGATAATGACACTAGACCAAATATATTTGTTGCATAAAACTTATAACTGCCATGACCTATGTTTGACCCTATGTTTTTTTTGCTTTTTAAATTTTAATTTCTATGATAATTAGAAAATGAAAAATCAAAACATAGGGGCATAGTCATGGCAGTTATAGGTTTTATGGCACAAAAATATTTGTGCTAGTGTCATACGTTTGTATGGAGAGAGCGCCGGTACTATTTCATCTTAAAAAAGATCACAATCACTTACGAAAATCTTTTAAGCATATTTTCCCTCTTTTTTGGCAAAAACAGATTATAGGTACAACAGCTTAAAAGAAAATCGCTCAAAATTGGTTTAAATTTTTATGGAGAGTTGGTTAAAGAGATCGCTTACAAAAACCAAAGCCCACAAAATAAAGCGTTGTTATCATACTAAGGCAAACAGAAGCGACAGGTTAATCCATGGCTATCGCCACAGACTGACTGAAATGAAGGTATCTATTAGATAGTGGAACTGATAAACTACGTCCGATGGGATTCGCTGGTTCAATAGTTAGGGGCCTCGGTAAACAGCGGTGACATTGTCCTGTCTCTTGAGAAAGACAGCAAAGCTCGTGACTCACAGATAGACAAGGTATGAAGTAAAACTAATATAGGGTTATGGGTGATTATACTGGCAAGCCGTTGAGGGCTACTTCTGTGCACCTTAACAAACAACTTTTGTTCTACGACTTTTGGAATTCGAAAAAAAAAAGAAAATTTTAAGGTCGTGACTCACAGATAGACAAGGTTTGAAGTAAAACTAATATAGGGTTATGGGTGATTATACTGGCAAGCCGTTAAGGGCTACTACTGTGCACCTTAACAAACAACTTTAGTTCTAAGACTTTTGGAATTCGAAAAAAAAAGAAAATTTTGAGGTCGTGACTCACAGCTAGAGAAGGTTTAAAGTAAAACTAATATTGGGTTATGGGTGATTATACTGGCAAGCCGTTGAGGGCTACTACTGTGCACCTTAACAAACAACTTTTGTTCTAAGACTTTTGGAATTCGAAAAAAAAAGAAAATTTTGAGGTCGTGACTCACAGCTAGAGAAGGTTTAAAGTAAAACTAATATAGGGTTATGGGTAATTATACTAGCAAGCCGTTGAGGGCCTTCTGTGCACCTTAACAAACAACTTTTGTTCTACGACATTAAGAAAATTGAAAAAAAAAATGAGCTTATGTAAATTCGAAAAACAGCTGATTTTTAAAACAAAGGTCATTCAGACTAAGAACAGTAGATAAAACTTAAAAAAATATGTAAAATTTTAAGGTCAATGACCTCTCCGTGTGAGGAACAACTGGTTTTCAAGTAAACCTAACATCAACTTTTTCAAAAAAATGTTCGAATTTCCAAAAGACGTAGAACAAAAGTTGTTTGTTTAGGTGCACAGAAGTAGCCCTCAATGGCTTGCTAGTATGATTACCAATAACCCTGTATAGCGGTGTTGTGGTGGATACCTCGACTTTCATTCCAAAGGTCATAGGTTCGAATCCCGGTCGGCAGTGCACCAATGGATTTTTGTTTTGAAAAAATTATGTACGTTATTTGATACTTGCAGCGCTCCGCGGTTTCACCCCCGTAACTCCCGATCCCGTGGGAATTTCGGGATAAAAAGTAGCCTATAGCCTTCCTCGATAAATGGACTATCCAACACAAAAATATTTTTTCAATTCGAACCAGTAGTTCCTGAGATTAGCGCGTTCAAACAAACAAACAAACTCTTCAGCTTTATAATATTAGTATAGATTGCTCTTACGGAAAACATCTTGACACCGTATTGACACTGCGGCTTATTTGGGTCCATATATATTGACGAGGTCGATATGCGTGCAAATGGTCTAACAAACCAGGATGCCGAAGATCGTGCGAAGTAGAGACGTAAAAGTAGGAAACCCCGGGCTCCCGAGAGGGATACAACCGGGAACATCGCTCGAATGATCATGATGATGATGACGTATTGACGAGTTCTTTCCTGTGGACACGGTCGACTAAGCTGAGGGTGGGTAGGTAGTATAGGTTCTAGGCAAGCCTTCTCCTATTAAAAAGTACGGTCGATTGATAATCTTTCCTTTAAATTAGGCTGACAAGAAGTATTTTCATTTAATAAGTTTTTTCAGTCTCTGTAGCAGAAGGACAGATACGCAAAATCCCGGAATAGCAAAATCCCAGATTAGCAGAAGGACAGATTAGCATAAAGGCAGATAATGTACTGTCTACAAAACACGAGCCTAATAGTTACTTAGCTTGGTAGCCCAACCGTAGGTTTTAAACGCATTTCAACAGATGGCGCTGTTTGAAATGTGTTTAAAATCTGCGGTATCTTCAGGTGAATAACCCTCATAAAATTAAATCGTATTTACCAAGTAAATCATGTCAAGTGTCTAAAAAAATAAATCTTTATGACGCAGATTAAAATTATTTTCAAAACCTTTATATAATGCTAAACTAGGTAATTTAAACATTGCTTAATTTGTTAAAGTTTTATATGTATTAAAATATTAGCCCGTCTTATCTGAGATACTAGATTCCCATATTATTTGTCTAAGCCAGTTTCGAATAGATCGATACACAGAAAGAAGTATGTTTTATGTATAAGTATATGTATGTATTTTATTGTTATTTATTTATTTTGTATAGGTATATATATGTTTATGTGTGTGTGTATTTATATTTGTATAGTTATGTATGTATTCACTTTTATATAAGTTGCGTAATTCCTTCTGTATATTATAATACTAGCAGCGCTCCTCGGTTTCACCCGCGTAACTCCCGATGCCGTAGGAATATCGGGATAAAAAGTAGCCTATAGCCTTCCTCGATAAATGGACTATCCAACACAAAAAATTTCAATTCGAACCAGCAATTCCTGAGATTAGTGCGTTCAAACAAACAGACTCTTTAGCTTTATAATATAAAATAATATTATAATATTTAGAATTCAATAACTGATTTCCTCTTTGAAACTGTTTGTACACTTTTAATTACCTTAGGCTATATTATTTCCTTTCCCTAGAGGTCTGTCGGCAGAAAACTCTTCACAGGGTTAGACTTATTTTAGTAATAACTATATAATGTAATCTTTTTTTGTATTTTCCTTGTGTACTGAATTTATTAAATAACATAAATAAATAAATAAAGCACCGGCCAAGTGCGAGTCTGACTCTTGCATGACGTGTTCCGTACCATGTTGTATGGGAGCCTCACTTATTTTATTTGTTTATAGTATTTGTTGTTATAGCTTAAACAAAAATACATAATCTGTGAAAATTTCAACTGTCTAGCTAACGCGGTTCATGAGATACAGCCTGGTGACAGACAGACGGACATATGGACGGGCAGTGAAGTCTTAGAATAGGGTTCCGTTATTCCCCTTTGGGTACCCTAAAAATGAAGGGAGGAAAGAAGAAAACTCGGACTTGGCGGGTTTTTTATCCTACTAATATTATAAATGTGAAAGTGTGTGTGTGTGTGTATGTTTGTTACTCCTTCACGCAAAAACTACTGGACCGATTGCGATGAAACACGGTATCTAGTAATTTATACAATACTAGCTGCGCCCCGTGGTTTCACCCGCGTAAGTCCCAATCCCGTGGGAATATCGGGATAAAAAGTAGCCTATGTGTTAATCCAGTTTCATCGCAATCCAGCAGTTTTTGCGTGAAGGAGTAACACGCATAGGGGTTCACTAACATACAAACACACACACGCAAACTTTCACATTCATAATATTAGTAGGATTAAACAAGACAAGAAACACTTTAGTCAAGGCATTTAACAAATGTCTACTACACTTAGCACGTGCTTTGAAATATACATGAACAATAGGACAAAAAGAATAAAGCTAAATAATTAAAAATGACACGGTTATCTTTATTATTATGCAAATTGTATTGCAATGGTTTCAATGACTTTCAAGATGCAGTCCTCGTGACTTGAAGGGGGATTCAAAAGCTAGCGGTTTTATAGCACCGCTCCGCAGTTTCACCGGTATAACTCCGGATCCCGAGGGAATATCGGGATAAAAATTAGCCTATGTCACTCCCAATGAATCATTGTATCCTCATAGGTACCAAGTTTTATCTAAATCGGTTCAGTAGTTTTGGGAGCCTATACAATTCAAACAATCAAATCTTTCCTTTTTATAATATGTAGATAGATAGATAGAAAACTAGCAACGCTTCGTGGTTTCACCCGCGTAACTCCCAATCCTGTGGGAATATCGAAATATAAAATACCCTATAGTCTTCCTCGAAAAATAGACTATCCAACACAAAAATATTTTTTCAATTCGAACCAGTTTTTCTGAAATTAGCGCGTTTAAGCACTAATTTCAGGAACTACTGGAGCGAGCAAAGATAACGACGGCAAAAAAAAACAAGGAAAATGAATGTACCTAGGGGTCGATCGTCAAAAAACGTGATAAATACGGGCAACACACGGACCAATTCAATAAACTTTTCGTCGTCCATCTTGAAACACTGCAACCTTGTCAGGCAAAATCAAAATATTGTCCGCTACAAATTCACGCCGGATCACGGCGAGCGTCGTTGCAGCACTAACATCACTGAACGTCACTGTCACTGACCAGTACGGATAGCCTAGTTAGTACAAAAAGTATGCAACAATATCATTTATCTCTGACATTGATGGATACGTCACGGTTCGGCACGTGTCGGCACTGTGTTGTGCGGATCGGCCTTTACTCTGGTCTTCTGGACTAAATAGAAATTCCATAGGTTTTCGTGACTTCTCGTAATAAAACGGTGTACGCCTTCGTTTATTTATTTTTTGTTAAAAAAGTCTTCACACCTTCCATGGTCACAGGCAGACTATGAATTAGTTTAAATAAAAAAAATCAGAAGTTCTCAATGAACGCAGAATTGTCTGACAGTTTTCTGAGGTTTGCAGCTTTTGCCAGGTTTCTCAAGAGAGATGACTGATGTATCCAAAATTATAAAAATCGACAGTTAATATGAAGTTTAAGCTATCTTTGGTAGCAGTTAGGCCAAGTAAGAACAGATGGTCAATTCAACGACTCATTTTACACCGTAATGTGGCATTACGACCTTACTCCTGAGACTCGAAGATGGAATATCTCATATACCTTAATTAATGCTTCCAAACTCGTTCTCAGCTTTAAGCTTTCACTATTTTAAAGCGAATGCATTGCATCAGAGCAGTAGAGCTTTGGTAATGCATCTATTTCTGGCGCCAAACCCAATCGTATCATGTAGCTTGAGGTATTTTTAATTCGTATTCACTCGGTATGTTTACTGCCAACCGGAAATATTGGTTGAAGCGATCAAATGCATTAGTAGGTATATTAATTAGTTATTTTTGTTTTGTGTTATCTAGCTAGGTATTAAAATTTCCATTATTTGATAGCTATTAGCATAATTTTGAGTGTCTCATAGAACTCTTCGCAGACAAAGTTGCGCGGGGTAAATTAATATACGTACAGTTGATTTTTTTAATTTATACATCAAAGGACAAAGAGTTTTATATGTATAGATTCATGGTGGAATAGCAGCACTAGGGGTTTAGCTTCGTCACTCCTTATTCGTACCGTAAGGGAATAGAATCGGTTGCTTGCGTTTGTCTTTCCTGATGTGTACAATTTGTGGGTGTGTCAAGTGACGAGTGAACAGGTATCTTTTAGGAAAGCGTGTTGCATCAGGCCGCATCGTCACCTACCATCAGTCAGGTGTGATAGTGATCAAGGTCCTAACTGTTGTGTCGACACGCAAAACCATTTGATTGTTTTCGCGTAGATAAATACGCTTGTTTGCTAGGAAATATAAGAATAAACGTAAAAAACGTTCAGAAACTAACCAGTCCCCTTAGACAAGATGCTTTCTATTAGCGATATCGCCAATCAATAGATTTAATTGTATGAAATTGACATAAAACATTGTACAAAATTAGCATAATATGAAACTTATCCACCATTCTTTTTTCTCTAACGCAAGACTACGTGACAATTTTTTGTCTTGTGTCAATTTCGGCCAAAAATAGAATAGAATAGAATATAATTTAAATGAAAAAACACACGACATACTATAGACACAAATAAGAAACAGTAAGAGATAGTTACAAATAAAAGAAATTACAAAAAACAGACAATAAAAATTAAAAGTATCTGAGAAGTCGTGTGTGGCCTGAATGGGTAAAGCCTAAGCATGTGCTGCAAATGCTGAGGCTTTACCCATAGAAAGCAATCTTGTCCAAGGGGACAGGAGTTTAGTAACATTTTAACTTCGTGTGTGCTAATGGTAGTAAAACATATTGTTTCACGAAACGGACATATCACTCGTGATAATTCTGTTTCCTGTTAGATAAATTGTGATGTATGACGCGGTTACCAATTAAAACTGCTAATTAGGTGACTAAAATAAAGCGAATATTTATACTAATTTAAAAAATCGATTCTACTGCAAGCGATAAATGCAATTTTTTGGTTGGTACGCTTATTAGTTTAATGACTAAGTTTTGATTTTTCCCCACATCAAAAAAATGTTTTTTGCTAATTAGGGGACTAAAATGAAGCGAATATTTATACTAATTTAAAATAATCGATGCTACTGCAAGCGATATAAGCAATTAAGATTTTGGTTGGTAGCTACGCTTATTATGTTTAATGATTTAGTCCTAATTCATCCCAAAATAAAACATTCCTTTATTAATTAATCCCATTTTAATATTCTCAATTCAGCCTCAACTTTTGTAGTTTGTGTGTATCAAATCGTTCAGGCTGACAAGGTTTAGATTTTAGCAATTTCTTAACTGTCTTTCCAATTTTTAGTTCCGTTCCTCAAAGGTAAATAACCCTTATAAGATCTCTCTTATCTGTCTGTCTGTCCATGTGTCACCACTGATTTCCCTATGGATTATATAGGGAACTATAGTTCAAACACTATCCCTATAGATTATATAGGGATAGTGTTAAGACTATAGTTCAAGAGTAAATCTGTATCTAACTCTAAGGTTTAAATCAACATCTTGGACTATCCTTAAACCTCGTTTTGGAATAAGGGAAACAGTGTCTAGAGTCGTTAGAAATATTTTAAGTATACATTAGATTGCCTGGTATCCGGTTTATTATTTGATGTATTTCTTCACTGAGACTGATAAATGGCTATACGTTGCGACTTTATTACCTTACTTCACTTTTATGGCAGTTAACAAGTAACCACATTGTTGTAAGGCAATACTCCATCGCAATTAGCACCTTTTAAACAACCACGCCACAAAACATACCTACTTTAACTTCTAAAGATATCATTTGTTTTAGATGTTCGTTAAGTGCGTTATTTTACTATTTGTACGTTATTTAGGTACTTTAGAATTTGGGTTGAATTGAGAAAATATAATGAATTTTAGGGCTGAATTGAGACAAAAAGAAAAAAAAGTGATTTTGACATTTCTTTAAAACTGCTATATCAATTTGTTTTAGATGTTTATTTGCTTTATGTGATATATTTTGCTATTTGGCAAAATATATCACATATATATTGCTTAGGTACCTTGTAAATTTGGGTTAAATCAGGAAAAATTTTTTTTAGGGCTGAATTGGAACTACGACAAAAAAATTGGTTGCCTGTAAAGTCGGTATACGGGCGAAAGTTTTACGTGACAACGACTTTGAGTGGTAAAATAATTTTAATGTGAATATTCATTCGTATAGTAGGAAGAAGGATGAAATAATAGTAACAATTTAAAACATTTATCTGTGCTCGAGTGGAAGGGACGCGTGCCTTTCACTTTTTATGTCTGTCTCTCTCGCTCTTAGGCGGGCTAACCATGCCCGAGTGGAAGGGACGCGTGCCTCTCACTCGCTCTCATTGTGAGCGCATAACGTGAGCGGAGCGTAACGCAGTTTCTTGAAGTGTCACCCGGCAAACCAATTTATAAGACGTTGTCACGTCAAAATTTAGGGTTTGATTTTTGTTACGCAAAGTAGATGTAGCATGGGCTTAATAGCAACTGGGGCACTACCGCGCAAAGTGCGGCGACTTCAAGCCGACGTCGATAATCTAATAAAGTCATATATTGTGGTTTTTTTTTTAAATATTATCACCAGAATCACTTATTTTTGAATATTTTGATGTCCCTAATCCTGCATAATTAAAACACACGAAAAAAAACTACTTCAATTTTCAAAATTCATATGAAAGGCAGGATCAAAATTTTCGCCCATCGCGGGGCGCGGGTCGACATGAGCCGACGCACTTAGAACGGTAGGGCCCCTGGACAGATTCGCGCTCTATTCACTCTAGAGTCTGCTAAGGATTTAGTTGACATTGACAGATTTTCAATTTAATTCCATGAATTTTGGTTTAAAGATGGATGGGGAAGGTCAAAGGCTACTTTTTTATACCCATCTCGAACTTACGCGGGTGAAACCGCACTGTGCACGCAGCTAGTAAAACTATATCTTTCCACACGAACGTCAGCGATACCTCTTCAATTGAAGCCTTGTCAACTAATGAAAACAGGTCATTATAATTGACACTGTATATAGTAAAACAAATAGTCTGGCACCATTCCGTAATGGCATATTATTGGTGCTTACTTGATTCGTTGTTTAGATAAATGGTCCTGTGATTTTAGCGAGTTCATGTTAAAACATAACACTATGTACTAATTAGATGGTTTTTGGTAGTTCCGCTAACTTCGAAAATATTTTAGTACTAGCTGCGCCCCGCAGTTTCGACCGCGTAGGTAAGTCCCGATCCCGTGAAAATATCGGGATAACAAGTAGCCTAATTCGATCTAGCAATTCCTGAGAACAGCGCGATCAAACAAAAAACGGAAGCCCTCAAAGATGAATAATTTTCACTTTTTTTCACATTTCCCAGTAATTATTCGCTCCTATTGGTCGCACCGTGATCTTTTATAGCCTAAAACCTTCCTCGATAAATGGACTATCCGATAAAATATTGTTTCAATTCGGACCAGTAGTTCCTGAGATTTGCGCCTTCAAACAAACAAACAAACTCTTCAGCTTTATAATATTAGGATAGATTTTATACAACTTCAATTTTAATATATTGCCCGCGATTTTGTCCGCGTATATAGGGTGTGCATTTGCCAAAATTCTCTATTAGCGGATGCCCATATAACAGCTATGATAAATTTTAGACCAAATCTGTCTATTGGTTTGAGCTTTGCATTGATATATCTAATGCCCCCTATACACGTCGACATATTCGTCAGCAGACGACTTCTGCAGATGCATCTGCCAACGTGTAGACGGAGGCATTTGCATATCTGTGGTAGGTTTTTAACGTCGGCAGGTGCGTCTGCCACCAATCAGTTTGTTGTCGATTTTTGTGGCACGCAACAAAGGGTTTCGGCGCGAGTGCATGGCCTCCGTCCACACGTCTGCCAAAGCATCAGTGCAACAGCAGTTGCGAGTGAGAGTGGACGCGTTCTTCATTCTTCTTTTCCATTTCTTTTTGATAATTTTAGTGTGGTGTACACTCAAGTAGTAATTAAAGGTACTAAACAAATAAACACTGAAGCGAAATTGGGCCGGCCATATCTGCCGTATGCCGGAAGAACTTTGGGCCAAATCAACAATTTTTTGGACACCACCGACGGAAAAAGATTACCCGGCAGACCTCGTCGTAAGTGGCGAGGCGATATGGACAAATTTATGATAGATTGGCAATCCGTCGCACAAGATCGCGATCAGTGGAAGGGGAGTAGAGAGGCCTTTGCCCTGCAGTGAGACACTACAGGCTCTTAATAATAATATAAACAAATAAACAGCAGCATTTTTGTTGTGTAAATGCGAGTTGCATCTGTCGAGAATCGGCACAGACTGATTGATCCATAGACGTGTAGACGGATTGTCGTGATCTATCAGCAGACGCATCAACCAACGTCCGTTGATGCATCTGTCGACGTGTAGAGGGAGCATAATATCAGTCAGTCAAGGAAAGGGTTAATTATTTATTAGGCCCATACAGCCTCGTTATAAACTTTGTCAATTTTAACTAGCCATTGACATCTTTAATTTTTTAAAATCCTGTAGCAAACTGGGTCTGCCATTTATCGTGGCATTAGATTTTTTTTGAGCAAGCCTTTTTTTGTACCTAATTGAGCCTACGGGTTAGTGGTGGAGTGACCCGATCTCCGAGCGTCCCGTATCTGAGGTTCACACTTTCAAAATTTGCGGCAAATGACGACTTAGAATAAATTTTGAATGCCTCCTACACTGTAGACTTTAGCAGTCTTTTCATTACCTCCTTGTGAATTTTTATGTCATTTTCTTCTGTAAAAATGTATATCGGGTCTCAATTCTATTCTTTGTAATAAATCAGATAAAAACCCTCTACAAGTAAGTACTTTATTTATCTTTGAATTTTAAGTGGCACTTAAAAACATTTCTATTTGTTTGTTAACCGCTAATGGCGCATCATTGTGTACAAAACGCGAAAATCCTTGAAAAACATAGTTATAGTAGAAACTACACCGCATAAGTTAGCAATTCAAGTCTAAAATCTTAAAACTAAATAACTAGCTACGGTTTCACTCGCTTTAGTCCTGCTTCTGTAGAAATATTGGGATAAAAAGTAGCCTATGAAATCAAACTATCCTTATACCAAGTTTCAACAAAAATCAGTCCAGTAGCTTTAGAGTCAACACGTTACAAACAAAACCAATCTTTCATGTTTTCAATATTGTTGATATCCTTGGCCAAGATTCGAGGGGATTACTTGATAACGTTTTATGGCGGATTTCTAAGGCGTATGCAATAGTTATGTATGCAAAATACTCTAAGAAGGAATAACTGCTAACGATCTTTAGATTCCTAGATATTTTTGTTTGAATTTTCGTGTTTCGGATAGCAAATTAGGCCTTTGGATCCGGCTGCTATGCCTAGTACCAATCCTTAGGTCAAGTTATAGGTCTAACAGATACTTTTAAACACAGGTGAAATTAATAATAAAAACTAATTTAAGAGGAAAGGGTACCGAACGCTCTCTCCATACAAACGTAGTCAACTGTTTCCTCCCTGGATAATGATACTATAGCAAATATTTTTGTTGCATAAAACTTAAAAAATAAAACATAAAACTAAACTGCAGTGACCATGCCCTTATGTTTTTTTTTTAATTTTTTAAATCTTAATTTCTATGACAATTAGATGGCAGTTATAGGTTTTATGCAACAAAAATATTTTTGCTAGTATCATTATCCAGGGAGGAAACAGTCGACTACGTTTGTATGGAGAGAGCGCCGGTACCCTTTCACCTAAACGGATATAATCGCGTTGTGTGCGAAAATACTACAGCTGAAATTACTATTTGGACACTATTATCATAGTTTTCATTATCTCTTCTATGAACAGACTTGTGAATCAAAATGCGTAGTACGCGTATGGCCCACAATAAACTAGGTTATTAAAAAAAATCCTTGTGCAAAATGAATCCACGGTCGAACCAATAAAAGATCCAGAGAAAATTTTAATAGAACTAGACGTAAATACGCGAGTCTGCTTATGAATGCCGAAAAACTAATATTAGACACGTCAGATACGAAAACATGGTTTCAGACTTCTGACGCAACAATCGTTTTTGCTGGCTTGATTACTATAGAAAAAAATGTTTAGGTTTGCCAAAAGGAAAAGATTAAATTTCAGTTAGTTCTCAAGTGCTTGTAATCTGGTAGTTTTTCGCCACTATTACCTGTTTAGTGCGTTCTTTTTAACCGACTTCAAAAAAGGAGGAGGTTCTCAATTCGTCGCGTATATTTTTTTTTAATGTATGTTCGCCGATTACTCGAAAACGCCTGGACCGATTTGGAAAAATCTTTTTTTGTTTGTTGTTGTAGATCTCTCCGACTTACAAAGTTGAAGCTATTGAATTCGTTCACCTTTCTGTTTTTTTGTCCCATTGTGCTGGTCAACGGGAATTATAAGTGAAGGAAAAACACAAACGATGCTCCCCCCATAGTGTGACAAGATCTCTTACTATTTTATTGACCCAAATTTTGTATTGTCAAACGTAAAAAATAAAGCTAAACATGCGCTAATATCAAAAGCCGCCATTTTATTGACCTAAATCTTTGAAAGTTTGCTCGCAGATGTAACCGGTTCCGCTCCTTCCCGTAAGGAGTTTCTAAGGTCTTTGATATTTACGTCCCGCTGTTTGCCATTGTGACAATGGATCTTAAAAGTTCACATTTAATTTACCCTTTAGAAGCTATAATTAAAAATCATACCATATTAAAAAACAAAATAAAAGTAAGTAATCTAAAACACACACACACACAGCCACGTCAAACTTATAACACCCCGTCGTTTTTGCCCCGGGCTTAATTAATCAATCTGGTGGTGTCTTTAAATTCAATACAGCACAGCAACAGTGTTTTCACAGTAAATGAAAAAGTAATGACGTACAGGCACGCCCCCTTCTTGTTTTGTAATCGAATTTTACGCGTCATTCACGTTTTCCGCGTAGGAGTGCTTTCTAGGTAAACCTTGGACTTCGGCCACGTTAGTAAATCTTCGGTTAACTTCGTAATTCTTTGTGGATTACTTCGTAAACAGCTTTGTTTGATTCGGCGTAAATCGTTTTGTTTTAATGCGCTGGATTCGAATCGAGGGAATGGCGTACATTTTGTTGTTCAGGGTTTGGTTCGGTTTCCGGGATATATTTGAAAGTTGTTTTTATACATACGTGATTTAATTATTTTAAAGATACATCTATACCTACGTATAATTGTTTTGTCCTGTCAACTTATATTTGAAGAATTGTACTCAAAACTGTTTTATTTCATGGTACTACTAGGTTTTGCTAGGTTTTATTCCGAAAAATCCTTTCTTATCGGATGTCTACGTCATACAAAAAATACACCCTCCAAGTTTCAGGTCTCTACGATCAGCGGTTTAGGCTGTGCGTTGATCTGTCAGTCATTCAGGACAAAGCATTTTATATGTATAGGAGATAAGCGTTCTAAAGCTAAATTAGGATGTGTGGTTTTGGAACACATTCACCAATGAGTAAATAACAAGAAACTCATTAAGATTTATTACTTTCCTCTGATCATATCCACAAAGGTCAAGATTTGTTAAAAAATCGCAAAGCATTAGATACACATTAAAATCTGATAAAATCAATCAACCCAGCTTTCCTCTACTCATACAAGCTAATAAAAACTCCATAAATCATTCCCAGATAGAAATAGGAACACGAGATGTACAAAGTCACCTTGGATGGTAAACTTTACCCCTTCCATTGACGTCAAGACAGCATACACTACATTGTTTATCTGAATAAGTTCCAGCGCTGGAAAGGTTTTATTGCTTGCGTGAATATTTTCAAATTGCGTATTAAATTAACGATGTCAGTCTATAGTTTATGTAAACAACATTGTGAGTGGTTCCAACGCAGTTTAATAAGGATTTTCAAAACAATCTTTGCTGGCATTTGCTGTGACGTTTCGGCAGACAAAAAAGTCTGAATTTATCTGCAACGAGAAAGCGAAGGAACAGAATGGAGTCGGAATAATCAAAACCCGTCATTTTGAGCCCGTTGATTGCCCCTGTATTTCCAAGGGCAACTGGTGATTATTTTTTGATGGCAAACGCGACTGAGTTTTTAAAGTTTATAAATTGGCATTTTTTGGAAAACATCTGCTGTGGTGTAGCATTATTGCTAAGGGCTTAAAAATAAATATACATTAGATAACCTTCTTCCATTTGGTTACTTTTTTGTGAATGAATATTTTCCCCCTTATTCCAAAACGAAGTTCAAGAATGGTCCGAGCTTAAAATAAATGTTATTACAAAACGAAGTTTAACGCCAGATCGAGGTTTAATAATATAATAATAATAATAAATTCTTTATTTCAGACTCACGATCCATATGTTATCTTAAAAAAAATAATAAAATAAGAATTATAACACTTTACCTTCAAAAAACATACCTACAATCTACAACTAATAATAGGGTAGGTATAGGTAGGTACCGAAATCGGGTAAACCTATGTTGTCCGGAAGACTAAGTTCGACCATTTTATATAGGTCTTCGTCAATAAAATTCTGTCTGCCAAACTTCTTATAATGTTGTTCTTACACCTGCCAACTTTGTTCATAAACGACACAATTCTGTGCCTCTGGATTGCGTTAAACGTATTCGTGCGAGCGTCCAAGAACATACCCGTAGCGCTGCAGTATCTCGACAATCCCATGAGTTGCCTAAAGATATTATTATAGGCAACTCTAATGGCATTATGTGCTTTAGTTGTGTAGTTCGTCCAAAGCTGACAGGTGTAGAACGTCTGACAATAAGACCTAAATAGTGTTAGTTTCACGTCAGGCGAGGCTTTGCTAAATTTTCTTATTAACATATTTCCTACAGTACATAGCGCCCTCCGCTGTCGTTCTATGTCTGCATCATCACCTTTGTTGGCAGTCACAATGTGGCCAAGGTACTTAAACTCCTCAACCACTTTAACAGGCTTCCCATCAACAAAGACGCCAGGTACATTTTCTGGTCCTTTCCCCGATCTGAATATCACCATTTCTGTTTTTTTGGCATTATATTTCAGTGCATGCTCTTTGGCGTAACGTTCGCATATAGTAATTAGCTTTCTTAAACCCTTGATGGTCGGACTGAGCAGCACCATATCGTCAGCATAGCTCAGGTTGTTGACATATCTACCATCCAACCCGAGCCCAACCGGGGTGCTGCTCAGTTCGACGATCAGATCATTTATATACACATTAAACAGATCGGGTGAGGTAAGACCTCCCTGTCTCACTCCACATGACAGCCTAAAGCTGTCAGACTGCTCCTGGCCCCACCTGATGTTATTTGTTTGGTTCCTGTACCAAAAAGTGAGCAGGTCTACAACCCCAGGCTCCACGCTCATGTTCCTAAGTTTTTGCCACAGTGAATCGTGTTTAATGGTATCAAAAGCACGGCTCAAATCTAGAAAACAAGCATAAACACTAGTGCCATTATCATTATATTGGTTTACCACCTGCTTCAACGAAAAAATCGCCATATCCGTCGACACATTCGTTCTGAAACCAAATTGGCCGTCATCAATTTCAAATGTAATTTTAGCGTGAATGACACGTTCAAGCACCTTGGCCACAACAGTAGCCAAAGAGATGGGCCTGTAATTGGCCACGCTCGAGATGTCACCGGTTTTGTTCTTTGGTATAGGAACCACTAGGGTTCTTATCATGTCAGCGGGTAAATAGGAGTGCCTCACACAAAGACTAAATAGTCGCGCCAGGACTTCATGAACAAACTGACCCGCATTCACTAAATGTTCTATACTAAGCCCGTCGTGTCCCGGAGACTTTCCTCGCTTCATATGTTTTAGTACTGTTGTTATATTTTGTTTCGAAGTAAAATTTTCGGTACAAGTCTCCAAGACGCGACAGGGACTCTCGGCCGTATTATCTTGTGATATATTTGCTGTCGTACTATTATCTACATTAAAAAAGTTCATGAATATATTTGCTATTTTCTTTCTATCGTCTTCACCTTCCACGTTTATTGGTAATGTAATTTTATCATTGAGTTTCTTTGTTTCTTTCCAAAATTGTACAAAGTTACTCGCTGAGTGATTGCGAGCCAGTATGTCCATTTTGATCTTTTCTTGATTATTTTGTAAGTACTTAAGTGCGGCTTTAAACTCCCTGCGCGAAGCACACATATTATCATAATAGACTCCCGAACGCGGCCTACCACAGGACATCCACTGCATCATATGTTGTCTAGCATTCAAGTGTGCCTTCCTGACGTGAAAGTTCCATCCTGCCAATTTTCGATACTTACGTTGTCTACAATTAAAACTATTCTCAGCGGCCGACTTAAAAACATTCACAACATCAAAATATAATTTGTCAATCTGATTAAAATGATAAGATTTGGTACATTGTTCATTAAAACAGTCAGAATATTTCATATTAAAATCATTCAAAATGTTACATAGTTTATCATTAC
This sequence comes from Idaea straminata, assembly GCA_951213275.1. Lineage (NCBI taxonomy): Eukaryota > Metazoa > Arthropoda > Insecta > Lepidoptera > Geometridae > Idaea > Idaea straminata. Next base: position 10,685,836 of record OX577866.1, on the reverse strand, counting down.
ATTCCTTGTTATATACATTAATTTGCTCTTCGTCCCTTACGCCCCATACATGCTTTAACTGTAAATGACTATCCGACTGTATACATCGCTTAGATACAATAGAATTAAAATTAAAATTAATGACTAGCGGTAAATGATCGGACCAGTATGAGCCGTACTTAATACCTACGTCTGTCACCAGAGCGGCAGCCGCATCAGTTGCGATGCAGTGGTCGAGCCATCGACACGTACCGTGCGCATCGCTTATGTAGGTGTATGAATCTCCGGTTAAGCGCTCGTAGTCTATACACCTCAATGACTCATCGGCACAATAATCCTCCAGCTCTTTTCCAAAAAGAGTACCCGGGTGCGCATTAAAGTCCCCTAAGGCAAATACACATTCAATGTCCGTGCTCTCTATAATTGCATTTAACTGCGCAAAACATTGGGTAAATTCTGGCAGATTGTCCTCGTGATTGGTAGGCATATAAACACAGCACACAAGTAGGGAGCGGTCATCTCGCACGAATCGCGCGGCCACTATTCTATCACTATCGCACTGCAGTACCTCGACACTAGTGAACAGACTAGATCTCCACATTAATGCAGTCCCTCCAAAGGGTCTCCCTTGTAGGACTTCTTTTGACGTGTCAACCGAAGACTTGGCACTGAAGCTGAACTCTTTATCTATGCTATTTATAAAGTTCAGATTATGTGGCAGAAGCCAAGTCTCCTGTATCGCGATTATATCAGTACACTTACACAGATTTCTAACATCCTCAACTGATCTTTTCACCGATCTACAATTAAAAGAAGCTAGTCGTAATGTCGAGTTATTTACTAAAATATTTTGTACATCCATAATGATTAATTATTAGAAACGTCGCCATTATCTTTCTTAGCCATACGCTGTTGTTTGTACCGTCGAAACACCAAGCCTTCAGGCCAAAACTCTTTTTGCAGGTACGTATTTAATTTGGCCATCGGGACTGTTATTTTAAAAGAGTTAAAATTTGTGTCCCGACTCTGCTTCAGCAGTTCTACTTCAGAACATTCTTCTTGCATACTTTTTGCATACTTTTATAAGTGGGTGTAAGTCTAAGACAGCCTAGAAGACCAGGCACAAACACATTGCACAATATATGTAGTAACTTAGCCCGAACACAAAGTCTAAAGTTCGACAAAATACTAGTTAAAACCGAAAAAAGAACCTGAAAATCTTACATCGTGAATCGCAATTTATCACCTAAAATAAGAGTAGCAAATATTTCGGAACATGAACCGGTCACGACGGAATTAACTGATGGAGGGTACACGAATCTATAATATTAGCACGTTCGTAATCACAAATGTCAACATGCGCAGGATTGGGACTCTCCTTGGCTTAAGTCTTGAGGACTCTATACATATAGGACTAGTTCTAGGTGCCTCGATAGATACCAGACCCAGGTTGCTACAGGATTTTAAACCTTTGAAATATGTCTATCTATACATATAAAATTCTTTGTCCTGAATGACTGACTGACTGACTGACGGATCAACGCACAGCCTAAACCATCGTAGAGACCTGAAAATTGGAGGGCGTGTTCTTTGTATGACGTAGGCATTCGATAAGAAAGGATTTTCCGAAATTCTACCCCTAAGGGGGTAAAAAAGGAGGGCAAAGTTTGTATGGGACAACGTGGTTCCTTGGTCCAATCTACTACAAATTTTCGACTTCTACGCGGACGAAGTCGCGGGCAAGAGCTAGTGGCCACTAAAACTGTACCGAGGCTGTATGGGCTAGTAATTAAACCTTTGCATTCCCTGTAAAGGCACTAAAGAAGACAAAAAAATTGTTGTTTGACCCTGGAATCAGATCTCATCGTCTATTCGGAATTGGTATTAAAATAAAGCGAATCTAGTTCCCCATTGTAATGTTTTATGGTTATAACCTAAAATGTCGAATTTAAAGTATAAATATTAATTGTATGTCACATTTGTATGACTAACTAGTTATTTATAGATAACAATAACATTACAAAGAGCTTTATCAACTCCGAAAAGTGTGTCATCAAACAATATCTCTACAGTTTCATTTCTAGAGGGAACGTTGCTAGAAGCGACTAGGTATATAAGCGGTTTCTATTTATTAGGCAGTTATGGATACTTCCTCTGGTTTGGAATTAAGTTTTCTTCGATTAATGATACATATACAAAATTTTCTTAAATTTCGTTTGATACATAGAGCTGACGAAAGCCTTAATCGTTGTCAGGGGCGGGAGTTACCTGAGTGTAGCAATGTAGTTTGTTTTTAATAAAACTAATCCGATTTTTTAATACTCTTGGATGTTCCCAAAACAAGAGTAGGTAGTTACAAATATGTTGGTAATGGTAAGTATTCCATTGATATGCGAATCTAGGGCAAATAATGCAATTAATACTAGATTGCCCTATTTATTTATGTTTCGAATCGCTAGTTAGAAGGCGGAATTTATAGCCACTGTTGTCTCTGGTCAAGAGAATGATATATTTTTAATTTTACCTGGTCAGGGAAGGCAAATATTGCTGAGTGAGTCCATACAGCATCGTCGTTTTCACTGCTTATAGACATCTTTTAGTATTTTTGCCTTCCTTGATGTAAAGATGCTGTTGCCATTTAAAAAAGGAACTACTCCTTTTTTTGAATAAGCCTAATACGCAACATCATCTGCACTATATTGGGCTACTTTCAAGTCTAGAGTGGATAGGTATCTTCGAGGCAAGCATGCTGCATCCTCAACCTCATCGTCGCTTCCCATCAGGGCCCTGATTCAGTGAGACTGTTTGATGATGTCTATCGCGAAATACAACTTCAGAAATAGCGTTTATTTATGAAAATACGAATGGAAACACACAATAGATAAATAAGGATACAAAAGCCACTAACGGAATAAGTTTGTCGATAGTGACAATTTTTTAGTAAATTTAAAAATATTCATGAATACGGTCCTTGCCTTACAGAATTACGGCCCACGTAATCTATCCATATAAAATTCTTTGTCCTGACTGACTGACGGATCAACGCACAGTCTAAACCGCTGATCGTAGAGATCTGAAACTTGGAGGGTCTGTTCTTGGTGTGACGTAGGCATCCGATAAGAAAGGATTTTTTAAAATTCAAATCCTACGCGGATGAAGTCGCGGGCAACAGCTAGTATCAGATCAAATGTGAGCCAATTTTGCGTAAAAAAGTACTATAAATTATTTAACCTAAACCACCTTTAAAATGCTTAATCATGACATTTAGTCCGGTCATTTTAGACATAAAAATAGTGATCAAATAAAGAAAATTCCGACAGAGCCAAATCTTCGTAGAGACCTTAGGTTTACCACAAGGAATAAAATGTCAAAAGTCCCCATCAGTCCCATGTGAGCTTAGGGACTTATTCGGGGCCCAAGGTCAAAATTTTAGGTTTTTTTGGATTTTTCTCGAAAACGGTAAGTTTTATCGAAAAAGTACCTCAGAGCAAAGTTGTAGATCTTAAAATTTTCTATAAAAATGGTCCCAATATTTTTTTCTCTAAGACCCACTATTTCCCAGATATTGCGCTTGTAAGAATCACGTTCTACATAATATGCACACATTTCCACACCACCTGTGAGGTAGTGTACTCGGTGCGTTTTTTTAACGTGGTATTGCAGTTTATTAAAAATAGTTTTGAATGCGTGATTTGTGTTAAAAATGGAACAATACAGTGTATCTTTTATTAAAAACTGTGAAAAAAATCTCGAAATGCGTCTCGAGTTGAAAGCGAAGGGACCACCTCGGCCTGAAATGGCACTAATTCAAAAATGTACTTCGAAAACTAAGAGTTTTACGCGTGTTTTTAAATCTGAACAATATTTCAAAACACCTTGGTTGTGTGGATGTGAAGAAAGCAATACGTTATTTTGCTTCCCGTGTCTGGTGTTCGGAGCTGGCACCGGTGGTGGTGGTGACTCGGCATGGACGGAATCAGGAGTTGATGATTTAGCGCATCTATCAATAAAAGTGAAAAAACACTCGCAGTCTCGACTTCATATGTTATGTGAAGTGCAATTGGCCTCTATCAGGCGACAAGATATTCGTAAGGCGCTCGATTCTGCCTATCGAAAATCTATTAGAGACTTCAATGAACGCGTTGACGAAAATCGATACATTTTACGGCGTTTAATAGATTGTGTGGTATTTTGTGGTGCATTTCAAGTTGCATTGCGGGGGTATGATGAATCTACCGAATCCTTGAATCCTGGAATCTATAGAGGTTTGGTTAATTTTGTTTCAGAGATTGATTTGTGTATGATAAGCATAGAAAAACGGTTAATTAACTCAATTTCTGATTTTCACAAGAAAGTAATCATAGAAAGTAATAGATGTTTTCGCTCGCCAAAAAGACCGGCGAATGGATTTTATTTACAAATAAATATAAGTAAGCATGACTGCTTTTTTTTTCTTACTGAACACCCATAAAAAAATATCACGAGCCGCCTCTGGTCATTTTAGAGTAAATTTTCTTAGAATAGTATAATGTATACATAAAAGAGACACGAGTAGGCATTTTTGCTTGCTTGAGTACCTAAATATGTATATACGTCGCATATGTGTGCATACTATGTAGAACATGATTCTTACAAGCGCAATATCTGGGAAATAGTGGTTCTTAGAGAAAAAATCATTGGGACCATTTTTATAGAGAATTTTAAGTTAAGACAACTTTGCTCTGAGGTACTTTTTCGATAAAACTTACCGTTTTCGAGAAAAATCCAAAAAAACCTAAAATTTTGACCTTGGGCCCCGAATAAGTCCCTAAGCTCACATGGGACTGATGGGGACTTTTGACATTTTATTCCTTGTGGTAAACCTGAGGTCTCTACGAAGATTTGGCTCTGTCGGAATTTTCTTTATTTCAATTGTCTAAAATGACCGGACTAATTGTACAATGTTACAAAGTATTGCTTCCTAGTACGTACTTTGATACGTCACATTGCATTGTTTCTTATTCCGTTGCGCATTGGACAGGACGGAGGTGTGGCTTGCAGGTGGCACCTTTCACTCTACTTTGTAGTATTCATGAGTTGCAGGTTGCACAGTAATGTCTAACTAGAGCGGTGTTGGCTTAGTGGTAAATACCTCGACTTTCATTTAAAAGGCCGTGGGTTCGAATCCGGGCGGCCGTGCACCAATGTATTTATCTTAAGAATTTATGTGCGCTAATTGACATTGCTCTTACGGTCAAGGAAAACATCGTGATGAAACCCGCAGCTTGGTAGGCTCCAGAGGTATTGACAAGTTCTCTCCTCTGGAAATAGTCGACTAGGCTGAGAGGGTGTAGGTGCTGGGCAAGCCTACTCCATTCTCACGCAAAAAAGACCCAATCAACAAGGGTTTAATTGCGGAAAACAGCCCGTTCAAGTACAAGTACAATGTCCAACTACTGAGTAGGTAATGTGCTAGATTGTTTATACTTCTCTCAAACTCTTTAGGAGTACAAGTACATGTCGGCTATGTAAACTAAATCTGCATATACATAGTCATGTCTAAACACGTGACCAATCGGATTACATACTTGTTTGGTTCTGTTTATGTATTAGAATAAATTGCACACCCGTTTTATTCTGTACTTAGGCAATGTGCATATGTTGAAGGTAATCGTCGTTATAAAACCCACGGCTTAGTTAGCTCCAGACGTATAGTTCTTTGGTGGGTGGTTTCGGACAAGCGTACTCCATTTAAGGTGAAAGGGCACCGGCGCTCTCTCCAAACAAACGTAGTCGACTGTTTCCTCCCTGGATAATGACACTAGCACAAATATTTTTGTGCCATAAAACCTATAACTGCCATGACTAGGCCCTTATGTTTTGGTTTTTTTCATAGTTAAGATTTGAAAAGAAAAAATAAGACATAGGGGCATGGTCATGGCAGTCATAAGTTTTATCCATGGAGAAAACAGTCGACTACGTTTGTATGGAGACAGCCCCCGGTACCCTTTCCCCTTAAAACATGTCCAAGGCACTACAGACCTAGAATTACATGGATTAATGTTGCTGGTGGTGTATACATCATCAAGATTAGGTGTAACCGTAAAGGTCAATTTTATTATTCATGTGCATAATTATTAGTTAGTCAAAGAAAACCTGCATAATTATACGCCCTGATTGTTGACGGAATGTAACTAGGGTTGGCAACTTTTTTTACAAGAAATAAAGTAGGTATATTGAGGTCTGGGAAGGAAAATAAAAAGTATTTTAGAAAAAGTATTTTAATTTTTTAAAATTTTAATAACATATTTTTGTACTTCTTGCACAACTTCTCAATTGTTTTTTTTTTTAAAGTTTCAAAAGCCTCTCCCCAGGCATAATTTAAGTTAAAAGAAGCTAATAGAAGCTCTATTTCTGTCGTCCCGCCACTTTGCATTCATAACAGAAAAAAAAAATTTTTGTAAATGCAGTGGTGGCGGAAACAGAAAGTAATTAAAATACAATTTTTTTAATGTTTTAAAATTCTTCAGTGTTTACTTAAACATGACTTCACTTTTGCCTCGCCTTTTTTTCACATTTCGATAAAATATTGATTTATGGATAATTTTCATAAATCACTTTGAAATTCACTTATCTATATATATAAAAGAAAGTCGTGTTAGTTACACCACTTATAACTCGGGAACGGCAGAACAGATTTGGGTGAAAATTGGTAGGGAGGTAGCTTAGAGCCAAGAGACGGACATAGGATATTTTTTTCGATATTCCCACGGGATCGGGACTTACGCGGGTGAAACCGCGGGGCGCAGCTAGTTTCTTAATATAACTTTACCGCCAACTTCGAACCGCCAATGACGCACGCACTCACACCATTTACGGTCTGTGACATCAGTGAAAACAGTATTTTGCATACTTTTTTTTGTTCACCAGTAAAAAGTATAATACTGTTTTTAACAGTACGGTTGGCAACCCTAAATGTAACACGGACGGTTTTAGTGGGTAACTCTCCGCCCGCCTGCCATCCCCAGCCCGAAGGGAGCCTCAGATACCCCGGTAATTTCCTGGCAAGATGACGTAGTAATGCATGAGTAAAGCATTTTCTTGAAGTTGCAGAAACTATGAAGGGCGAGGGAAAATGAGGGGTGATTTTGAAGGGTTTTTAGGGTGACAAAAGCCCCTACCCTTTCTCACCCTAAAAAATATATACGATTGTTCGTATATTTTTCAAAAAGGAGTACTTAACATACTACTTAATCTATATTTATCCCTATTTTTCTTGGTCACGGCATCACGCGTGAACGGCTCGACCGATTTTGTGTTTGTTATTGTGAAATATGAAATTCCTGACTGACTGATATACAGCTCAAGTCAATAGACGGATCGGGCTATTTAGCACACAGATAGCTTATAACGTAGGCATCCGCTAAGAAACTATTTTAGAAAATTCAACCCCTACGCGGACGAAGTCGCGTTTGAAAGCTTAAAATATATACGTTTTAAGAATACTTAAAATATATGTTAGTCTGAATATTTTTATATACTTATGTAGGTTTAGGGTTTATCGTGTTTTCTACTTATTCTCGTTTTTTGTTGTAACTATTATTTATGGATCGATGTATACCGTCCGAGTGACGTCACCGAAAAGGCTTCAACGGAAGACCAGCGTTAGTCGAAAGGCTAACATTATGCTGAGTTGAGGACCGTTTCGCAACAAAATTATTACAATTATTTTTATTTTCATATAATACTAGTTTCAATAGCCTTTAGTTTTTTGTTTTTATAGTTTATAAGCTCACTGTGAGTTTTTGTTGAGAATAAATGTTTCTATTTCTATTTATGAATAATAAAATCTATCATCAATTTTTTTATTAAATAAATTTTGCAGGACATTCCACACATCGCCATCTAGCCCCGAGCTAAGTAACTAGACTCGTGTTATGGGTGCTAGACAACAGATAGACTACATAAATACTTTTCTTTTGTAAATATACACTTATAGTAAACCAGACCACAGACAAATATCTAAGCATAAATACTTGTCTGAGGAATCGAACCCCGCAACCCTGTGTTTGGCAGTCCGGCATGGTGACCATTGTGGGTCGTCAATTTATTGATTGTGCAACAATTATTTAATACCGACGTGATTGTGAGGTTATTAGGTCTTATCGATTAAATTGTAAATACGTATAATACCTATAATGACCTATTAAATGATAAGAAAATCCCCATATTTTACGATTGCAAGTTTCATATTATTGTATTCATTCTATTTTTTTATTTAACTATTAAAATTAAAGCATCAATCTAGATTTTACGATCTAGATTCTGATTGTATATAGTTATTGATATTACTTCTTAGTAAAACAATAAGTACTTATACTTTTTGAAATGTTATACTTGAAGTCAACAGTTCAACAACTACTCTCTGTTTTTAGCTGACTGCAAGAAAAGGGTTATGTTTTTCACGCCTATCTTTGTACATTTGTAATATTCTTTATTCCCTTTTATCTTCCAAACCACTCGATGGATTTCTTTTTTTTTTATTGTTTTACCTTGCAATCTGTCCCTAAGACATTCAGCAACAGGTTAGGCATATGAGTGAGTTTGTCATGCATGGTGTCCGTCCAGTGATAACCCATATTATTTTCACCCCAGAAGGTCTCTTGGAGCTGTACGTTTTAATCGATTGAAGCTTGTGTTATCTTGCATTAGCTCAATTGTCAGTCTATTTGGGTGTGATTCTAGCCTTTTCTTATAAGATATTACAATTGTTACTTGACTCTAATAATTATCTTTTCTATTAAATCATTCCATGAATGGAATTTTTATTCCAAAGTTATTAAAATTAACTAATTAGGTTATGTAAACAATAACTATCAATATTGCATTTAACAAAATATATTAAATAATTAATTAGCTACTTCACTAATTACTTATTAGTAATTGAAACAAACAAGTTATTGAAGTAAAAATGATAGGTAATGTTGTTGAATAAATTAAATAAATAAATAATTTATTTCTATAGCAAATAAATTTATTATTTATTTATTTATTAAGCTTCGCCCCGCGGTTTCACTCGCGGCATAATTTTCTATGCAATTCACCTATTTTTTTATTTTATAAGAACCTTCTCCGGACAATTACAAACATAATAAAAAAAGAATTAGCGAAATCGGTTCATCTGTTCTTTCAACACATTCAGCGATTCAATTTTTATATTAATGAAGATAGTTACAATATCTTATGTCTGAACTAAGCTGTAAACATTTTATTATTTTTTTGAAGAAATAATGACTTAATTGGTGATACTATTCAAATGTTTGACACAATTTGTATGAAGTGAAGTATGAAGAGGTGCAAACTGTTTTTACTCTTTTACACTGATTCTACTATATTACCTACTCAATAGTATGATCCCTATGAATGTTTATCTTTGTAAAAGGCTCACAAAGAAATTACCCTAATTACGCTAATGGGTAAAAATGGGACTTTATTGGGACTTCACTGTTCGTCTGTCCGTTTTCAGAGATTATAATTCTATAAACATGGGTCGTGACCGTGTTATAACTACTAGTTATTTTAATAAATACCTGCCATTTCATACATAATGCGTTAGTGTTAACGATGTTTCATGAAAATCGGTTGATTTGCCTACCTTTTTGATCACTTATAAAAGTATTCCAAACCAAGACACTAAATTAAACAGTTTTTCAATCGCCAGTATATCTAGTTTTGCATTAATAACGTTCCAGTTAACTATATCTAACCTCATAATTAGCTAACAAGAATCATATATAATTTCTTATTGGAAACATAACCTCAAAATGTACTCAACTTGTTTTTCATTTTAAAATCACAACCATAGAAACAACTACCTATAATGTGAAGATGATTAAATACAGCAGTATTATTAGGTAATTTAGTATGATTTATCATTACATACAACCGAAAACCCAAAAAAATACTCTTGATTTACATTCTACACTTACCTTCCGACTCTGATTTTGACTCCCTTTTTGTCATGTTGTGTGATGTATAAACATGAAACACTACATGAAAATGTATTTATACACTGTTTGAGATCAAATAAATTAATAAAAGTCGCAAAAATAACAAAAACACAGCACACAAAGTTTATTTACAACTTTGACATTGACAAATGACAATAGATTTTATAAAGTTGTCCATCTGTAACTGGTTTTATGATTGCGTTTCGATTTGTACCATTGCGGTAGATTTTAGTCTTCGAATTTTAGTTTACCACTAGAACTTTTAGATTTTTCCGTAGAATTGTTACATAGATATATATATTTTATTTAAATGATCTTTTTCAAATGAAAATAGTTACTTTGGTTTTAATAATTAACTTAGTTATAGTTTTGAAAATGCGTTTAGTTATGAATTAAGTTAGCATTAAGTTATTATTATTTCTAAGTTGTCCCTACTGCATTTCTGCCAAATTTATTTAAAAAAAAAAAGAGTTCATGTCTTGTCTTGTTGAACTTTACTTTGCGTTGATTTTGAAATAAATTGAAGAATTTTAGAAGGTAGCCAAAAACGATTTAATTATTCGAACCAATTAGTTTTAACTCCACGTTTTCATTGTTTCAGATTTATCCAAGAATGCCAGAACTAGAGAGGCTCGTATTGTAGTTATATATTTTTTTTTCTATTTCTTTTCGCAAATAAAAATCAAACACAATGTCTAACGCTGTAGAGAACGGAGTCAACGATGAGATTCGGTAAGCACATTTCAAATTATAGTGATCGAAATACTGTAGATATTATAAATAATCCTCAGCGACTGTGGCAAGTGCGTATTGCTCGAATGGTAAACTTCGGTGGGAGTGTGTTCAGTGCCTGCTACGGTACAAAAAACAAGTACTAAACAACGAAAAAATTAATTGAGTATCTTTCAAATTAGTTTCCATAATACAAGCTTTACTAAGCGTCAAGGACTAGATGGTACTCTGTGAAAAGAAAACAATACTACTTAATTTACCTTACTTACTTAACAATTTTTTTGGAAAAAACCTTACTATTTGTTTTGTACAGTCAAAAGAGAAAAATGCAATTAATTTTGCTCTTGTAATTTTCAGGGGAACAACATACTACTTCCCCAAACGAGGGTCAACTGCAACCCTACGACAAAGGATATTACTGTTCTTATCCATTTATTGGAAGGCCCTGCTTGTTGTCTTCACACCAGTCCTTCTACTACCGATACCAATTCTTTACCAAGGAGCTGTAAGTACTGTTTTAACCTTTGTACCAACTCAGTAGCTAGGTCAGTGCCTCCATTGACGAAGGTTTAAGTCGTTGGGCGAGATAACTCCAGAGTTTTGGCATGGCAATCGTGCCCTAATCACACACACCCAACAACATAAATCTTAGTGAATCAAGGCACAGCAATGGTAATATAATATGCCTGATGATTTCTCTTGGCCAATATCGGCCACAGTGACTATTTCTGGCTACCTATGTATGTGATGACAGTCTTCGGTGATCAGTAGCTTGTAGTAGATCAGTAGCATCCTATAAATAATAGTAAATGCTGCACAGTACATTAGAAAAAATGTAATTTACTGAGTATCTTGACATGTCACTACACGCTACCGACTCCAGACAACTCTGAAATCACACAATTACACTTAAATTACAGTCATGTTTGCTTCACACAGTTACACCCAGTAATTTGTGCGTATTAGGTTTTAATAGTTTTGTAATTATGGGACTCTGCAATAAAAGATGTTAATTTTTCAAGGAATCATCAATTATTTCTTATTCACAGCGTTTCAGATGCATGTATGTAGTCTTAATAATGGCAGTCTACTGGGTATTAGAACTCCTGCCATTACCAGTCACCTCAATGCTACCCATCATTCTCTTCCCGACCATGGGCATCCTGGACTCAGATAAGACATGTGCAGCCTACATGAAGGAGACAAACATCATGTTCATGGGTGGGCTGATGATTGCAGCTGGAGTGCAACATTCTAAACTGCCTAAGAGAGTGGCTTTATGGACTGTGCAGGTTGTTGGCTGTTCACATAGGAGGTGGGTACTTAAATATTAACTCATTTTTAACCAACTCCAGAAAGGAGAAGGTTCTTAATTCGATTTTTTTCTTTTTTTATGACTGTGCAGTCATAACTTGTTTATCATCTATTTATCTAATATATAAAAATAAGTCGGGTTTTCCTTCCTGACGCTATAACTCCAGAACGCACGGTTTTGCATTCGTTGGAAAGGTCTCGGGCTCCGTGAGGTTTATAGCAAACAAAATTCAGGAAAATCTGGTGGCGAAACGGAGTTCGCCGGGTTTGCTAGTCATCTATCTTCTATATATATAAAAGAAAGTCGTGTTTGTTACAACACTTATAACTCGAGAACGGCTGGACCGATTGCGATGAAACTCTGTATCTGGATAGCTGGAGACCTCGATTAACACATAGGCTACTTTTTATCCCAATATGCCCTCGGGATCGGGACTTACGCGGGTGAAACCGCGGGGCGCAGCTAGTAGATGTATAAATTCAAATTCCTGAATGACTTATCAATATATCAACACACAGCGAAAGACAATGGTCGTAGGCATCGGCTTACTCATATGTGGTCAAAATCATTAGAATGTGTGCCTTCGGAACGCGCTTTCCACATCGCCACGCCTTCCTGCGTCTTCCTCTCTCACATTAGTTTCTTGTGTCACCAGAAGAAGACAACAGACTCACTGCGTTTTATTTATATGTAGCAAAGGAAGAAAGAAAAATATATATTATTTAAGCACATGACGTTATAAAAGAGGAAGACAATGGTCAACAGACAATAAATAGAAATAAGAAAAACCATATTACGCATTCCGCTGTGTATACTGTGCCGCTAACTAGCATCTCGCTTAGCATTAGCTGTAACTGCATGATGCAGCTAGACGCAAAATAGGCGCTCAGACGTCGACTTGCGGAAAACAGCCCGACAACAAATACAATGATGAAACTACAGTGCTGGTCTTCCAGCAGCACCTATGGCATTTCTTAAGATATTTAAGGATAAATGTTTCTCTTCAATTTCAGGCTAAACTTCGGACTGACATTCGTGACAATGTTCATATCCATGTGGGTATCAAACGCGGCTGCCACCACCATGATGGTTCCTATTGTGGAAGCCATATTGGAAGTTTTAGAAGCTGTAAGTTTATTTACCATTTAATTGTACTTAGCCACATCTTTTTAATACAGGAAAATGCACACAACGCCATCTAGTCCCAAGCTAAGCAACTTTTGACGTCTTATACACTGTACTGCACTCACAAAAAACTGTCATGTTATTGAAATGGTAAACATAGCAACGTATTAAAGTATGCAAAATGGTAATGTCAACGATACAAAATAGTTTAATACATTGTTTTTTTCATCAATGTTTTCTTATGGTGGCGTTATCACGTAAGTACAAGTGATAGGTCAGCATTTGAACACTGTCACATCTGCCTGATGGTAGGTAACGATGCGGTCTAAGATGTAGCACGCGCGTCTTTACTCTTGACTTGAAGACCCGTAAATTGTACACGCCAGCAAAGACGCAGGCAACTGATTCCATTCCCTTGCTATGTGAATAACTAATGACAAAGCTAGTGCTGGTGCCTGGGATTTCCATCATGAATTGGTGTAGTATATCAGTGTCCTGCTGAGTAGACTTTTGTTATGGTGATCAGACAATAAAAAGAATACTACTAAGTAATATAATTTTGTAATTTTTGTTAAATTAAAGTCTGCGCTATATTTAATCTTTCTAGGTCTAAATCGCGTATTTTTTTTCTTTATTTATCTCGACGTTTCGATAGACGGTTCAGCCGTCTGAAAGTTACAGGGATAAAAGGCGAGGGTTTTTTAAATTCTAAATATTTTTTTATTTCCACAGCAAGGACTCGGTGAAGTGTACTTGAATAGAAAGAAAACTGCACCGGCTGAGAATGGTAAAGAAGTAGCTAAACCGGCTCCCAAGACTGGAGATGAAGAGTAAGTCATACATAGGGACAAGCAGCGCGAAGCGACTGTGTTTTCTACAATTTAGTGACTAGCTGCGCCCCGCGGATTTAACCGCTTTACTGTCACTTAAAAAATGATATTAATTTCCTACCAACACAGAATACTATAGTTACTAATAGAGGCTTTTTTACCCCTTTAGAGGACGAATTTTCCAAAAACGTCCCCAAAGGGCTACGTCCTAAAAGGATCCCTCATGCGAAGTTTCACACTTCTTTGTAGTTTCAGAGATTTCTTGATGAGTATTTTTCTTTAAACAGGTCTGATAAAGTTTTGTAGTTCTTAGTAACTATTACGTATTCTGTATTTGTTGGAAATCTTTATCACTTTTTAAATAGACACAGGGGGAGGGGCGCAGCTTGTAAATAAAATTATAGAATTATGTTAATAACTACCTTTGAGTTTAGCTAACGGGTTTCCACCCGCGTAAGTCCCGATCCTGTGGGAATATCGGGATATAAAGTAGCCTATATTACTCCCAATAATTCAATGTATCCCCATACCAATCTTTATCTAAAGTGGTCCAGTAGTTTCGGAGCCTATTCATTACAAACAAACAAAAAATACTGATCCTACTATCCTATCCTACTAATATTATAAATGTGAAAGTTTGTGTGTGTGTGTGTGTTTGTTACTCCTTCACGCTAAAACAACTGAACCAATTGCAATGAAATTCGGATAGCTAGGATTAACATATAGGCTACTTTTTATCCCGATATTTCCACAGAATCGAGACTTACGCGGGTGAAACTGCGGGGCGCAGCTAGTAGATTGATAAAGTGTGGTGTTTCGTTTGTTTCAGCACGTTGCAACCGTCAAATATAACAATATGCTACTACCTGAGCATCGCATACGCATCGACTCTGGGAGGATGTTGTACTCTCGTCGGTACCGCCACTAATTCCGCTTTCAAAGGAATATTTGATGGGTAAGTTGTTTTAAAATTAGTACCTGGATGACTGAGCTTTGCTCGGTATTTTTTTTTTACTTAGTCTAACCTCAAAGCAAACACTCATTGACTTCATGTTACTTAACAACGCCATCTGCTGGAATAAATTTATTGCTCAAAAAAATAGTATTAGTAGTTCGCCAATAGATGTCAGGAAGAGTCATAATTTTCAGATAAAAAAAAAAGTAAGTTTCGATAAATACGAATAAAATGAGATCGATCGAAAATAGTTGGAGCCGATTCCGAGATTCCAATTATATATATATACAAGAATTGCTCATTTAAAGATATAAGATATGTACAGTCGGCAGCAGAATTGCAAACCCAGAGCGGTGTTGGCTTATTGATAGATACCTCGACTTTCATTCTGAAGGTCATGGGTTCGAATCCCGGCCGACCGTGCACCAATGTATTTTTCTTAAGAAAAATGTATGTGCGCTAATTGACATTGCTCTTACGGTGAAGGAAAACATCGTGATGAAACCCGCGGCTTAGTTGGCTCCAGAGGTATTGACAAGTTCTCTCCTCTGGACATGGTCGACTAAGCTGAGAGGGTGCTGGGCAAGCCTACTCCATCCTCACGCAAAAAAGGACCCAATTAAAAAGAGTCTAATTGCGGCAAACGGCCCGTATACAAGTACAAGAATTGCAGACCCATTGTAGTTCTAAAATTACTATTATTTGGAATGTTTTCATACTAATATTGTTTGTTTAATAAATTTAAAGACTTTAACCTTCAACTCAAAGACCTTAGATTCTTGTTTGAATTGAAAAGATTCAAATAATAGTAGTAGCAAATAATAATCGCAATAAAATCCGTTGCATAGTTTTAAAGATCTAAGCATACATAGGGATAGACAACGGGAAGTGACTTTGTTTTATACTACATAATGATTCACGACATATTATGTACAAAAATAAAAAAACATTATAGGATGGTTACAAAAAAAGGTAACTCAAAAAACAGAATAGATACTAAGTATCTGAGAAGTCTTGATTTTTGTGTGTATATTTCCAGTGAATTCCCCGAGTACGGTCAATCAGTGAATTTCTTCTGGTTCATGGCGTACTCAATGCCTACGATGATCATCATGCAGCTGCTGGTCTGGTTCGCTCTCCAGGTCACATTCATGGGCATGTTCAGGTATAATATATCTACTTATTCTCCTTCTTCTCCTCCTCCTTCTTCTCTGTTTCCTTCTTCGTCGTCTTCTCCTTCTTCTTTCGTGGTAATGGCTTATTTTAGGTTTTTGATTAGAGAAAATTATTGGGTGTCGAGCAATCAGTTAAAAAATGCTAGTGATACCACGGGGCGCAGTTTTGTATCATACAATTCAATCCTGGCCTATGTTTGTGAGTTCTGTTTCTTGTAATTACAATGCAAAATTATTAGTATTCCTAAATTATTAATGTATAGAGTCAATATTATTCCATTTAAATTGTCTAATAATTATTGAAATTATGTGTTGTGTGACACTTGTGGTTTATAGCTATAGGCGGAGTCTTATTCCTTTTTGTAACTACACTATCTATTTCTATATGTTAAGAGGAAAGGGTACCGGGGGCTCTCTCCATACAAACGTAGTCCCTGGATAATGACACTAAACTTACAATTGCCATGACCATGGCCCCCAATGTTTTGTTTTTTAAATCTTAATTTCTATGATAATTATAAAATGAAAAAAACCAAAATATAGAGGCAGAGTCATGGCAGTTATTGGTTTTATGGCACATAAATATTTGTGCTAGAGTCATTATCCAGGGAGGAAACAGTCGACTACGTTTGTGTAGAGAGAGCGCCGGTACCTTTTCACCTTAAAGTTTGGTTACCAATAAACTTGTTTCTTTCTTTCATACAAATAATCGTTGTATTAGAAAACTTGAACCAAACCAAAACTCAATTCACTAATTGTTCAACTAACAAAATAATATCTATGTGACCAGTAAAATTTCTATATTAAAATTTCAGGCCGAAAAGCGAGGCAGCACGTAAAGTGAACCTCGCATCATCAGGCTCAAGCAACACCATGAAAGTCATCAGGGAACAGTACAGGGGCCTTGGACCGGCCAGCTTCCATGAAAAGGTGACATACTACTTCTTACTTGACGACCCCGTTGTCACAATGGTCACCATGCCGGACTGCCAAACACAGGATTTCGGGTTCGATTCCCGCCTCAGACATGTATTTATGCTTAGATATTTGTCTGTGGGCTGGTTGTTTCTATGTATTATAAGTATATATTTACAAAAGAAAAGTATATAAGTAGTATATCCGTTGCCTAGCACCCATAACACAAGTGTAGTTACTAGCTTGGGGCTAGATGGCGATGTGAGGAATGTCCTGCAATATTTATTATTATTATTAATTACTTACTCTACTCAGTCACTGAAATCATTACTGTCATTTAGACTACAATCCGAAATTGAAATAAAGCCGTGCGCATGCGCCGTAGGCATCTTTATCCCGCGGGAGTTAGGGGATCAAAAGTATATTGACTCCATCCCGTAAACTACCACTAAGCTGATTGTCATCCAAATCGGTTTAGTCGTTTGACGGTAAGTCCCGATCCCGTGAGAATTCCGGGATAAACTGGATCCACTGGTTTCGGACAATGTCACAAACTTTACCTCTTTTTAATATTAGTATAGATGGGTCTGTGCCTTAAATAAATAAATAATAAAATGAATATGTTCCAGGCTTCAGGGATGCTGTTCATCCTCGCCGTGTTCCTGTACATCTTCAGGAAACCTGGCTTCATGCCGGGCTGGGCTGGTGCACTTAGTTCAATGTAAGTTGCATTTTATTTATATACTACTAGCAGTCCCGGCAAACGTTGTTTTGCCATTTGAAAAAAAAAAACCTAGCGAATCATCATCGTCCACTGCTGGACATAGGCCTCCCCCATATGACGCTACAAACATCGGTCCTGTCCCCTTAGACAAGATTGCTTTCTATTAGCAATGTCGCCAATCGACAAAATAATAAAAAAATTGATTATTTTTGTATAAAATTGACATAAACCAACGAAAAGTCACGTAGTCTTGCGTTAGAGAAAAAAAGGATAGTTAAGTATCATCGTATGCCAATTTTACACAATGATTTATGTCAATTTCATTCAATAGACGCCAAAAAAAAAATACCCCCACCCAGAAATTAAATAAAAAACTAAACAACACAAATCTATACTAATATTATAAAGTTGAAGAGTTTGTTTGTTTGTTTGAACGCGCTAATCTCAGGAACTACTGGTTCGAATTGAAAAAATCTTTTTGTGTTGGATAGTCCATTTATCGAGGAAGGCTATAGGCTACTTTTTATCCCCAAATTCTCACGGGATCTGGAGTTACGGGGGTGAAACCGCGGAGCGCTGCTAGTAAATAATAAAATTAGTATAAAATTAAATTAATTAAAAATCAACCTAGGCCTTAACATTAAAACAAGAGGAAGCCCTTGGCTACACCCTCCCGAGGCATTGTCCCCAAAATGCTGGCAGTATTCCCTCGCTGAATAGCAATACTGAGTCGCTGGGACAAAAAGCCGCCAGCTCTAGGATCGCCAGTAGCCTCGACAAGGCGCGCCGACATCTCCCTCAAAAAGGTCCTAGCACTGTGGCGACACTTCACATCGCCACCAACAGATGGCGCCACTAAGTCGATCGGAGATCCTAGATCGCGCAAGCGAAGTGTTTCTGAAGATTAGCTCAAATACAAGTTCCAACGAAACATCGTTAGGCCGCGGCCTACCGGGTATAACACCTGCCCGGTGGAAGATCTTCCCTTTGGAGGTACACACCACCTCGTACCTCCAAAGCACTATGTCATTCAATTAAATCTATCGATTGGCGACATCGCTAATGGGGGCTGAGCCGCCTTCATCAACCGACTACCTAACGAATATACACAAAATTTCATACAATTCGGTTCAGCCGTTTAGGTGGAGTTTGGCAATTAACGTTTCGACACGAGAATTATATATAGGGATTTTTCAACAAGATGCCCTTGTTCTAGCCGAATGAAACTTTCAGGGTTTATTCTTCATGAAAGCCAATAGTTTAAACCAAACAAAGAAAACATTTAGTTTAAGTATTTCAATTCAAAACACTAGAATTTGAAAAAAAAAAAAACATTTTGTTTTATTTGGAGTTTTATAAATCTAAGGCTCTGATTGGCAACCGTTGATCTACCGCCCTTTGTTACACTGTGTATATTTCATCAACTGGCAGACACAGATGGCGCCATATTAAAAATGTATGAAGGTATTTTTGTCTGCCAGGTGAGAGGTTCAAGATATAGATAGGCATATAAAACTCCGCTCCGCGGTTTCACTCGCGTAACTCACGATCCTGTGGGAATATCATAATATAAAATAGCCTATAGCCTTTCTCGACAAGTGGACTATCCAACACAAAAATATTTTTTCAATTCGAACCAGTAGTTTCTGAGATAAAGAAACAAACAAACTCTTCAGCTTTATAATATTAGTATAGATTCCCACGGGATGGGGACTTACGCGGGTGAAACCGCGGTGCATAGCTAGTATATCATTAATTATGTATGTTCATTGCAGACCAGTGAAAGACGGCGTGACTTCGATGTTTATAGTGGTACTCATGTTTATTCTACCGATGTCACTTGACTTCTTGAAGTTCTTCTCTGCTAGTGCCTCGTGTAAGTATATCATAAGCAACCTGTATGACGTAGAAGGTTGTGGCCTCAATTCCTGCCATCTAATTAATATTTTTATGTAGTACTAGCTTTTGCCCGCGACTTCGTCCGCGTAGAAGTCGAAAATAGACCAAATAATCACGTTGTTCCATACAAACTTTGCCCCCCTTTTTCACCCCCTTAGGGGTAGAATTTCGGAAAATCCTTTCTTATCGGATGCCTACGTCATACAAAGAACACACACTCCAAGTTTCAGGTCTCTACGATCAGCGGTTTAGGCTGGGCGTTGATCCGTCAGTCAGTCAGTCAGTCAGTAGTTCAGGACAAAGCATTTTATATGTATAGATTTGTTTCTGGTATGGGTTTATCAAAGTCAATGTCAAAATGTTTTATTCACACATCACTTAGAAGCGTCACTCTTATAAAATTCCTATTATTGGTAATTATAGCAAGCCGAGGGCGACTTCTGTGCACCTAAACAAACAACTTTTGTTCTACGTCTTGGAAATTCGAAATTTTCGGAATTTTCTGATGTTTATGTTAATTCGAAAATCAACTCGTTTGCTTAATTTTCACGTTTTTCTATGTAAATAATATTCTTTATTATTCACGTTTTGTTATACAATTTGTTTCAGCGAAGGGGTATTAATACAAAAGGGGGTTGTCCTAGACGTCTAGGCGAACAACTTTTGGAAATTCGAACATTTAGTTCGAAGTGTTTGTATATAACAGGTGATTTTCAAGTAAAAATTTCCTCAGAATTATCGAAAAAAAGTTCGAATTTCCAAAAGTTGTAGAACAAAAGTTGTTCAGCTAGACGTCTAGAACAATCCTCTTTCGTATTAAAACCCCTTCGCTGAAACACATTGTTTATAAAGATTTAATTATGTAAAATGTTTTCAGACGAAGAGTTGTCAGCGATGCGAGCTTCCCCCAGCATTGTTACTTGGAAGATATTGAAGGAGAAGATACCTTGGGGACTATTATTCTTGCTTGGTAAGACACTTTTACACACACAAAAACATATATTAAAGTGTTGCAAAAACACTGTAATCACACTATGCTACTTGTTGCCAAAACATTACAAAAAAAAACTTTAAACTCTGGGTAAACTGGGAGGTAATTTTTTTTAATTTTTCCCTTTTTTTTTTTTGGGTAACCCTTCATGTACCAATGAGTTATTTATAAATTTATTTTCGTTTTTTTTTCAACCCAGGTGGCGGTTTCGCCTTAGCTGCAGGTAGTAAGGAAACCAAACTCTCCGAGATGATAGGAACATCCCTAATAGGGCTACAAGGTCTCAACCACGCACTAGTGTTGTTCGTAGTAGTCGTCGTCACACAGTTCATCACAGAGTTCACGTCTAACGTCGCTATTGCTAATCTTATACTGCCCGTGCTGGCTAATATGGTGAGTGGTTTATATTTGTTAAGTCTGCCGTGATAGGATTTTGCAATAGGTCTGTCTGCCAGGATAGGATTTAGCCACTGGCATGTCTAGCATGATAGAATCTAGCCACGGGCCTGTCTGCCACTACAGGATCTTGATACGGGTCTAACTGCCATGATAGGATCTTGCCACGGTTCTATCTGCCATGATAAGATCTTGCCATAGGTCTATCTGCCATGATAGGATCTTGCCACGGTTCTATCTGCCAATATAGGATCTGCCACGGACCTGTCTGCCATTAAAGGATCTTGCCAAAGACCTGCTATGATAAGATCTTGGCACGAGTCTGTCTATTCTTACCGCAATGACAAATGACATATTTTCACCGGAGTCTCGCTTAAGGTCAAATCAAAATGATTTGATGTCCTTATAAATAAATAAATCATTTATTGAACAACAACATGATTTATAATCTATACATATAAAATGCTTTGTCCTGAATGACTGACTGACGGATCAATGCACAGCCTAAACTACTGATCGTAGAGCCCTGAAACATGGAGGGTGTGTTATTGGTATGACGTAGGTATACGATAAGAAAGGATTTTGGAAAATTCAAATCCTATGCGGACGAAGTCGCGGGCAAAAGCTAGTACTATATAAATTATGTATTCACACCTTTCCCAGGCTCGAGCTCTGGAAATGGACCCACGTTACCTGATGATACCAGCAACCCTCGCCTGCTCCATGGCGTTCCACATGCCTGTCGGTACGCCGCCCAATGCGATAGTAGCTGGCGTCTCACACATACCCACTTCTAAAATGGTAAGAAAGTCAAAATTCTTCACTTGCTACCATAAAATCATATTGAAACGTTTTAAAGACTAAGTTAGGATGCGTGCTTTCGAAACGCGCCAACCAATGAGAAGAAGGCACAAGAAACTCATGGGATTTTTAAAGAAACTGATAAAGTTTTTAACCCCCGACGCAATAACGACGGGGTGTTATAAGTTAGACGTGTCTCTCTGTGTGTGTGTCTGTCTGTGGCATCGTAGCTCCCGAACGGATTAACCGACTTTGATTTAGTTTTTTTTGTCTGAAAGGTGAATTAGTCGGGAGTGTTTTTAGCTATGTTTTTGATATATGCAAAGTCCTGCCTTTTACAACGCACAGCTCAAACCAACCAATGGACGGATCGGCTTAAGATTTGGCATGTGTGTTTGATAGTAGTTCACGCAAAAACTGCTGAAACGATTGCGATGAAAATTGGTATGTAGATAGCTGGAAACTTGAATTAAAAGTAGGCTATAACACTCCCAATGAATCAATGTATCCTCATGTCAAGTTTCATCAAAATTGTCCAGTTGTTTCGGAGCCTATTCAATGCAAACAAACAGTCAAATCTTTCTAATCACTCTAGATATAAAATTCTCGTGTCGCAGTGTTTGTTACCTATATACACCTATACGGCTGAACCGATTTGTATGAAATTTTTGTAAGGTCTGAGAATCGACCATTAATTTTTTTTTAAATGGCAAAACAACTTTTGCTGGGTAGCTAATATTAGTATATATTCCCTTTCCCTAGAGGTCTGTCGGCAGAAAACTCCTCACAGGGTTAGACTTACCTTAGTAATAACTTTATAATGTAATCTTTTTTTTTGTATTTTCCTTGTGTACTGAATTTATTAAATAAATAAATAAATATATATTTATATAGACATGTATTTATGCTTAGATATTTGTCTGTGGTATGGTTGTTTCTATGTATTATAAGTATATATTAACAAAAGAAAAGTAGATAAGTAGTATATTCGTTGTCTAGCACCCATAACACAAGTCTAGTACTTATCTTGGGGCTAGATGGCGATGTGTGGAATGTCCTGCAATATTTATTTATTTATCCCGATATTCCCAAGAGAGCGGCTTTGTTAACTGACTTTTTTTTATCATTTCAGGCAATCGGCGGTATTGGCCCTAAAATCATTACGACCCTCCTAGTTTGGGGCTCTTACCCTACATGGGGCTCAATTATTTTTCCACCCCTCATTTCTTCGACCAGCGCTCTGTCCGACGCTCTAAACCAGACCGAATCTTTAATAAATGGTACCCTACCCTTAGTAAACGGTACCCTACCCTTAATAAATGTTACCCTACCCTTAATAAATGTTACCCTACCCTTAATAAATGGTACCCTATCTAATGTAAGTTGAGGTGCTTTCAGTTGTAATGACTTTTAATAAGATTTGGATGAATTTTGTGGTATTCAGAAAAAAATAATTCTTGGAGTAATAAAAAATTCTCTCTTATAGACGCTAGAAAATATTTCTTTTTTAGTTTTAGTAAAAAAAACTGAAAGCAGTATTGTTAATTTAAAATCAATATACTGCTTCTTATTTTCAAAAATATTTAATAAAAACAAGAAATTAATTCTTACTCTTAAGAGGAAAGGTACCCAGTCGCTTATCCATACAAACGTAGTCGACTGTTTCCTCCCTGGATAATGACAGTAGAGGCGTGGTCATTGGTCCCAACGGACAAATCGCCGATGGAGTCACAGAAGTCCTGCGCATGCATACCTGTACTCCGTCGGACCTCGACTGTTGGCGGAACACCGATGGGTTTTAGTGGGTAAGCCTCCGGCCGCCTACCATCCTCAGGCTGAAGGCAGCCCCACATAACATAGCCTTCTTCCCCTCAGGGCAGCGGGAGAATGCATTTTCCCATCGATAAAAAAATGGGGCATGGTCATGGGAGTTATAGGTTTTATGTCACAAAAATTTTCGCTCTAGCGCTAAGGGTCGCTTCTTCATACCAACTACGTTTGTATGGAGAAGCGACCGGGGGTACCTTTCCTCTTAATTTAAAATAAAATTTTCGTAAGTAGATAATACTTATTTTCAAGAACATTTACTAATACCAAGAAATTATTTTCTAGCGAGGATTATTTTTGTTCAAGGAACCTTTTTTTCTGTGTAATTGAGCAGGAAATGCATTTTGTTACCCTGTTTGGTGATTAGTAGATTTTATTGATATTTTAAAATCTTTTTGTTTGTGATGTTAAAAACTCTTGTTCTTACTTCATGTTTTATTTGGATTGAGAATTAAATTTACATACAACAAACAATTTTTGTTCTACGACGTTTGAAAATTCGAAAAAAAATGTACATTTTGAGGTTATAAAAGTACGAAACACAACTGATTTTTTAAAAACACAGGTAATTTAGACTAAGAACAGTAGATAAAACTTAAAACATGAGTAAAATTTTAAGGTTATTGACCTCTCCGTGTAAGGAACAGCTGATTTTCAGGTAAACCTAACCTCCAAATTTTAAAAAAAAATGATCGAATTTCCAAAGGTCGTAAAACAAAAGTCGCACAAAAGTAGACCTCAGGCTTGCTAGTATAATTATCAATAGCTGTGTATATAAGTTAGCAAAATAGCATTTCCACGCTTGTAATTTTGAATGATTGCAAAAAAAATCTTAGGGAGGAAAAAATTGTATCATTATTTTAAAATCCTAATATTATAAATGTGAAAGTTTGTGTCTTTGTTTCATCCTCTTTCACGCAAAAACTACTAAAGCGATTGTGATGAGACTCTGTACTTAGATAGCTGGAAACCTGGACTAACTTATAGGCTACTTTTTTTACACCTACGCGGGTGAAACCGTGTGGCGCAGCTAGTTACAAACTCGAATAATTTACAAAATAATTATATAAAGTTATATTTTCCTCCCTCCTAAGTTATTATACAAATAACTTTAGTCCGTACGGACGTTGTGATATTGAAAAACAAATATTGTATTTTTATAAGCGTTTATAGAGGTGAAGTTTTAGAGGTAGGGCGATAATGATAACTTTGCGCCCTGGTGGACCAAAAAGTCCGCAATAATTTTATAATTTAATTAAATAATTTTATGTATAAAAAAATAGCTAAAATTAGGTATATTTGTTTGGTTTATTCGGTTCTGAAAAAGGTTTAAAATAAAATATAAAACTTATATATTTTTACTATGTATACATACCGTACCTATGCATTTTATTAAAACTGCATTTAGTAAGAAAAATCACTTTTTTTCTTTCGATTGTTCGTGTGTTTGTTACGTCTACTGAACCGATTGCGATGAAACTTGGCATGTAGATAGCTGGAATCTTGGAATAACATAAGGGAAATTCTGATCCTGAAATTCCTGTGGGATCGGGACTTACGAGGGTGAAACCGCAGGGTGTAGCTAGTAGGCATATAATATATTTTTTAACTAACTTTAGTAGCTTTCAAACAAATTAAATGTTTTAGAACAGACAACGAACAATCGATCGAACTTAAAGGTTCCGTTTTTTCTCTTTGGGTACGGAACCCTAAAACCAAAACAATGTACAGACAGAATAAAAAATAAAAAATACGCATTTTAAATAATATATTTTTGTATGTAATATATTTAAAAACGATTTTTTATAATATGATATTGTAATTTATATTGTTCCTAAGTAGATGAATTTGATATTTTCATCATAAAATGTGATAAAATATTCAAAAATTAATTTATTTTCTTTGACTTAAAGATTTTCCTAATCATGCTGTTGTCGGTGCCAAGTTTTATATTAAATTTTGTCTGCTTTATCTGCATGGTTTGGAAAATTACTTGCGAAAAACACTCACAATCGTACTCATAAATGCAGCTTAGCTGGTGATTAGTTGTGGGTAAATATCGCTCAAAAGCAAAACTAACAAATTGAGTTGAAATTTCACTCTATTACCTGTGAAACAAAGACGCTTGATAAATAATTATTTAATAATGATCAGCTAAGCAGCGTTTATGAGTGCCGAAGTTATTCTTAAAGGTACTTAACTAATATGTTATATGAAATCTCGGTTGAGGAAATCTCTCAATACTCTAGTGCATTTGTACAGTTAGCATAAAAATGTGTTTCTTTTATCTATACTTATATTATAAAGCTGAAGAGTTTGTTTGTTTGTTTGAACGCGCTAATCTCAGAAACCACTGGTTCGAATTGAAAAAATATTTTTGTGTTGGATTGTCCATTTATCGAGGAAGGCTATAGGCTACTTTTCATTTTGATATTTCCACGGGATCGGAAGTTACAAAGCTGAAGAGTTTGTTTGTTTGAACGCGCTAATCTCAAGAACTACTGGTTTGAATTGAAAAAATATTTTTGTATTGGATAGTCCATTTGTCGGGGAAGGCTATAGTCTACTTTATAATTCGATGTTCCCACGGGATCGGGAGCTACGCGAATGGAACCGCAGAGTGCAGCTAGTTAATAAAAAAATCGAAAACCGATGCAATTTGCAACATTTAAATTAAAACTAGAATTTTAAAGTCCTGATTGACTGACTGATGTATCAATGCACAGCTGAAACTAATGGACAGATCAAGCTGTTTGGCTAACAGAAAGCTAACTATGACGTAGGCATCCACTAAAAAAGACTTTTGGAAAATGAACTCCTACGTGGACAAAGTCGCGGGTGGCAACTAGTTTGTTTATAAACAAGAGATTTAAGGCCGAACATACATAAAAAATATACACAATCAAATTGAGTATATTTTTTATGAGTACCTCTTTTATTTACAGTTAAAAATTTAATAAATTTGAAAGCGTTTTTATGCTGATTGTTCAATCAGGCAACAAAAGTGCAGACCTGCCATAGAGCTCCAAAACTGCTATTATTAGAATGGTTTCAACTCAAGCAAGATTAAGGTAAGGTCTTTGCTCGAGTTCAAGTTTAAAGTATTTCAATTCATTAATTTATTAGACAAACATTATTAGAATGAAAACATTACAATAATAGTAATTTTAGAACCTTAGGCGAAGGTTAGACGTTCAGTTTATGTGGTTCGTCAGTATGATAAATACTGATGATCACATTCTATGGATGGACGGAATAAATAGGCAAGGCATGCATGGTAAATACTGCCATCAAAACACTAGCTTACACGATCAGTAAATACCACGGTATTTGATAAATACTGATTAACCACATTATGAATTGAACGTCTAGCCTACGCATTATGGTGTGGTCTGAAATTATGCTGCCAACTGTACTTCCTTAAAAACTTTTTATTACGCACATTTTGAATTTACCATCAATATTCTAGTTTAATGAGTTGGTGTTTTTTTTTAATTTGTGGTTTTTGTTTCGGCTCTACACTACCAAAACGTAGTGCCATAGTTGCCATGTTAAAAATGTATGCTCATTTTTTGTAAATACTATTAATTTAGGTAAATGTTTTATGTTTTTAGAATTATTAATAAATATTTCTTTTAAAATTATTATTGCTGTTTTTTTTATATTGGAACGAAGTTCCTTATAGCGCGTTGCGAAAGGGGGCTAGACGGAAAAAATTAAGACACGTTTTAACGACACTTTTTGATTTTATTACAATTCTTTCACCATGTTTCATCAAAATCGGTCCAATAGTTTCGGAGTATACTCGTTACAAACAAAAAATCTTTCCTCTTTATAATATTAGTGTAGATCTATAGGGAGCGGTGTTGGCCTAGCGGGAGATACCTTAACTTTCTTTCCAAAGACCGTAGGTTCGAAACCCGGCCGCTCGTGCACCAATTTCGTTTTTGTATGTACAATCAGAAGTCTAAAGTCTCTGCCCACCGTAACGTTTACAATCCTGTGCAGCACTATTTGAACATTATAACAACGTAACCTGTGGATCGAACCCACGTCGGTTGGTGTAGCGGGTGGCGGCTTATACCACTCACACAACTAAAGCATAACTAACATGTTGAAAATAATAATCACACTGGGTACTTTTAATTCAAGTATTTATGTTTGTGTGTAACGTCTATTAGAAGGTCGTAAGTCCAATACTTGTTGATAGTATTATTGTAGCAAACTGATCATTTACTTATGACCCATACTGTACAGTTAAGAAAATCAAATTATATTTCTTTCTGTTTAAAATCGTATATTCAGTAAGTGTGTGGTCCAGTCCTGTATCCCCACATCAGTCCAGACAGCAACGGACCACGCTGCAACTGTGAACCATGTCACTATCACGCTGCAGATTGACAGCCCTGTGCCGGATGACATCTGAGGGTATAACATAGAGATACATACAAAGAGGCGTCAGCGCCGTACACTGCCTCATTCCTTCCATTTTAGATGTTATCAAACCAAAAGAATTAGTCGCTTGCTAGTTCTTAGAGGTTAAGGCGCTCCTGCATTTTTAATTAAAAATATACGGAAATAGTACATTACGATATAAGTGTGGTAAATTGATGTTTGCATAGAGGCGGTTTATGACGCGCGAGCGGTAGCGAGCGTGTTAAAGAAGTCAAGATGCAAATATCAATTCCACATATCGTACGACGTTTTTTATCACAGTTGCGAATAAAAGAATAGACTTGAAAAGAAAACAAAATAATAATTAACAAAATATTTGTGATAAGTCTATGTTTACATTTTTTAAGGCAATATTTTTTTGTTAATTATGCTCCGGAAAGGCCAGGCTAAAGACTTTTAACCTATACATCCTCGTGTGACATACAATATTTTTTAGGGTTTTTCTATTTGTTTCTGCGACGGGGGTTAAGAACAAAATACAATGGTAAGGAAAAACAATATATTTAAGTAAAGAAAAAACAAAAAATAAACATAACTCAATTTTTAATCGTTTTCTAAGTCATTATCACATAAAATTTTCGTTCGTTAACCGACTTTAGAGAACCATTTTTGCTAGCTAAAAAACTCTTTGGTACCTACCTTTTTATACATCAAAACAGTATAACCCAGATAAATTAAGAATGTTTCACCTACCTAACATGTAATTAGCAGTAAGATACGTATTTAACTTATCGGGATAACTTTACAGCACTAGGTTGGCAATGTAAAACGCACGCGTGCATAATATGTTGGATTATGAGCCTAAAAGCCGTTGAATAAGATCCACTTTATGAGCAACTGTGATAAAAATTTCCAAAAAATGACAGACTGCACACTTGATAAAGGTCATTGGGGTATAAGCACCTTTTTGACTAACTGGTTCGATTCCCGCCGTAGAACATATATTTGAGCAACGGTCAGAAAAGCTAAATTTTTTTAGTTTTTGAGGATGAAGCTCATAATTATAACCTCAAAGAGTTTGATTATGCTAGTGTTTGGTTAGCTGCTTCGCATGGGTTCCTTTTAGGATGTAGGCGAGCACTAGCACCAATAGACGATCGAACCCGGTGCGGTCCACACCGCGCATTTGGTACGCTTCGTATCATATTTCATTAATGTGCTTGTGTGTAGAGCAGTATGCCGCTCTACACACGATTGAATATGATACGGAGCGTACCAAGTTCGCGGTGCGGACCGCACCGGGTTCGATCGTCTATTAGTGCTTTAAGGATTTTTGGAAATTTGATTTCTAGGGATGAAAAATGGCTGTAAAGGTTGGTAGTGACTTTATTCTATGTTTGTAAATCAAGAGGTAGGTACCTACCTACTGTTCTGCTGTGATTAGGACAGGCCTTTGATAAGGTTTGGCAGGACGGCCTCTTGTTCAAGATCAAGCAATCTCTATCACACTATTTTTAACCTCAGATCAAGGATTTTTACCCCTACCACTTTTAAAGATACACTTACGAAAAGTACCTACTACTAAAGTCCAGTCCGCGCCGCGAATGATGACCTCTGCGGTAAGTGGAAGGGGTATGGCCAGACCTCCATATTTATATGAAACTTGAGTTCCGCGCATACCCCTTTCTATTGACTGTAAACATTATTTACTTTGGACGTGACTATGGTTGCTCCATTTCAAATAATACTTTCAAATAATTGTAATATTGACCTTTGCGAGCGTGATCACATAAAAAAACCCATGACTTTCTTGTGCCTTCTTCTCATTGGTGGGCGCTTCTATGTGGTCTTTGTACAAATGTATTAAGCATCCAAAGAAATAAAATTTGACTTTCGACTTTGCTAACCATTTTAAAAGGTGGTATGTGTACGTAAGCCGCTACCATGGCCAACACTGGAGAGCCCATGGTCAAGTGGAATGGGAACGAGGAGGCCAGCGAAGCCGCCATCATAAGGAAGTGAGGGTTTATGGTGCAGATTACAGCCTATAGAGACATTAAAAGACAATATTAAAGCACGGCAGGATTGTCAGAAAGGGGTTTCATACCGTAAATATTTAAGGGCTCCCATACGACATGGTACGGGACCCTTCGTGCGCAAGTCCGACTCGCACTTGGCCAATTTTTTTTTGTGTAATTAGTTTATAATAACTTAGGCTTCTTTAAAAAATCACAAGTATTAATTTAAAATTATGCCAGTAGTGGTGACGGTAACTTCACTTCACTTAATTTAACACCAAAGGGCTGTCTGCTACTTTGGACAGCGGATCGGCATTTCCAGGAAATGTAGCCTTTAGCTTAAACTTATTAAGATTTTAAGGGTTCACGCCCGTCAGCTAACAAAGCCACCACTCCCGAAAACTTTTTCGCGCCCGTCGGACCCCCTGGACTAGGGGATACGACGGGCGCCAATCAAATAATTTGATCGCTCCTCGAGGATGCCCTGTCCCTGTTCCTTTAGGAGATTCGTTGGGAGTTGAACATGTAATAATTTTTTTCAGTCTCACCGGATCCCCTTGATTTTAGGTATATTATTGTGTAAGTACTTACTAATTTAGCTACATGAGGTAGCAAACAATAAACAACAGTGGAATTAGGCGCGAATTCAGTGAGAATCTTGAAGAATATCGTGATGACAAGCATTAATGCCGGTGAGGGCCAATTCTTGAAGACCAGCAGGAACTGTTCTATTTGATCCGTCATGTGAGACTCTCTCAATGCTTCAAAGATTGTTGCACTGCCTCCTGTAGTATATGGTAAATTTTACTGAAGGATAATCGTTCTACTTGTCATAAATATTCTATTTTTTGTGTTCAAAAAAAATTTACCCATTTACAGCCCCCTTATTTATAATTTTTTTTTAGCGTTCCGTACCTACGCAAAGGATAAATACGGAACCCTATTACTAAGGCTCTACTGTTTCTCTGTCTGCCCAAGGCTGTCTCTCATGAACCGTGATAGATAGACAGTTGAAATTTTCACATATGATGTATTTGTTTTCGGTGTTACAACTAATACTAAAAACAGCATATATTGGTACGGCACCTTTCGTGCGCAAGTCCAACTCGTACTTAAAAATAGATGGTTGTGTATTGAGCGATTGGGAGCCAGCATGTCCTAGTTGTCATCACTGGCGATGTCCATATTGGTGACAACTAGTAGGTACATTTATTTGTAAACTAGCGACACTCCCACTAGCGACATTGCTTAAGAGATAATTGGGATATAAACATTTAAAAAGGCTTATTCCCATCAGTTTCGAGTTTTTGTTTATTTGATCTCCGAATATCCCAGTTAATTGTAAAATATGAAATTACCAACAATAAATAGTACGCTCCAATTGAACCTGTTCTCAACTAATACCCACTTTAGACAAGTCTGGCTTGCAGTCTGAGGTAGTGGATCTCTTCTTTCTAAAACAAAGGTAATACGTAAATGAATAATGAGGTAGTAGGTTGGTATTCCTTATAACTTTCTGGAGATGCGTTTATGCAGAGACCTAACATAGATCCATGTATGGTCGGAATCAGAATTGCCGACCCACCATAGAGCTCCACAACTACTATTATTAGAATGTTTTTAACTCAAGCAAGATTCTAGGTTCTTGCTCGAGTTCAGGTTTAAAGTCTTTCAACCTTTGATTAAAGTTAAATAACGGCCGCTATTTTACTTTAATCAAAGCTTTCAACTCATAAATTTATTAGATAAATATGATCAGAATAAAAACATTCCACCAATAGTAATTTTAGAACTCTACGGTGCGTCTGCAATCTAACTCCTGCCGTACAACTATATAATTATTTATTTGTATATATGTATCTACTTAATAATAGATTAAAGCCTCAAATAAAGGTAGAAAATAGTAGCAAATCATCATCTAATTGGCCCTGTATCATCTTTGAAAGACGTTTCGGACAGCGTCGTGAGTGGCGGCATTTGTTTTCCTGGCTCAAGAAGCTATACAAGAGAGACAGTGACGTCCGCACAGTTGGCAAATATGATAACCACTAGAATAAATAAATATTGCAGGACATTCAACACATCGCCATCCAGCCCCAAGCTAAGTTACTAGACTTGTGTTATGGGTACTAGACAACGGATATACTACTTATATACTTTTATTTTATAAATATATACTTATAATAGATAGAAACAACCAGACCACAGACAAATATCTAAGCATAAATAGGTACTTGTCTGAGGCGGGAATCGAACCCGCAACTGAGCCAACTGGGCCAACTGGGTCGTCAACCACTAGAAGGTGCAGAGTTCTTTGTGCGCTGATGTCTAATAGCATGTCTGGTAGCTAGGTGCTCAACTAAGTGGAGTGCGGAGTGGGGAATCCGTTAGGGGAGCCCACGGGCGTGAACCGGTTACATAAGCAACGACTCCCTCAGTGACAACCTTACGACACCAGTTGTCACGATTCTCGTAGGTAGGTACTAAATATTAGGCATAGTTTGGTGCGAATATTTTAAAATACGCTGTAGAATTAAGTAAACAAATTATACTTACCTGTAACAGAACGGTTTTTGAAGAATTTAAAATAATCCAAGTCTCTTGGTAGAATAAACAGTAGAAACACCAGAAATATGCATGGAGAAGACACGCTGAAGTGGCTGAAAATATATTTATATTATAGGATATTTCCCACAGCGCCATCTATCCCCAAGCTAAGTAACTAGGCTTGTGTTATGATAGCAATACAACGGATAGAACACTTACTTGTACTTATACTTTCTTTCGTAAATATAATTAGAAACATCAAGACCAGAACAAATATTTGTTTTAGACGGGAATTGAACTCGCAACCTACAGCGTCGGTGGCGGGCCACGATTAGAAAGCTATCGAATGATTTTTAGAGAGAATGACACACGGACAGACAGACGGACAAGAGAGTGATCTTATAAGGGTTCCTTTTTTTACCTTTTGAGGTACGGAATCCAAAAAATGGGAAAAACTCTGATTCGCCGGTTTAAAAAATTACGACGAATCCCCTGGCATAGTTTTAAATTAACGGCCGTCTTCCACAATCTAGGGGAGCCGACGGGCGTGAAAAATGACTTGACAGGAAAGTGGGGGATCCGTTAGGGGAGCCAACGGGCGTGAACCGTCGTGGAATATTTATTTATTTTACTAGCTGCGCCCCGCGGTTTCACCCGCGTATGTCCCGATCCCGTGGGAATATCGGTTATTCGATTTTTTCTCGCCTTTTAAACCTTCCCTAGACCTCCACGAACATTTCAAGACTAAGATAAGATAAATCCGTTCAGCCGTTCTCGAGTTTTAGTGAGACTAACGAACAGCAATTCATTTTTATATATAAGACTAGCTGCGCCCCGCGGTTTCACCCGCGTAAGTCCCGATCCCGTAGGAATTGATAGGGTTTCTCGCCTTTTAAACCTTCCCTAGACCTCTACGAACATTTCAAGACTAAGATAAGATAAATCCGTTCAGCCGTTCTCGAGTTTTAGTGAGACTAACGAACAGCAATTCATTTTTATATATAAGACAAGATAAGATAAATCCGTTCAGCCGTTCTCGAGTTTTAGCGAGACTAACGAACAGCAATTGATTTTTATATATAAGATAGATAACGAACAGCAATTCATTTTTATAATATAGATTACAGGTACTGACTTGTGAAAAAATCCATAGTTAATATTATCAATGTGAGCCGAACTGATCGTAGATTGAAGTAGTAATGTTAAAATGATTATGGCGCCAACTGTCTGGAATAATAAATTAAAAAATTAAATAATAATAAGTACCTACCTATTCCATAAAATGAGGTAGATCCGGCGCGCCGCGGATTAACCCGCGTAAGTTCTGATCCCGTGGGAAAATTAAGTAGCCTATGTTACTCAAGTTTTATTTAAATCAGTTATAGATCTTAGTTTATTTAAGGCTCTCTGCAGACGACGCACGTTGACGGTTCAAATTGTAGATGCTTGCACTCAGGTCTCTACGATCAGCGGTTTAGGCTGTGCGTTGATCCGGCAGTAAGTCAGTCATTCAGAACAAAGCATTTTATATGTAAAGTCGTTCAGCAGGCTGATTCACAAACCATCGGAAGGCTACTGAAACGAATAAAACTGAAAAGACAAGGATGACAATATGACAAAAGTCACGGGAGTGAAAGAGCAGCAACATTTTAAGCATAGCTTAAAATTAGCATAGCATAGGCTTTGAGCGCGGCGACCTAGTTTTTTCGTTTCGGTTCCGGCGGTTTGTGAATTAAAGGGCAGGATAAATATCAGGCTGTATGAATTATTATGTATTTACAATTCTATGTATAAAACGAACCCACTCATATACAGTAACTTTGCCCATGCGTTCGTACTGCGTCGTGAGGAGTGTGTTGGTGTATTGCACTTCTTCCTCTGTCATCAATACTTCTTGGTGACGGTTTTGGGTTCTACAATTTAAAAAAAAATGGGTGCGTGCACTTATGAATGAGAAGTTATACGTCCGTTTGTCCGTCCGTCCGTCTGTCCGTCTGTCCATCCATCCGTCTGATATTCATTTTGCGGGCAGCTTCAACCTGTTACTTAAGTGTGATGCGCGTGCATCTTAAAGTTTCTATCTCATCATTTTTCTTGTCGCGCCTAAAGAAGTAGGTATAACTACAAAAACACTTAAAAAAACGTGTAGGCTGCAAGAAAGTTTTTTTGGTAGGCTGTTTTATGGACGTAGCCGTAGTGGAGACGTAAAAACTTCTCGTCGAAAC
Source organism: Idaea straminata (assembly GCA_951213275.1). NCBI lineage: Eukaryota > Metazoa > Arthropoda > Insecta > Lepidoptera > Geometridae > Idaea > Idaea straminata. Next base: position 10,650,998 of record OX577866.1, on the reverse strand, counting down.
TAAAGAGTTCTCATTATAATGCAAGGAGGGTTAGTTAAATAAACTTAAACTGACTAACCTAAACATTCCCAAAAACCAGAAGTTCATCCAGAAATAGAGAAGAGTTTCCATGACGATGCTCCCAGGGAGGTTTAGGAGCATAAACCGCGGGAACTCTACTTTGGGTCCGTTGGGGAACAACCTGGTGGAAATGGGGCAAGAAAAAATTCATCAGTTTTTAGCAGCCTTGTGAAAAAGTTGCATCTAAAAAAATCTATACATTTAAAGTCCTTTGTCCTGAATGACTGACGCATCAATGCACAGCCTAAACCGCTGATCGTAGAGACCTGAAACTTGGAGGGAGTGTTCTTTGTATGACGTAGGCATCCGATAAGAAACGATTTTCCGAAATTCCACCCCTAAGGAGGTAAAAAGGGAGGCAAAGTTTGTATGGGCAATTGCAAGCTTCAAATTTTCGACTTCTACGCGGACGAAGTCGAGGGCAAGAGCTAGTTATGAATAAAATGCTGGCCCGGTTTAATGGAAATGCTAATTTAATCCACGATATCGTTTGCATAATCGATCAATACAGTGGACGACAGGACGCTAAGTCAATATTATATTTAAATCTATGCTCAATAGCTACTCGTTGAACTTGACGAACTGCAGAATGAGGGTTAATTGAAATGCAGAAATCCTAAGCGAATATGGATAAGTCACTATTCCTTCAACGACTTTGACGAGTAATTAGTGGTCAGATTACCTATTCCAGTAAGTAATCAAATACTCTTTTTTTTTTATTTGGATATAAATGGATATTGTAGTTTAATAACCATATTTTTGTTTTTTGTGGTTGAAAACATGATATGAACAACTTCGTTCGATAAAAAAATGTTAGAAAACAGAGAATTATTAGATCGTTTGTCGGGTTTTATTCAAAAATAGTTAACGTTTGTTTCTAAAAATGAATCAAATGATAGGTTTTGACCTCTAGGAACTATATTTGTGGATAATAATGCTAAAATGTTTTGCATATCGATCAAATATAACAGTTAGCACGCAACACGCTACGTTTTTGAGAGCGGGGGCTAAGGTAATGTGAATACCTACACACGGTACTGGAAGAGCGCCTTAATGGATGAAAAGTATTTTATATCAAATAAAATAGGTCAATAAATATATTGCAAATGGGTTGCCTAAAAAATTCAGTCCATTGGCTTATTTAATTTGATATAAAATACTTTTCATCCGTTAAACAGATCGATAAAGGTCGTCCTTAAAGGGATCTCCAACGTGGGTGTTACATTCCGGAGGAGATCTTACAACTGCCTGTTCCAACACTTTATTATTAGAAAGAAAACAACGTACGTTTCGCAGTATATCTTCAATATCTGATTTGTATGGCTTCCCATCAACGTGGCGCTTGCTCCTGTAACATTACATTATATTTTCAAGTTAGAAAGCAATCATTTGATAACTAGGCTACTATTAGTAATGGAAGTATTAATATTTATTTTTTACTTCCGAGCCTTGCATTGCATTTTGTGTTTTGGCACTAGGCCATTTTGTTATGGAAAGGTAATCTTAAAACAGGTTGGTATAATAAGTACAGTATACACATACCTATTAGTGAAGAATAAGCGATGCCCAAGAAATAAAACACTGTCAGGTCCGTTGGTCTAGGGTGCCTAAAAAAATATAATTCTGTTGGATTCTTATTTCTGAGCGCAAGAGAGAGATCAGATCAACCAATCGCAGTGTGCGCTACGCAGTCTCGCTAAGCAACGCGCCGTTATTGGCTGACCAAATCTCGGTCCAGCTAGAAGAAATAAAAATCCAACAACTCACTTTTCTCCGTGTCTATACGATTTCTGTCTCGCTTTACCAATTATTTGATAAATCTCTACTATTCCCATCTGAGAAGTTAACAATTTAGGATTATTTATTTTACATAAGCATACTGCTTTTATAGGTACTTACATACATATAACAATAACTAACTGCAAAGGGCCCCGCATGTGGTGGGAATTGGATTAGTCTAAGCAACGAACATGGAGACACAGATTGAGACTTATTAAATTGTAACAGGATTTTATTTAAATAAATAAATAAATCATTTATTGAACAAAGAAATGGTTTGGAAATGGAACAAAGAATTTGTTTGATTTGTTTTGTATAAGGATATTTTTCTAACCCTTTCAAGCTCAATCAGCACAGCTTTAACCAACGGCATCATAAGCCCACAAGCCAAAATGCTTGACACCCACATCGAAAGGAACGTACACGTGAAAAACAGGAGGAAACTTAATCTGGAAAGGAAGAAAACAAATACAAAAGTTTGCTTAGTTTTGCTATAGTTCTGCTGTATTTTATATACTAGCTGCGCCCCGCGGTTTCACCCCGATCCCGTGGGAATATCAAACTAAAAAGTAGCCTATAGCCTTCCTCGATAAATGGATTATCCAACACAAAAATATTTTTTTAATTCGAACTAGTAGTTCCTGAGATTAGCTCGTTCATACAAACAAACATACAAACAAACTCTTCAAATTACTAAGTCACGTCATAGAATACGGGCCTAAGTGTAGATTCGTTAGACGAGGCAATATGGACCTAAAGTCTTCTGCCTGCTCCATCGAGGTATAAACAGAAAAAAAAATTAATTGGGGCTACCAGCATATGATCAATATTAAGAAATAGTAGAAATAGAAAACATAATTTACTTAAAATGAGAACACCCAAATATGAGGAGGAATTTTATAGCTAATCGCTTGTGAATTTGACTTTCTTCTATAGCAATAATCAACATCATCACTCCGGTACAGTCTAGCAGTGCGTTTCTAATATACACCTGCAAGAATGGTAGAAGTTGTTTTTTGACGTGATAACGTCTAATAAATTGATGGAACACCTGCATTGACACAAAAGTGTCATGTTCCGGTAACATAACGCGTCCCGTTCCCGATATGTGACGTCATGTGTCTGGGTTTGTGTGACGAGTGACGAATAGAAGACTTATAGAAAATAAAAAAATATAAAGGGAAAAAGAAAAAAGGAAAAATATGTAAAAATATTAAGGAATAACAAAAACATCTAAATTTTTCATCGTTTTCTTAAGACGTTATCACGTAAATTATCGTAAACCGACTTTACAGACAACCATTTGCTTTTTTTTATTTTTTTTCCTTGTTTGTGGCTTAGCACATACTACATGCAAGTGTCAAGTATTGTTGTTGGTTAAAATACTCACTTCACCAATAAATCCGTGGCTTACAGAAACCATAACTGACGACATGGCAACAGGCAACAAGCATGTTACGGCTGGATGTACTGCATCGGTAACCCAGAATGTTGCTGTCACCAGAAAAACGTAGAAACATCTGTAAGCCTACGAATGTAACATACTTTTGTCAGTGTGAAAGTTTGTAAGCCAATGTTGGTTTAAATACTCACAACAACTGATAAATCAGTTTTGATGAAATTTGGAAAGTTTGATCCTTGTTTTAAGGAAATGTCAAACCGTGGGTGGTTTGTTCCCAATTCCACAGATTCTCAATTCTACAGATTCCCGTGAGGTAACATCGTTTAGCTCAAGTGATAAATTAATAAAAAAATCTTACTTCGCTGTTCTTGATAAAAGCTACGGGTAGCAAAACTATCGGAGTAATTATTATCACTAAATATCTCCAATACAGTTTACAAAACAGGGAGAAACGGTGTCTTCTAGTTAATATTACTAGATTAGTTTCTCTGAAACATAATATATCATTATTTATTAATTCATTCATTTATTTTTCCTTATTTATTAATTACTAGCTGTGCCCCGCGGTTTCACCTGCGTAAGTCCCGATCCCGTGGGAATATCGAAAAAAATATCCTATGTCCGTCTTATGATTGTAAGCTACCTCCCCACCAATTTTCAGCCAAATCGGTTTAGCCGTTCCCGAGTTATAAATGGTGTAACTAACACGACTTTCTTTATATAGATTATTGAGTTTACTTCTAGTTTTGCAATGATCAACTTAACCGAGATATTTTTACATAAATTGTACTTACGAAGAATCAGACTCTACCATTATATATATAATTTTATTTAATCCCTGATAATTATTGATTTATTGATAATTATCTATTCACAAAATAATTGTTGACTGTCCAATCTCAAGGGCTAAGATTTTGCGACAAGAAACTATGCAATGGTAGTTTTTAGTTTTAAAAACTGGCAGCCCCGATATTATCGGCAAAAATTCTCGCATCGAAAAATTTGTTTCAGTCAGTCAGTTGTCAAATATTACTGTGAGAGACTAGTTGTGTAGCTAAAAAAAGTGTTATTGTAAATATTTACGATTACAAATTACTATATTACCGTAAGAAAAATGCCTGCCGATTTAGAATACGACTACTTAGAAGCAACGGCGTCTATGGATAAATTTTCACAAAATGATATTGACGAATTAAAAAGTTGGACGCAGAATTTAGATGTTTCTAAATATGTGCCGAAAGATATAACTGATAAACAGTTATTGTTGTTCTACAATGCTTGCTATGGGGATATGGAGAAGACCAAAACGTGTATAGAAAGATATTACTCGTGTAGGAAGAATGCACCGGAATTTTTTGAGAATCGCATACTTACCTTGGAAGATGTGAAGAAGCAAATGGAAGTCCTGTAAGTACATAATATATAAGTTGTTTTTATTTATATTCAGAGCCTACAATTGCTCACTGCAGAGCAAAGGCTTCTCTACGTTTCTTGCATTGATCTATAGCTTTTGCACACCAGTCGTTCCTATCCGATTAAATTACTCCCATACTTTTCCATAGGTACAAAAATAAATATTTTAGAAGGTTTAATTTTGTTAAATTTCAGTTTTTTTTGTGTAACTAATCTATAATATAAAAATGAATCGCAAAATGTGTTGGTAAGCCCATAACTCAACAACGCCTGGACCAATTTGGCCAATTCTTTTTTTGGTCTGTTTGTTATTATCAGGAGAAGGTTCTTATGAAATAAAAAATTAAGAAAGTTGCGCAGAAAATTATTACGCGGGTGAAACCGCGGGGCGTAGCTAGTTAATTATAAGTGAGGCTTGTACGTATTTCTTCTTGCTTTATTTTTTTTAATCACATAAACGTAACAATAATAAAATATGTAAGTCTATGCCTAGAATAAATTATACTATACACGATTGACATAAATTATAAAACACTTATTGCGACCTGCAGTTTTGCCCATGTAGGAAGGAACTACTAGACAAATTATTAAAAAACACTAATTGCGACCTGCAGTTTTGCCCATGTAGGAAGGAACTACTAGACAAATTATTAATTACTATAAAAATTAAAAACTTTAACAGTCCTTTTCCATAATCTTTTCTTAGTGATCGTCTATGTCCTAAAAGGAACCTCCATACCAAGTTTTAGACTCGCAGCTCTTGTAGTTTCAGACATTTCGTGATGAATCTCTTTCCCTTTTATACACCTACTAGCTGTCCCGGGAAACGTTGTTTTGCCATGTATAAAAAAAACATTAAAAATAGATGTTCCATTCTCAGACCTAACGAATATACACAAAATATTTCATACAAATTTATTCATCTGTTTAGCTGGACATAGGTAACTAAAACTTTGGTACAATAATTTTATAAATATAGGGATATAGATTTTGTTGCAAGAATGAAAACAGTTATGCCCCGGAATGATATTTCCATAAAAGAAGGTCCACCCATCCCTGACAAAATTAGTGGTGATCGAGGGGCAAGAGAGTGATCTCATATGGATTCCATTTTTACGTTTTGAAGTATAGAACCTTTCGAATCTACAACCTTCCATGCCTCAGTTCACAATCAAGGTTATAATTATCGCATAATTTAGATCTTAATGCTTCATATTTTTATTACATCATCATAAGTAGGTACCTTTTAAAAATTATATTATAGTATTTTTTCCTTGTCTAAAAGTATAACATTCAATTATAATTAATAGGTTTTTTATTCTTACATATACTTATTTAATTAAGGTGTTTATAGCTAAAAGTAAAATACTTTGCCTTTTATAATAAAAATTGTTATAAATCTTATAATATAAAAATGAATCGCAAAATGTGTTGGTAAGCGCATAACTCAACAACGCCTGGACCAATTTGGCCAATTCTTTTTTTGGTCTGTTTGTTATTATCAGGAGAAGGTTCTTATGAAATAAAAAAATAAGAAAGTTGTGCAGAAAATTATTACGCGGGAGAAACCGCGGGGCGTAGCTAGTTGCATATAAAATTGCTGTCAAGTGAAACCTTCAACTTCATTTTGGAATGCTTGAAGTAAAAAAAATATAGATAAATTCATACACCATTTTCAAATAAAATTAAATATAAAAAAACAAGTTTGTTTTTTTAAATTGATTTATTTAGCTTGCCTTGTTCCGATTCTTAGATGTTTCAAAATGATTTAATGCAAAATGTATGTTTCAAAATGAATAAATAAACATCTTCTAAACATATAAAATGCTTTGTCCTGAATGACTGACTGACGCATCAATGCACAGCCTAAATCGCTAATCGTAGAGACCTGAAACTTGGAGGGTGTGTTCTTTGTATGACATAGGCATCTGATAAGAAAGGATTTTCTAAGATTCTACCACTTAATGGGTGAAAAAGGGGGTAAAATTTTGTATATGACAATGTGATTCCTTGGTCCAATCTACTTATTCTACGCGGACAAAGTCTCGGGGAAAAGCTAGTATATATATATATTATGCATAAAATATGCACCTTAAATGACAGTCATAATAGTTTTATTATTCTTGCATTTCATAAATAATTAATACATATAACATTGGAATTACATGCTGAATCATTACATAGGTACCTATGTTAACCTATGTTAATTTTATTTTAATTTTTATAGAGGTACTGCCGGGTTCTGTTTACCTGGTACTTTTATGCGAAATTCATTCGCATAAGTCCCGATCCCGTGGAAATATCGGGATAAAAAGTAGCTACTTTTAAGGGTTCAATGTATCCTCGTACCAAGTTTTACCAAAATCGGTTCAGTAGTTTTAGAGCCTAAAAAAAACAAGAAAAGACCAACCAAAATCGTAACTTCCCAATCTCAACTTAATATTACTTGTACTTGTATGCGGGCTGTTTTCCGCCATTAGACTATTTTTAATTGGGTCCTTTTTGCGTAAGGATGGAGTAGCCTTGCTCAGCACCTACTACCCTCTCAACTTAGTCGATCAGTTCCAGAGGAGAGAAATTGTCAATACTTTTGGAGTCAACTAAGCCGCGTGTTTCATCACGATGTTTTTCTTCACCGTAAGAGCAATGTCAATTAGCGCACATACATTTTTCTTAAGAAAAATTAATCGGTGCACGGCCGGCTTGGATTTGAACCCACGACCTTAAGCCAACACAGCTCTTTAACTTAATATTATAAATCCGAAAGTCTGTTTATTTAATCGTTTGTTTGTCACGGTCAAACGACTCGACGGATTTGGATGAAAATCGGCATAGTAATAGTTTAAGGTATAGAGAAAGACATACATCACTATCACTATCACTACATTACTATCACTACATCACTATCACTACATCACTATCACTACATCACTATCACGACATCACTTTCACTACATCACTATCACTACATATAATAAAACATAACCCTGCCGTTTGGCTTCCCCGTGGTCGGTATAAACAAAGTCGCTTCCTGATGTCTGTCCGTATGCATGCTTAGATCTTTAAAACTACGCAACGGATTGTGATGCGGTTTTTTTAATAGATAGAGTGATTCAAGAGGAACATTTTATTATGTAAAATAAAACTACCACGCGTATGAAGTCGCAGGCAACAGGTAGTTTGTTCACAAAGTTCCGAAGGCACACACCCTAACTTAGTTTTTAAGTCGTTCCCATGTGGTCTATGTACAATTGTATTAAGGTGCTCTTCCAGTACCGTGTGTAGGTATTCACATTACCTTAGCCCCCGCTCTCAAAGACGTAGCGTGCTGCGTGCTAACTGTTATATTTGATCGATATGCAAAACATTTTAGCATTATTATCCACAAATATAGTTCCTAGAGGTCAAAACCTATCATTTGATTCATTTTTGAATAAAACCCGATAAACGATCTAATAATTCTCTGTTTTCTAACATTTTTTTATCGAACCAAGTTGTTCATATCATGTTTCAACCACAATAAACAAAAATATAGTTATTAAACTACAATATCCATTTCTATCCAAATAACAAAAAAAGAGTATTTGATTACTTAGAGTTGCTTAAAACAAAGGTCGATTTTGGTAGCTTTATTAGCACCTGCCCTTAAGCATCCAAAGGAATAATTTTTTTTGACTTTTTGAAAAGAAAGTAGTTATGCCCAAAGAGCCATAAAAAAGACAAACTCAAACTTTTTTATTTAATAGGAGTCACGCAGTGCATAACATCACTTTGAAGCGTCTTAAAAATTAAGTTAGGATGTGTATACGCATACCTACCTATACTTAGTCGAATGAGAATTCTCCTGTTTTTGAAGTCAGTAACTAGACAAACATATGTTTTTCCTTTAAACAACTAGTATAGGTAGAAAGGCCCATATTGGTATTAGTAGTAAAACAAACATAATGTTCAAAATAACAATGTTGAAACTGTATTCAAATAAATACCTTGTTAAAGTGTATTTTGTAGAACAAATTATGTTGATGTTTATATAAACTTGGTGTGTTTAGGTTACGAAAATCGAGCACAACCCGATAGAGGCGTTATCTATCTATCTATCTCTATACATATAAAATGCTTTGTCCTGAATGACTGACGGATCAACGCACATCCTTAACCGCTGATGTCAGCAACGATCTTTGAAAAATATTTACATCTTTTGGATGTTCGTCGGTAATTCATTCAATTTTCTGCGTAAAACGAACAAAAATTGACATTTTAAATTTCGACGACGAACGATTCAAAAAACAGAAAATTGGTGCCATGCGACTTGGAAATCGAGCATGACTTGTAGACGAAGCTTTTTCACACGAGCGATTCAAAAATAGAGCTCCTGAAGCTTGGATGGTGTACTTTGTATGACGTAGGCATGCGATAAGAAAGGATTTTTCGAAATTCTACTCCTTAGGGGCTGAAAAAGGGGGGCAAAGTTTGTATGGAACAATGGTACTCCTTGGTCTTATCTTATTAGAATCATTTTCCACTTCTACACGGACGAAGTCGCGGGCAAAAGCTAGTTTATTTATACATATAAAATGCTTTGTCCTGACTGACTGACGGATCAACGCACAGCCTAAACCGCTGATCGTAGAGACCTGATACTTGGAGGGTGTGTTCTTTTTATAACGTAAGAATCCGATAAGCAAGGATTTTCCGAAATTCTAGCCCATAGGGGGTGAAAGGGAGACAAAGTTTGTACAGGATGTGATTCCTTTCGTCCATTTGCGACTTTTACGCGGACGAAGTCTCTGGCAAAAGCTAGTCAACATGTACCTATAAAATGCTTTGTCCTGACTGACTGACGCATGAACGCACAGCCTAAATCGCTGATCGTAGAGACCTGAAACTTGGAGGGTGTGTTCTTTATATGACGTAGGCATCCGATAAGAAAGGATTTTCCGAAATTCAACTTCTAACGCGGACGAAGTCGCGGATGAAAGCTAGTATAAGTGAAATCCCAAAAAATGTTTATGTGGTTTGATCAGAGTGACCTGCAGTTTGCCTATAGTAAGTATTTTTTTAATCGGTCCGCGACTGAAAGTTATGGCTATGCGCTTGTATGCCATCGTGCCAGTGTCAAGCCTAGGTAACAGTGTCGTGGGGTTTTCATCTTTATTTTTAGGAGGTTCTCAATTCGGTTGTATGTATTTTATTTTTATGGAGTAACAAAAATTCAGGTGATTTGAAATGCTCTTGAAAAAAAAAACCGGCCAAGTGCGAGTCGGACTCGCGCACGAAGGGTTCCGTACCAATTTTGTTTTTAGCATTCGTTGTTATAGCGGCAACAGAAATACATCATCTGTGAAAATTTAAACTGTCTAGCTATCACGGTGCATGAGATACAGCTCGGTGAGAGACAGACAGTTGGCCTCTTAGTGAAAGGTTCAGTTTTTACCCTTTGGGTAGGGAAGGTTGGCAATTGGCAACACTAGATTTCACTTGTGTCAAATAATTAGCTATATATACCAACTGTGTTCTCGACCTGGTTACTATGTCCACTGGGAATCGAGATCGACTCAAGGTGAGTGAAACCGAAGGCGACCTTCTGTACGTTATCCATATCTCATATGGCAATAAAGCAAGAACGATTGGGGCCAGATGTAGTGACCAGTACTCTTACCACGAGTTGTTGAACTGTGTTGGTCTAGTGGTTGATACCTCAACTTCGATACCGAAGGTCGTGGATTCGAATCCCGGTCCGCGGGGACCGGGATTCGAATCCTTTTTCTTAGGATTTTTTTGGGTTAGTGGCGGAGCAACCCGTCTCTGAGGTTCATACTTCGATTACATTTAGTTTTATTATATTTTCCCCTCCGGCCACATTTTTCTATTGTTTTCAACTTGTAACAACATACCAATTTTAACACTAGAGCAAATTTAGTTCATTGCTCTTACGGTGAAGGAAAACTTTCTGATGAAATCCGCGGCTTAGTTGGCTCCATCAGACGTATTAACTAGTTCTTTCCTCTGAAGACGGTCGACTAAGCTGAGGGGGTTATATGTGCTAGACTAGCCTACTCCATCCTCACGCAAAAACGGACCCAATTAAACAGGTTCTAATTGCGGAAAACAGTCCGTTCCAGTACAAGTTACTTCATACAGAATTTATTGAACGTTTCAAATCCTTGCCCCGTCCGGGTCCACCCACGGCATGGTCCGGTCTAATCTTATATCTTTAAATGAGCAATTCTTGTATATATATATATATATAATTGGAATCTCGGAATCGGCTCCAACGATTTTCATGAAATTTGGTATATAGGGTGTTTCGGGGGCGATAAATCGATCTAGCTAGGAATCATATTTAGAAAATTTCATTTTATTCGTGTTTTATCGAAACTTACTTTTTTTTATCTGAAATTATGACTCTTCCTGACATCTATTGGCGAACTACTAATACTATTTTTTGTAAGCAATAAAGTTATTCCAGCAGATGGCGTTGTTAAGTAACACGAAGTCAATGAGTGTTTGCTTTGAGGTTAGACTAAGTAAAAAAATAATAATAATAATAATACCGAGCAAAGCTCGGTCATCCAGGTACTGAGATTCTTATGTGTGTAATTTCACGTTAGAAGTTGCTATAATTAAAAAAAAATAAATCCACATTACTATTAATCGTTAGAACAATAATTCTACAATTATTTATAGGTATCCACTTACGCATTGCGAAATCGAAAAACAATAATTTTACGGCCATTTAAACATGAAAATTGGAAATATTTTACTGCAATGGCCGCTATCGTGGAACAATAGCTATTAATATTTGAAGTTATTCGTAGTTGTATTGTACACTAGCAGCGCTCTACAGTTTCACCCGCGTAACTCCCGATCCCGTGGGAATATCAGGATAAAAAGTAGCCTATAGCCTTCCTCGATAAATGGACTATCCAACACAAAAAGATTTTTCAATTCGAACCAGTAGTTCCTGAGATTAGCGCGTTCAAACAAACAAACTCTTCAGCTTTATAATATAAGTATAGATTGTTCAGTCACTCGTCTTTACCGATTTCGATGAAAATTAGGTGGACAAAGCAGAAAGCTATTGCAAATTTATTTATTACTATCTGCACCCCGCTGTTTCACCCGCGTAAGTCCCGATCCCGTGGGAATATCGGAATAAAAAGTAGCCTATGTGTTAATCCAGATTTCCAGCTATCTGCATACCGACTTTCATCGCAATCGGTGCAGTAGTTTTTGCGTGAAGGACTAACATACGGTCGGCTGCATAATTCCAGACCCACCGTAGAGCCCCAAAACAGGTGTTATAAGAATATTTGCAACACAAGCAATATTCTAGACACCTGCTTTAGTTGAAGTTTAAAGTCATCTAACTCATCAATTTATCAAACAAAAATTATTAGAATGAAAACATTCCAATAATAGTAATTGTAGAACTCTACCGAGGGCTGCAATTATGCAGCCGACTGTACATACATACAAACTTTCACATTTAAAATATTAGTAGGATTTATATATTTTAGAGAAAAAAATTTGACGAGTTCTGTCCTCTCGTAGTAGACTAAGCTGCGAGGTGATATGGGTTCTGGGCAAACATACTGCACCTAATACATGTCCAAGGCCCTACAGCGCCTTGCCGGTTTAGCGTTAGATAAATATAACATACAACCGAATTGAGAACCTCCTCCTTTTTTGAAGTCGGTTAAAAAATCGTAGAAATGTTTCATCTTTATTTCAATTTCATACAAAAAAATCTGTCGATTGGCGATATGGATATTGGAAAGTAATCTTGTCGAAGGGGGTAAGGGTTATCAGGGGGTAGCGAGTTCAAGTCTCGTCACTGTTGCAATTTTTTAATAGTAAATTACGATATAAGTGTGGTAAATTGATCTTTGCATAGAGGCGGTTTATGACGCACGAGCGGTAGCAAGTGTGTTAAAGAAGCCAAGATGCAAATATCAATTCCACACGTATATCGTATTTTTTATCACAGTTGCTCATAAAAATATTTTTTACGAGGGCGGCACTGGAAATTTCGGGAATCAAGGAAGTGACACAACATTACTATTTAAAAATGTATTTATTGCTTTTCGAAGTATTCTCCGCGAAATTTGAGACATTTTTCCATACGATGGAACCAATCATTAAAGCAACCATTCCATTCGGAAGTTGGGGTCTCCAAAATGGCCGTTTTGTAGGCGTCCACAGCTTCTTCAGGTGATGAAAATCTCTGACCACGCAATTTATTCTTTATTTTAGGGAAAGTATAGAAATCATTAGGGCTTAGGTCGGGGCTGTACGGCGGATGGTCTAATAATTCTATGTTTTCTTGCTCTAAAAACTCTTTTGTTCTGTTCGCGGTGTGAGAACTCGCATTGTCGTGATGGAGATGAGCGGCGGCTGCAGTTCTCTTTACGGAGTTCAGAAACGACCTGTGGCAAACAAATGCTAGCATACCATTCTGTATTAACCGTTCTTTGTCCCTCAAGAGGAATAGTCACAACATGGCCGGTTTTGGAGACAAACGTGGCCACCATTTTTTTTGCAACACTCCGTGAACGAACAATTTTTGTTGGCTTTAACTCATTTTCGAACACCCAAACTCGTGACTGGTTTTTTGTTTCGGGTTCGTACGCATATATCCAGGATTCGTCACCTGATACGATGTTGTATACAGCATTTGAGGATCCTGCGTGGAATCTTTCGAGAGTTCTGACGCACCAAGTAACGCGAGCCACTTTTTGCTCTTCACAGAGCGAATGCGGTATCCATCGGGAAAACAACTTTTTTACACCTAATTGTTCATGCAAGATTATTTGTATTTGACTCATGCCAATGTCTAAAGTTGCCTGAATTTCGCGGTATGTTACATGTCGATCTTCCTCAATCAGCTTACGCACAGCATCAACGTTTTCTTGGGTGAGTGCAGTTTTTGGACGACCTTGACGGGGATCATCACTGAGCTTGACACGTCCACGTTGAAATTCAGCAAACCAGCGATAAATTGTGGTTTTGGATGGGGCTTCATCACCAAATGCAGAAATCATCCCGTCAACACACTGTTTTTGTGATAAACCACTTCGAAAGTCATAATAAATCATCGCTCTTGAATTTTCTCGAGTCAATTCCATTTTCTCAACGACTAAACAAGTTTGACAAAACCTTGTGACAAGACCGAGATTCTTTTTTTAAATAAATAAATGGTATTCGATTCTTAATACCAAGGAGTTTTCAATTAAAAAGATTTAAATATGACAGGAACAGTGGAAATATTCCATTCCCGATACTTTTAGTGCAGCCTATGTATCACAGTTGCTCATAAAGTGGATCTTATTCAACGGCTTTTAGGCTCATAATCCAACATATTATGCACGCGTGCGTTTTACATTGCCAACCTAGTGCTATAAAGTTATCCCGATAAGTTAAATACGTATCTTAATGCATTTTGTTTTATTTTTTTATCTTATAGACTTATCACAAATATTTTGTTAGTTATTATTTTGTTTTCTTTTCAAGTCTTTTCTTTTATTCGCAACTGTGATAAAAAACGTCGTACGATATACGTGTGGAATTGATCTTTGCATCTTGACTTTTTAACACACTCGCTCATAAACGCTTCTAGCAAAGATCAATTTACCACACTTATATCGTAATGTACTATTTTGATGCAAAAGGCTAATATTATGTACTAAGGTCACCATCTCAATCGATGTGAGAATGCTCTCCCAGGTATTTCCACAGCCTTAGCTTCTCTGGCAGTTTGCCATACTTCACCCTGTTTATCGAGATTACTGCGTCATATAGTCTCGTCTGGAGCAGTCTTATTTAAATGTGGGATTCAGAATAAAGAGTTTCATGCCTCGATAGATCGATAGAGGGAGGCTCACAGCTAAGCGAAGCTCGCTGATCGTTTACGGTCGTGCGGGTTAAGCGAGCGACGTCTGGTGCGGTCATTACTTCGATGGGTGACCATTAGTAGTGTGGCAAAAATGTATTTTCGTGAGCCTCTCCGTGCTTCGGAAGGCACGTTAAGCCGTTGGTCCGGATTGTTACCTCTAGTAGCAGTCAAGTTAGAGGCCTTAAGGCAATCTGAAAACTCTAACAATAGGTGAGCCACACCACTATACGAGAAGAAGAAGATGCCTCGATAGATGGTGGACAGGAAAAAAACCGGCCAAGTGCGAGTCGGACTCGCGCACGAAGGGTTCCGTACCATTATATTCTGTTTTTTAGTATTTGTTGTTATAGCGGCAACAGAAATACATTATCTGTGAAAATTTCAACTGTCTAGCTATCACGGTTCATAAGATACAGCCTGGTGATAGACAGACAGACGGACAGTGGAGTCTTAGGAAAAGGGTTCCGTTTTTACTCTTTGGGTACGGAACTCTGAACATATTGTCTATGTTTTTAAGGTGTTTTGGGATCTTCCTACAAAATATACCTATGCATACAAATGTTTTTAACTTTGACTTCGATCGCTCAGGGAGATTTCTTAATGGTTGATTTCGGAACTCCATATCTGTAATTGAAGTATTAATATTTAGTTTTTAGTTCCAAGCCTAGTGCCAAAACAAAAAATGCATCCGCCCTACCGCCCACTTGAAGAGGCATGCAATAAGGACAAGCAACGCTGAACGCTGGAACAAGAACTCTTGTTCCAGCGTTCAGCGAGGCAACATCTCGGAGAGAGACGTCGTATCTAACGTTTGTCGCCCATATAGCGCGGTCGGGGTCCAATCCTGATGATGCGTCGTGTAGACGCGAAACACGTGTCGTGGTTTATGAATGGTGTCACTAATACTACTAATTTTTGCTTGTCCTCATTGCATGCCTCTTCAAGTGGGCGGGAGGGCGGTGCACATTGCATTTTGTGTTTTGGCACTAGGCTCGGAACTAAAAACTTAATATTAATACTTCCATTACAGATTTTTAAATGTTCGAGTCTTCAAGCCGCGATTGAATAGGTATTTTCTAGCAAAAGCTCTATAAGACATAAGTTTTGGTTTCCTTCGAAACTTTACCATTTAAACCATTTATTTTCCATAGCACAACACATACATAAATAGATTATACCTGGATGACCGCTCGGTATTTTTATTTTATTTAGTCTAACCTCAAAGCAAACACTCATTGACTTCGTGTTACTTAACAACGCCATCTGCTGGAATAACTTTATTGCTAACAAAAAATAGTATTAGTAGTTATAATAGATGTCAGGAAGAGTCATATTTTTCAGATAAAAAAAAAGTAAGTTTCGATAAAACACGAATAAAATGATATTTTCTAAAAATGATTCCTAGCTAGATCGATTTATCGCCCCCGAAACCCCCTATATACCAAATTTCATGAAAATCGTTGGAGCCGATTCCGAGATTCCAATTATATATATATATATACTAGCTGCGCCCCGCGGTTTCACCCGCGTAAGTCCCGATCCCGTAGGAATTGACTTTAGAAAATGTTTGTATGGGAAATAGAAAAGGGCTGTTTTTAGGGTTTTCCCGGAAATTATTCGATTTTTTCTCGCTTTTTAAACCTTCCCTAGACCTCCACGAACATTTCAAGACTAAGATAAGATAAATCCGTTCAGCCGTTCTCGAGTTTTAGTGAGACTAACGAACAGCAATTCATTTTTATATATATACTAGCTGCGCCCCGCGGTTTCACCCGCGTAAGTCCCGATCCCGTAGGAATTGACTCTAGAAAACGTTTGTATGGGAAATAAAAAAGGGCTGTTTTTAGGGTTTTCCCGGAAATTATTCGATTTTTTCTCGCCTTTTAAACCTTCCCTGGACCTCCACGAACATTTCAAGACTAAGATCAGATAAATCCGTTCAGCCGTTCTCGAGTTTTAGTGAGACTAACGAACAGCAATTCATTTTTATATATATAGATAGATATATATATACACAAGAATTGCTCATTTAAAGATATAAGATAACACATAAGTCATTAAACATTCAATAACAAGATATGTGCGTGCAATGGAGGGTACAGTCTCAGCAATATGCTGTGAGCTGTGTGACCATCTCACCGCTACTGATTTTCAGCCTGCCCCTCACAAGAGCTCTACATAGCGTGTAGCCGGCATAAATTTAATTCAGATATTATATCTGATATAGACGTTCCCTACTGATATATTCCGGTATTGAACCCTTCTCAATCATCGTGACATGAAAACGGACATTTTACGAATATCTTATTATATATTTTACAAATGATATCGTCTCGCTTTGCCCGACGGACGGCCAGCCTCATCTAAAGGTTAATATTTGTCAAATATTTTTACAACTTGTGATCAACAAAAGTTCACCAGCAACGTAACGTTTACAATCCTGTGCAGCACTATTTGAACGTTATAACAATGTAACCTCTGGATCGAACCCGGCCGCGTCGC
The DNA here is from genome assembly GCA_951213275.1 of Idaea straminata. Lineage (NCBI taxonomy): Eukaryota > Metazoa > Arthropoda > Insecta > Lepidoptera > Geometridae > Idaea > Idaea straminata. The sequence continues at coordinate 10,633,947 of OX577866.1, read as the reverse complement.
GTCGGTTGGTGTAGCGGTGGGCGGCTTATACCACTCACACAACTAAACACATAGCTAACATGTAGAAAAAATAATCACACTGAGTTCTTTTAATTCAAGTATTTATGTTTGTGTGTAACGTCTTTTAGAAGAAGGTCGTAAGTCCAATACTTGTTTATATTGTAGCACACTGATAGTGTACTTATGACCCATACTGTATAGTTCACGCGCCGAATGATGACCTCTAGTGGAAAATAGAAAGGATATGCGCAGAACCCAATTTTCATATAAGTTTTCATATAATCAAGTACTGCGTATACCCCTTCCACTTACCGCAGAGGACATCTTTCAACGCGGAATGTACTTTTAAATCATTGCTATAGTGGCAATTTTTTTGGGTCAAATCCTAGCACAAATCTTGATAAACAAACAAAAACCGTAAAACCAAAAAATCTATTCTCTTTATAATATTAACTCACAGCGCTAAACGGTTTCACTCGCTTAACTCCTGATCCCGTGGGAATATCGGGATAAAAATTTTCCAATGTCACTCCCAATTGATCAACGTATCCTCATACCAAGTTTCATCAAAATCGTTCGAGTAGTTTCGGAGCCTATTCGTTTCAAACACACAAATCTTTTCTCATAATAATATTAGTACAGAAGTATCACTTCATAGTATAAAACAAAGTCGCTTCCATCTGTCTGTCCCTATGTATGCTTAGATCTTTAAAACTACTTTACAGATTTTCATGCTGTTTTCACCAATAGATAGAGTGATTTTCGAGGAAGGTTTTAGTATTTAAACTAAAACTACCAAACGAAGTCGCGGGGAATATCTAGTAGTTAGATAAACACATACAAAGACCCTGAGATAGGTATTGAGTTTGGAAAAACAAATATTACAAGAAATACCTATCAACCAGTAAAACCGGCTATACCTGACCTGGTCGACTAACAGAATGACGTCACAACTCACACACTACGTCACTAGCATTCATACAATTGTCACTAGGGACATCTTCACTAGCTTTTGCCCGCGACTTCGTACGCGTACTATCAGCGCTCCGCGGTTTCACCAGCGTAACTCCTGATCCCGTGGGAATATCGGGATAAAAAGTAGCCTATGTTAATCTAGGTCCCTAGCATACCAAGTTTCATCTAAATCGGTCTGGTGTTTCGGAGCCTATTCGTTACAAACAAACAAACAAAAACGTGTGGCACTAAGGGACTGCCACGGTAAAGCTATTGCATCGTGCGAGCTTCGTACAGTCGTACCATATACATACACGTTAAGCGAACGCTCGGCCGAGCTACATGGTAGGCGGAGTGGGGGGTGTTAGGTTTTATTTTCGTTACGAAATTTCTTGATTTGGTAGCCGCGCTTTTATCCTGGGCTTAAAAACATATTTCCGTTTTAAAATTATAGTGTAGAAAATCTCTTGAATTCTATTAAAAAAACCGCATCAAAATCCGTTGCGTAGTTTTAAAGATCTAAGCATACATAGGGACAGACAGCGGGAAGCGACTTTGTTTTATACTATCTATTGATGTAGTGATAAACTTCATACTAATCTACATCTACACTAATATTATAAAAGGAAGGATTTTTTGTTCGTAACGAATAGCCTCCGAAACTACTGGACCTGTTTTGATGAAACTTGGGTATAAGGATAAATTGATTCATTGTGAATAACATAGGTTACTTTTTATCCCGATATTTCCACGGGATCGAGAGTTACGCGGGTGAAACCGCGGGCCACTGCTAGTTCTTAATAGAATAAAGCCTGATTTGAAAAATTCTTTCTTAAAATTCGTGTTAGTGTCATTATCCAGGGAGGAAACAGTCGACTACGGTTGTCTGGAGAGAGCGTCGGTACCCTTTCACCTTAAGTTGGTATAAACACAAGACTGTTTCGAGAACAAAAACCAATTAAAATAGGACGACTTTTTTAAATTAAAACATAATAAAAAGTTTCGTGTGTTTTTACAATTGAAACCCGAAATTTTACTCAAAAATCAAAGGTCAAACTTAATTATTGATAGGCAGTACTCAATTGAAAATATTATCATGCATTTCTGAATGTTATACGTGTTATTACAGAATGTTTACTTTTTAGGGTTCCGCACCCAAAAAACGGGACCCTATTACTTATACTCTGTCCGTCTGTCACCAGGCTGTATTTCATGAACGGTGATAGCTAGACAGTTGATGAAACTTGGTATCTACTGGACTGATTTTGATGAAACTTGATATTAGGCTACTTTTGATCCCGATATTCCCACGGGTTCGGGAACCGTGAAACCGTGGAGCGCTGCTAGTCTACACTAATATTGTAAAGACAAAAGACTTTCTTGTTTGTTTGTTTTTGTGACGAATAAGCTCCGAAACTACTGGACCGATTTAGATGAAACTTAGTATTGGGATACATTGATTCATTGACAGTAACATAGGCTACTTTTAATCCCGATATTCCCACGGGATCGGGAGTTACACGGGTGAAACCGTGGAGCGCTGCTAGTCTACACTAATATTGTAAAGACAAAAGACTTTCTTGTTTGTTTGTTTTTGTGACGAATAAGCTCCGAAACTACTGGACCGATTTAGATGAAACTTAGTATTGGGATACATTGATTCATTGACGGTAACATAGGCTAATTTTTATCCCGATATCTCCACGGGATCGGGAGTTACACGGGTAAAACCGCGGAGCGCTGCTAGTATTACATAAGTAGGTACCTACACAGTACTATGTAATCACAAGGTCTGAAGAAATATCTTGTAATTTTACTTTGTTGAGAATTTATTCACGGTTGAAGGGTAAAGGGCGGGAGTTTTAGAATTAAATTCGTTTTATTATTATTAATTATGGCTTCGCACGGCTTGTGCATTTAGCCAGTGTCAAGTTATATTTTGCATCAAATTATGACCCGATTTTTCATAAATTGGGCCTAGGCTATAGTAAAGCGGTGGCAAGTTTACCATAACCTTAATAGGAGATTTGGATGCAACGAGAAAACTTCATGACACTGATTTTTACTTTCACTACACTTGTGTACTTTCACAGAACTAAATTGAATAACACTCCACCAGAATTATACAATTCAACTCGGGTTACAACTAAGTTTCATGAAAATAAAACTGCAGCACGACATGTTGTTAACTCGTTCCCGCCAAAACTCAAAAATTCGTTTTAATGATCAACTTTAACATTTTACGCACATACTTACGTACAATCGACGCTCAAAAGTCCACCGCCACAGCAACGTTTACAATCCTGTGCAGCACTAATTGCACATTGTAACAAAGTATATTACCTATATATTAATCTACCTATCAATCTACCCACATTTTTCCTATGAAGTTCTTGTTAAATATTGTAACCGTCAATTAATTGTTATTAAAACGCATGAGTCCTGGATCTGGAAGACGGGAACCTGGAGACCTGTAAAATAGGTTTTATTCAAATTCAAAAAGTTTTATTCTATAGGTATCATGCAGTTTATTAATCACTTTGAAAGGTCTTAAAAATATTTTGTGACGTTTTAAAGTGAAGAATTAAAAACCTTAGTGCAGGCTCTAGATTCCACAGTAACAGATTAAATACCTACCTAATGTTTTATTACTTAGCTGATATAATGTTCCGTAAGTGCCTATTGATAGGTTATTGTGGGAAAATGTATATAAAAAGTAACCTGTGGATCGAACTCACGTCGGTTGGTGTAGCGGGTGGCGGCTTATACCACTCGCACAACTAAAGACATAGCTAACATGTTGAAAATAATAATCACACTGAGTACCTAATTTAAATTGGAGTATTTATGCTTGTGTGTAGCATCTATTAGAAGAAGGTCTTAAGTCCAATACTTGTTGATAGTATTATAGTAGGAAACTGATAGTTCACTTATGACGCATACTGTACATACTTACTTACATCATTACTGATATTTATAGATAAACTAGCAGCGCTTTGCGGTTTCACCCGCGCAACTCCCGATCCCGTGGGTATATCGGGATAAAAAGAAGTCTTTTTTACTGTCAATGTACCGTAAAATCGGTCCAGTAGTTGCGGAACCTATTTAATTCAAACAAACAAAAATCAAATCCTTCCTTTTATAATATAATATTTTATATACCTAGATAGATAACTGCCGTATAAATATATTAGCTGCGCCCCGCGGTTTCACCCTCGGAAGGAGGTACCGTAGCCGCGGAAATTTCGGAATCTAAGTATTTTTAATTTAAGTATATTGCATATAATTGAGATTTTTGACTAAAACCAAGAAATTAATTCTCTTACGTCTATTAATTTAAATTCAATGTCATTAATTAATTACAATTACAATAATACATTTCCATTTGTTAGTAAAACCAAGTGATAGTGGCAATTACAATGTCAATTCAATTTACAATTCAAACAATTAAAAAACCACGTAAATCATACACTAAATTGTGTTTAGTGATGAGAATGTCATGAAATGGCCATGGCCATTGGCCAGTCAGTTTTGAGAATGCTGTTCTGGACATAGGGATCATTTAAAACAAAGGGTAACACAACATAGGGTTTAACATAGGGTTTTTTTTAATTTGTTATTTAGGGATTATTATAGAGATTTAAAACGATTATTAAAAAAACATATATCTACACTAATGAATAATTTACTACAACTAAATATTAAAAAAAATGGAACGAAGTTTCTTTCGATTAATTTCGAAGGAATTGTAATAAAATCAAAAAGTGTCGTTACAACTTTTGGTGTTAATATTTTCCGGCTAGCCCCCTATCGCAACGCGCCATAAGAAAATTCGTTCCAAAAACAAGCAGGTAGATGTAGGTAGCACTGGTTGCCAATGACCCTGTATAAACTAGTACAAGTAGGTATGCAACGACTGCATTGAAGACGACGACGTAAACAACAAATAGACAATAAGTACACCTACCTCCCCTGCACCTGAGTGAGGAAATGAGGAATGTACACCTAAGATAAACCTCGTGTGGTTAATGGGTGTTTATATTTTGTATTTATGTTTATTATCATTTAATTAAATAAAAAAAAACTTTCTTAAATATTTTTCTGTGTAATATTTAAAAACAAATATAATAAAACTAGCTGCGCCCCGCGGTTTCACCCGCGTAAGTCCCGATCCCGTGGGCATATTGGGATAAAAAGTATCCTATGTCCGTCTCCTGGCTCTAAGCTACCTACCAATTTTCACCCAAATCTGTTCTGCCGTTCTTGAGTTATAAGTGGTGTAACTAACACGACTTTCTTTTATATATATAGATTTAAAATACTTTAAATAAATAAATATTGGAAGACATTCCACACATCGCCATCTAGCCCCAAGCTAAGTTACTAGACTTTGGCCGTTTGAAAGTTATCTATACTAATATTATAAAGCTGAAGAGTTTGTTTGTTTGTTTGAACGCGCTAATCTCAGGAACTACTGGTTCGAATTGAAAAAATCTGTGTTGGATAGTCCATTTATCGAGGAAGGCTATAGGCTGCTTTTTATTCTGATATTCCCACGGGATCGGGAGTTACGCGGGTAAAATTGCGGAGCGCAGCTAGTGCGGGATTAATGTCGGGGATTTTTAAACTTCTAAATTTATTCTAAGATATACGTTCTTATCGGTGTCGAGGAAGACGAAATCGTTCTAAAACATTATTGATATTTATTCATCTAAAATATTCTAAAACGATAAACAAAGACTGAAAACTGGATATTTTGCGCAAAAAACCGAATACGTCATTTAAATTTGAATTCGATATGTTATATTGATTAAGAGGATCACATACCAATGCCATTGATTGATGCAATTTTTGTTCCGGGAATTACCTATTTTTACCCAAATTAAAATTAAAATTGTTATGTTATTGATGTCGATCTCTTGAAAAGTTAATAATAGTTATATTAAAAAAAACAAAAAAATAGATAGACAATTTCTTTGTTTTATCTCACAACAACAACAAGTTAAATTTATAATATAATATTTAATAATAAACTTACATTAAGAAGAAATACAAGCCTAGTTTATAATGAATTTATTACACAAAAAAGGAACACTGAAATCGGACAATATCAAGGGGTGAACAGAGCTATTAAATTTTGACCTTGTTAACTGATGTCAAACGAATAATAATAATTAAAACATTTATGCACAAAAAAAATCTCATTGGTCCATACTATTATACAGTATTATATGTTGTAGTTAGCAATTTTATTTCTGGTTGGGTAATGGTAAGTACCCAGCGGTATGCCCCAAGGGTCCCTGCTTGGGCCCCTTCTATTCCTTATCTTTGTGAATGATATTGAGAAATGCTTTCATCATGGTCAGCTTTTATGTTTTGCGATTGAAATGAAAATATGTGGTGTTATTAAAACATTGAATGAACTATCGAATCTCCAATCGGATTTGACAAGACTTGATGCTTATTGTGCTGCGAATATCGTAATTCCTCTAAGTGCTCAGTGGTTTACGCGGATGCGTACGACCATCTCCTCTACCTATTTTTTAAAGGGTCAGGTTTTGGGAAAGGTAGACCGGATAAGAAACCTTGGTGTATGGCAAGATACTAAACTCTTATTCGATGAGCATATTGACGATGTTTGCAACAGAGCATCGAGGGCTTTGGGTTTCGTTATGAGAACTTAACGGATGTATTCGCGTTTTAATTTGTTTTAAGACGTTTCGGGAACTTTGAAGATCCCATGGTCACACAAAAAACTATTATGTAAAATGCTGTCAAACTACCGTCTACTTAAAATTCTCTCTCTATTCTTTCTCTGCTTATCCAATAAGCGTGATATTGCGGACGTAATATTGCTTTTAAAGGTTGCAACTGACAAAATTGACTGTAGTAACCTATTAGATATCCCTTTGCGAGTACCCGCTACTAGAACACGCTTGATGAAACCCTTGTGCGTTTCGCGAGCAAGTACTAATTATAGACAGAATACGTATCTGCTGCGAGCGTGAACTACCTTCAATGATCTATGTGACGATGCTAACTTGGACATGTTCTGTTCTATAGTTACCTCGGCGAGGCGAAGTTTGAATAGTTTATTTTTTGGTAGTCGTTAATTTTATTGGACGTGACTTTAGTTGCTCCATTTCAAATAATACTTTCAAATACTTGTAATATTGAACTTTGTGAGGGTGATCACATGAAAAAAAAAAACCCATGAGTTTCTTGTGCTTTCTTCTCATTGGTGGGCGCGTTCCGATGGCACACATCCTAACTTAGTTTTTAAGACGTTTCAATGTGATCTTTGTATAAAATATACATAAGCATCCAAATGAATAAAGGAATTTGGCTTTGACTTATTATTCAGTTATTTATCGTACTTGTGCGATGGTGACTTTTGGTTGTTTTGTTTTTCTTGTTTGTAAGAAATTATTGTCTATCGTCTATAGGTAGAGGATTATTTCTTGCTCCAAGAAACCTTTTTTTCTATGTGGTTGTTACAATGTGATCTCCTTTCAGGGAATTCTCGGTCCTGCCCGGCAGATCTGTCGACGGTTACGACATCATCTTCCACCGGCTCCATGACACTGAACCCAGCAAGTACAACCTCGAGACAGGAATCAAACTACTATTCATGACTGTTGGTGAGTTACTGCCGTAAAAGATAGATAGATAAACACTTTATTGCACCATAAAAACAAAACACAAAATTTATTCTAACATTAAGTACTTCATTACATAGTCTATACTTATATTATAAAGCTGAAGAGTTTGTTTGTTTGTTTGAACGCGCTAATCTCAGGAACTACTGGTTCGAATTGAAAAACTCTTTTTGTGTTGGATAGTCCATTTATCGAGGAAGGCTATAGGCTACTTTTTATCCTGATATTCCCACGGGATCGGGAGTTACGCGGGTGAAACTGCGGAGCGCTGCTAGTATAAAATAAAACAAAGTCACTTTCCGCTGTCTGTCTCTATGTATGATCTTTAAAACTACGCAACGGATTTTGATGCGGTTTTTTTAAATAGATAGAGGATTTGAGGAGGCTCACAGCTAAGCGACGCTCGTTGATCGTTTACGGTTGTGCGGGTAAAGCGACGCCTGGCCAATTAATAGTGTGGCAAAAATGTGTTTTCGTGAGCCCCTCCGTGCTTCGGAAGGCACATTAAGCCGTTGGGTCAAGTTAGAGGCTTTAAAGCGATATGAAAACTCTAACAATAGGTTAGCCACTGAATATGCATATAAAATTTCATAAAAATCGGTCAAGCCGTTTCGGAGGAGTATGGTAACTAACATTGCGACACGAGAATTTTATAAATTAGATATTTATAGGGATAAAACTAATTGTTCTGCGAACAGTACATAAAAATAAAGGTTTCTTGAAGCGAGAAATTTTTCTCTCCCTAAAGACGCTAGTGAATAATAAAAAACGTTAGTGAGTAAAAGATCTAGATCTAAAAGATTTTGCTTTTAAATTAAGAAGCTGTTTATCATTAATCATAAGCAGCAGTAGTAAAAGTTGTTACTAAAATCAATAAATTGTTCTCTAGAGTCGGGAGAAGATTATTTTTTGCTTCAAAAAACCTTTTCTTTTCTGTGTTGACCTCGCGAGCACAAACTATTTTGCAACAATTAATATACTTATTTACTGCATTTTGAGGAGTTATTTCGCTCATGACTCCGACTCCGCTATGTTCCTCATCAGATCTTCACCAAATTTTGATGTGATCACTATTTAAAATTTACTACCTTTACTATAAAAAATTCAGAGCTTATACGGCGAAACAGCTATTTTGTGGCTATTTAGCCCTCTTTTTGCTCTGTTTTGGGAAAAGTTAATAAATAAATAAAATTAGTATGCCTCGGAACAATAATTCTATCCAAAAATGTCATTGGCATGTGATGCTCTTAAGTCGATTAAAAAAATAGAAAATTACGCTTGCAAAACAAAATAAATACCTACATTTTAAATTGATTACACTGGTTTGCCGTCATCGATGCAATTCAATGAAAACCAGTTAAACACATCAAGTGATTAATTTACTCGACTAAAGGGGTCATAACATATTGGCACGGTAAACGGTCGGTCATTTTTTTTTGGTCGCTCGGCCATGTTTAGAACCCATGGAAATTGGCAATGTATAGAGAATATTTATACATACAACAAATGCCATGTAATAAACAGGCGAAAAATGTCAGGTTTTCATATTGTGGCAAAAAAACTTCATAGTTTTTGTCGTGATAACATCTTATAAATTACTGGCATGCTCTCGTAAAAGTGTGTCGTCATGCGTTATTGACAAGTAACCACGTATTGACGTATGCAAAATGGTAATGTCAACGATACAAAAGAGTTCTTATCACGTATTTTTTGTATATATTCTTCTTCGCCGCCGTGTTGATGGCACAAAATCATGAATAAGGTAATATGGTAGGTTAATGATAGGTTTAATATTATATCCGTATGCCACTATTAATTCTTGGCATTAACATCGAATAACAGACAAACCTGACACTCTACGAGGTTTTGTTTAATGGCATTAATTGTTTGTCTTCAGCTTCTATACATTGCCATAGGTTTGAAAGGTGGTCGCGCAACTAGAAAAATATGTCTGATCGTTTACTATGCCATAATGTTACAACCCTTTTATACAATAGTGACGTAGACTTAGAATCGATTATAATAATACCGAGTAATTATAGTGTTTCCGTAAGATTTTTTTTACATTTGGACTCATAATTATTTTTTCTCACCAGATAGATGTATGTTAATAAGTGTTAATTTAGTTTTTTATTGAAAAAAATAAAATGTTTGTTAAGTCGGTTTACGGACAATAATTTTACGAGATATGTATATTTTTTTCCTTGATATATTTTTTTCCTTTATATAAATAAATAAATAAATAAATAATTAATAATGCAGGACATTCAACACATCGCCGTCTAGCCCCAAGCTAAGTAACTAGACTTGTGTTATGGGTGATAGACAACGGATATACTACTTTTATACTTTTCTTTTGTAAATATATACTTATAATACATAGAAACAACCAGACCACAGACAAATATCTAAGCATAAATACTTGTCTGAGGCGGGAATCGAACCCGCAACCCCGTGTTTAGCAGTCCGGCATGGTGACCGTTGTGCCAACTGGGTCGTCATATAAGTCTTCTATTCGTCACACCAAACACAAGCCCAGATAAGCGATATTATATTATTAAATACTCTGTTTCCTAAGTTACCATAACGCATGACGCCACACAATATTACACTTTATTGTCAATGCAGGTGTTCCATCAATTTACTAGACGTTATCACGTCAAAAAACCTGACGTCTGCCTTTGTCTATGGAAACTAAGGTTTTGGAACGTTTGGTTTAAAAAAAATCTAGTAGGCTGGCATCAGGGACGCAGCCACAGTAAGTACGTGAACGTCATTAGCTACATCCTCCTTGTATTGAAGACCCAGTTGGCACAATGGTCACCATGCCGGACTGCCAAACACAGGGTTGCGGGTTCGATTCCCGCCTCAGACATGTATTTATGCTTAGATATTTTTCTCTGGTCTGGTTGTTTATATGTATTATAAGTATATATTTACAAAAGAAAAGTATATTTATGTAGTATAACCGTTGTATAGCACCCATAACACAAGTCTAGTTACTTAGCTTGGGGCTAGATGGCGATGTGTGGAATGTCCTGCAATATTTATTTATTTATTTATTCGATACAAAATAATGACGTTATTATTCCGTTAATTTGATTTTTACAAGTATGTATGTACGAAATAGGTACCAAAGCTTCTATGTGGGCTAAATATTTTACCTATTTTATTTGCTACGGCTATTTTATTTATTAAACGCGATTTTTCTGTCAAAAACAGTTTTTATTACCATGTGTTAATCAAATACACAAAAAAATAAATATAATCCTTTCAAAATTATTAAAGTTATTGCAATTATCACCTTGCAAATGCAAAAGAAATCTAGTTGACGTCAGAATGAAATAAACCGGTACAACGACATGGAAGTCTTCCTCATAGTTTTTGTTGGAATCGGAATCAATGTCCTTGCATGAAGGGCAAGAACAAAAAAAACATAACCTCTCTTTTGGCTTCGTCGTAGTCGTAAAGTTTTTCAAGTTTGTATGTGAAAATTACCCTTATTTATCCATAGTTTGCAAAATGTGAAACCAACTTCAAAAAAGGAGAAGTATTTTTTATTTTTATTTTACTTTTCATTTTTTGTAGTTATGTACAGTCGGCTGCATAATGGCAGCCCCCGGTAGAGTTTTAAAATTATTATTATTGGCATGTTTTCATCCTAATATTTTTGTTTGATAAATTCATGATTTAGAATACGTTTAACTTCAACTAAAGCAGGTGCCTAGAATCTTGCTTGTGTTGAAAACATTCTTATAACAGCCATTTTGGGTCTGCAATTATGCAGCCAACCGTACTTACCTACACCTATTTTATTTTTATTTTACTCTTTCTTGTCCATGTGCTCTTCTAATAAATGTCTATTCTTATTCTTAATGTTTTACTAACGCGTATGTTTTACTGCTAACGATGTTCATGCCATACTGCGCTATGTGAATATTTTTGATGATTATTCTTTTAATTGAAAGGTGGGAGCTTAAAGTTAGTCAAAGATCTGATGAGGATCTTCGAAATGATGAATAGAATAGATCCTCAGTGTGCAGTAAATTGCTCAGTTGCTCTGTAACTATCTACACACCGAAAAAAGGTATCTTGAAGCAAGAAAGTAATAATCTTAAATTAAGAATACTGCTTTTAAATTCAGAATACTGCTTGTCATTTTAAGATGTTTTACTAAAACCACGAAATTACTCTCTAGCGGCTGTAAGAAAGGGACTACTTCTTGAAACACATTTTGTTTGATGCACAGTACTAATAATCTTAAATTAAGAATACTGCTTTAAAATTCAGAATACTGCTTGTCATTTTAAGATGTTTTATTAAAACCAAGAAATTATTCTCTAGCGTCTGTAGGGAGATGATTATTTCCAGACTTAGACACAGACTTGTTACGCCTATTTTGGGGTTAAAAATAACCCCTTTACATCAAAAAATTGTCTTCTAATGACGTACGTCTCGACATTATGTTGACATTGACATTTCGAAACAGCTTTTATTAATTTGTACCTATTTTTGGTCAAAAATGGTCGACATACAGGTGTACGTACGTACAAAAATACAGTTTGATAAATATTTAATAACTGACTGCGCCCTGCGGTTCCGCGTTGGTGTGTAGATTGATTTCTTACAAACAGAAAATAAAAAAGTTACTAAAAAGTCAAAAGTCAATTTTTTTATTTCTTTGGATGCTTAATACAATTGTACATAGACCACTTGAAAACGTCTTAAAAACTAAGTTAGGATGATTGTCTGCTAAGTTAGGAGTAAGTTAGGAAAAAAAATGGTTGTCTGTAAAGTCGGTTTACGAACGATAATTTTACGTGATAACGTCATAAGAACTGTTTTGTATCGTTGGCATTACCATTTTGCATATTTCAATACGTTGCTGTGGTTACCTTGTCAATAACGGTAACGTGACATGACCACACTTTTTTGTGAGTGCAGGTGTTCATCGATTTATAAGACGTTATTACGTCAAATTTTAATTAGATCCAAACAAGGCAAGCTAAAATAAACCGATAAGAGGAAAGGGTACCGGGGGCCCTTTCCATACAAACGTAGTCGACTGTTTTCTCCCTGGACACTAGAGCAAATATTTTTGCTGCATAAAACTTATAACTGCCATGACTATGCCCCTATGTTTTTTTTGCTTTTTAATCTTAATTTCTGTGATAATTAGAAATAGAAAAAAACCAAAACATTGGGGCATAGTCATGGCAGTTATAGGTTTTATGGCACAAAAATATTTGTGCTAGTGTCATTATCCAGGGAGGTAACAGTCGAATACGATTGTATGGAGAGAGCCTCCGGTACCCTTTATTAACTGATAAAGTTTGTAGTTTTTAAAGGCTTTTTACCCCTTTGGAGGTCGTATTTCTAAAAATCCTTTCTAAGTGTTCCCCTACGTGCTAAAAGGAATCCCCATGCGAAGTTTCAGACTCGTACATTTTGTAGTTTCAGAGATTTCGTGATGAGTATTTTTCTCTTTAATAATGAGATCTTTTATTAATTCGCTTATGTTTCTCTAAGTTAGTTCCGAATCGAATAGATGGCGCGCTTTATAGCCACCGTTGTCTCTGGTCTAGACAATGTTTTTTTTTTAATTTTACCTGGTCAGGGAAGGCAAAGACTGCTGAGTTAGCCCATACAGCCTCGTCTTTACAAATTTCGTCGACTTTAACTGATTATATACATTCCATTCCTCGGTGTAATCTGAAACTAGTTCTTTTTTTTTAAATAAATCATGACGTATTTTTAATTTAAACACGTTCACTCTTCGAAAACAAAAAAAATTGGAATTTTCCTTAAAAAAAAACTGGTTTTTGAAAAAGTAATAGGTCACCTATATAAAAAGTATAGATACCTATGTATTTATTTATCTTTTAAAACATATTGTTTTCGATTCAAAAGATAACTTCAAGTTTTTTGTTTAAATCTTTATTAAATACAAATTATTTCAAAATTATGGATTTTGAAATAAGTTTATTGTTTCTAACCTAATTTACAATAGCTCGACAGATGGCTTGGACTCAGATTTTCTTCATAAACTCAAAGATTAGTAGACATCCCTTGAAATCGAAAAGTAGGTCTTTTGTGCACTTGAACACTGGAACAATTAGACCATGTTGCATTATGACACAATGATGTGTTATCGTTTGTACTTATTGACTCTTGCTCATTAATATACACTAAGATTTTTGTACATTTTGACACTCAGACTATGACACTGATTGACATCTTGTCATAGAAAAATTAGTACTTAATCTACTTTAAATTATCCAGCATCAGACTAGTGCCATCTATCAAAGCCTAATGGAACTACGTGTTCAGAATCCCTCAGTAAAAATTCAAATTATTTCAAAATTGGAACATTTATTTTTCTCATGGTAATGTTCACACGTTTTTAACCGCCCGCGCAATGTAATGATTCAATTATTACCAAACATTGTTTTTTAAGTTGTTGTATTAGAATAACCTTAAAGGAATTTAAATAATAATAAAAAAGTTTATGGGTACTCGTATGAGTATGTTTTTAAGAATTTTAGGTTATGTTTACTAGTTTTTTTGGCAATATTTTTTTTGGTTTGGGCCTGTGCACTAATACATTTTTCTCAACAAAAATGTGCTCTAATTGTCAGTGTTCTTACGGTGAACTTTCACATTTATAATATTAGTAGGATAGTATTTTCATTCTGAAGGTCGTGGGTTCGAATCCCGGCGGGCCGTGCACCAATATATTTTCTTAAGAAAAATTTATGTGCGCTAATTGACATTGCTCTTCCGGTGAAGGAAAACATCGTGATGAAACCCGCGGCTTAGTTGGCTCCAGAAGTATTGACAAGTTCTCTCCTCTGGACATGGTCGACTAAGCCGAGAGGGTAGTAGGTGCTGGGCAAGCCTACTCCATCCTCACGCAAAAAGGACCCAATCAAAAAGGGTCCAATGGCGGAAAACAGCCTGTATACAAGTACAAGTATCCCTAAAGAAATCTAGTAGCGGAAAACACCCGTATACAAGTACAACCTCCTCATTTGAAGTGGGTCAAACCAACATAATTTAACAGTTCAACGAATACCAACTAGCCGAGTTCACGGTAAATGTTAGTTATGTGTTTGCGAAACTAACTACCTAACTATTGACGTAGTTTGCTGCAAGTTTTCGAGGTCAACCGCAGAGCGTAGTTCAACATAATCTATAACTGTCATTCTATACATTTTTACCCGACGAAGGTAAAGCTAGGAAGGGTTATGTTAATTGCCCGTATGTAAATATCTACGTTGTTTTAGGAAATGATAGGACAGCGCTTGACTTCTATTACACGGTGACGTTTTGCGGCGGTTAAAAATTATATCCTACTATCCTACTAATATTATAAATGTGAAAGTTTGTGTGTGTGTGTTTGTTACTCCTTCACGCAAAAACTACCGGACCGATTGCGATGAAATTCGGTATCTAGACAGTTGGCAACCTGGATTAACACATAGGCTACTTTTTATCCCGATATTCTCACAGGATCGGGACTTTTGCGGGTGAAACCGCAGGGCGCAGCTAGTCTTCTATAGATATAAAATGGTTTGTCCTGAACTACTGACTGACTGACGGATCAACGCACAGCCTAAACCGCTGATCGTAGAGACCTGAAACTTGGAAAGTGTGTTCTTTGTATGACGTAGGTATCGGATAAGAAAGGATTTTCCGAAATTCCACCCCTAAAGGGGTGAAAAAGGGGGGGGGAAGTTTGTATGGGACAACGTGATTCCTCGGTCCATTTCCGACTTCTACGCGGACGAAGTCGCAGGCAAAAGCTAGTCACTACATAAAATTCTCGTGTCGCGGTGTTAGTTACCAATCTCCACCTAAGTCCTAAACGGCTAAACCGATTTTTTTTTTTGTGTATATTCTTTAGGTCTGAGAATTGACCAACATCTTTTGTCTTACTTTACTCTGTGACTATCTCTTATCCTACTAATATTATAAATGTGAAAGTTTGTGTGTGTGTGTGTGTGTTTGTTACTCCTTCACGCTAAAACTGCTAAACCGATTGCAATGAAATTCGGTATGTAGATAGCTGGAGACCTGGATTAACATATAGGCTACTTTTATCCCGATATTCCCACGGGATCGAGACTTACGCGGGTGAAACCGCGGGGCGCAGCTAGTTGTTTCATAATTGTGTGTATACTACATCGAGTGTTTGTTTTAATACATTATATTCTATCATTTTCTTTTTTTAACCCCCGAAGCAAAAACGACGGAGTGTTATAAGTTTGACGTGTCTGCGTGTGTGTGTGTGTCTGTCTGTGGCATCGTAGCTCCCGAACGGATGAACCGATTTTAATTTAGCTTTTTGCTTGAAAGGTTAATTATTTTGTGTATATTCGTTAGGTCTGAGTATCGACCAACGTCTTTTGTTTTACTTTACTCTGTAACTATCTCATAGAGTCCTTATTTAGCGTCATAATTTTTTTGATTCTCAAGTTATACCGTGGCGTAATTAAAAATGAATGGGGATGACAAATATCGAGCTGTAACACTAAACTGTATCCCACGATTTTTGTTATAGATTTTTTTTCAATTGCGTCCCTATGAAAGCAACTTTAAAGTCGTATTCACGTCAAAAGATAATTGTAAGAGTTATAAAATAAACAATAACAAACTAATTATATCGGCAGTTTCAAATCGATAAAAAATCGCAATGTTCGCAAATCGATTCTTTCATAATCGATTTATTGTACGATTGTTCTATTCATTCGATTATTGTATAACCATACGATTAATGGTTTCTTTGACGTAAGTCGACCATACTGTTAATGGGGTATTGAGTTATTAAATCAAATTAGCACTTGGAAAAAAACAAAATCATACTTATTCTTTTTGCGTTTGATGATGACCAGTGACCACTGTGGCGCGGTGGGCGAATGGCTAAAGCTGTGCGCAAACGGGCCACCGACCACAGCCACCGGTGGCCAGCCACTAGCAGTTCACACGATTTTTCATAAATTTTGTCGGTGGTGGTCGGTGGCGGCCACAACAAAAGTTTGCGCAGAGCCTTAGTTTGAGTAGATCGGCTGTTACTTATTTAAAAAAATTAAATTATAAATTAAAAAATACCCCGACACAAAATAATAAAAATAGTATAAACGTAAAAAGCCTAAAAAGAAAGAACTCTGAAAAAAAAGAAAAAGAATAACCCCGAAATTATGACCCTTCGTAAGTAGGTAAATCTGATTTTTTTTGATTAAATATTGTCGCGTCGGGGGACCGCTCTTTACCTATAAAACCTTCATAAAATTATAATATTAAAATTTAATCCTGCGGCACTCCTGACTAATTCACCATTCAAACAAAACAAAATCGGCTATTCACGACACTCGCTGTAGTGCCTGAGACATGTATCAGACGCAATAGACTTGTCCAGCACCTATACTACCTCTCAGCTTAGTAGTCCTTGTTTAGATGAAAGACCTCGTCAATACATATGGAGCCAATAGTTAACTATTATTTATGAGTTCCATTTTTATATCTATTTATTTAATGTATTTTCGTGAGCCCCTCCGTGCTGCGGAAGGCACGTTAAGCCGTTGGTCCCGGTTGCTACCTCTAGTAGCAGTCGTTAGGTCAAGTTAGAGGCTTTAAGGCGATCTGAAAACTAACAATAGGTGAGCCACACCACTATACGAGAAGAAGAAGAAGTTCCATTTTTGGCCACGCTAACAATCCGTGTCCCTATTATGAAACAGGTTTAACTATTTTAACGGTCGGAAGTCTATGCTTGTATTTAATTTTAGACTTAAACAGGTTTAATCTAACTTCCAACATGTGATTTGTGTTTAAAAAAATTAATCTATTCATGGAGATGTTTCCGCATTAAAAACATAATACATACCTTAACTAGCCATAATCAAGAAACCTTATTAGGGTTCCGTATTCAAAGGGTAAAAACGGGACCCTATTACTAAGGCTTTTACTGTCCCTCCGTCTATCTATCACCAGGCTGTGTCCCTATTATGAAACAGGTTTAACTATTTTAACGGTCGGAAGTCTATGCTTGTATTTAATTTTAGACTTAAACAGGTTTAATCTAAATTCCAACATGTGATTTGTGTTTAAAAAAAATAATCTATTCATGGAGATGTTTCCGCATTAAAAACATAATACATACGTTAACTAGCCATAATCAAGAAACCTTATTAGGGTTCCGTATTCAAAGGGTAAAAACGGGACCCTATTACTAAGGCTTTTACTGTCCCTCCGTCTGTCTATCACCAGGCTGTGTCCCTATTATGAAACAGGTTTAACTATTTTAACGGTCGGAAGTCTATGCTTGTATTTAATTTTAGACTTAAACAGGTTTAATCTAACTTCCAACATGTGATTTGTGTTTAAAAAAATTAATCTATTCATGGAGATGTTTCCGCATTAAAAACATAATACATACCTTAACTAGCCATAATCAAGAAACCTTATTAGGGTTCCGTATTCAAAGGGTAAAAACGGGACCCTATTACTAAGGCTTTTACTGTCCCTCCGTCTGTCTATCACCAGGCTTATCTCTCTCATGAACCGTGATAGCTAGGCAGTTGAAATTTTCACAGATTATGTATTTTTGTTGCGGCTATAACAACAAATTCAAAACAAAAAAGCTTGAGAGGTGTCAAGGTACACCCGGATGGAACGAAGTTCCTTTCAATTAATTAGTGAAGGAATTGTAATAAAATTTTATTTTTTTAAGTTATAATATCTATTTTTTTTTATAAAAAATATCCTACTAATATTATAAATGTGAAAGTTTGTGTGTGCGTGTGTGTGTGTGTGTGTGTTTGTTACTCCTTCACGCTAAAACTACTTAACCGATTGCAATGAAATTCGGTATGTAGATAGCTGGTAATGTAATAAAGTAATTTTTTAGTTATTGCTAACTAAGAAGACAGAGAAACATGCGCACGCCGCACTGTTTACAATTATAGCAAAAAGTGTCGTTACAACTTTTGATCTTCATTTTTTCCGTGTAGCCCCCTTTCGCAACGCGCGATAAGGAACTTCGTTCCAAAAATTAAGTTGATCTCCAATACAACATGGTACGGAACCCTTCGTGCGCAAGTCCGTCTCGCACTTGGCCGGTTTTTATTAATTGGTTTGTTGACAGTATTCTAGGTAGTATTTTAAATTCACAAATATTAATATATACCATAATATTATAAAGAAGATTTTTTTTATTTTTTGTTTCTTTGTATTGAATAGGCTTTGAAACTACTGGACCGATTTTGATGAAACTTGGTATAAGGATACATTGATTAATTGGGACTAACATAGGCTACTTTTTATCCTGATGTTCCCACTTACGCGGGTGAAACCGCACGTTAATCACTACATAGTATAAAACAAAGCCGCTTCCCGCTGTCTGTCTGTCCCTATGTATGCTTAGATCTTTAAAACTACGCAACGGATTTTAATGCGGCTTCTTTTAATAGATAGAGTGATTCAAGAGGAAGGTTTTAGAATATGCAACAAAACTACCACGCGTACGAAGTCGCGGGCAACAGATAGTGTTGTAATAAATAGAAAAAGTCCTTTTTTGTATGAAAACTACCTTTTGCCACTTGGAAAAAAACCTATAGACCAAGTAATCACGTTGTCCTATACAAACTTTGCCCCCCCTTTTCACCCCCTTAGGGGTGGAATTTCGGAAAATCCTTTCTTATCCGATGCCTACGTCATACAAAGAACACACCAAGTTTCAGGTATCTACGATCAGCGGTTTAGGCTGTGCGTTGATCCGTCAGTCAGTCAGTCATTCAGGACAAAGCATTTTATATGTATAGAAATGTGTGTTTTGGAGAGCAAATAAACTCTATATGTGAGGTTTTGGCGGGAACGAGTTAACAACATGTCGTGCTGCAGTTTTATTTTCATGAAACTTAGATGTAACCCGAGTTGAATTGTATAATTCTGGTGGAATGTTATTCAATTTAGTTCTGTGAAAGTGCACAAGTGTAGTGAAAGTAAAAATCAGTGTCAAACATGCAGTTTTCTCGTTGCCTCAAAATCTCCTATTAAGGTTATGGTAAACTTGCCACCGCTTTACTATAGCCCCTGACTTGACGGACTATGACGACTTTGACTGTATTGAAACACTTTAGGCACTTTATTTGATGCAAAATATAACTTGACACTGGCTAAATGCACACGTGCGAAGCCATAATAAAAGAAAAAAAAACTCTATATGTATCAAATTAAATACCCTTCAAATATTGTCCTTTCAAAGGGATCACAACCCGCAAAATTAGATGAAATTCTTGCGTAAATATTCAAGTGAAAACCCAATAATCAATGATTTCTGCTCCGTTGCTTTCCCGATGTTGTCCTTTAAAACCCTTTGCGGTAATAAATTAAGGAATTCCATAGATAGACTCTTTGATTCTACTTTTATTAAAAAGCTTGTGGTGATTTATGATTTCACTCGTATTTATACGTATAAGTAGTTAACGATGACAGAAGTTTTATACAGAAATAAAACTTCTCTCACTACTTTTGTCCTACTTTAACTACACTAATAAATAACGACTAATTCACCTTTCAAACAAAAAAACTAAATTAAAATTGGTTCATCCGTTCGGGAGCTACGATGCCACAGACACCCACACACACAGAGAGAGAGACAGGTCAAACTTATAACACCCCGTCGTTTTTGCGTCGGGGATAAAAAATAAAAATAAAATAAGACTTTAGCGGTTTCTAAAATGAAAATAATTACAAACTTAACTTTTGATTTACTTGCATAAATATAGTTTAAGAAAATCTTATTCTGTCTACTTTATCTTTTACTTATCTACACTAATATAATAAATAGGAAATATTTTTTTGTTTTTTTTACTTTATTTTAACGAATAGACTATGAAACTACTGGACCGATAGTGTTTAGACTATAGTTCACGAGTAAATTTGTGTCTAAATCTAAGGGTTTAAATCCACATCTCGGACTATCCTTAAACCTCGTTTTGGAATAACGGTAACTTAGTTTAGGAACTATAGTCTAAACACTATCCCTATATAATCCAATGGGATAGTGTTAAGACTGTATTTCCTTATATAATCTATAGCGATAGTGTTTTGACTATAGTTCCCTATATAATCTATAGGGATAGTGTTTAGACTATAGTTCCCTATATAATATATAGGGATAGTGTTTAGACTATAGTTCCCTATATAATCTATAGGGATAGTGTTTAGACTATAGTTCCCTATATAATCTATAGGGATAGTGTTTAGACTATAGTTCCCTATATAATCTATAGGGATAGTGTTTAAACTATAGTATATAAATCTGTGTCTAAACCTAAGGTTTAAATCCACATCTCGGACTATCCTTAAACCTCGTTTTGGAATAAGGTGGACTTAGTTTAGTTGCCGGTGGACGATCGGCCTAATTGCTTAGGGATGAGTCCTACAATAATTATTTATGTATTAACCTTGTATATTATGAACATTCCAGACTCCTGCCTGAACAAGCGTGGTCCACAGCCGGGGCACATCTTCCTGTTCGACATGCGCGGCGTTAAGTTTGGACATTTGACTAAAGTTAGCCTATCGTGAGTACTAATTCATTCTTTCATAGATATTAAGAGGAAAGGGTACCGGGGGCTCTCTCCATACAAACGTAGTCGACTGTTTTCTGGATAATGACACTAGAGCTTAATTTTTTAAATCTTAATTTCTATCTTCTTCTTCTCGTATAGTGGTGAGAGTTTTCAGATCGCCTTAAAGCCTCTAACTTGACCTAACGACTGCTACTAGAGGTAGCAACCGGGACCAACGGCTTAACATGCCTTCCGAAGCACGGAGGGGCTCACGAAAACACATTTTTGCCACACTACTAATTGGTCACCCATCGAATTAATTTCTATGATAATTAGAAAATGAAAAGAACCAAAACACAGGGGCATAGTCATGGCAGTTATAGGTTTTATGGCACAAAAGTTTATGTAGATAACTCAAAAGACGTGTTTTATTAAACACAATCTATAGGTACTTATATTATAAAGCTGAAGAGTTTGTTTGTTTGTTTGAACGCGCTAATCTCAGGAACCAGTAGTTCGAATTGAAAAAATCTTTTTGTGTTGGATAGTCCATTTATCGAGGAAGGCTATATTTATCCCGAAATTCCCACGGGATCAGGAGTTACGGGGGTAAAACCGCGGAGCGCAGCTAGTGTTTTATATAGTTTTTTTTAATATATTTTATTTTAACTGATTCATTTGCATGGACAACTTTGACATTGATATATACGTCTGAACATCCCACTACTTAGACCTTCACTCGATTTTCCACTCGGTCAACGATGATGAATGTACCTTACTAATATAAAACTTAAAAAGGACTGGTCAATCTATACATAATATTTAAATCTGAAGAGTTTGTTTGGTTGAACGCGCTGATTTCAGGAACAACTGGTTCGAATTGAAAAATTCTTTGTGTTGGATAGTCCATTCATCAAGGAAGGCAATCCTACTAATATTACTAATCTGAAAGTGTGTGTGTGTGTGTGTATGTATGTATGTTTGTTACTCCTTCACGCAAAAACTACTGGACCGATTGCGATAAAACTCGGTATCTAGATAGCTGGAAACCTAAATTAACACACAGGCTACTTTTTATCCCGAAATTTCTACGGGATCGGGACTTACGCGGGTGAAACCGCGGGACACAGCTAGTCCATCATAGATATAGATGTACCAATCATGCCTAGAAAGGACTGTCCATAGCCTTTCCAAGGTTAATATTCTCAGGCGAATGCTGTTGCTTAATTTTTAGCAAAATTTTTAATAATTCTATAGATTGGATATAAAAAACCCGGTCAAGTGCGAGTCGGACTTGCGCACGAAAGGTTCCGTACTATTATATTTTCTTTTTAGTATTGGAAATGCATAATTTGTGAAAATTTTAAGTGTTAAGCTATCACCGATATTCATGAGATACATACCTGTTGACAGACAGACTAACTGTGAAGTCTTAGTGTTCTGTTTTTACCGTTTGAGTACGGAACTCTAAAAATACACACATCATTTTACATTTATAATGTTAGTAGGTCCCAAGTCCCATATCACGGGCCTACGGAGCCCCGGTTCTTTAGAAGGCCTGCGTGGGGCCGAAGCAACCACGTAGGGTCCCTTTACAATAACAAGTTTAATAATAAAGTATGACGTTAACACCAAAAAACTAGAATATATAATTTATAAATGGTGTTGTTGATTGTAAGAAATTTCCATCAAAACTGAATAATATTACTTGATTTACATTTCATTATTTTAACTTTACTGGGCACTTTTAACTAGGTAGGTTCTTGGGTGATAGCGCGGGGCGGGAGGGGCGTGGTAACTTCACGTCAGCACATGAGTAAAGAATAGAACCAGAGACTAAAGCTGGGGATATATTGCTCGGACGCGTCCGACAGCCGCGACTGACAAGTGTGCACGGTTGTTTGGTATCCAGCGGCCCAGCCCCCTTAGACAAGACTGCTTTCTATTAGCGATATCGCTAATCGATAGATTTAATTGTATGAAATTGACATAAAGCATTGTATAAAATTTGCATAAGATGAAACTTCTCTATCATTTTTTTTTCTCTAACGCAAGACTACTTGACTTTTCGTTGGCTTATGTCGATTTTTTACAAAAAATAATTATAAAAAAAAGTCGGTCGATGGGCGATATCGCTAATAGAAAGCAATCTTGTCTAAGGGGGCTGATCGCTCTAGACGTCCGCGGACGTCCGAACGCTCAAGGGCGGCCCAAGGTCACGTCCGCGACTTACGTCCGATAGTGTGCACAGTTACATGCATTTACATTACACAGATGCCTTTAAGTCGCGGCTGTCGGACGCGGCCTACGGACGCGATAATATGTTCCCAGCTTAAGGTTTCATCCAACGCTCTGTGATAAGAACACTACTACAAACTTGACGCGCGTATGTACGTGAGCATTGGTGGCCCGTCACTGTGACCCGTTACTGGGAGGCGGGAAACTTTGTTTAAGGGCAGGTGCTAATAAAGCTACCAAAATCGACCTTTGTTTTAAGCAACTCTAAGTAATCAAATACTCTTTTTTTGTTATTTGGATATAAAGGGATATTGTAGTTTAATAAGCATATTTTTGTTTATTGTGGTTGAAAACATGATATGAACAACTTCGTTCGATAAAAAAAATGTTAGAAAACAGAGAATTATTAGATCGTTTATCGGATTTTATTCAAAAATAGTTAACGTTTGTTTCTAAAAATGAATCAAATAATAGCTTTTGACCTCTAGGAACTATATTTGTGGATAATAATGCTAAAATGTTTTGCATATCGATCAAATATAACAGTTAGCACGCAGCACGCTACGTTTTTGAGAGCGGGCCTAAGGTAATGTGAATACCTACACACGTTACTAGAAGAGCGCCTTAAGAGGAAAATACCGGGGGCTCTCTCCATACAAACGTAGTCGACTGTTTTCTCCCTGGATAATGACACTAGAGCATAAAACTTATAACTGCCATGACCATGAGAATCATTCTTGTCTTAAGTCACCCCTCCCGCACTCCGAACATATCTAAAGGTACTCAATTACGCGCTACGGTATTTATTTTTTGTTTTAATTTAGATAAATATTATTTTGTTTTTTTGGAATCTATTTTTAGACTCTAAAAATAGTATTGTTTATCTAGTAATCGTGTTTTTTTACGCCTTGAAAAACAAATTAAATCTTTTATCTATAAACTAGCAATGCTCCGTGGTTTCACCCGCGTAATTCCCGATCCCGTGGGAATATCGAAATATAAAATAGGCTTCCACGACAAATGGACTGTAGTTCCACCAGTAGTACCAGTAGTTCCTGAGATTAGCGCGTTCAAACAAACAAACAAACTCTTCAGCTTTATAATATTAGTATACTAGCAGTTCTCCGCGGTTTCACCCGCGTAACTCCCGATCCCGTGGGAATATCGGGATAAAAAGTAGCCTTCCTCCATAAATGGACTATCCAAAACAAAAATATTTTTTTCAATTCGAACCAGTGGTTCCTGAGATTAGCGCGTTCAAACAAACAAACTCTTCAGCTTTATAATATTAGTATAGATATAAAGTACTGAGTCCTTGCGGATTGACTGATATCACAACGCACAGCTCAAACGAATGGACGGATTGGGCTAAAATTTGGCATATATATATACTACCTTTTTTTTTTTTTTTTTTTTTTTTTCTCTTTTTTTCGGAGAGAAAATCCTCACGGATGCCCGCCATCCCGGGGGGTGACGACGGGTTATGTCGGAGTCACACCGACTAAAAACTCTCCGGTGACCCTCCTCGGTGCAGCTTGGAGGCCCGGGGTCTCATTAGAACTCTCCGGAGCCCCCATGCACCGCGTTCATCTCTAAACAAAATTCCCCCCCTTTCAATAAGGATGGCGCGGGGCCACACCACACCCAATCCCAGGTCCGCTTCTTCGAACGATCAAAGCCCCCGCTCTGATCGCTTAACGGACCAGATCCCCTTTTGGTCGCCTTTTACGACGGGCAGGGGCTACCGTAGCCTTATTCTATTTCACCCGGACTACAGGGTCGATATATATATATATATATATATATATATATATACTAGCTGCGCCCCGTTGTTTCACCCGCGTAAGTCCCGATCCCGTAGGAATTGACTCTAGAAAACGTTTGTATGGGAAATAGAAAAGGGCTGTTTTTAGGGGTTTCCCGGAAATTATTCGATTTTTTCTCGCCTTTTAAACCTTCCCTAGACCTCCACGAACATTTCAAGACTAAGATAAGATAAATCCGTTCAGCCGTTCTCGAGTTTTAGTGAGACTAACGAACAGCAATTCATTTTTATATATATAGACTAGCTGCGCCCCGCGGTTTCACCCGCGTAAGTCCCGATCCCATAGGAATTGACTCTAGAAAACGTTTGTATGGGAAATAGAATAGGGCTGTTTTTAGGGTTTTCCCGGAAATTATTCGATTTTTTCTCGCCTTTTAAACCTTCCCTAGACCTCCACGAACATTTCAAGACTAAGATAAGATAAATCCGTTCAGCCGTTCTCGAGTTTTAGTGAGACTAACGAACAGCAATTGATTTTTATATATATAGATAATAGATAACTAGCTGCGGTCCGCGGTTTCACCCGCTTAAGTCCCGATCCCGTGGGAATATCAAAATGAAAAGTAGCCTTTAGCCTTCCTCGATAAATGGACTATCCAACACAAAAATATTTTTTCAATTCGAACCAGAAGTTCCTGAGCTTAGCGCGATCAAACAATCAAACTCTTCAGCTTTATAATATTAGTATAGAATTAGCCTTATAAGCAACTTAATGTACCGAAAAAAAATATAGCTTGGGGCTAGATGGCGCTGAGTGAAGCGTCTTAAAATATTTATTTAGGACTAGCTGCGCCCCGCGGTTTCACCCGCGTAAGTCCCGATCCCGCAGGAATTGACTCTAGAAAACGTTTGTATGGGAAATAGAAAAGGGCTGTTTTTAGGGTTTTTCCGGAAATTATTCGATTTTCTCTCGCCTTTTAAACCTTCCCTAGACCTCCACGAACATTTCAAGACTAAGATAAGATAATTCTGTTCAGCCGTTCTCGAGTTTTAGTGAGACTAACGAACAGCAATTCATTTTTATATATATAGATAAAAGTATATAATAGGTTACCTAATGAACTACGAAGTGAACAAAATACTAATAAATTTACAAATAAAATACATGCTATGCAATAAAACTTATTATAGTCTTAACGAATTTTATAATGATGCACAACTATAACCTTATGATTAAGACATACCTATTTAATTTAATTTACTCATATTAATCATTTATTTTATACTTGTTTTATTAAACTTTTATTGACATATTTTATTTTACTTTATAATTAATATTTAATTCATGACATAATTATATAAATTCAAATAATAATAAATTAATTAATATTTCATACATGACATAGTTACATAACTCAATTAATAATAAAATTTTCGTTGCAGCGCCTCTATAAGACTCCATTAAACCCTAAAACCTAAAATGACTAATATAATGACTAGAATAAAAACACAATGACTCTGATCAGATTCAGTTGAAAATAAAAAAAAAGCGTATTAATCATCAAACTCATCATTGACCTGCTACACGTTCAAGGAAATAAAATAAAAATTTAAAGTTATAATTAGAATTTAAATCTTGAACAAATTTTATTAATGTATAACCTCATTGCTACGCCCAAACGGGTATCATGATGAACTTATTATAATTTGTACCACCATCTGTATTACACATGATTATGCAATAAATAACATGAAACTTGAAACTTGAAATGATTTTGGAATATTTAACCCCCGTGGATGAAAGCTAGTACTTAAGAGGAAAGGGTACCGGGCGCTCTCTCCATATAAACGTAGTCGACTGTTTCCTCCATGGATAATGACTCTAGAGCAAATATTTTTGTTACATAAAACCTATAACTGCCATGACTATGCCCCTATGTCTTGGGTTTATTCATTTTCTAATTATCATAGAGATTAAGATTTAAAAAATAAAACAGGGGCAGGGACAGGGTAGTTATAAGTTTTATGCAACAATAATATTTGCTCTAGTGTCATTATCCAGGGAGGAAACAGTCGACTACGTTTGTATGGAGAGAGCGCCCGGTACCCTTTTCTCTTAAGGCGCTCTTCCAGTACCGTGTGTAGGTTATTACATTACCTTAGGCCCGCTCTCAAAAACGTAGCGTGCTGCGTGCTAACTGTTATATTTGATCGATATGCAAAACATTTTAGCATTATTAGCCACAAATATAGTTCCTAGAGGTCAAAACCTATCATTTGATTCATTTTTAGAAACAAACGTTTACTATTTTTGAATAAACCCCGATAAACGATCTAATAATTCTCTGTTTTCTAACATTTTTTTTATCGAACGAAGTTGTTCATATCATGTTTTCAACCACAATAAACAAAAATATGGTTATTAAACTACAATATCCATTTATATCCAAATAACAAAAAAAGAGTATTTGATTACTTAGAGTTGCTTAAAACAAAGGTCGATTTTGGTAGCTTTATTAGCACCTGCCCTTAATAATCAAAACCAATAATCTATTTATCAACGGCTGAGGATTATACTAAAATTTCATTGACATGTCAGAAATTGTTTTAATAATCTTTAGCCGTTGGTTGATAAAAAAGTTAATACCTCGATATTGGTTTTGCTACATTTTCAAACTCACGTATTATATGCGTACTATTATTCTTATATTCTACTTAATTTTTTTTTAAGACTTATGTTGACGACCCAGTTGGCACAATGCTCACCATGCCACACTGCCAAACACACGGTTGCGGGTTCGATTCCCGCCTCAGACAAGTATTTATGCTTAGATATTTGTCTGTAGTCTAGTTGTTTCTAAAAAAAAGTATATAAGTATATAAGTATATAAAGTATATATCCGTTGTGTAGCACCCGTAACACAAGTCTAGTTACTTACCTTGGGGTTAGATGGCGATGTGTAGAATGTCCTGTAATATTTATTTATTTATGTATTTTAAGAATACATAGCAATACAGGGTTATTGGGAAAATACCAGCAAGCCGTTGAGGGCTACTTCTGTGCACCTTAACAAACAACTTTTGTTCTACGACTTTTGGAAATTGGACAAAAATCCGTCGGGATTTGAACCCACCTCCTTCGGAATAAAAGTCGAGGTATATACCACTGGGCCACACCGGTCTTAGGAACATTAATCAGGTCCTTTAAAATGAGGTTGAAAGACCAGCCCTTTTTAAGTATCTGAAAATTTAATGCAACACAATTTTTAAATTTCGTCCAATTATCCTTGCAATCTAAAGAGATTGAATTATATATAATGAATAGAGATGACATTGGGACATTTTTTATTCAAAAAACTTTGCCGTTGGTTCACACTAGTCTAAACGAATTTTTTTTGCGACATATTTTTTTGAAATTCTTTATTCAATCATTTTCACAATCTTCTTATTTTATTTTTCTAAACCTTCTTACTTTTTATTTTTAATTGGCACTTTTTTAAAGCATTTGCCGTCTTTTCCCCCACATCATCATTTAGTGTTACCATTTTTTGAAACATTTTTAACAAAATAAATTGTACTTAATGTGTTTTAGCTTTCAAAAGGACAGACAAAGGTAAAAGACGTGCAACACTATATTTTATTATTAAAGCTTGTAGACACTAAATAGAATAGAAATACTGGAGATTCCACGAATCTTCGGCTTTCGGCCGAATAGTGAAAAGGGAAAAGTTTTTCTTGGCTACAATTTCTTGCAATTCACGAGTGCGCTCTGCCTTTGTTTGTAGTTGTAATCGTAAATACACATGTTCGTTAGTGTGTGTACCCGAATGGAGCGGTCAGTAGCGAGCGACACATATACAGATTGGTCACTCACACAAACAAAGGCTCGTACTCGTCAGTTGCAAGAATTTGTAGTCAAGAAAAATATTTTACCAGTAAATGCTTAAAATCTAGCAGTGGTAAGTTATGATGAATGAAAATAAGTTTATCAGCGTTTATTAATAGCATTTGATTTCTCTTTTTTCATAATTTATCCCTGCCTCCGAAAATGGCGATAATTCTCAGAAGATCCATTGGCCAGATCCAGAGTGAATCTAGTGAGATATTTTTTCCCAGTATTGGATCCAGATTTGAAATTAAGGATTAGGATAGATAGGATAGCACATTCTGCTAGGCTTGGATACTGTTTTTCTTTTGCGGATAACCACTTGTAAGTATCACTCGCGGAATGAACTAAATGTCACTCAATATTCGGCTGAAAGGCTAGCCGAATATTAAGTAGATCAAAATCACTACTCGTGGCATCTCTAGAAAATAAAACATATTTTGACACTGCGTCTTTGTGACTATTATCTGATATACTTAATTTTCTTTTGAAGCTTTAAGGTACGACCATGTCGCAGATGCATCGCACAAGTCCTTCAGGACCGCTGTTAAATTTGGAAAATGTTGAATTCCTATCATGTTGAATTAGCAAAATGTTGAATTCGTAATAAGTTGAATTTGTAGATACCACGCTCGAGTAAGACGCGGTAACCTTGATTTGACCAATCACGAGCCAGAGCACATCGATGAACTTCCTCGATGTATCGCAGTGATGCATCTTTCGACATGCGCGTGCACCTCTATTTTCATACATTTGTTTAACATGGAGGTAACTTTGATGTGCGACGTGCGATGTGAGATGTATCTTCGACATATCCGTACCTTTATATTTAGGGCACCGTCACTAAACCCCTTACAAACATTCAACCTAGGATAATAGAAAATCTTTAAAATTCAAAACTCACGCGTTTGTATTCATTATTATCTCCTAGCGACCATGACTATTGTAACAAAGTCGAAACGTCGAGGTAAGAGAAATAAAAATAAAGTAAGTATACTCGATTTAAATAAATAATTTCTAGGACTTTTTCGAAATTATCCATTTAAATGTATAATATACACGAAGTTCAAATGTTAATTATATTCAATTAAGCATTTATACGAATGGTCTTTCTCAGTAAATATTCAATTCAAATAAAAGTCAATATGAATATTTTTATACCTATTTTTGCCTTTACTTAAAATCTAGTGATACAAATGATAATCTATAAATCTAGATCAGGGGTCTGCAACCTTTTGGCAGGCAA
The DNA here is from genome assembly GCA_951213275.1 of Idaea straminata. Taxonomy (NCBI): domain Eukaryota; kingdom Metazoa; phylum Arthropoda; class Insecta; order Lepidoptera; family Geometridae; genus Idaea; species Idaea straminata. The sequence continues at coordinate 10,603,622 of OX577866.1, read as the reverse complement.
AGGCCACAAGGCGGCAAACTAAACTTAACGCGGGCCGCACTTGTGATATTTACCCTAGAAACCCTATTACATAATAATTGGTCATATCCCATAGAAAATAGAAATAGCTATCAAAATTGTTAAAACATACGGAATCCATTTCGTACACGTAATACCTACATTACAAAAATAACCACCAATAAGTAGTTTTGAAGTTACGTGGGAACATACATACATACACACACATACATTCATACATACATACATATATACAACCATACATACATTCAAACATACGGGTCAAAAACATAACCCTCCCTTTTGGCTTCGCCGTAGTCGGGTAAAAAGTAGAAATTAAAGCTACAAAGTAACTAGGTACAAATAAATAGTCAGTGATTTTATACTTTCCCTGAGATATCTGCGATGCATTTAGGAGGCTATTTTTAGTATGTTAGCTGTCTATCATATTTGTAGTGGCAATTCTTAGAATGGCTCTCAAAAAAAGTGAGACGAGAAGCATATTTATTTTTTTAAATTGACAATTAAAAAGTTTGTTCGCATAAATAAGCATTACCCAAAATTGTAATAAACTGCTGAGCAAACCTTTTCAATTCGTCAAAATCAGACCTGGATATCTACATATGGATCTGGATCCACACTATACGATCGATCGCGGTTCGTTCATGCATTTATTTTGATATTTATAACTTACTAGCGGCCCGGTGCGTGCTTCGCTACGTATAAAGTGAAATAATTTGACAGCAAAATCCCCATTAACAAAATGATTCGCCATTTATTATAAAATTACAACGAAAAGTGGCATTGATTTTTCTATATATGGATTTACAAAATATTCCAAAACAAAAGAAAATTATATAAGTAGTATATACGTTGTCTAGCACCCATAACACAAGTGTAGTTACTTAGCTTGGGGCTAGATGGCGATGTGTGGAATGTCTTGCAATATTTATTTAAGGCCGCAAGTAAGACGCCCTCAAGCCGCGCGTTGCCGACCTCTGATCTAGATGCTCTATACAGAGCGCCAACAACTTAATGCCCTCTCAGCTTATTCGCCCGTGTCCTAAGGAAAGAACACTTCAATACGTCTCAAGATAACTAAGCCGCGGGATTCAACATGATCTTTTACAATCCAAAAGACATTTAAAATCGCAGTAGAACTAAATATTTTGTGTGTTTTTATCTTTTGATGTTTTTAAGGTTTACTTTTTTACGTTTTTAAGGTTCTTTAAAAAAAGACGTCGTGTCGCGGGACACGCGTTTGGAAAGAAGACCTTATTTTATTTCATTTTTTTCATACAATTATGTATGGGAGATAAATATAAATGTGTTTTCTCTTAATGTTTCACGTCATCGTAACGCGTAACATATTTTCTCAATTACGTCCCCTCGATAAGGACCTTCGTTCTCAAATCACCCCTCGCTACTGCTATCTAGGAGGAATCTGATAAAGTTCCCATCATTCCAGATCGCTACGCAAGTTCTTCCAGTACGTTCAAGAAGCTATGCCGGTGAGGATGAAGGCGATCCACGTGCTGAACACCGAACCGGTGCTCGATAAACTCATGATGCTCATCAAACCGTTTATGGATAAGAAGTTCTTTGATATGGTCAGTATCATTATCATTCATAGCAATAATTTAGTAATCTAATACATATAAAATGCTTTGTCCTGAACTACTGACTGACTGACTGACGGATCAATGTACAGCCTAAACCGCTGATCGTAGTGACCTGAAACTTGGAGGGTGTGTTCTTTGTGTGACGTAGGCATCCGATAAGAAAAGGTTTATCAAAATTTTACTCCTAAGGGGGCGAAAAAGGGGGGCAAAGTTTGTATGTGATAACGTGATTCCTTGGTCCATTTTTTACTTTTACGCGGACGAAGTCGCGGGCAAAAGCTAGTCTATACATATAAAATGCTTTGTCTTGAATGACTGACTGACTGACTGACGGATCAACGCACAGCCTAAACCGCTGATCGTAGAGACCTGAAACTTGGAGGGTGTGTTTTTTGTGTGACGTAGGCATCCGATAAGAAAGAATTTTCCGAAATTCTATCCCTAAGGGGGTGAAAGGGGGGCAAATTTTGTATTGGGACAACGTGATTCCTTGGTCTATTTTCGACTTCTACGAGGACGAAGTCGCGGGCAACAGCTAGTTAGTAATAATAATAGTATAGTATTTTTTACGCTATTGCATAGCTTTTATCGCGGGCTTTGAGTCGGCGACAGAATCAAAAATTCCGTAACGAAAATATAACCTCACACCCCTCACTCCGCCAACCATGTAGCTCGGCCGAGCGTTCGCTTAACGTGTATGTATATGGTACGACTGTACGAAGCTCTCACGATGCAATAGCTTTACCGCGGCAGTCCCCGAGTGTTTTTTTATTTTTTATTAGCATATTGTGTCCCACTGCTGGGCAAAGGCCTCCCCCATTTCTTTCCAAGTGTCCCGATCTCCAGCTAATTTTGGTCACTCTGCGTCGAATGCATCCAAGTTGTAGTGCCATCGTTTTTTGGGTCATAGCTAGAATATTATAGAATAAAGTTTATTCAAACCAACACACGACATAGTTTAAATACATAAAAAAACAATAGCTGCGCCCCGCGATTGCACCCTTGTAAGTCCCGAACACAACGCCATCTATTGGGTGTATTTGCAACCTAGATGTCAAACAATATTGATGAATTTTATCGATGAATCAACGTACACCGCCATCTATAAGAACTTCATAAAACTAAACAGTAAATAAACACTTGCTTAAGAAACCATTAATTGATACATTTTATTCGTTTACATTCACGACATAAGCGAATAATTGAGATGATAACTATCCCAGTAAGTTAGACCAAAATACATGTGAAATTTAAATGAAATCGGTTCAGTAGTTTTGGAGTTTATTGGCAACATACACCGTGACACAAGATTTTTATATGTACAGATAAGAGGTAGCTACAGAGAATAGTGAAACAAATAAGAAACAATAAGACATAGTTACAGAGAATAATATTAAATACAAAAGACAATAAATAATAAGTATCTGAGAAGCATAATCACTTTTAAATGCGACTAGCTTTTCCCCGCGACATCGTCCACGTAGAAGTCGAAATGGTAGAACCATTTATATAGGATATAGGATTCTTAATTGTTTTTTGCGAACAATACATACTTTACCCCCCTTTTTCACCCCCTAAGAGGTAGAATTTCGGAAGTCTACGGCATACCATAGAAACTCAGTTGACACAATGGTCACCATGCCGGACTGCCAAACACAGGGTTGCGGGTTCGATTCCCGCCTCAGACAAGTATTTAAGCTTAGATATTTGTCTGTGGTATGGTTGTTTCTATGTATTATAAGTATATGTTTACAAAAGAAAAGTATTTAAGTAGTATATCCGTTGTCTAGCACCCATAACACAAGTCTAGTTACTTAGCTTGGGGCTACATAGTACATAGCGATGTGTGAAATGTCCTGCAATATTTTTATTTTTAAACAAAGAAAACACCCTCTAAGTTTCAGGTCTATACGATCAGCGGTTTAGGCTGTGTTCAAATTCTCAATTTGTTTTGGTTTATCTCAATGACATAGAAACATAATCTTTTTGACGGCTCAACCGATTGGGATGATTCATTTTTTGTCCCACGAGACCTGTGAAACCACGGGATGTTGCTAGTTATAACAGAAACAATGCTTTGGTACTATATTGTTAATTTTGTGAATAAATATTGCTTGCTCTACAAAAACTAACGAGGCCACCCTTTGTATGTTACAATTACATGGGATTTTGTAATTCTTTTGTCTTATTTTTTGCAAGGTGGGTAAGCTAATTTCGGCAACTGTGGCGAGGTGGGCGGAGTAGAAGGTTGCGAGTTTGATTCTTGCCGTGACAGATTTTTAAGCTATTGCGTAGCTTTTATAGCAGGCTTTGAGCGCGGCGACTAAATCAAGAAATTCCGTAACGAAAATAAACCTTACACCCACCACTCCGCCTAGCATGTAGCTCGGCGCTTAACGTGAATGTATATGGTACGAATGTACGAAGCTCGCACGATGTAATAGCTTTACCGCGGCAGTCTCCGAGTGCAACATGTTTTTTTATGTTTTATAGAAAGAAAGCTATATGTGTTTCTGTATGTATGAACTGCGCCCCGCAGTTTCACCCGCGTATGTAGGTACCTATCCCGTGGGAATTTCGGGATAAAATATAGCTTATGACACTCAGCCACCTCGAAACTATCTCAATGCAAAATTTCATCCAAATCGGTCCAGTGCTTTCGGAGATTACCCCCTACAACCTCACAAACTTTACTTCTTTATAGCTGCCCCCCCGCGGTTTTTGTCTCTTTAGAAGAGTGATGTTGATTTCCTACAAACAATCCATTTCTACCAAACGTGACATTATTTTTTGCTATAGCAATTAGAAGCTGATTGAATGACAGTTGAGATGAATGTTGCCAGTGGCGACGCGCGAGTTCGACGCAACTAAATAATATAACACGCTTTTAGACCGAAATCCCTTTACCTTTTTTTTTTCATAAAATGTGGGAGATCAGTTATTGATCTCCTTCATTTTCTCTCTTTCTCTTACGGTTTTTCGTTTCAAGTTTTCGTAACGCGTTACATTTTTCTTCGGCTAGGTCCCCTCGTCAACCTGCGATAAGGAAATTCGTTCTAAAACTCATCTTATTTTTTTCATTTTCAGCTAAAATTCCATACAAAAAACGAAGATTTGGAGCGGTTCTACGAGACGGAGATCCCAAGGTCTTCCCTTCCACCAGACTTCGGCGGCACCTTAGCAGACACACAGACTCTACACAAGAAATGTATGCAGCAACTGGCATTCATGGAGCCTTACTTTAAAGCTGAAGAAGAACAGAGAATAGCCGCTCTGCCGGAGAAGAAAAGGGGAAAAGCTATGGAGAGGGCTTTTAAGAATTTAGACATTGATTAGAGAAAAAATATTGAAAAAACTCCAGATTGATTGTTAAAATGGCGTGTAACTTTTAAGAGGATTACATACCACCGACACTTTTTATAAAAAAATCGGGGCATACCTGTTTCCATTCCTTAAATTGCAGTTAAATGTTGTTGATGTCAATCGCTTGAATATTTTGTATTTGGGGCTTATAATTTTTTACCTATATTTAAAAAAAAATATAAATTTTAAAATTTAAAGAGATAAACAAGCCTGGTTTATAATAAAATAATTACAAAAAAAAAGAAACACCGAAATCAAACTATACTAAATCCGTTGGCTGCGTCTGTCTTTCCTGACGTTTACAATTTGAGGGTCTTCAAGTCGCGAGTGAATAGGTATCTTCTAGACGCGTGTGTTACATCTTAGACCGCAGCGTCACGAGCCAGGTTTGATAGTGGTCAAACGCTGACTTTTCATGAGTAAAAAAATATATTTCTTTTTGTGTGATAGTATAAAATTCATCTGTTTTGTAGTATGGAATTAAATAAATAAATAAATGAAAAAATCCGCGGTACGGAACCCTCTTAAACGGCTGAGTCAATTTTGTCAAGAAAGCTTTCAGATAAATATAACCGTTTCAAATCGGTTACAGACAGACTGACATAAAAGTACTTAAGAAGCTCTTCCAGTACCGTGTGTAGGTATTCACATTACCTTAGCCCCCGCTCTCAAAGACGTAGCGTGCTGCGTGCTAACTGTTATATTTGATCGATATGCAAAACATTTTAGCATTATTATCCACAAATATAGTTCCTAGAGGTCAAAACCTATCATTGAATTCATTTTTAGAAACAAACGTTAAGTATTTTTGAATAAAACCGGATCTAATAATTCTCTGTTTTCTAACATTTTTTTTATCGAACGAAGTTGTTCATATCATGTTTTCAACCACAATAAACAAAAATATGGTTATTAAACTACAATATCCATTTATATCCAAATAACAAAAAAATAGTATTTGATTACTTAAAGTTGATTAAAACAAAGGTCGATTTTGGTAGCTTTATTAGCACCGGGCCTTAACGCTAATAAATGTTATACAGCAACTGGCATTCATGGAGCCTTACTTCAAGGCGGAAGAAAACCAGAGAGTAGCCGCTCTGCCGGAGAAGATGGCGAAAGCAATGGAGAGGGCTTTTAAGAATTTAGAAATTGATTAAAGAGAAAAAGAAACTTCGGATTGATAACGAAAAAAATGTTTTAAATTTTAAATTTTCGTAAAATATAGCTAAGAATGTTCAAGAAATGTTCAGTTTTCAGTTAAACAAAACAACAATTGACTAAAGCTTAATAGTACATTACGATATAAGTGTGGTAAATTGATCTTTGCATAGAGGCGGTTTATGACGCGCGAGCGGCAGCGAGCGTGTTATAGAAGCCAAGATGCAAATATCAATTCCACACGTATATCGTACGACGTTTTTTATTACAGTTGCGAATAAAAGAAAAGACTTGAAAAGAAAACAAAATAATAATTAACAAAATATTTGTGATAACTCTATGTTTACATTTTTTTAAGGCAATATTTTTTTGTTAATTATGCTCCGGAAAGGCCAGGCTAAAGACTTTTAACCTATACATCCTCGTGTGACATACATTATTTTTTAGGGTTTTTCTATTTGTTTTTGCGTCGGGGGTTAAGAACAAAATACAATGGTACGGAAAAACAATATATTTAAGTAAAGAAAAAACAAAAAATAAACAACTCAATTTTTAATCGTTTTCTAAGTCATAATCACGTAAAATTTTCGTTCGTAAACCGACTTTAGAGACAACCATTTTTGCTAGCTAAAAAACTCTTTGGTACCTACCTTTTCGGGATAACTTTACAGCACTAGTTAACAAATCTAAAACGCACGCGTGCATAATATGTTGGATTATGAGCCTAAAAGCCGTTGAATAAGATCCACTTTATGAGCAACTGTGATAAAAAAAATATTATGAAACAACTGGCATTTATGGATCCTTTTTTCAATGCCAATGAAAAAAAAAACAAATAAAAAAAAATAGTGTTCATAAAACAAATCAGCCACTGAGCGCGGGAAAATTACGAAATCTCATTGGGCGAAGATCAACGCGGCGCTCATGGGGTTGCCACGTTATAAAACTAGTAGTTTTAATTCTTATGTACGCGGGTAGTACTTATTTTGGTGTATTTTTCATGTGATTGCGTTGTAGTTGTCTCTAGTTCAAAAATTATTATAAAGTAAGAGTTTGGTAGAATTTAGTTTTTTTTAATCGGTGTTATTTACGGTTTGTGCTTAAAGCATGTATTTAGATGTTTATTAGGCTAAGCTGGGTTATATAGTGTGTTCTAACCAAGGGTTTTCAATGCGGAAGGGGGTTGTTTTGCGACTTTTGGACTATTAAACATCTTGAGGTTTTGTTTATTGATTTAGATATAAAAGTTGAAAATATTTGAACACCAATAAAAATCAGATTTTCGGGTAAATATAATCTCAAAATATTCGAAATAACTCGTAGACGTCTTAAACAACCCTTTTCGTATTAGAAACCCTTTAATGGAACACATTGTATACGCAGTAGTTTATTGAATTATAACTTACTATCTGTTTGTATTCGAATTAGTTGATATTATTATTGTTAAGTACAACATTGCGATTAGAATAGGACTGACTTAGCGCTTTATTGTTGCCATAACAGAAAATGTAACTTTAAAAGGTTGAATCCTACCATTCAAATTAAGTTAGTTTTTTGCTCTTTCTTCTCGTATAGTTATGTAGCACACTCCTAATTACCCGCTAACCCCTTAGATACCCCTTACCACATAGCCCCTAATTACCCCTACCCCCTTAATTATCCCCCTTCCCCCTAGCCTCTTAATTACCCCCTTACCCCTCAAATTGCCCCTAACCCCTAATAACCCCCTCATCATAACTCACTGATTCCCGTGAGCCCTCCAGTTCCCTGCCTGTGACGTCACAACATGGCGCTAAGTCGGTCCTATTTGTAACTTATGTCGCAGTGTCTAGTGCTTTTTTTATGTTACCAATACTTAAATAATAAACTAGAAATAGTTTGTTTTAGCATAATATTGCTAAGTTTTAATTTTAATGGATAAGGTTTTTTTTGAGGGTGACAAAATGAATGACAAAGATTTTGTGATAGTAGTTCACGGAAGAGTTCAAATTATTGTGTTCTAATAAGTATTTATAAATAGAATCGCTTAACCGCTGTGATATTGCAGCGAATTGTATTCCAATCGCTTTAACTTCACAGCGGTTTTGTTATTTGGAGAGCACTATTACTATTGTATAGCAATAGGTCATATTTGCAAGAATGCAAATATGACCGGCCTGGCACCATTTTGTGACTGCATCAAGAAATCTGACTTAAGTTCGAGCTGCAAACCAAACAAGCGAAATACCTCTCAGGCTGTGCCTCAGCTGTCAGCGAACGGTATGCACCTATATTCACTTACTGACTAAGCTAATTTCATTAATAATTACTTACTTGAAGTTAGGTTACCTGGTTTTAACGAGTATTTTTTGGACATTATTGCTCAGCGACGACATTACTGTGCTATGCTAAGTCGGTTATATTTGCTTTCTAATCGCGTTGTACTTTAGCATTGTACAAATATATTTTTACCAAAATGGTAGATTTTCCAAAAGTACCTTCCTACTATTTTAGAAATAGTTTCACGTGTCAATTGTATTTCAGTAGATTTTAAAGCACATTCAAGTTTATTAATTATAAAAAATATATAGAAAATAAGTTTAAGCATTGTAGACTTGTTAAAAAAAGGGGATAAAATGTATGCTGTATCTATGTTGTTCATAAAAGAGTGAGAACATGTAAAATTAATCATAATAAAATGCTAAAAGTATGTACACGCAAAGAAAAATAATAATATTGGATAACAAGTACAAAGTTGAAAAAAGTAAAATATTAATAAATGTACTTAAATTAAGTAAAAAATATAGCTCATTATTTACTTATATAGGCATCGTACTTAGAAAAAAAAGCACATAGAATATAATTATAGTTAACATTTTATTACCCACGTTTATTGATATTATGAAAGACGGTTAATACATACTTAGATAATTTTTTTGCAGTCATGTTCAGTTTGTGACAGCGCTGCTATCTTCGCAATGTCATGATTGTCTAATACCGTCAATCGATAACCTATCATACTTGCTCCATTTTGTCGCCGATATCTTTTTTTTTCATTTTCACATCAATATGAAGGCTGCGCTTCAAATTCGATGAACAGCGCTTAAACCGCTAACTAGCCTGAGCGATATAATAATGCTTACCGCCCATGTATGCGGCTATAATATTATTATTTTTAGACCTTATCTGCGACTGCCTGGAGAAAGAAGAATAACGTTATTGATTTCGACTTAAAATATATTTTTCTAATCTTATCTATAACAGATAAGTTGGCAATTGTACTTAAAATTCTCAATACTTCCATGAAAAAAAGCTTATTTCAGCTATTTTATGTACCGCGGTGGAGGACATAATTTAATAGCTTTTTCGTTTAAGTATTTCGCTGGTTCTAAGAACCGTATAATTGTGATTTAGGCTAGTAGAAATATATTTTTATTCCTGAATTTTGATCTTTTATTATATTATAATCTTAAAACTTTATCCTCTCCGAAACTTGTCTGGGGTTAGTATTATCACAGATATTACTAGTGTTTTGTTCTTGGCGGTTTGTAAGCGTTTTAAAATAGCGCCATCTACCAATAGTTATAATAAACAAAATATGGTAGAAAAATATTTTTGACATGGTAACCCAGATCTGTCAAAATAAACCGTTGACCGTCTGCCGCAAACACCTGCCGAGTTTTTTGTTTACCAAAAAACGGAAAATTATGAATGAAAGTTATTGTTCTAAACAGTTTTGTTAATGTGAAATCGTTCTGTGATTACTATTTGTTTGTGCATTTTTGTGATTCGAAGGATAAATGACGAATTCTCAATGTGAATAGGTAACTAAAACTTTTACTGATTAGTTTTCATTTGCTTTCATTTTTTGTGATTTTATGAATGAAAAATGCATTTTCAAGGTGAATTAAAATATAAAACACGAAGTCTAAGGTAGCAATAGCTTAGAATAGTAAATATTTCTTGATAAATATAATTTTTTCTGGACAAAATCATGTCTTACAAACTACTAACATTGATTTGGTCTGTTCGTACTAAAAATAAAAACAACGTAAGTTCTGCGGCTTTGCTAAAGAAAAGTAACTTGTACCTACCAACGGAATATCTATATTGTACAGATAAACCTAAGTATGTATGTATGTACCAGTCTGGACCTAAAATTGCATTACCACCTCTAAACCTCAAATAAAGTATGTAGTTATTATTGAAACCTTACTGAAGTAAATAAATTCTTATAACACTGACTTCTTTCTGTTTTTGAGTCAGTGAAGTTTGGTGAGTCAACTCTTTCACACTGCCCAATACTTAGCCATTGCAACTTCAGCAGTGTTCGCCTCTTTCAGGGCTTTTAATATGTAGGTGTAAGGTCACAACAGCCATTGGATCAGTTGCACCATGGATTACGACGGACCTCCACACTCCCATTGCATTTCCACTGGTGCAAAGTGCTCAAAATTAACAAACTTTTACCTTCAAACTATTTAATAAAAGTCTCTGTCTTCCAGGAACATGGAGCACATCGACAACAACCAATTCGAAGTAAAACAATCAAACAGTAAACGTAAAATCGCTATACCTTGCCCAAACGCCTACCTAAACCCAGCGTTAGATATCCTTGCCAACGACGATCCCATCTGCAACACAGCCATGGAAGTTCCAACTAAGAAACGAAAAAGAACCAAAAGCTGTGACATCACAACTTTTGAAAACACTGCTTTAGATCTGGAAGTCCAAAAAGCTCCGGCAAATGAATTTTTAGTTAGAGAACTTGATAATGTTAAGAGAAATGTTAAATTGTTTCCTTTTAATGAAGATGCCACTAATAGTTCTAATTTAGGTCAACCTGTAGTTAATAATATGACCTTATGTCCTAATGATTCAGAATTAAGTGTCAATTTCAGTACAGATGCATATAATAATATTGGTATACCACTTGAAAACGATATGTCTGAACCTATCTATACTAATATTACTGATATAACTAATGAATCTAAAATTAGTGAGATTAGTACACAAAATAAAATACCAAAGGATACTGAAAATGATACAAATATATTAGATGCAGAGAAAAATAATACTTTGTTTAATATGGATATTTCAAGAATTAACCATGAAGATTTTGATTCAGGAATTTCTGTTTTAGATCAGAAATCAGAGCCCGTAGCTAACATAACAAATATACAAGTAAATCAAACAGTTGTTAATAGTAATTTGAGTTTAAGCTTCATTGATAGATTGGCCATAGATTCTCCGAACATATCAGATAAGTCTCTTTTTCTAGATGATGACTTAAACGAAAGCAACATTATGGAGATTAAAACTATTACAATTATTACGAAGAAAAAACGCATAGAAAAGAAGAATACCAACCCATTCTTAGACCCTAAAATGAATAACGAAATAGTACCAACAAGGGCTACAAACAATCCCTTTTTAGACCTAAAACCTGAAGTAGAAGAGACATACCAAGATGAAGTTCTAAAAAGACCAGCAGTGCAAGTTAATCCTAATAATCCAAACGTGTTAGTGCCGCGAAGGCTTTTCGGTGACACAAATAGCACAATATCAACTGTAAATGAAACTTTAGACAGTCAACACGAGTATGAAAATATAGATATACGTCCAGACAGTCCAATATACGAGAATATAGACGTAACAATTAATAAACAAAGTAAATTGCTCGGTCATGATGTCTCACAGTTCAGTGCCACTGATATCCTGAATCTCCACGCGAATAACTCAAACGATTCAAATGACAGTAAGAAAAAGCACTCCCTTTTTAAATCAACAAATAAACTATCTAAAAAAGTATTTAATACTATCAAAAGGACATTTAAACATGACAAACAAGATACTAACGTCACTCTAAATCCTTACGAAGTACCACGAAAAGCTATCAAACAAAAAACAACCAAAAAAGACTCAGGCATTGAAAACCCAGCTTTGAATCTAGATAATTCAGATGATTTAGAATTCGAAGAAGTATCTGATGAAGAACATCAATATGAAACAATAAAAACTATTAGAAATACACAACTTAACATGAAAGTAACACCTTTAAAAGCTAGAGAGAATGATATAGATTTTGTTTCTAAAGTTAGCACTCCAGGTAATAAAAAGGTACGTTTCGATTCAACTTTGAATCAAGAAAAGGTGATAACGGGCAATAGTTTTGACTATACAATGCCAAGTCCAGGGTTTGATGTTAAGATTGAAAAGTACCATGATGAATTGGAAAATTGTATTAATGAGAGAAAGTTTTTACAACAGAATATGTGATAGAAAACGGTGTAATGATGCTAACAAAACTAGAACTATTCTTTTTCCTTTAGAAATAACTAGTGCTGCCTAGGGCTAGTTTAATAATAAAATAATTGTCATTTTGGAAAAGCGACATCTCTCGTCAAGTATTTTAACTAAGCTCATTTGGTTTGATTAGAGTTATTTATCTGCTTGGGAATATTGATGTTACTCAATACCAACAGATGCCGCTAACGAACCTTAATTCGTAAAATAAGTAAAATGCATACAGTTTAACCTAATTTCGTTAAGGCGTAACTTGGCCACGCAGTGTTTTTTACACCCTCACGGTAAGCGGTATCGAAGGTATCGAATTCAAATCTTGCCGTGGTACTAAATGGAGATGCATTTTTCTTTGTAAAAAACAGCTAAGAATGGAAAAACGCGTCCAAAAATTAAAATGTGAACTCCGCCTAGTCACGATGTAATTTTTGGAGAAATATGTTTCTTTCTAAATATTTCCAGATTTAAAAAGCCAATTCCCGCCCAATTTTAAAACAAAATCACCCTAGGACCCTAGGAATACGTACAAAATTAGTTTTTTATTTATTTAATTTGTACTTAATTTATTCTCTTTCTAGTTTGTAAGAAGTGCTAAGAGGGTACGTTGAAATCGCTCTCTTCATACAATTCCCTTATTTCCTTTTTAAATAATGCCTCATAATAAAGAGCAATCATTTAGTGTATGTAATTAATGTGTTTTTATGTCATACATAACATTACAGGCATGTTAATTTACATAATTACATTACAAATGAAATTAATATAAATTATGACGTCACTTTAGTTCTAGTTACGCAAATACAAAAAATGACACGGACTGACAGACAGACCGACAAGATACGAAAAATGAACAAGTCATAATTATATTGAGAGACATTGAAGAACGGATTTAACAAACATTATGGGTTTTATTTTTTGCATTAATCAAATTGAAGTTGTATTACCGGGAAAGGAAGTTTATTGTAAATGTCAATTTTCAACTCAAGCATATTATTTTTTCATCAAACCTACACCTACATACGCCCCTCTGTTTTGGTTGTGTACCTCAAAAGGTAAAAAAAAGAACCCTTAAAAGATCACTTTCTTGCCCGGCCCGTCTGTCTGTCTATTTTTTAACAACTAATTACTGAAGAAAATATTATGTCCATATAAACACATAAGAAAATAAAAGTAAATCACAAAAGCATGTGCACAGCAATGAGTAAAGTTTGGATTTATAAAAATATATTGATTGCTTGAGTCATTGTTCAGGAAGTAAATAGAGATTTGTGTGAAGAAAGTGATGCTATATACTTTGGGAAGATCTTCCACGAACAGATGGCTCAGCGCTATTTGTTAGTGGAAGATCTTCCACGAACAGATGAGTCAGCGCTATCTGTTGGTGGAAGATCTTCCACTGACAGATGGCTCAGCGCTATCTGTTGGTGGAAGACTCTCTGTTAGAGGTACACACCACCTAGTGCCTCCAAACCGTCTTAATTTGAAGTTAATGACTTATTAATCTCCTCTGTGCTTATTAATTATTTTTTAACTTGCCTAAGCACCTAATGTTATTAATATGATCATTTTTACGATTTTATATTGTTATTATTATTAAGAATAAGTATAAATCTAGCTGGTTTACTAGATCTTTTACACAACTCACCCACCTACTATCTTTATTTAACATTTTTATGAAGTTCAGTTAAGAAATGAGACCAAAAAATAAATAATGTGATTTTTATTAATTGTCACCCAAAGCATAATATTACTTAACTATCCAAAGTTGTAATTTTAAGAGACTTAAATAACTTATTATTTTTATTTTTTAAGTAAGGTTAGTTATTAATATTACATTGTCTTGCCGAATTACATTACATTCCAAATTATTGGTTTTTTAATTTGTTGCTTTCAAACCCATATTGCTGCTTTTATTTATATCATTGTATTCTCCATACCAAGTATCATCATAATCGGTCCATTAGTAACGGAGCCTATTGAATTCAAACAAACAAATCTTTCCTCTTTATAATAATTAGTATAGATTTACGTACTAGATGGCGCCACTAGGTATAATTCGGAAGTAAACTTCGGTTGCAAATGTTTCAAAACTTTTACAATTATCATTGTTTTCCAAGAATCGTTAATTAATTAATGAAGTTATCAAATCAAAATCGATTGATATAAATATTTAGATTTTTTTGTAGAATATGTTTGATCCTGGCTTTTCCTTTTCCAAAATTCAAATGATGCCGTTTTAGTTTTCGTCAAAATCAGCCACACCTTGTTATCACATTTTTAGCTATATCCTATACTTAGTTAGGGATAAGTCTTAAAGGCATATACCTATAAAAATGCACTGTATAATTCCTACTTGCACAAATAACAAGCCGAGTTTAAATGAGTTAATCCAGTTAAATCTCTAAGGACCTTCGTATGCAATTGCACTGGCGACTGTAGGATTCTGTTAAAAGGTACTAGAGTGTGCGCCAGATACGTCAGCGCGTAGTCTAAATTTATGTTCCATATTTTGTCGTTTACGTTAGGTGAATGTGATCTAAGGTGTTTTCATTCCTGTACCAGTCCAGTAAGGCTACAGAGAATCTTATTCCTGTTCGTAATGATTAAAAATGTAGTTTAACTAATAGCGAGGTGTCCTTAAAAAACCGATTTCTGTCGGGCTTACGTTTACGGATTCAGGCATTGGTTATTTATCTTACCGTCATCTAGCCCCAAGTTTGACTAGGCTTGGGTTATAATAATATTAATCATTTATTTCAGGTAACAGCCTTATAAATAAGTACAGCCCCATATAAAATAGTTAATCTTAAGTTAATAATCATGTTAAGTTTAGGGTTTTCAATCTTCGGTCTCGCCTCCCTATATCGTCGGTATACAATGCCGGCGGGCCAGAAATCTGCCAAGAAGAACATGTCGATTAGCGTTATCGTCCGTTATGGTAGCCAGACAACAACGGATAGAATAATATGTCCTCTTGAGGTACTTTGATATGATTGTTCAAAAAAGTGCCTACACGACAAAAGACACAAAGTCAGTTTCTAAAACAACTTTCACTGAGACCTTTAAATAAAACAATCGAAACAAAATGCGACGGAAGCGCCACCAACGCGAGTAAACTTGCCTAGCACGTACTCTAGATAACACCTGCGTTGTATGTGGTTATTGGATAATCACTTCACGTGGGGTACCTCGAACTACCTACCTTTCCTGTTGATAGAATAATGATGCATTGTGATGTTTTTATAACGTTGGTACACGCGGACCTTGAAGCCCGGGTCTAATAGAATAACACACAGGGTGCGGCCGGAAGACCAGGGCTGCAGATGTGCTTGCGTATCTGCAGCACATGCTGGCTTTACCCAATGACCCAGTTGGCACAATGGTCACTATGCATGACTGCCAAACACAGGGTTGCGGGTTCAATTCCCGTCTCAGACATTATGCTTAGATATTTGTCTGTGGTCTGGTTGTTTCTATGTATTATAAGTATATATTTACAAAAGAAAAGTGTATAAAGTAGTATATCCGTTGTCTAGCACGCATTACACAAGTCTAGTTACTTAGCTTGGGGCTAGATGGCGATGTGTGGAATGTCCTGCAATATTTATTTATTTTTATTAATTTATTATTACCCATTCGGGCAACACACGACTTCTCAGTCACTTATTATTTATTGTCCGTTTTTTGTATTTACTTTTCTCTGTACCTACCTATCTCTTAGTTTCTTGTTGTGTCGTTTGTTCTAATAATTTATATTCTATAATATTCTAATATGGCAACAGAAGCCCGAGCCCGTCGTAAAAGGTTGTCTATTCCACTTTACAGGCAACACTTTAGTGTCCTCAGTGCACTAGAGAAAATAAGCACCCAGGTCCATAAAGGCGACTCCAATAAAATTTTCGTTGAGCGATTTGAGCGGAGGCTCAGATTTTCTATCAATCAAATCCAACAATTATTTAACACATTCAATTATTATTATAAAATATGTATGTTAGTCTATAAGGTATGTATCTATGGGCCTTTGTAGCCTGAAATAAATGATTTATTATTATTATTGTCTGTTATACGTCCTGTATCACGGGGCTATGGAGCCCCGGCGATTATCCCTGTCTACACTATAAAGTGCAACCAAGGACAACCTCCGGTTTGGATAAAACTATTGATAATCTACAGGACAAAACTACTTGAGCTATTGTGATGGGATGGTAGTGGACTAGATACTGGGGAATTATGGATACTATGGCACCTGCCGTAACAATGTTCAATAAACACGTAAAAATGGCAGGCGGAGACTCGCCAACTCTCAGACTGGGCCACCCTAATTAGCCGAGTGAATTACAGCAAGGGGGCAACAGGAACGTGAGTGGCTAAAGGATGGAGAGGCCTCACTGGATTTTAAGTCATCACTGGTAGTCCAAGCGAGCGGGCCAACTCATCACTGACGTTCAGCATCCATCCTTCGAGCATTTCTGCTATTGCGACTCCACTCTGGACAGCCGGTAAAGGCAAGCCAGAGGCGGGGGACCGCTTCCTCGTCAGGTTTCACTCCGACCAACCAACTAAGGCAAGCCGGAGGTGAGGAACGGTGACTTCCCCCTGGAGAACTCGGGACCGCGGGGTCGTTACTTCCCGTCACCTCGCCTCAAGGTGCCCTGCGGGCTTATTATTATTATTATTTGTTTAGGTACTCATTCAATATTTTCCGGTCTTCGAATTGATCGAACAGTCGAAGTCATAATTGCAGGCCCACCGTAGAGTCCTAAAATTACTATTAATGGAATGTTTTTATTCTAATCATATTTATCTAATAAATTAAATTTTTAACTCGAGCAAGACCTTAGAATCTTGTTTGAGTTAAAAACATTCTGATAATAGCAGTTTTGGAGCTCTAAGGTGGGTCTCTAATTCTGACTCCGACCGTACATGTTGCTACCCAGAACGGTAGGTAGGTAACTCTGGGCACTAACCCGAACAAAGTCACATGAAAATATTTGCAGCTTCATTAATCGTGGAGTAAATTTCCTGATGACTTTTTTTATTGGAGGTCAAATGATCTGCCATTGACGGCGGACAAAAAATACTTGTACAATGACTACAATGATTGGGTGACACGCTATGTGGAATATCACTGAAAAAACACTCTTAAAGATCTTCGTCTACTCTACCAGAGCATAATCTTAACTTCCTTTACAGCTTTTACGCTCCGCGGTTTCACCCACGTATGTCCCGATCTCACGGGAATTTCGGAATCAAAAGTATGCTATGCCCTTCTCCATCCTCTAAATCACCAGTACGCCGATTTCCATCCAAATCGGTCAAGTTGCTTGACCGTAAAGAGGGAGTTTTTGGCCGTGGTCCGATCGCGGAGCTCTGTCAATCGTATCACGGGTAGGTAAATCAAACTATCCGAAGTTCTATCAATCGAATGAACTCAACTTTGTTTATCAGTGATTCTATTAATTTCATTCTGAATGCAAAAAGGTATCAATGTTATGAATTAGTTAAACCAAAATTAGATTAAATGGAGTTAAAGGGATTGCCCCCCTCGAGCGGCCATTTTGATTTTGCACCTACGCAGACCTGTTGTGAAAGGTAATGAGCCTTAACAGTTTTCATTGTAAAGGCGATAGTACATTGCCACAAGTTGATTGTAAATTAATTACGAGGTAAGTATTGCTATTAAACGTGGATATTCAAGAAAATTTCAAGGTCTTTTCATGTCGGAAGTCGAAGTCACAACGTATTGCCTACTGCGCCCCAAATACTACCAAAGCGGGAGAGAACACGACCAAAACCAAAGAGCGTAGTAAGTAGATACCATCGAAAGCGACCTTCAAAATAACCATACGACCTTATGTATTTTTTATTAGGTACATGCTCCAGACATATTATACATACGAATTATAAGTCGGTATTGAAAAGCAATAAAACAAACGATCTTCAATTGAAAGTATCTGTAACTATTGCAGTCAATATTGTTTTAAAAAGTTATGACTCTCAATACGTACATTACGATACAAGGATTGGATATGGATTATTGATCATTGCATAGGGGCGGTGGACACGCGAGTGGAACGCGAGCGCGTTCAAAAGCCGAGATAGTTCGAGCTATTTCGAATGACAGGGCTATTTAAAGTATTGTTAACCATTTCTTTGTTCAATAAATGATTTTTATTATTATTTATTATTATTAATGATAAAATAACAAGAAAATTAACAAATTCATTGTTTTTCAGATTGACAATAAAGCAATAATCATTACCTTGCTCTTGCTGAAGCTTGTAAATCAAACATATAGCTGTCCTATTATTTATTTGTACGTATATTTAGGTGTATATTGTATTTATATATATATTTATGTATGTATGTATAGGTGCGTATTTATTTTTACTGAATATTATGTATTTTATTATTATTATTTAGAATATTTTATGTTCTATGTATTTTAATATTTATTTTATTCTCCTCCTTATATTCCTATTCACGTTATGTACAAACCATCCATCCCTTCTTTAATTCTTGTCCATCCAAAGATTGCCTGGAAGAGATCGCTTTTAGTGATAAGGCCGCCCATTGTGCCATATTGTTAGGTTTAATATTGTTTTTGTTAGAATTAAGGTTTAATGTGGTACAATAAAGAGTTTATCTATCTATCTATCTATCATATTAATAAATATTGCAAGACATTCCACACATCGCCATCTAGCACCAAGTAAAGTAACTGGACTTGTGTTATGGGTGCTACTTTTATACTTTTCTTTTCTAAATACCTATATACTAAAAAAAAACATAGAATCAACCAGACCACAGACAAACATCTAAACATAAATACTTGTCTGAGGCGGGAATCGACCCCACAAACATATCTAATGACCCGTTTTAAAGTATATTTTTTCCTATTTTTACAATATATTTAGTTTTTAATCACCGTGGTAGATGGTCCTTATCACTCGCGGAAACCTTATTAGTTTAATTATTAAGGATATAGAAAGCAATAATGAAATACCTTAGCTCGTTGCTTGGCACGTGACGCCGGACATATATCTTACGTCATAGTAGGTACCTACTAACCGGGTCGCTAGGTCAACGACACGAAACTACCCCTTGCACAACGACTAGGGATGCACTTAGAGGGGTAACTTTGCCTAGACTGGGCTAAGTTATAAGTTTAGTTGTATTCTAACTTTGCCAATAAAAAATGAAATGGGAACATTGATTGAATTGGGCAAAGTTGCAACAATTTTACTTTTTTGAACGAAGTTTCTTATGGCGCGTTGCGAAAGGGGTTGCGAAAAAATTAAGACCGAAAGTTGTAAAGACACTTTTTGATTTTATTACAATTCCTTCACTAATTAATCTAAAGAACTCGTTCCATCCGGGTGTCCCTTAACACGTCTTAAGTTTTGTTTTTTATTTGACTTAGTTTTGCATACTACCAGTGTCAAGTTTTCTTTACATCAAATTGTATTTTTCCTACCATTCTCTAAACTTTTTGTTTTGCTAAAGCTAGCAATAATCTTTAACAAAATCTTGCCGTGGAGTTTTAATGCGTCAACGAGAAAATCTTGAGTTTTATGCTTACCACCAGTGAAAAAGAAACAAAAGATAAAGATAATGTCATATTTTTTTTAGGTACCTAATTTTTTTCTTTTCTCGGTCGCAGACTGAAGTTATGGCTGTGCACCTGACGGTGTTGCCTTTATCATTTTAATTGTGCATTTTTCTGAGATAATATTTCTAGGAATCCTCTTATTTCTTTTGGCATTCTCTGCCAACATTGACTTAGAAAATTACAATTAGGTATATCCGTATTTCAATTGGGTTCAGAGTTTCCCATCACTTATTTGCAATGAACGACGCCAGACAACCTGACCTATGTCGGCTGACTGTAATTTTACTAATGTTTCCCGACACGGATTCTTGTTTCATGATACAAAGTAAGATTGGATATCGCTTACAAGTAGATAGATAAGAGCGGTGTTGGCTTAGTAGTAGATAGGTACCTCGACTTTCATTCTGAAGGTCGTGGGTTCGAATCCCGGCCGGCCGAGCGTTAATGTATTTTTCTTAAGAAAAACTTATGTGAACTAATTGACATTGCTCTTACGGTGAAGGAAAACATCGTGATGAAACCCGCGGCTTAGTTGGCTCCAGAAGTATTGACAAGTTCTCTCCTCTGGACATGGTCGACTAAGCTGAGAGGCTAGTAGGTGCTGGGCAAGCCTACTCCATCCTCACGCAAAAAGGACCCAGTTAAAAAGGGTCCAATGGCAGAAAACAGCCTGTATACAAGTACAAGTAGATAGGGAAAGTACCTACTCTTACATTTATTTAAAAGACCGGCCAAGTGCGAGTCGGAGTCGTGCACGAAGGGTTCCGAACCTTTTTGTAAGTGGGAGCCCCACTTATATAATTTTTACCAGCTTTAAGAATCTTTTAAAAAAATGTTATTGAAATTTTCACAGGTTAAGTATTTTTGTTGCTACTATCGGCAATACCTAGTCAATGCATTGTAGGGTTCCGTACCCAAGGGGTAAAAACGGGACCCCTTGTCTGTCTGTCTGTAACCAGGCTGACAGTAGAAATTTTCACAGTAAATGAATTTCTGTTGCCGCTATAACAACTGTTGGGTTCATGACAACTCGACCTTTTGAGACATTTTAGTCTCTTCGCGCCAAAATATCATCGCGTGCGCTCCGTTCGTGACGACGGCGTACAGTGGCGCCCCCACTCGGCAAAAACTTCACTTGCCTCACCACCATGGTTATATGAACACTATAACGTCTACAAAATATCAAAAATTAAAGATTTACTGACTTTGCGTGTTTAAATTAGTGAACAGTGACATCCAGACGATTCCTAGCTTCTTATTTAGTGTTGTGCACAACAAGGACGGCCACCAGAAACACCACAGGTTAGTCGAGTTGTCGAAATATTTTTCACATGTAATTTTGGTCCATAGACTGGACAACAACAAATAGTAAAAACAGAAAAAAAAAACTGGTGCTTTCATAGAATATGGTACGGAACCCTTCGTGTGCGAGTCCATAGAAAAAACTTTTTATTGTTTGTCTGATTTTTATGAAGAAACAAAGATATATTTTTAAATTGCCTACCTACCTATAATATTATGAAAATATTCATTTAGTATATAAGTTTATTATATTGCATGCCTGTAATGGGTAAGTTATTGTTACTTAATTAAGCCTATTTTAAGATCCTTGTGTACATAACTTTGCAATAAATGTCTTGATTTCTTGATTTCTTGATTAATTCGCACTTAGCTTTTTTTCCTTGAGTCTGTTCAAATACCTCTTCGATTTTTTAATATTAGTTATGAAGTTGGATAAACTACTGTCCTCGTGTTTGCCTGTCTGAAACGTCAACAAAAAACACTCTTATCGTTTCCCTCGTTAATATCTTTATCACACAGTAACAGAAACTAAATATTTATTGTAGTGATTAAGTAAAACAATTCATTTACGCAATTAAGTACATAAGTACGTTCAAACTTAGTAAATACAGTGTGTTTTAACTATATACCGGAGGAAAGGGTACCGGGGGCTCTCTCCATAGTAATCAACTGTTTTCTCCCTGGATAATGACGCTAGAGCAAATATTTTTGTTGCATAAAACTTATAACTGCCATGACCCTATGTTTTGTTTTTTTTTTTAATCTTAATTTCTATGATAATTAGAAAATAAAAATAAAACAAAACATAGGGGCATAGTCATGGCAGTTGTAGGTTTTATGGCATAAAAATATTTGTGCTAGTGTCATTAGTCGACTACGTTTGTATGGAGAGAGCGCCGGTACCGTTTCCCCTTATTTTGATTAGTAGGAAGGTAGTACCTACGTACTTTAATTAGTTCGACGAAGACGCACAAACTTATGACCAATGACCATTTATAAGGTCAGGCAGGGGGGCCCTCAGGCAGAACATTAATAAAAAAAATATCCTACTAATATTATAAATGTGAAAGTTTGTGTGTGTATGTATGTTTGTTACTCCTTCACCCAAAAACTACCGGACCGATGACGATGAAATTAGGTATATAGATAGCTGGAGACCTGGATTAACATATAGGCTACTTTTTATCCAGATATTCCTACGGGATCGCGACTTACGCGGGTGAAACCGCGGGGCGCAGCTAGTAAGAAAATATTTTTGAATGAAAACACAAATTTTAATGTGACCTTGAGGTATAGGTATCCCTTTCAGAACAGCCATAGAAAATCTATATTTATACCTATACAAACGAATAGAGAACCTTTTTTTTTTGAAGTCGGTTGAAAAGAATTACTTATTTATAATTAACTAGCAGTGCCCCGCGGTTTCACCCGCGTAAGTCCCGATCCCGTGGGCATATTGGGATAAAAAGTATCCTATGTCCGTCTCCTGGCTCTAAGCTACCTCGCTACCAATTTTCACCCAAATCTGTTCTGCCGTTTTTGAGTTATAAGTGGTGTAACTAACACGACTTTCTTTTATATATATATAGAAGTTCGTGGAAACATAACCTAATTTACTGAAAATATAAGGAATTTACATCAGTGAGGTAAATAATGATGTAATTACATGTTGATTTTTGTTTAATTATGGGCCATTTTGATCCTGTGTTGTTTTGATATGTGGAAATATTTGCTTTTAGGTCTTTTTCCAAAGCAACAAAAAAAAATCCATACTTTATAATATTTTTATTTTCATAAGTCGGTTTAAAATAATTACTTATTTATAATTAAAGTTCAGGGAAACATAATTTACTAAAAATATAAGGAACTAGCTGCGCCCCGCGGTTTCACCCGCGTAAGTCCCGATCCCGTGGGAATATCGAAAAAAATATCCTATGTCCGTCTGCTGGCTCTAAGCTACCTCCCTACCAATTTTCACCCAAATCTGTTCTGCCGTTCTTGAGTTATAAATGGTGTAACTAACACGACTTTCTTTTATATATATACCTAAGATTTACATCAACCCGTAGTGAAGTAAATGACGGTGTTATTAAATTCAGATATTTTTTTTAAATTATGGGCCATTTTGATATGTGGAAATTTTTGCTTTTAGGTCTTTTTCCAAAGTAACAAAAAAAAACATACTTTTTGATATTTTTATTTTCATAAGGTCCAAATGTACCTTCTTATACCTAGATGCATTAAAGGGTATCCTTTACACACTGAACATTAGTGTACATACCTACTCTTATTCCAATGATACCTACACTTTTATCTATATGCTGTTCTAACTGAAATGTTGATCTCCGGAACGTCAGACTACGTCGTTTATACGCATGTCCAGTCCAGTGGGGTATGGAAGCTAACACGGTACCTACGCTCCGCGATGTTACAAATTATTGATTTTATCAAACGTTTTACATTCGCAAAAACAGACTTAAATAAGTGTTAAAGTGATTTAACGGTGCCTTTTGTAATATTTCTACATACATCGCTATTAAATTTTGGTAAGTGTAACCTTAAATAGGGTTAAATAATTATTTTTCGCGGTTTAAATAGAGGTTGAATGTATAGGTTTTGTGATTTAGGAGTTGTTTGTGTACGAAAAATTGTTTAATATTGATTCGGTTCATGGAATAGACTGGTACGATGGGTTTTTTTTGCAAGACATGACAGTTGAATGGCTGGAATAAGATTTATGATTTTATTTGGACAAATATAATTAGTTTTCCGTCGAACGATGTGAGTATTGCAAATAAGGTCGATTTTTCTGCCTCGGAGACCGATTTCGAACGTTTTTGTTCGAAATATAATAAAATAAAAGAAATAAAACTGGTCTAATTAAAACATTTGACATTTTTATGACCTTGTTATTATCCGGTTTTCAAGTCAATTTTCCAAACATAATTGATTAATTTAAAAATAATATAAATGTTTGGGCAAATTTGAGATACCTACTTTAACTTTGCTACAAAATGAATAAAATAACACTTTTAAATGTTATAAAAGGCATTTTATGATTAATATTAATTACAGAAAATTTGTAAAATTGGGTAGGTAAAATTCTTCTAATAATAATAATACGTATCCAAGTTAACTAGATATCTATGACTTAATTAAAGTAATTCCCCAAGCTAATAAACCTTGGCATCAATAAACAATTGATTACATAACATAACCTACAATTTAAATCCTACTAACAAAGCCTCAGCCAATTAGAACCCAATCTCATTATCTATTCATATAGGTTAAGTAAAATTAGCTGTTCAAGCTTAGAAATGTAAATATACTTCTGAATGACGCGGTGGGAAAACTCACGTTTGCAAAATAAGGTTGGGGGTTTGATTCTCGTAAAGATATGTTCATAAGTACTTAGGTATCTGTTGTCTGACATCCATATTATAAGCCTTGTTGCTTTATTTAAGGATAAATGACGCTGTTTGAAATGTACCAATTTTTTTTGTTTAGAAGGTATTTTTTATTTATACCTACTTTAGGTTAATTACCGACCGTTTTAGAATTTTCGTTCATTGTAAAATTATCAATTTTCTATACATCAGGGGGGAGCAAAATGGGTAAATTAGAAATGTTTAAAATAAAGTTCGAAAATACAACAAAAAAGTTACCTAGTTAGTATGGAATCCCCACAGAATACAAGACCCTACAAACTAACACCGGAATCCTTTGTAAACATCCCATTAAATTATGCATGTGCGTACCTAAACACATGTTTATATACCTCAGTAAGTAAAAACATGTGACGTAAATCGTTAAACTCAACCATGCTTGTTATGTTCCGTTAATGTAATACGCTTTGTTTCATCTGCATAAGTCCCGATCCCGTGGGAACATCGGGATAAAAAGTAGCCTATGTTACTCTCAAGAGTTTGATGTATCCACTTCCTAACCTTCATCGAAATAGGTTCAGTAGTTTCAGAGCCAATTCATTCCTAAATATTTATTTTTTATAGTATATGCTGAATTTAAATTCGCCATTCATGAATGCGTAGTACAGAAAAACAGATTCATAATGGCATTGAATTTGCATTGAAACAAAAATACGCATCTACGTCATTTTTGACAAAAATAATCGGGCAAAGTTAACGAACCGAAATGTTTGTAACTTTGCCGATACACTTTGATTGAGAATTAATAATAAATAAATAAGAAGTTAAATAGTAGTTTTCTCCTATAGTTTTTCAATAGTTCTATCCAAACTGGAAGTTGTTCTTGTTGTTAAATTTTCTTAAGTTTTCTAGCGTATATTTATCTATATTATGTGAAAACATTTAAAATGGTGTAGGTATTTGTAACCACTTAAATATTTAAGTTGATTGTTATACTGTTTGTTTCCTATTGAGAATAAAATAAAAAAGCTGCATTTTATAGTGCAGATAGGGATAATTCCTTACCTCCTTGTTATTATAAAGGGCCTCTACGATCCGGGGCTCCATAGCACCATAATATGGGACTTATTTTATAGTAATATGTATAAAATTAATAGAGAATTTTCAAAAACTTATCTATTATGCCCTAAAAAATACAAGTTTTGTGTGACGAGATCTTCTAAAAATATTAGTTAAAGATACGTGATCTGATCAGTGATACTTTTATACAATTTTCCAAGAAATATTGATCGAAGATTGTTATATTCATGGAAATTTTTATTATAAATAAAATACGAGTAACACCAATGACTTTGATGATTGAAATTAGAAACGGAAATCTGCTTTAAATTAATGAGGTTCATTTATTTAGTGACTGTCTATCAATATTAAATAATTACTCTCACTAGGTATTTCCGAAAGTAAAAATACTGCCTTGTATTTTTATTTTCGTCGCGTCTCATCTAATATTTAAGTGGGACCTAAGCCTTAAGCATTTTTTCTTTTAAAAACAATTGTAGACAAAAACTCAAAATATTTGGAACGAAGTTCCTTATGGCGCGTTGCGAAAGGTGGCTAGACGGAAAAATATTACAATTCCTTTACTAATTAATGGAAAGAAACTTCGTTTTTTTTACTTATTTTGGGCAAAGTTAAGTTACTTGACTTGTAATTCTGAATTCTTGACTCGGAAGATTCTCCGGTTTTTTTTTTTTTTTTTATTATGGCTTCGCACGTGTGCATTTAGCCAGTGTCAAGTTATATTTTGCATCAAATTATGACCCGATTTTTCATAAATCGGGCTTAAAGTGTTTCAAAACAGTCAAAGTCGTCATAGTCCGTCAAGTCAGGGGCTATAGTAAAGCGGTGGCAAGTTTACCATAACCTTAATAAGAGATTTGGAGGCAACGAGAAAACTGCATGTTTGACACTGATTTTTACTTTCACTACACTTGTGCACTTTCACAGAACTAAATTGAATAACATTCCACCAGAATTATACAATTCAACTCGGGTTACATCTAAGTTTCATGAAAATAAAACTGCAGCACGACATGTTGTTAACTCGTTCCCGCCAAAACTCAGGCTTCTCCGGTTTGTATTTTGTTTTTCATTATTTAAACCTCCTTTGATTGGCCAGATAGGAACCAAAGAGGTTAGACTATCAACTGATTAGGCCTCTACCGCTACCTACAAGGAGTTGTTAATGCATACGCAGAGTCTTGCACTAAGGAGGTGTGACAACATACCTCGAAGAAGTTGCAATTTGAATTGCGTTGAACCGAATACGATAGCGTCTCTGGAATAATATTTTGTTTTTTAAAAATAACTGCGAAGGCCGCTTTATTACGGGAACAGATGCCAGTGCGTTGTATTTTGGAATTACTTATGTATTTATCTGTGTTGGTAATAAAATATGGAATGTTTTAAGTCTATGGATAACACGTATATTTAACATCTAACGTATTCCACTCTATATAATATGTATTCTACGTTTTACATTGTCATAAATCTCTATAAAGTGTTTTTTTCTTACAAAAGCTGTATTAAAATCAGATCCAAAGATAATAAACCGATCGTTTTAAATCCTAAGTAACCTAACCACTTAGATTCCAACGAATGTGCAATCTAATCCAGTATTTATGGACGCCTCCGACCTAACCTTTTCCGTGACTGCGTCGTCGTGTCCCCGTTTAGAAAATAACAGGGTTTAATGTCTTCAATAATATGAAAGAATATGTCGTTTTTCACTCCAAATATGCGTAATTAATAGACCATAAATGACAGTCAAGTTTGCGGGCTGTGTTCCGTGTGTGACGCGTGACGTTGATATTGCTAAAGTACCCACACATGCGAGTTAACGCACGCGAACTCTGCACGCTATACCATACCTGGGAAACGGTGGTGCGTTTCCCCCATTGTCGTTAGGTAGGTACATTACACCAAACGTACCGACGAAAAGAAATCACGAATATCTACCTGTCATTCAGTCGTAACGATCATACGTTTGCCAAAATTTTATGCGCATTTATTTAAACGTTTCGGATCGATCGAGTTGAACACGCTATCATAAATCACTACTTTTTACTTGAGCGAGAAGTCAGTGCATGGTTTGCAGTCGGTCCTGATCTCACGGGGCTGTCGCTCGTCTCTCCATGGCAGAACGGAGGGACCACGGGGGCGGCTCGGCCCCCCGGGGTGAAGTACCCCTCCGTGCAAAGAGCGTCAGCCTCGTGGAGCGCCCGCGCTCCGAGTACGGTCGCTCAGTCCGCAGCGCTGAACCCAACCGCTCCCGGAAATCTAGTAAAAAGTTTTTCCCTCGACAACATTCCGTAGATTCCAAACCCAAACCTTTGACTTCGAACGTAACCGTCAAACAACTAAACAGAAAAGTAGTAGAAAAAGTACCGTTCCACGTCTCCGTCCAGACGCTGTCTATACCCATGAAATATGCGGATAATCCGAAACCTAGGCATTCAACCTCTTCGCCGTCTTTGAACTTATACAATCGTCGGGTCGATAGTAACAAGACTAAGCCGAATAATCCTTCCAAACAGGTCAGCGATAACAAGAGGCTGTGTGATAACCTCATCGGTGGCGGCGGCGGGAAAGAGACGGAAAACAAGTTGTTGTTGCAGATCAGCGAAGCCAAACAAGTTGCAGACTTTGAAAGGATTCTTAATTCTAATGCAATACTGTCAGAGCGCAGTCAGGGCCACGTGTGGCGCGGATGTGTCGCGCACAAACCCTCGGCGGCCGTACTCCCGAGGGCTCGCTCCACCTACTCGCTCTATACTGTGAGCCAAGCATACCACTATCTCTTTCGGCAGCACGAGGAGACGCTGCAGCCTCTGATCGACGAGTATCGGCAGGCCAACTCGGAGGAGAAGCCCAGCCCTCCCAGTGTCCTGAACAAGAACTGGTGCGAGAACTTACAAGACTTGACAGAATTCTATGAGGACGATCAGGCTCTGAAGAAGGAAGTAGAGACTATAACCGATCGTATTATAGCAGAGGAAGTTAAATCGTCTGGACCTCAGGAACCGAGTAAACATCATAAATACTTCAACGTAAACCTAGCGGACCTATTCGGGCTGCGAGTAAACGGGGAGGGCTACTCGCCGTCTCGCGATGATCACGTCCCCTCTCCAGACGTAGAACAGGCGATCGACAACGAGGAGGAATGGCTCACTCCGAGCATGAGCGCGAACTCCGATGACCGAGAGCGACCGCAACCCGATACCGACGACGTCGAGTGTCTCGCACAAAACCTGAACACGGTCGCGATAGACAGCGATGCGAAGGTCCCGACGATAACCTTCAGCAATTGTTGCGACGGGTGCGGCAGAAGCGAGCTGCAGAACAATAAGGACGTCGTCATTCACCTCGCCGTGCCCACTATTGATAGCGATGAGTCTAGGCCACCGATGATGTGATCGCGATACACGTGAATAATAACACACCGAGCAAAATGATAGCGTTAGAGTCGGAGCAGCCTCTACCTAAGGAGGAGAGGGTACCGAAGGTGGAGCCGACCTCATCGCAACGCACGCTGACGCGCTCATCAGCCGTCAGCCAGAAGTCCGTCGAGATCACAGTCCATCCGGAAGGCTCCAACAATCCTTTACACCGGTCGAAGCTGGCGCCGGTGAGGTCCTCCTCCGAGACGCAGTCGTCAGGAAAGAAAATACTAAACTTGAGGAAAACTAAAAACTCATCGATAGAATCAACGATGAGCCTTCCGAACCAGAAATCATTAGAAAAGAAACATGGAAGTTTGCGGCATCAGAAAACGATCGGAGCCCACTCGGACATAACGCTGAGCACGCAGGCATCCATGTCAGATGACAGGAAGGCATTGCGAGAAGCACTGTATCAGGGTATATTCCACAGGCATAGGAGGACAATCTTCGCCGTCGGTTCCTTCCTCAGAATGTTAAAAAGCAAAACGTCCAACTACGATTCGATAAGATCTGATTCCGACGAGATTTAGCATCATTAGATTGTTAGTGTTAAAACTTTGTAATAATAAAATCTTGGTGCAGACTGATTGTGCTTTTTAAAGGAAAGAATCGCGTTGTAGAATTAAGAATATTATGTTGTTTTTATATTAAAATGTTCCTAAATAGTTGTGACTGATTTTTTTGGTAACCCGCTTCTGATAAAGTAGATATCAATGGTTGTTATAATATATTAAATAAATAAAGTTATTCGTTGAGGACATTGGTTACAGTTTTTTTTTCAATAAACAGTTTAGATTTTCCTTTTTATAAGTAAACGACAATTTTTTTTTTAACTTCTTATTTGTATTGTGTGAATTGTTTTTTGAGTACTTAAATTGTTAGGTTACCTAAGTAATGTAATAGCAAGGCAAAATAATCTAACGATGAATTACAGAACCCAAAACTCAATAAAAAAATAGGCAAAGAGCTCATGTCAAAAAGATTAACAATTTCTTTCATCGATCTAGCAACAAGTTTATGTCCTCAAAACTTTTTAAATCAAGTTTCCATAAAATGGGTAAAGTATTAACATATCGCGTGTTCTCCAATAGTCAAGGGCAAGCCTAACCTTGGTACCACAAATTAGTTCAAATGAACAACTTTCACACGAAATATTGTTTTACACCTTTTGCTATTTTGGGAGTTAATATTATGGGAATTTTTACACTTCTAATTTGAAGTTATTTTAATGGACATTTTAATTGACATAGTTTTTATTTAATTAGTTACCACATTATTTTACCCTATTAAGGCGATGCTTTGTGACTCATTCATTATAGCTACTCATTATTATTGATTTAGTTATTGATTATTTTAAAACAAAAAATAAAAAGACAAACATTATAAAGATGTTAAAAGAGACATTGTAGTTGTCGTAAGTTCACTTTTTAATGTTTCTTTTTTATGCAAAATTGTAACCATTGTCAATCAACCACATGTGAGAGATAGTTGTATGATTTAATTCACAATCTGATTTAAAAAATATTCTAGTAAAACTCATTTGATTGTCTATTTGCTTCTTTAATTACGCAGGTATAATGTGGAATAAATCATGCCTCTCTCTTTTTGACTTTTATATTTCACGTGCTTATTAAAAGTAGGACAATTTATAAAAAAATATTGTAACAAAATCGTTTTAACAGATCCTTTAAGGTTGTTATTGTTGTACCTGGTAGATTTTTCGAAATTGTACTTTAAATTTGGGAAAACGCAGATTTTTTGGTATGTTTTTTTTCTTAAGTATTATAAGAAGTTCACTTCGGTGCTTGCAATTAAAAAAACAGTTGAGCGTTTTTTGTAATTTATTTGCATCCTCGGTATTCTTGTTTTTTTTTTATTATTATTTTAAGTGTTACAATATTTCTTTAAGAAATAACGATGCTTTTACAAAAATAGAGCTTACTGTAGTTATGTATAACGAATATGTAAACTAGTGATTTTGTAATTTTTTGCCCATGTTTTTATTAATTTTAAGACGGAGATTGACTTGATAGATAGATAGAAAACTAGAGAAGAAAAACACAATGAAATATGGGCTTAATGTAATGTGCGACAACACAACATTAAAAATAATTTGTTGAATATTGATATACACCATTTTTTAAATAAAATTTATTATTATTTGCTTTTGTCACATTATTTTAAGAAATCAAAGTCAATCTTCCGTCTTTAAAAAAATATATGTTAGAAAATTAGCCGCGGAACAAAGAAAAGTTGAAAGAACACATTTTTGGAACATTTTATGCACTTTTTATATATTTGTACATCCATTTTGTAAGAATTGTTGTGGAATGTAGTAAATTATTATACACACACACATTATAGTCAATTGTTTTGGAAAGGATATAAAAATTAATACATTGCTGTATTTTTTGCGAAAATGTAAAACTAAATAATTAAAAAGGCAAACATTTCCTTTATTTTCCAAAACAATTGTCTAAATATAACATGAGCTTTGTAATTTTATTAATAAAATATACATTTTGTATTTGTGTATAGCTTTTTTACAGTAGCGAGTTAATTTTGTAGTAGGCAATACATAAGATGATCATGTAAATAAACTGCAGCAGTTGTGAATCATATTTTATTATAAGATTAGCAATATTTTGTTTTATGATTTTTTGTGATATTGTTTTTTTTATATAAATCAATCACAGTAGATATTGTTAGAATAGGTTGAATCAGTAAAATTTTGACTATTTTAACTTAACACACGAACAAAGAAAGAGGACAACTCCTCTTAAACTTTGTTTAAACTAATAGATAATGTATTTCGGTTTTACCCACGTAAGTCCCGATCCCGCGGAAATTTCGAGATCAAAAGTATCCTATGCCGTTTTCCATTCTTTTAACTTACACCATGCCGATTTTCATCTAAATCGGTCAAGACGTTTGACCGTGACAAACAAACAAGTAAATAAACAAATTTTTGGATTCATAATATTAGTTGGGTTTTTTTTGTTTTAATATTTGAATGCCGTGGGTTTAAATGGAACAAACAATACAGCAATTTCCGTGTCGTTGGCATTTTACTGACACTTTTTTACGATGATATTTTGATATTTGCCTAAATAATGTCAATACTGTCGGCGCTGTAAAGTACGTTGTCCCCTGGACTATAATGACATTCTCATAGAGTTAAAAAAATAATTTGCGACTTCTATTAACTACTTAATCATATTTTTTATATAAAAGAAAAACTTGTTGTCTATCGTTAAATAATCTTAGTTTTATTGTCCGTGACGTAAAAAAAATAAGAATAAAACAAAATTCTGAGTACGGTACTGATTTTATAATAAGGTCTTTGTCAAATAAACCAGAGCATGAACCTGACCGTAAAGAACCGACATTTTTTGATAGACTTTGTCGTTGATCAGCACTGAGTAGCTATGTTTCACTAGAGATGACTAGATAGTAAAACCAAATAAGTAGCGCTGTTCCTACCGCCAGTTCGATGCTAACTTATTTTGTAATTATAAAAGGCGTTTGACCACTATCCCACCTAATGGTAAGTGACGATCCGATCAAGATGGTCTTGTAGAACTCTAAATTGTACGTGTCAATAAAGACAGACGCAAGCAATTGGTTCTATTCTCGCAGTACGAATAAGGAATGTCGGAGCAAAACGCTTGTTGGGATTTTCTGGGAGATTCTCAGTACCTACCACATATCAGGTTGTATGACAGTAAGTTAATTCTACGAATTGTCATCTTTAGTGGAAGACTTGAATCATTGATGGCAGGAGACATTATAATTTATAAAAATGCTTGTGTTCAGGCAGAGGCTGAGTTCTAACGTGCTGATATCGAATTTGTGAAATAAGCGGAGAAAACTCTGGGCGAAGACCATTGTTTTGTTAAAAATGTGAATTTTGGAGTCTCATTTTTGAAAGTTATTTTGCGTTTTATAAATTGATGGTGGTTTTTAATTACTATAACTAACAATTGTTGTTACATATTAAGATTAGAACAGTGGCAAAAGTTGTTTTTAGTTATAGAGTCGCGTTATTGCGAAATATATGTTATTAGGTATAAGTTAAAACAGCATAACGTTATTTTTAAAAACAAAAACATGTCTAATATTGTTATTATGTTGGATGATATTTTTAGTTTTAAGTTAACAAAATAACTTATGTTTTAAGGTCCTTCAAGGCTCGAATCTTGATACGTTTGACGCCATTTTTTTGCCAAGATAAAGCGGTCTAATTTGATATTAAAAAAATTCACTCATTTTTTCCTGTTTTTATCTACATAAATTGTAGAAAAATAATGAATTTTGTATTTTTTCATAATTTTTCGAATTCAAGAAGGGTCTTAACAAGTTTTTACTAATATTTTTTGTTACAACATTCCTTCCTGGCAAACATTTTTATGTAAAAAAAAGTCAAAAATTTCAGTAAAAATGAAAAAGACTGCGGTTTTGAAATACATTGTGTTTTATATTTAATCATCTGTAACGATTAATGACACTAATTACAAATACTGGAATTTACTATATCCTTTTATTTTAATCTATACTTATATTATAAAGCTGAAGAGTTTGTTTGTTTATTTGAACGTTGTGTGTTGGATAGTCCATTTATCGAGGAAGGCTATAGGCTACTTTTTATCCTGATATTCACACGGGATCGGGAGTTACGCGGGTGAAACTGCGGAGCGCTGCTAGTCCATTATAATCATACCAGCGACCAGCGGTTACACCCGCGTAAGTCCCGATCCCGTGGGAAATAGTTAGAATTTCGGAATAAAAAGTAGCCTATATTACTTCCAAGGATTTAATATATCATACCGAGTTTCATCAATAATGGTCTAGTAGGTATAGAGTATTAATGTCCCAAAGTAGAGCAAAGGCCTCTCTACTCCCCTTCAATCGTGTGTGACGGAGTGCCAATCTGCCAGAAATTTTACCCGGTCATCTCGCAACTTTTAACAATATTTCAATGTGGAATTTGAATTCAAGACCTACGCTTTAAATGCTTTAAGACCACTTCCTACTGAGTTCCCACGAGCGAAGCTCGTAGCGCCATCTTTTGGTGTAACTTCACAGCTTTTACAGGAAAACCCCTAGAAAGTGACAGAACGAGCTCCAGGTCCATCCATCTGATGTGGAGTAGTAAGTAGTTAAGTATGCAGTCGATGCTGTGCCTTAGTACTAGTAGAACTCTGAATGATGACCTCTGTAGCGCGGTGAGAGAACACTCTCCTGCGAATCAGAAGGAAACGGGCTCGATTCCCGGCCTTAAACAAATATTTATAAGCAGATATTTGCTTTTTTAATACAATAAGTACTTACACACTTATTGTATTAAAAAAGCAAATTATTAAAGTATTATATCCGTTATATGGTCACCATTACACAAGCCTAGTTGGTGAGCTTTGAGCTAAATGCCCCTGCGTCCAATGTTCTGCAATTTATATAAAAGCAATTTAACACACTGATTTACTAGAAAGTAAAGTTTGCAGCAATTCATTTATCTGAAATTGCATACGAGTATATTTGATAAATATTGCTACGAACACTCGTGAAACATGGAGCTTTAGATAAAAAAACACATTGAAATCGGTTCATTCGTTTCGGAGCTACGATGAAATTCTTGTTTATGAAACAACCGTAACTAAAGAACTATGGTATCGAAATAGATTTTTTTTTGCCGGCCACTAGTTAAGGTTATTAAAAGTCAAACATAAAATACTTTGATTTATTGATGTAACTTCGTTTAGTTATATCTCAAGCAGTTAACATAATATTTTATAGTACAATTTACAGCTCTAAATATACGACACTATCAGCCAAAAATACAAAAACTTTGGTTAACTAGCTTAATAACATTTTACATTATTGGTGTTCTTTTACTATGAGTATTACATTTTATTAAAAAGCTTTTAAAATATTTAAGTTTTACTCCCGAAAAATATGTATATGGAATTGAATTTATGTGATTCTATAGGGCAATATTATCTAGCCCGTTTTATTGTAATTTATTTCTTAAAGTCTAGTCACTTTATTTCAAAATGTCACTTCGTAGTTTAAAGTAATGTTTTTTACTATGTACCTATGGTACACGGTAGAATATCTGGCCCATTTCGCTATCTGCTATTTCATCATTTGATTTATAAAGAGTCTTTGTAGATTTATTTCAAAGTCCTATGTACCTTTTTGATTCGAAAAGTCACACACTATTCTGGTTTGAAAAATATAATAAATTCTAATACCTACGAATAAGGAATTAAGAATTTTGCTAGAAGTAAATTAAAATGAATATTCGTTCAATAATAACGGACTAGAATGTCACATTTGGGAGCATTATTATTGATGAATAAAATACGCTCTTAAATCGGAACACTGTTTTTTTAGCTAAAATACTTACATCATTCTGTAGACTTTTAAGACAGAAATGGAATAAACGACACTAAGTTATAAGTTGATTTAAAATCAATATTGAATAGTTCAGATTTTCAAAAGGCTAATTATCTAGATATTATTAGAATACAACAAAGTAAAATTGTACAACTCTATCACAAAGAGAAAAGAAATATCATCCATGATGAAATATGTACATTTAGCTTAAGGCACAAAATATAAAACTGGCTTTAAGCCTTCATCTACTAAACCAGGACTCAAATATATACAAAGTTGGCCCCAAAAATAAATTTATCAACGACATAACTAATCTAATAAATCACACGACTTCTATTTCCTGTTTTTGAATATATTTCTAGAGCCTCAGACAGTCTTTATTAATATTGCTTCACAATCACAACACAGTGGATGTTTTCATTTCAATTTGAACAATTTATAGAATATATTTCAATATATTAATGCATTTATACTTTTTAGTTAAGCGATAGAGATCAAAAGATTTGCCTAATAGTCTCTTTGTAGCATAAGCATATCATCTAGATATACAAACAAAACAGAATTTGCTTACATCTCTGTCACATTCATGACACACATTATTATTTAACTTTGACACATAAATCACTCCGAAACTATGTGATACTTAACTAGTATAGCTAAAATATTAACAATTTGCATACATTTCTAATCATAAATTTGCTAATAGTAATCTGATAATAACCATTTGATAGGTCGATGCTAAGGATGCTACGTTATTTTTGACTCAGAAATAAGTCTTTTGGTCGAGTCACGCTTTTTTCTTGCCCTTTGCATCGTCTGGGAATATTTCTTTGAATTCATTGAGTAGTATATCGACTACGTTGTTCTGTTGTATGCAATCTACTGCGATGTTGTGTGCTTGTTCTGCGGGCGCCCACAAGAGCGTGGGCCCGAAGACTATAGCCAAGTTTGCTGTGTGCATGCGGTTTCTTTCGCTGTATTGTGTTACTCTGAAAAAAGGAAATATAAATTATGCAGAGTTTTAAGCTGATTTAGCAACGGAGCGATTAAATACAAAATATTTTAAGAAGTTTAAGGTAGTAGGTACTTACTTTATTAAATGTTCGAGTAGAAATTTGAGTGTGTCTCTATTGCACTGTGGAAGGGATTGAATGATGTCACGGAATTCCTTTATCTTCGCTTCTTTGGGTTTTATCGCTGGAAACACAGAGTTAAACCTCTTAGTCAAATATTTTAGGTAACAACCCAGTTGAACTTTAATTAAAAGTTTGTTGCTTAATTTCGCAACTTAAAAAACGAAACCAATTTCGATATTTAGTGTGTATAAATTGGCCTCCTTTTTTACTTTATTTATGTTTAATGTGAGATTCTACTTACAACAAGCGGCAAGGACTCTATCAAATATGCTGCAAGGTATGAGAGGTTCCTTTAGCTCTCTGAAGAACAGCTTCAGTGAACCAGTGAGTACGTGGATGTCTGTGTTGTTCTCTATCACTGATATGTTGTTTTGATCAATCTGAGGACAAAATATAAACTTACTTCTCTTGCTCACACAATAAAATTACTGTTGTGTTCTTTTTTATTGATATTATTTTTTACACTTTTTATTATCTTACCTCAAGCCTAATTTTCTGGACTTGGCTTAGATTCCCACTAGCCCGATATAGTCCGTCTGTGCACATGTTCTCCTCACTGCTTTCGATCTCCTTCACGCATGCGACCACGAACTCGGGCACGCGAGGACTTGTGTTGGGACATACTTCTTCAAGATTCCGACCGAATACAGGTTCATCTGGTGATGGAAGAAGAATATGAATATGGAATTTGATAGATAGATAGATACATTCTTTATCGTCAACACCATTTTTAAATTACATACTATTTATAAAAAAACTTAAGCTTTTGGATTCTAAACCATTAAAAATCAATTAATGTCCACGAAGTCGAATCTATTCTATTTGATAATTTTGTGCTGTAATCATAATATAAAAAAAGTAATAAGAAGTGTAAACAAAAGGTTCCTAGTTTTATCGAATATGTGAATTTATGTGTCTTATTTTAAGAATTTTCTGAAATATTAACTTAGCTACGGATAAAGTGTAAACGAACTATTTGGTAAACAAAATATCCGAACCTTAACTAAGGGGTTTGTAAATTATTGCTTGTAGCTTGATTAATTAGCTAATTGCGGGCACCAAGTGTAATTTACTACGGGCTATTAATTCCAAGTGTCGTGATTTATGTGAAAAGATGTTTACGAGTGAAAGAACTTAAAATGGAGGCGAAGGTGAAAGTTCAAGGTTTACCACATCTAAAAATAGGTGTTCGACATTTTAATAGTTAGAAGTAGGTATAAAATAACAATAAAATAAAATAAACTGATTAAGTGCGAGTCGAATTCGCTTACCGAGGGTTCAATTCATACAAACACATATGTAATTTTGAAAATAATGTGGGGAAACTTACTACCTAACCTACCTTAATTTCCAAAGGTACAATATGTATTTGAATGAATCTTGTATGAGCACCCAAAAAAGATTTATTGGCGCCTCTTCATTTTTAATTTATTGGTACTATTTTAAGCTTATTGAAAGTACCGCAAGAATATATACCTGGGTAGTTTCCACCGGCCAATAAAGCATAGGTGCTACTAAAGTCTCGATAACTTAACCTATACATATACATAGGTAATTAATTTAGTTAGTATACATAGGTGTTTTAATTAATTCTAGTTAACAGTAATACGGCCAAATACCTATCAATTATAAGCTAAATTAAAGAGTAAGTAACAGTTTGTGCTTCCTTAATTATTCATTCTTTTAAGTGCATTTACCACACACACCATAAAAAGTAGGAAAAAATATAAACAAAAAAACATGGGTATATATTTTTACCTATTGTTAAGCTATATACAACCATTCACCGAATAAAAAACAGGTTAATAGTAAAATAAAACAACTGAAATTTCTACACACTGTTAATATTATCTACAAAATGTACAAAAAATCCTGCAAAATATTACACACACTTACCGCAAAGAAAAAAAATAAAAATAAATATCATATCAAAAAATAAGAAAAGCTATAAGGACACAATTAAAAAATTCAATTTGCACTAAAAATTTTAAGCGAAAAAGCACTATCAAAATCATTAAAATAACTTCTATTAACCCAACTTAAAATCAACACCAGCTAAATTCATTATCAAACATCATCAGATAAAGTAACCAAGCATATTGTTATTATCAAAGTGCACTAAATATGACTAGAATCAAACCTGTTTATTATCAAACCCAACTAAAAAGAAATAATTATCAGATCCACTAAAAAAAGATTATCAAAATACACTAATATTGTAAATCGAACCTTTGTAGATCCCTTTTTTGACCAGCACCTCCATTGCTGGTCGTTTAGCGAAGAATTTTCGTAACCTACTCCGCACGTGTGATTTCTGGATGGAAACTTCGGTTGAGTCGCTCAGATCTTCGTTGCTGCTGCCCCCTGCTGGAATAATCAGGTAGAGAATAAGAGAGAAAAACGAAAATATAGTTTATCAAGATAATAGTGACTAGTAATGGCTTATTAATTAACACTGAATTAAAATCATAAAGTGTACGAATCAACAAAGTATTCTGCGAAATATGAATCTTCGTAGTCGTTCTATTGTTGTAACTCAGTAAGTACATATCAAATAATTGTAATAACTAATAGAATGATTTAACTATATTTTATCAGAGTCCAAGTTTATAAAATTTAATTCAGTGTTCATTCAAATAAATCAAAATAAAATTTGATATTTATGAAATGAGTCCCCATTCACGAGAAATGTTATCGAAATTTAGTTCAAAGAGTTGAAAGTAAGCATGAAGAGAATATTAGTTTCATAAATATCGCTATCACCATAGAAGTAGTGAAGAATATTCTGGATTTAACAGTTAAAGTTTGAACAGGTTAAGGTATCATTTTTTATGAACATTAGTACAGAATTTATTAACAAAAAATTGTATTTAAATTATAAGAGTCAATAAAAAACACGAAGTTTAATAAAGCATGCATTAAACTGCAATTTATAAAGTTTATTATTAATATGCGAGCTTGACCTATCTATCAATATGGTTAAGTAAGTATGTATAGTTTGTTTTAATGATTAATTTCATGAAGAGTTAGCTACATTCAAAAACAAACACAAAACAAAAGAACACGAATCGAGACACATACACAGTGAAATCCAGAGTTAAAATTCTGAATTATTTACCTTTTTTCTATCAATTCTTGAATACACACTCTTTAAACGAGATATCGAACACTAAAATTTGGTAAAAGTGCCTAAAAAGTAATAAACTACTAGACAAAAAAAAAATGTACGAAATAATATAGATACTTGCGGGATTTGTCATTGTACCGTAAAATGCTATCTTTGTCAAACATGATTCGAGTAGGTAGATATTGGTAAAAGTAATAGATTAATCAATATACCTAATCTATAGATAGCAGATACAAGTACAATATCACAAAGTGATAAAACCTCCGACGTTGGCAGTTAATTCTTACTCATTTTATTTATTTAGGTACATAGCGAATACGTATTGAATAGACTGCTAAATACGGTTGAAATCAACATCTCTTGCAAGGTTTTGAAGCTATTTGATGGAATCAACAGCTATATAATATAAGGTCGCAGGGCTAATACAGTTTTCTGATGTAAGGACGCAAATACAGTCAATTGCCTGTAAGTTTTATAATATTGTGTGGCTGTTGAATGGTTGCAATATAGTATAATATTGAGTTACTTGATTATTATGCTACTATTTAAAAAAGTGTAGCTGAACCCGATTTGATTTTGTTTGTTTGTAAATGCTATAATTTTGTAAGAATGAATGCAGATAATCTACAGAGTCCTATATTTAGGCACTGGATATCGTATACCACATTAGGTATAGTAATATCTACAGAGAGACCTTGTTATTGAGTATTATTATTATTCAGTATTTGATATTTTTTAATCTATAAAGGTAGTTTAGTATTTCTTTTTATTTTTGTTATTAAAACTATTTTAATATTTATTGTTATCAGTCAGATCATTCCTTGTCTATGCTCTGACTACTGTAACAATTAAGGCAAAGCAGCGTGTTGTTTACCTATGATTAATTATGACGTACACCTATTTGATATCCTTTGCACAAATCACGTTGATTTCAAATTACTTTTTCTGCCTAGCAACATTAGTTTTGTTGTTTAGTATTTTTATTACTTATGTAAACTAATTTATTTTGTTTAATTTTTACCCGAATACGGCGAAGCAAAAAGGGATGGTTATGTTTTTCTTTCTACCTACAATAGTCAATAGAGGGCCCCGACGATGATTAAATGGGAGAGGTTCAATTATTTAAAAAACGTGGTTGCACTTTTTTGTGGCTGTAAGAACTTCGTCTTTTCGTGTCAGGCAGGATGCGACTTAATTATAATTAGCCTCGAGCAGACGGTAGAGCACAATTGGCATTTGAGCAGATGTACCATAGATTGTGATGGGATCCCCAATAGCATTGATAAAGCCTTTAAGCATGATGCTGCATGAGGCGACAAAATCAGATGCTACGTTTTCAATGGCTCCAAGAGGAAGTGAACATACATACCCCTGGTATGCAAGGGGTAAAGCACAACGGGTATTGGAGCAAGTTCTTTGATTGCAACAGTGGTGCATCATCATTACTCCGCAATGTTCTATTGGTCATGTTTTATCTGCAATGGTATATTGAGGCTGGAGTCGCTATAGTGGCTACCACGTAGACCATTGCAGATCATAACATGGGAGACCTGTCAAATTTGCTATGCAATAATGCTCGAAGCTTTATCATAGCTAGAGTGCTTATTATGGTAGTATATACTCGTAGAACAAAAAATAAATAAGTACGTTTATGTGCCAAGTTCCGATGGCTTCCAAACTTATCCTTGAGTTTCGAAATTGAGTATTTCGTGTCGTGTTTTTCCGTTTTTTCTTTTTCATGTTTTTCTGTTTTCACCGAATGGTTTTTCTTTTGTTTAGCATGGTGATTGTGAACTATTAAGCCACCATTACCACTCGTTCCACTATTTAAAAAGTAAGACAAAGCTTCACTAATTTGTAAAGAGTCCATTGCACTAATTTCATTAAAAACTGTACTCTACTCAAATATTCTTTAATCCGGTTGCACTTCACTACACATTTTTGATTTACTTTAATTATCACAGCTATTAGTTGAATCTGATTAATGGTTAATTTTAAAAACTAATATTTTATTTGAATCTGATAATAGTGATTATTAATAACTTTAGTTCCTGATTATTATCTTTTGTAATTTTTTATTATCAGAATGCACTAACACTAGCTTTTGCATTGGAATTGCTTTACGTACTGATTAGTGAAACATTAATACTTATCTTGCGATAAGTTGGTATCGAGGTTTTAGTAAATTACTGATTATGTTAAGTACCTACCTATTTGCTGTATCAGATTGTAATTATAAAGGGCCTCTCACGGCTTTTGTAAACAATTATTTTGTAGGAAGGTACAGGTTCAAAATTGAAGTACTAATTTAGCAAACGGTTGATTCTTCTTTTCGTATCAATAAACATTCAACCTGTCTATATTTTCCCCGCCCAAATAGTTGGCCAGCAGCGTTTGCCTTAGTCAGGTCCTCCAAAGTGCAGTTCGGCATTGGAGCAGGTGCGCCATGGGCTTCACAATCCTCGATGTAATATGGGGTATATTACATCGAGGATTGTGAAGCCCCATTTGCACATTTGTCTGCAACGGCCAACTTGAAGTCCAGAAGGTCGACCTAGCAAATAGATGGACGTTCGCGGTCGTGTCTTCAATTATGATGACTGCTTTTACTTTAAAAACATTTTTCAGTTAGACTAAATAGTCTAACTGAAAAATGTTAATTCATTTAATGGATAGATAAAACTTACCTAACGCTGTTAGTTAGCCAAAAAACTTTAAGAGGTAACTAAGAAAAATGAGTCAATATACATTTAATTAAATAGGTATTATTAACCCCCGACGCGACGCTAAAACGACGGGGTGTTCTAAGTTTGACGTGGCTGTGTGTGTGTGCGTGTGTGTGTGTGTGTGTCTGTGGCGTAGCTCCCGAACGGATGAACCGATCTTGATTTTGTTTGAAAGGTGAATTAATCTTAGTATGTTTGATCGAAATCGGTTCAGCCGTCTGAAAGTTATAGGGAATAAAAGTCGGGGATTTTTTAATTCTTATTTTAAGTTTTATCATATCAAACTCAATATCTGATAACTTAGTAACCTACTATACCGGCAAATTGATTTTTTTTCTGCTTCAAGTAAGTAACACTTGCGTCAAGTTTAACCCAAATGGGCTGAAAATATGTCATGTAGTCAAAATAGAAGCATTTTTGT
Organism: Idaea straminata; assembly: GCA_951213275.1. Lineage (NCBI taxonomy): Eukaryota > Metazoa > Arthropoda > Insecta > Lepidoptera > Geometridae > Idaea > Idaea straminata. Next base: position 10,560,589 of record OX577866.1, on the reverse strand, counting down.
ATGGAAATTGTAATAACGCCCACTCTATGAATAGGTTTAATCTTTTTGGTTCGTCAATCAGGTCCAGAATTTATGGTGGAATTACAGGTAATGTTGTGGAATTACATTACTTGAGTTGAGGAGTTTGGAAGCAACAAGAAAAATCATATTGCACTATATCACTTTTTTAAATAATTTTATTCGCGATAATAATAATTATTCATTTTATAAATAAACAAATGAAATAACTAGTAGTTTTAACGCCCAGTTTTATAAAATTGTATTTCAATTTCCCTACTTTTGAGCACGTTCTTATTCCCGCCAAATATTTGGCTCTGCACGATGTGACATAAAACCAGTGTTAAGTTTCTTTTTTTCTCTACCTGAACTCATCCGACGTAATCCTTCAGTAACACATCCACAAATCATTATCAGTTTTCAAAACATGCTGCTAGTAGGTATTTCGTTAATCAATAAACACAAACACCAATCACAAAATCACAATCGGACGAAAAAGTAATTCAGATGTTTTAAAAATAAAATTAACACTGGCCACTTTAAAAAAATATAAAATTCAATGTTCACTGGCTGCATAGAATCTTTAAAAAGAATTTTAAAAAGTGATTCACAAAATGGTATGAGATCTAGTTAACGGTAAGTTAATATTGTTACTGACTTAGCTCCCAACTTGTTAATAAGGATAAACAACTATTTTACCGGGAAATGAATCATAACCAGAACAATCGTCATTCAAACTTAAAAATAAATAATAATTTTAATAAATAACATGGTGTTGTTTTCAATTAATTGAAAACCCATAATGGTGTGAATGGCATGATTGCACAAATTCTATAAACTTTACTCGTACGTAAATCATATATTTTCCTAATTCTTGTGAATTTACTAAGGTGGGAAAACTGAATTGTTTCCTTAATAATACAATTTTCTTCGACTTAAAATCCACTTCATTTTGCTTAATATTTCTTTTTGTTTAATAATTAGGTAAAAAGCATACGTAAGCTTGACTCTAAGTAAGAGGTGTGTGTGTATTATGTTGTTTTTGTGTGAAATAAATAAATAATAAATTCTGTCCCTATTATTTCTTACTCAAATGAATCAAATACCATTCCATAGGATGGCACGGTATGATATTTTACACTATAATAGTGCATCGCCTTATAAAAGGAGAACTCGGCCCGAATTATCACGCAGTAAGTTAAATAATATGTTAGCTCTTTTATCAAACAATATCCTACTTCCAGATGCACAATCCTAATACGGATGTTGTGAACTTTTTAGTTCTTATGAAGATAACAAAACTTTTTAATTTGTCTTTTGTTTTTTGGAAAAGAAGACAGTGTTGTCATAAAATAGCTGTAGAAATTAACTTCAATACAAACTAATTTATTTCTGATCGTCGTATTTTCATTTCATACAGTCCGCAAATCGTCCATAACATTTTGTATTACTACGAATAAGGCAAAAACCTTTTTATGTCTTCTTGTTATTCTCGGCTTGTTATTCTAGGCTGACTTTGTCTTTTTCTTCTGATTATGTCCATCATGCTCTCTCATCACGGGCGTTAGTGACTCACGCTCAGCTGTCAACGAACAGTATGTATCTATGTTCATACCACAAAATTCTCGACGCTATTGAGACTCCCACTTCTTGATGAATGCAGAGACAGTGACCGTTATCAAAATCTTTATAGCATTTTGTGACATGGTGGAGATGCTGGGATATATCAAGTTCCTGGTGACATTGTGTTTAAAAATATTCGTGTAATCCAATACATTTCGTTGACAGGTGTAGCGATTGCGAGAGAAAAGCTTGTTTACCTACTGTGCTACGACTAATAAAACAACTTAAGTTTTTTACCCACCTTTTTGCTTAGTCCTCGTGTGTCTTGAAGCCGGCGGTGTTCGTCCGAGGCTGTCGAGATCAGTGTTACTGCTCTGATACTGTGGAGTTGGGGAATCTGTCATCGGTGGATACTGCAGAACAAGGAATAGGGGTCTGACATCGTCATTAATGAGGTCATGCAAAATTGTGACAAGGTCATGCAAAATTGAGAAGAGGTCATGCAATTTGGATAAGAATCGTGGTCGAAAGATTTTCTATGAGCAACGGGAGCCAATTGTTATCAGCATTTTAAAAGTTTTTAGACATTAAATTTTGCTAGTAAAAGTTTAAATATTAATTGAAAAGCTTCAATTTAAAATGAGAATATCTCCAGTATTTGAGAAAGGGAAAGAACACAAAAAAGCTTTCTATAGTTTGATAAGCCTTTTCAAATAAAAATAACTTACCAAGCTATAAATAACGTTCTGTATGGCCTGCAACCACCGCTTGGTGCCATCTTCCGTCTCGTCCTGTATGAGGTACTGATCGTAGTCCACAGTAAGCACCAGGGATCTGCTGTGTCTGGTGGATAAGGTTGTTAATTAGAGTCAAGAGGTGTCAATGATAAAGAGCCATGGTTCCTGAGTAGGTAGCTTATAGATTTCATCCCGCCACTGCACAAATTGATTATTTTATTCGTAAAAGCATGTGATTGCTGAAAGCAAAAAAACATCGCGAGTAAACCTAAGTGTATTGGTGTTATGGGTTGGTCAAAAGATTTATCACCAAAAGATTTACAAAAAGGATGATGTATGCAAAAACGTTATAAGATCGATCGCCAAAGAAGAAGACCGGTCTGGTTACGCTTCTTTTGTAAATCTTGAGCCAAATAGAGATACATCTACTATGTAAATAGTAGATGTATCTCTATTTGGCTCCATTTCTTTGGCGTTCTAAGGGCTCAGTAAAACTATTGCTATTATTAATATGGCTGATTTGGGATGATGTTCATATTTAGCAACTATAGCAGTTGTATATAATTATTGTCTTACCTTCGAGTATGCATCGGCATACACTGGAGTACCCTTGCATTTCGAAGTGCTAACACCATCTCAGCTCGAGGAGCGCTCGGCGATGGTGGAGTACCCGCTGGTTTTGCTACTTTCTGAAACACGACAAGGATGAAAATCAGTTGCCAGCGTCTGAGATTTTTGATGCATATAATCTTCAATTCGTGAGGAAATGGATATCTTCTGTGCAAGTTTACTACACCCTATGACTGCATTAGATAAAAAACGGAAAACGCTGGCGTAGTTTATAGGTACAAAATTATCATGGTACTCTGGTACTTGCAGTAAAGCCCCTGATATAGTTTTGCTACTGAAATTAGATCAATTTCAACTCCAGAATGACAAACAAACTTGATTTATTAGGCTTTGATGCTTACTGAAGCATAATACGTCCGCTGATCCTTATAGAAATAGAGAGCGGTGTGTGTGAGGACCATGTAGCATTCGTTCCAGTTCTTTTTGCTTTTCTTCCCGCCTTCGAAGAACTTGGTGCGTTTCACTGGACCTTCTAGGAGGACTGACGCCTGAAAGAGAATATACCAATTCTTCGTTAAACCAAAGCAGTAAGGAAACTCAAAGTTTTTATTAGGACAAATGAAAATGGAGACTGAGAGACTTTTGAAACTTGGAAGCCAAGAAGTCCTACGTTTTAAAAAATTGTTTGAAAATTAGTGGAATGTGAATGCGACACGTGATGATGTGACCAAAATTCTGGACTCTATCGTACTATTTAGGTGAAATTAAGCACTGCGTAAATAAACAACCAACAACCAGTAACAAACAATGTCTGAATTGAATATTAGGTTTATTGAATAGTCGATGAGTTGCCATAGTCAAAATGTAACAAGTTCAAACGTGTTTCGGTATGGCGTAGTGAACCCATTTGGTTTAGACCAAGGGGATAAGAAAAATATTGCTTTTGAAAAATATGACAAGGGCATTATAATGATGGACTTGAAATAACTCCTCCATAGTTCCAAATACTCCCTTAATAGTCTTATTCATGATTAATATTCAATAGATATGCGTACCTCAGCAGAAGGCTGTGGTACCATCATCCTGGGAGCGGGCACAGGAGACCGAAGCCTGTGCTTCGGACCCACCATAGACATCGTCTTCCTGGTCCTGACATGGCCAAGGTCTTTGTCTCTGATCTCGACATCGAGGCTGTCTCCTGACGACGAAGGAGGTATTTGGAGGTGATGCGGGCGACGAGGGTTGACTAGTAGGTTTTCTGTAGATCCGCCTGGAAGTTTAGATAAATATTTAAAGGTTAATGTTTGCAAAGATTTATCTGTAGCATAACGGTCATCTCTGAGGTATCAGCATGCATTTAAGCAAGTGACGAATTAATATTATTCACAGACACTGCATAATGAGTACTGGAATTTTTAAACCTTTGTAAATTTTTTTGGGCAGCTGCTCCTGGAGCTTTTAGGGAGTGAAGAGTAACTTACCCAGTCTCTTATTAATCCTGTTGAATGGCGGACTGTCAGAGCAGGCCTTGCTAAAGCTACGCTCCAACTCAACGCGGCCTCGCTCCGATGTCGGACTCCAGTTATCAAGTCTCTCATATTGACGGATCGAGCTTTTTAGGGCTGTGTCCTGGAAAATAGAAAGGAAAATTTTGAGAATCAGTTAGTAGGTGTCTTGACCTGTTAGCAGCATCCATATAGACGAATGTGTTTTAGTTTCTCACATCCATTTTTATAAAGAGACTTTGAGAAGACGAATTCGTGGGTAAGGAGGTAGGTTGTCTTAACGATTCAGATAATGTTTACCAATGTCTGCAAACATTTTAATAACCCACTTTTTTTTTAATCGTTTTTATAGTCTTTTGGGTTTTTCGATCATCTACTGTGTTTTCGATATTTTCCATATTTTGACAGGCTTTGGATAAAAACAGGACCCTTTTACAAAAACTCTACTGTCCGTCTGTCTGTGTGTCACCAGGCTGTATCTCATGAACCGTGATAGCTAGAGAGTTGAAATTTTCAAAGAATATGTATTTCGGTTGTTGCTATAACAACAATAACTACAAAAAAATATAATGGTACGGAACCCTTCGTGCGTGAGTCCGACTCGCACTTGGCTGGTTTTTTTTACCGTTTTATTGTTGGAACAATTATCATTTAAAATCACGTTAATCCTCGTCATCTGACCCCACGGCTCCATGCCAATGTCAACATTACACAACGGAGAGGTTCCCGAGTTCCCATCGCCCACTCTCCTGCGGAAACCAGCTTCCGACCGCAGCTGATTACATTTAACTAGTGAGAGCTGTCAAAGATTGAGGCGACAGAGTGTCGAGCGACTGACTGTCGCGCGACACCATTGTACTTTAACTGCTGTATTTGTAGGAGCTTTCCCAAACAATGGAGTACTTCGAGGACCTGAACAGGGCGTCGGATAAGACCAGATCCTTCACCAATTTTTTGCCAAATCATTAGGTTGCCTTGCACAACAAAAACTTAATTGATTTACGACCATAAACATGAATAACCAACTGTCAAACTGATTAAATATTAATATCAACCTTGTGGTTGGTGAAATATAGTTTAATTTTAGATTACTTGTTAAATATAATATATGATCAAACGAACTTCCCAAGCAGTTCTACTTACTTACTTACTTAAGTACTTCTACTTACTTCTACTTCCACTAAGCAGAAGTAGAAGTAAGTAGAAGAATCTAATACCTTTTACAAGTAAGTTGAAAAGTACGTCTCTTTCATTGTTATAATTTTAATGAAACTAAACTATTTTTATTGGATTGATCGATGAACTAAAATATGTAGAATGTCATGATTAATCAAATAAATTTTTAAGTAACGCGTGGTCATAACCCGTCATTATTTGTGATTACAAACTATTACTAAAATATGTTACCATTCACAAAAATTTGCATAATAAGGAAACATTATCATTTTGTGACATTTTAATAGCAAATAAAAAACTTCAATACCAACAAAATGTCACAGATTTTCTACGAAATGTCACTTAATTGTGGACTATCTAAGAAACCTCATTTTTTTGCCTAAGAAACCTCATTTTGTGACTCAATGAAAAAATCTCATTACCAGCAAAATGTCACAGATTTCTACTCGTTGAACTTGTTAAATAATGTTCTAATGGCATGTTGTTTTGACAATCATTTGATATCTAGATCAATTTAGATAAAACTCTGTTTTATCACGATCATTTTAACTTTGTAAATAGAGCATGGTTTATGTGGAAACACCATTGGCCTAACTATGTAACAAAACAACTAGTTTTCTTTATTAATACTCTAGAGAAGAAATCGTTTTCGTGTTTGTAACGAATAGGCTCCGAAACTACTGAACTGATTTTGATGAAAGTTGTTATGAGGATATATTGGTTTATTGGGAAAAATATAGGCTACTTTTTATTCCGATAATCCCACGGGGTCGGGAGTTACGCGGGTGAAACTGCGGAGTGCTGCTAGTGTTTTATGTATTCGTAGGACTAGACATTGGTCATATCTTTCTACTTCCCACCTAGTAATTTTTTATTTAAAAAGGGAACTTTTAAATTGAAAAACAAAAACAGCTTAAAAGAGCCTTACGGGGTAAATGACTATCTGCCTATAAATTAATCTATAACAAATATCTTCCAGGAAAATATGTATATGATCAACCTAATGCAGATTAGTATAGGTAAGAACAAATTTATTTATAAAATTAACTATTAAATTATTAAAGTAGAAATATGGTTTTCGGAGCATTTTCACTTGTTGTATTATTTAATATTTTCCTCAGTCCACCAGAATTCACGATTTGTATATTCACTAGTTGATTTAATAGCACTCAAAAGTTCACCATTGGTCTGGGTGGAAGCTATAACACTTGCAAATCTACTAGATCCGCTTAGCGGACCCACCAGTGGCTCGAATACCGCTTTGGAGTTCACTGTGATCCATTTTAACCAGATTTTTCCTAACTCTGATGATTATATGGTTAAATTAAGTTTGACATGTCAAAATTATGATTCATTCATTATTTTCTTTATCAACGAATACAGATTAAACTATTTATTACGAAAGAATTTAGATAATTTCAATTATTTATGAATCATTATAGATTTTGTGATTGATTTGATTTCTGAGCAATCGTCAGGTCTCCAGCTATCATACCGAGTTTTATCGCAGTTGGTCCAGTAGATTTTTGCGTGAAGAACTAATAAACATATACACAGACTTTTAAATATTATAGTGTAGGATTATGTTGTCAACATGTGGCTATTTCACAAACAGTTGCCAAACTTACAAAACCAATTCTAGGTAAAAAGATCAAATATAAAACAAGGAAAAACGATACAATTACCTACTGACATTGCATTGCGTAGAGTTACATATTTGGTATAATTCAATATGAAAAACTTTAGTCATTGTTGAAATATGCAGGATTTACCGGCTGCTTTTTTCAATAAACCAGATCTGGGTGAATAAAGTGATGATTGTAAGAGAAATAATGATATCTTGAATAGAGTTAGGTAGCTAGAAAGGGGTAGTACAAAAGTATATAACTTCAAACATTGTAAAGAAAAACGTGTAGTGTACGTCAGGGACGCATACGCATATAAAAACGTGAACTAAAGAATTCTTAATGAAAAAACTTAAGGTTGTAATAACGACATCCGTTACAAAATATGAAGTAAGTATCCATGACGTCACATTCATCATTTTTACAAGTGACCTACTCTTTTGACCAATTTTAAAGATGTTTACGCGTAATACAAAGTTTTTATGTTAATCCGCGTATGTCTTTTAACCAAGGTCGTGGGACTAATTACATCTAAGTTTAGTAAATAGCAAGGTTTTCGCGCAAAAATCTTGAGTAAAACACCTGATTTATGATAAGAAGACGTAGTCTCCTCCGGCCAACGGATCCTCAGTACAAGACTAGGCGTGTGGTGCGTAGAGGCCTTAAAGTGGGTTAATTAGAGGCTAAAATAATGATGATGATTGCTACTCTTTGATAGATACCTCTTTGAACCATGTCTTCTCTTTCCTTCTCAGTTTAAACATAACTTTAACACAATCACTTTTCCACTACATATTCTATTCAACACTATTTAGGTTAACATTTCTTTAAACATATATTAAAATTATATATTTAATTAAACTATATTAACTTTGAGGATAAAACGTTTGCTAGCTGTTCGAACCATGACGCACTGGTGTACGAGGTAATGGAACCAAGCTAGTGTTGTTTGGTTGTCGGTATCGATATTTTATTTATAGTTTTTAATAGTAGTTTGTTTTGATTGATCGGTGGTGTGGTGTTGATTTAATTATTGGGTTGTGTAGTGATGTTTGTTGGTGGGTCGTAATTAGAATTTTTGAGCAATAAAATATTAGTACTAGGTTCATATTATTTGTTAATGAGGATTTTAAAAAGGTCTAAAAACACTGAAAGATTTCAATAACCAGACAAATCGATCAAGTTTGTTGCTCATTACAATTGATTCAAAATTTACGTCACAAAAGATAATAACAACAATAAAAAATAATATGTAGCTATCTAAGTGAGAAATACTTCTAATTTAGAAAGCTATTATATCAATCGCTCGATAGGCGCTATTCAAGTCCATAACTTAAGAATAATAAAGCTCAAATCAGAATCAATTACTAGAATAGCACATTTTATACAGGGGCTAAGTTTTTTAGAGTCTGACATCATTACACGCTTGAGACCGCTCGTGGGTCATTACTCCATTTACACTCTGTCGGGGTTCACACTTGTTGTTATGTTATGTTTATAATAATTATAAGTAGGTAATATTAAGTACCTAACTAAGCTTTAAGAACTTTTGGCATTGTCACTGAAATCCACTAAAATTTTGCAAAAAGGAATGTAATTTATAAAAAGTAATAAAAAATGAATCACCATACCTAGTTCAAATAAAAACATAAACGTTGATTTTAAATTAAAATAATAGACTACGCCACGGCAAGTTTGAGTAGAAATAATAAATAGAAAAAGGCAAATTTAGCCTGGAAAAAGTTTGTTTTTATATCGATTACTTATAATTTTTTAATCAACAGTGTACTCGTCTTTGAACTTTGTAATTCAAAATTTGTGTTCCATGAATGAAAATAATCACATTCGTTAGTTATAGAAAAAATATCGATATCGATAACTTAAACAATCATCAAATAACACTATCGATAAATAAACATCGCATCACTACATCACTAGCCGTTATCGAGTGACTCGACGTATGGAAGTGTTCATTTGTTCGCTCCTTATCATTATTATAAGTATAAAACTGTCTGATTGTATTATTGCGTGGCGTGACGCGTAGCGCCCACCTCCTTCAGATCGGCTAGTTAAATATCTAATTGGGGATCTACTGTATTGGCCAGGGAAGAGAACATGGATGGACTGTGTGGGATAAGATATGAGAGAGGTGGATGTGAACTATCGGATTATGGCTTATAGGGGAAAAAATATACATCGGAAGATAACGTACGGCGCCGATCTTGAATATTTTGGGACAATATAAGGGCAGGCAGAAGAAGAAGAGTAGGTATTGTGCAATGTCAGGTCAATTGCTATCCCTGCAACAAAATCTTTAGACCTCTGGATTCACAAGCCACCTCTGCTCCCATCAACGTTTTTATCCGACCCAGTTGGCACAATGGTCACCACGCCGGCCTGCCAAACACAGGGTTGCGGGTTCGATTCCTGCCTCAGACAAGTATTTATGCTTAGATATTTGTCTGTGGTCTGGTTGTTTCTATGTATTATAAGTATATATTTACAAAAGAAAAGTATATAAGTAGTATATCCGTTGCCTAGCACCCATAACACAAGTCTTGTTACTTAACTTGGGGCTAGATGGCGATGTGTGGAATGTCCTGTAATATTTATTTATTTATATGTGAACTGTCAGATTATGGCTTATAGGGGGAAGAAAACGTAATGCGCCGACCCTGAATATATTGGGACAATATAAGGGCAGGCAGAAGAAGAAGAGTAGGTATTGTGCAATGTCAGGTCAATTGGTATCCCTGCAACAAAATCTTTAGACCTCTGGATTCACAAGCCACCTCTGCTCCCATCATCGTTTTTATCGTTGATAGAGACGTCATGGAGGGCTTCAAATATTGTATATATTTATTGAGTGTATTATGTGAGCGGTAGGGTAAAGAATACCACGATCAGGCCTAGTTTTCGAGAGCAAAAAGGCTAGCTGCTGACAATAACCCAACATGACTTCCAACCCGAAGTGAGGCCATCTGGCCGATCTGTGCGCTCATGCATAAGGCTATTTAGTGTTAGTATGTTTATCTAAAAAGATGCCGCTATGTAATATTAAACGTCTTAGGCCGCAGCGTAATTCAAATCATCCTGATTTATGGATGTGACAGGCCAATGATGCTTAGAATTACGAATAAATCAAACTATTTTAAATATATTGTATCCTCAGATATTTGGTCGTTACTGATCAAAAAAAGTAGAACTTTCGTATACTTATATTAAAAATCAATAAAACGTAAACTAATCCAATGCAAAAATTATAAAAAAACCTTGAAATTATTGTCCCGGATACTTTTGTGACATTTGCGTGGCAATTAGCTATAGCAATGTTACAAACCGATTTAATCAAGTGTCACAAATTACGGCAGTAGTCATTAGACAAGACTTTTAATTAGGGTGCTGGTGGAAGAATTTACGATAGCACAATACTTAAACCAATGAGAGATAAATGTAATTTACAGCGAAACGAATAATTAACTATTTGTTTATTTACAGCAGGTACAGACTTATGACATATTAATGGTTTTAAGTTGAGTTTTTACCTTAAAATAACTAAGAAATGATTCATTAGTATCCTCATAAATTAAAACATGAATCTGAATGAATAATTTCAGCGATAAGGATAACAAACTATGATTTATTACAAGCTTTTATTTTTTATCTATACGAAACTGTTTCCAAAGATAGAATAGGACATAAAAACATAAGTGTAAAATTGGCGCCAACATTCTTTAGTTGACATGTGTCTTATTTCATTAATTTGTCAACGTCAAACGATTGTTTTTTTTCTTCTACAAAATGGTTTAGAGTTGTAACCGTTATACTAAGAATGACTAATTAATTGTAACAATAACAATATTATTAGTCCCATGTTTCAAACGGTGTTTTCCTTTTAGATTAATTTGTGGTTATAAGTTGCTGTTTTAGTTTGTGTGGTTATTAAATCTGAGAAGCTAACTAGAAATCACTTCTGGTTAACCTAATAATCTTGCTCTGATGCTGCGTCTTTGTGATTGTGACAAAATATAGTTGTTTGAAGTTCTATGTATGTTTGTGTGCGTGGCGTTATAATTTCAGAGTGAATTAACCGATTTGAATGCGGCTCTTTTAACCCCCAACGCAAAAATGACGGAGAGTACGTGATAATGACTTAGAAAACGATTAAAAATTGTTTTTTCTTTACTTCAATATATTGTTTTTCCGTACCATTGTATTTTGTTCTTAACCCCCGACGCAAAAACAAATAGAAAAAAACTCTAAAAAATATTGTATGTCAGACGAGGCTGTATAGGTTAAAAGCCTTTAGCCTGGCCTTTCCGGAGCATAATTAACAAAAAAATATCGCCTTGCCTAAAAATGTAAACATAAACTTATCACAAATATTTTGTTTTCTTTTTAAGTATTTTCTTTTATTCGCAACTGTGATAAAAAACGTCGTACGATATATGTGTCAAATTGATTTTGCATCTTGGCTTCTTAACACACTGGCTGCCGCTCGCGCGTCATAAACCGCCTTATATCGTAATGTACTATTATGATACTCGTGCGTAAGCGAGTAGTACCTACCCTATGAAATTAGGTCATTAATGAGCTTTTGTTCGGATAACCTTTAACCTTTGTTCGTAGTTACGTTTGGTTGCGTATGCGCTTCCGATATTAAGTTTTAAATAAAGGTGCTTTGTTTTTAGGGTTCCGTACCTCAAAAGGTAAAAACGGAACCCTTATAGGATCACTTTGTTGTCCGTCTGTCTGTCTGTCTGTCAAGACCTTTTTTCTCAGGAACGCGTGGAGGTATCAAGCTGAAATTCATATCAAATACTCAAGTCTATGATCTCTTGGAGCTGTGAAAAAATCAAACTTCTAAGTCAACGCGATCAAAAGATACTCCCGTTTATGCCGCAAATTTTCGACACTCGCAAGGGAATCAAAACCTACAGGGTACTTCCCGTGAACTCAGAATCTTGAAATTTGGTATGAAGCAACGTCTTATAGCAGAGATATAGGAAAAATTGCGAAAAGTATACATTTTTAGTTATATCATATAATAAAAATATTTTTAATAATTTTAAACTTACTACCCCTTTCCTCATGAACGCGTAGTGGTATTATATTGAAATTCATATCAAATACTCAAATCTATAATACCTTTAAGCTGTAACAAAATCAAACTTCTATGTCAACGCAATCAAAAGAAACAGGAATTAAAACCGCATATTTTGAAACTCGCCACTACTCGCAAGGGAATCAAAACCTACAGGGTACTTCCCGTGAACTCAGAATCTTGAAATTTGGTACGAAGCAACGTCTTATAACACAGATAAAGGAAAAATTGCGAAAAGCATAAATTTTTAGTTACATCATATAATAAAAATATTTTTAATAATTTTAAACTTATTACCCCTTTACTCATGAACGCGTAGTGGTATTATATTGAAATTCTTAACAAATACTCAAGTCTATAATATCTTTAAGCTGTAACAAAATCAAACTTCTACGTCAACGCAATCAAAAGATACAGCAATTAAAGCCGCATATTTTGAAACTCGCAACTACTCGCAAGGGAATCAAAACCTAAAGGATACTTCCAGACGACCTGGAATCTTGAAATTTGGCATGAAGCAACGTTATAAAGTACACATATAGGAAAAATTCCGAAAATCTTAAATTTTTAGTTACATCACATAGTATTTTTTTTTTAATAATCATAAACTTACTAGCTGACCCAGCAAACGTTGTTCAGCGATTAAAAAAAAAACAGATGTTGGCCGATTCTCAGACCTACTCGATATGCACACAAAATTTCATGCAAATCGGTTCAGCCGTTTCGGAGGAGTTTGGAAACAAACACCGCAACACGAGAATTTTATATATTAGACTTGCTGACCCAGCAAACGTTGTTATGCGATTAACAAAAAAAAATAAAAAAATAGATTTTGGCCGATTCTCAGACCTACCCGATATGCACACAAAATTTCATGCAAATTGGTTCAGCCATTTCGGAGGAGTTTGGAAACAAACACCGCGACACGAGAATTTTGCTTCCCATTCCCTCTCGCTCCACACCATGGTCTGAACCAGGGGCCCGGCCCTACGAGAGGTCGCTGCCGCCGATCGCCTCCACGAGGACAACTAATTAGTGGACCCAAGACTGTGGAGCAGGACCAGCATTAAGCCAAGCTTTTTTATCAAGGATATAATCCTCTAATTTATAATATGCTTGTCTACATAGTGTGCGTTTTATGCATGTTTTAAATTTTGTCTCGTTCAGTTGTAGAATCCGCAGTGGTATTTTATTATAAAATTTTACACAATTCCCCATAAAAGAATTTCGTACCTTAGCCAATCTAAACCGAGATTGATCCAAATTGTGCCTATTTCTAGTATTAAAATTATGTCTATCACTTCTCTTCTTAAAGAGATGAAGATTTTTCCGAACATACATAATGTTTTCATATATGTATTGACAAGGTACCGTCAGCTTTCCACATTGTTATGTTATGGATTTCATTTAGCAATAAAAATACCATAACTTTTACTTATATACCTACAGGTTTGTACGGAACCCTCGGTGCGCGAGTCTGACTCGCACTTGGCCGGTTTTTTATCATTAATCAGGTCAAGATAAGGTCTTACGCCGACAATTTGAAAATTAGTGGATGCGAAGAATAACTTCGGAAAAAGATGTTTTCTGTTAAGGTATTATTGTTTATTATTTTTAGCCCATTCCATCCCGCTGCAGGGCAAAGGCTTCCCCTCCATCTTTCCACTGTTCCCTGTCTTGTGCCAGTATAAAATAGTGTAAGTATATCTAATATTGGTATTGCTTTACAAATATTTGACTTCTGGTGACATTTTTGCAGCATTCGTTTTCTGTGACATTGTAGTAGCATTAATTTTGTGTGATGTTTTTATTTAATTTTTGTCTTTACACACGTATAGCCAGTTACAAGTAAGTAATCTTTGCGTCAAGTTTTAGTATTTATTCTATCTCTCATTTTACTTTTTTCATACATCTCATAGTCAGATCCTAATTATCTTGTGAAAACAACCTGCACTTTTTTTCATTAATCTTTGTCATATTTTTGCTAATTTGTACCTATCGATTCTTCCAATTAAAAGCTATTTATAGAATTTTTAAACTATGAATATTTTAACTTGTTTAAGTAAATAAAATAAATAAATAAATATGTCAGGACATTCTACACATCGCCATCTAGCCCCAAGCTAAGTAACTAGACTTGTGTTATTAGTGCTAGACATCGTATATACTATCTACTTATATAATTTTCTTTTGTAAATATATACTTATAATACATGAAGGAAAACATCGTTATGAAACCCGCGGCTTAGTTGGCTCCAGAAGTATTGACAAGTTCTCTCCTCTGAAATGGTCGACTAAGCTGAGAGGGTAGTAGGTGCTGGGCAAGCCTACTCCATCCTCACGCAAAAAGGACCCAATTAAAAAGAGTCTAGTTGCGGAAAAAAGCCCGTATGCATACATACATACTTATAATACATAGAAACAACCAGACCACAGACAAATATCTAAGCATAAATACTTGTCTGAGGCGGGAATCGAACTCGCAACTCTCTGTTTGGCAGTCCGACATGGTGACCATTCTGCCAACTGGGTCGTCAACTGTGTTGTTTAGACGTAGGTAATTATTTATTATTTAATACAATCTTTGTAACATTTTAACAACAAATGTAAACGTGACCAAACCCACATAACCTATACTCATTGCATTACAGTGTCGCGGTCATTTAATTTGCAAACAGACAAACAGTGATGAGTAGGACGCCATACTAGTGTGTTAATACTGTTGCGTTTAATTATGCGTACACGCAGTCTGCAAGATGGCGGCGCCGCGTTCGCGCCAATACCACTTCCGGTGACGAAGGAGTTTAATTTGTTTTATATATTGAAAATTACACAGCAAAATAATTATAAGTTCTATTATTCACATAAAAGTGGATAGAATAATTGTTTTGAAAACGTTGTTAGCGTCATATTTCTTTAACTCTTGGTATTTTGTCAGTCATAAAAGTTTTTAATCAATGATTTATCAAATACCATGGATCCGCGAAGAGGTATCGCTAAACTACTGAGCTCGATAATACCCGCCTCACCTTAACAAGAAAAAACATCTCTCCTCTCCTCTTTATATTCTTCGATTTTGGTGTTAAAAATAGGCTTTTAATTTTTTTTTTATATCACTTAAAAGTAAAGGGCATAAAATGTTCAGTAATACAAATTATGTCACACTGCTCAACCAGTTCAGCGTAGGGAAGTTGTGAAAATTTAACTTCTTTTAAAAAAATAAAATATGTAAACCTAGAAATAAACTATTCAAGCGGTTTTGTTGCAATTTAATGGATGAAAACAGCTATGCCGCGGAACGAAAATTAATCAAAAAATGTCATCGGAAACAATTTCCTTTTTTTTTGTGATAATAGTGTTATTAATTAAGTGTTTTGTGCCGGAATGTGATCCTCCAGGGTTGTTTTGTAGATTTAGTATAAGTCCCTGTCTAATCTGAAAAGACCCTTTTGCAAATGAAAAATTAAGTAACTTCCGCTACAGCTACATGAGTAAATTTATAACAACAGAAAAATTTATAGTATTTTTCACGATTGATTTTTTAAAATTGGGCTTTTTAAAAAATATTTTACGATATATCGTAAAAACTGTAATGACTAACAACACGGAACTTTCTTGTTTAGATAGTCGTTATAGTAATTTAGTTTCTGCCCGGCTGTTTTGTCAATCGTTGAAGTTTTTCATTCATAAATTACCAATTTTGTTAAAAAACGGTCATTTCACGCGCACGGCACGCGGGAGAAAGGGTTAGCGCCATTGCGCGGCGCGTGTGGGAAAGGGATAGCGCTTAGTGTACTATTTTTCATACAATTTCACTTAAAGGTATTAGGTACGTAAGTTTTTAGATACTTATTTGTACAAAATACAACAGGAAAACGTTAACTCGATTTTAGAAACAATTCAAAACTGTGGTTTTATACAGATAGAGTCCCTGCCACCCATACTAGGATGACCTGTACTATAGGTGACAGTTGATTCCTCAAACAAGATTCATTTTATAATTAACACTAATCTAATGATTCGTACTGTGGCTATGTGCAGATCTTACAGTAACAGTTTATAAAGATAAATAAATAAATATTATATTATATATTTTAAATATAAACATACTTATAATAAATATATATATATAGTTATACATATAATAAATACATATCTGTATATAATAAATACATGGAGTTGTGACGAGTACGAATATACAAGCCTTAACTTACTTCAGGATAGTTGTGGTTATGTGACGGGGGCGGTCTCTGCCTTGGCGGCCGGTACTGCGTGATCCGTGGTATGACGAGGGGCGGCCGCTGTTCTCTCGAATACACTGCACATTCTTCGGGAGTTATCCACTGTGGACAACAGATATCTATGGTCAGATTGGGTAATAAATCAATGTTAGGCATAGACTAAGAAAAAACATCTATGATGTTAGGGTTATATGTTTGATGTTATATGTATAATAAATATGTTTTGATGATTTATATTTAAATCTATAAGTATAGGTATTTAAAAGATAAAATGATTTATCATGAAATCTCTGAAACTACAAGAGCTGTGAGTCTGAAACTTTCGTTTCTCTGGGGAGAAAACACGACCCTATTATTAACACTTTATAAAACGTAGGCGAGCACTATGAAAGGATTTTTTGTAAAATTGACTCCTAAAAAGGGCTAATAAGGTTTTTACAAGTAAAACAGTTTGACAAACTTATAACGCTCTCTGTTAAAGGTTGTCAAATCTTATGAAGAGTTAAGCTCTAACGAAAAAAGAAAGGGTACCGGCGCTCTCTCCTTATAAACGAAGACTGTTTCCTCCCTGGATAATGACACTAGCACTAGTGCCATAAAACCTATAACTGCCATGACTATGCCCCTATGTTTTTTTTTTCATTATCTAATTATCATAGAAATTAAGATTTAAATTATATTATATTTATCATGGCAGTTATAAGTTTTATGCAACAAAAATATTTGCTCCTTGTGTCATTATCCAGGGAGAAAACAGTCGACTACGTTTGTATGGAGAGAGCCCCCGGTACCCTTTCGTCTTAAGACTTCACTGTCAGTCCGTCAGTCCGTCCGTCCGTCTGCCTCTCTGTCCGCCTGCCATCCAGTTTTATCTCATGAATCGTGATAGCTAGAGAGTTAACATTTTCACAGATTATGTATCTATTGTCGCTATAACAACAACTTAAAAATAAAAAATATTGAATGGGGGTCAAATACAACATGGGAGTTTTGGCGGGAACGAGTTAACCCCTGACTTGACGGACTATGACGACTTTGACTGTTTTGAAACTCTAGCCCCGATTTATGAAAAATCGTGTCATAATTTTAACTTGACACTGGCTAAATGCACAAGCCATGCGAAGCTATAATTAATAGAAAAAAAATACAACATGGTACGGAACCTTTGCGGGAGTCCGACTCGCAAGTGCGAGTCGGACTTGGACGTCGGACCCGATCACGAATTGCTCATTGTAAGTAAGTACGTACTGATAGTTTGTGTAAACTGAGAATTGTTCGAATTGAGATATTGTACTGATGGCGTACAATATCGCAATTCGCTCTATGCTCCCCAAATCGGGACGTGTGTTACCTTTACGTAGACAGATTATACCATAAGCGTAGACAATAAATGTAACCTCAACCTAATCATAAGTATGACATAAAATGGACAGAAATGAGTCATTATTACTCAATATTGATTCTGCATCCGTGTTAGAATGAAAGGGAGTCAAATACCAAGGTGAACTGTTAATAAATAACTTTTCAGAAGGTCCGGATCTATTTGACGTTCAAATTAACAACGCTAATATGATTTAACGGTACATTTTTTTGATTTTTAAGGTTTCAAGGAAAAAAAGTTTGTGAAAATTGATTACCAAAAGTTTAGGTAATTTAATAACAAAATAATGAATCAGTCTAGTGTGGTAATTTTCCCGAAATTTAAATAATAAACTTTTTTTATATAAGTTTACTCGAGGCACTTTATTTCTTTATAATCAAGTTTTTGATGTAAGTATAATAATTTTGAACTGTCCCGATCAGAAAGCCTAAGTACCAAAGCGTCCAACAGTGTCAAATGTCCAACAATCAGAAAGTTAAGTAGCAGAACGTCCAACATAGCGAAACTTCTAATGAGCTGTAGACTAAAATATTTTTTTTATTTTTATCATTCAATTTGTTTTAGTAATGTTTTAGGGTTACATACACGGGCAAATTCAGAAACCGAGTGCTCTTACGTAATTTATCTAGTTCAACTTTTTTTAAATTTTGCTCGATTTAAGTAGTTTTAATATAGGGTATTTGTTACACATTGTATATTAATCTTAGTAAATACAGTCCATTAGAATTCAAAATGGACTGTAGTTCGAAGATAATGTTCATGAAACACCAGAGCTGTCAAAGTATAACATTTCTTGCAACATGAGAACGGGAAGGTATTTGCACAAGTCTGCGGTCTTATAATGAGCTTCATTCAATGCGCAGGAATTGAAAGGGTTCGAGGCAACCACACAGAAAAAAGGTTTCTTAAAGCAAGAAATAATCCTCTCTCTATATACGCAAGAGAATAGTTTCTTGGTTTTAGCACAGAATATATAATAGGTACTATAAATTTCAGTAAAAAATCTTAAAATGAGAAGCAAAATTAATTAAAATCGGTTCATTCGTTCGGGAACTACGATGCCACAGACAGACACACACACACACAGACACTTCAAACTTATAACACCAGGTACTTCTTAATTTAAAAGCACTAAGTATTCTAAACTTAAAAGAAATATTCTTATATTAAGATACGACTAAATACAAGAAACTGTTCTCTAGTGTCTATAGATAGAGGATTATATCATGCTTCATGAAACCTTCTTTTCTGTGCACCAAGATATCTACGTCACTTCTTGACTGTAGGAGCAACTTTAAAGCCTTCACTTGTACTTACTTTAAATTAAATTAATTAATTAAACTTTCTGCCATATATAAAAAGCTTATCAACTAATAATCACGCATGACCAGAGTGAAAGTTAAGTTGCCAAAAAAAAACCCACATCCGTTTCCGGTGTATCATTCAATAAATATTAAAAGTCATTCAAATGATCATTAGGGCAATGATGTGAGGTCATCTTACTGATATTTATATGAATGAATCGCTCACCCACAAGAGGGAAAGGTCAGATTAAATGAAGAATAAATTCTTTTGATGTTCGTTAATGTTAAGGCTGCTATACAGTGTGTAAAGGAAACCCTGCGATCCCTGTACCTACCCCCGGATCTTAATCAAAAATTAAAAACTTATTTTTTAATTTTAAACTTGCCCTAATTTATCCACAGTTTCGGAAACTTATGAAATGTGACAGCACTGTTATTCTTGAATTTATATATATACTAGCTGCGCCCCACGGTTTCACCCGCGTAAGTCCCGATCCCGTGGGAATATCGAGATAAAAAGTAGCGTATGTGTTAATCTTGGTATCTAGCTATCAAGATACTGAGTTTCATGGCAATCGGTCCAGTAGTTTTGGCGTGAAGGAGTAACAAACATACACACACAAACTTTTACGTTTATAATATTAGTAGGATGATTTTAGCATAATATAAGGCTTTAGGGTAGAAAATGATGTTCTTTATAAATAGTCGGCGTGGAAATTTTATATCTCTAATCCAAATGTTTTTATTTTGGTTTTTTTTTGCATAAAATCAGCTTTGATTTCGTTTGCTAAGTAATGCTTAAATGTTTGGTAAGTACTCCATACCTATCTTTCGTTTTCTCTACTTACTAACTTTTTTTTCTTTTCATTGACTCTCACCACTAAACCGATTGTATTTGATTCAATAAAAAGTGAAAAAAATAGGTTTAAACAGTCTATTACTTATGAAAATTTCCCTTTTTTTGCTAGTTTAGTTGATAGTCTTTTTGTGATAGCCTGCCAAAATTTACAGAAGTTGTTAGATTTTTTATATATTTCTAAGTTACTTCATCGTATTGTGTTCGGTGTAATGATGGTGTAATAAATAATTAATTAATTAATATATATTTAGAACGGAAGTCTTACCTTTACGACCCTATAAATCGTCGAAACAGATATGAAATGTCACAACCTTTGTCTTTATCTTCTCTATTCCATATATCAAAATTATTGTTTTATACTATTTCTAGGTTTCCCCATTCAAATTATGGGTATTTGCATCAAAAAGAACTTTAAAAAATGCAATTTCGTAAGTTAAAATTTATGATTTATATTTTCAGACTTACATAATAAATAAGATTTTTTTTAAATTGAAAAAGTGCAATTTCCTACGCGGACAAGGTGCAATTTTGTTCATAACTCCGAAGATCTTCATCAGATCCCCACCAAATTTTTATGGGACCACCCCTTTCTAATACAAAAATAACACATAATAACACACGAGTAGTACATAAGGCCCTAAGTACAATAAGTGTCAAAATATACTGCACTTTTTTAACAAATACCTACGCTATGCAAGTGCCCATCAAGTTGAATCAACTTATTGACCTCCAGGTCACAGCTGATTCGTTCATTCATGTTGCTCTATCCCCACCTCGCTCTCACTAGGTAATTACACTAGCGTTAGAGCGAGAAAGACGATGCATCAGACAATGGAGTAGTAGTAAAGTGACAATTGGATGTGGCAATGCGTTTCATTCATTTATTTTTATCTTTGTTTAGGTTAGTAAGGTTTAGTGATCTTAAATAGATAGTTAAAGTGTTTAAGATAGTAAATGAAGGTAGATAAAATGTTGCTGTATGAAAGATCGTATAAAGTTATATGATTTCTCAAAAACAGTTTTATTAATTAATCAATTTATTTATTTTCGGGTACGATAAGGGGCGGGTTATTTGACTAACTGATCACTTAATTTTTTGTATTTATAATGTTAAATATGTATGTCTTTTTCTAGTTGTATATTGGGATAGGTATTTGTTATCTCTTCAAATAAAAACTTTTGTTTATTTTCTAATCTTAGGAATACCCAGAACTATGGGTATCCACAACTAGAACTAAATTAAAGTAACAAATCAGTAAAAGCAGAATAAATTAGAAAAACAATGTAACATTGTGTCAATTTAAGTTGGAGATTGAGTTTTATTACTTATACGTCAATCGGCCCCGAGAACTAAAAGTTTCACGAAAATTTCAACCACCTTTTCACCTTCTTAGGAGTGGAATTTTGAAAAACACTTTCATAAGAAATACCTACGCTTCACAAAGAACTTACACTTCAAATTTCATGTCTCTAGGACGAGTGATTTTTAAGGCTGCTTATACCCTTCGCTTACAACTAACATTGTTAATTGTAACGAATGTGTTTTGTTTTCCTCAAAAGTGCTGAGATGGAATTGTAGGTGAAATCTTTACCGATATTTTGGGGTAATTTGAGACGAAAATTCATTGTCTAAATTTTAGGATAGCTTCACAACTATAGGGAATTCTAGGCTCAAAGTCACACCAAAATATCGGTAAAGATCTCACCTACAATTCCATGTCAGTACTTTTGAGATAAACAAAACACATACGTAACAATCAACAATTTTCAGCAACGAAGGCGACCGGTGTAGTAACTATTTAGTAGGCTGTGTACCAAGGTCGTTGGTGTATAGACCCACCTTAAGGCGCTCTTCCAGTACCGTGTATAGGCCCATACATTACCTTAGCCCCCGCTCTCAAAAACGTAGCGTGCTGCGTGCTAACTGTTATATTTGATCGATATGCAAAACATTTTAGCATTATTATCCACAAATATAGTTTCTAGAGGTCAAAACCTATCATTTGATTCATTTTTAGAAACAAACGTTAACTATTTTTGAATAAAACCCGATAAACGATCTAATAATTCTCTGTTTTCTAACATTTTTTCTATCGAACGAAGTTGTTCATATCATGTTTTCAACCACAATAAACAAAAATATGGTTATTAAACTACAATATCCATTTATATCCAAATAACAAAAAAGAGTATTTGATTACTTAGAGTTGCTTAAACCAATGGTCGATTTTGGTAGCTTTATTAGCACCTGCCCTTAAGCTGTGGTCAATCAGGACTTTGAAATTTATATTTACAGATTAATCGTTTCCTCAATAAACCACAGATGTACAATATACCTAATCAGTATGAAATTATATACCTCTGTTTGGTACTTATATAATATTATGGGGAAATCCGTTATTTTAATTACCTATGCAATCGTGTGCGTAGGTACCTAGACTATCTAATAACATGAGAATTTACTTTTTTTTTTTTGGTTCCGTACCCAATAGTTAAAAACGGGACCTTATTAGTAAGACTTCATACTGTCTGTATGTCTCCAGGGTGTATCTCACGTCGACCTAGTTGGCACAATGGTCACCATGCCGGACTGCCAAACACAGGGTTGCGGGTTCGATTCCCGCCTCAGGCAAGTATTTATGCTTAGATATTTGTCTGTGGTCTGGTTGTTTCTATGTATTATAAGTATATATTTACAAAAGAAAAAGTGTATAAGTAGTATATCCGTTGTCTAGCACCCATAACACAAGTCTAGTTACTTAGCTTGGGACTAGATGGCGATGTGTTGAATGTCCTGCAATATTTATTTATATTTATTGAGACTTGAAATTTTCACAGATTATGTATTGCCGTTATAACAACAAATAATAAAAACAGAAAAAAAAATTAAGTGGGGCTCACCATTGTACGGAACTCTTCGAGCGCGAATCTGACTTACACTTGGCCGGTTTTTTGGAAGTATTTTTGTGTTTTATGCGCCCTTACAAATATCCGTTAAAATTCCAAACATAGCAACGACATATTTTTATTTATCAAACTATCATATTACCTACTAATAAAATTTTACGGTTTCCGACCGATCGCTCACATATTGACTCTGTCTGTTTATATCAACACTTCCTTTCTCGTCTGGGATTTTGACATCAATTTTCATAAGTTCCAATCAAAAAATTTAAATTTCAATACTTTTATAAAGTAGGTACTTACTTACTTTTATAAAAATTTGCTTTTTACATTTTGAGAAAAATAGACCTTATAACTTTTTGGTCGGAGCTGGAGGAATTGCCCAATTACTGTTGCCAACAAGAATAACATTGTTGTTTTTACCCGATAACGCGAAGCCAAAAGAGAGGGTTATGTTTTTGACCCGTATTTAAATGTATGTATGTTCATCTGCTGCACCTATTTAACTTCAAAAATACTTACTACCTTTTTATCCTTTATATACAATTTGTAGATTCATTTTAATTTTAAATACCTAAACTATTTTTAAAGACGAAGATCCTCTAAAGTTTTGAAGTTTTAGCCAAAACTCCCAGATTTTATCCATTACACCTTTTTGCATACTAAAAGTGACGGAGTGACGTCAGTGTGAAATACTTATTAACCCTTTAAGCTTATTTTAGATGACAACGATTATTTGGCACTTGCTGCACTCCGTGTTTTCACCCGCATAACTCCCGATCCCGAAGGAATATCGGGATAAAAAGTAGCCTATAGCCTTCCTCGATAAATGGACTATCCAACACAAAAATAATTTTTCAATTCGAACTAGTAGTTTCTAAGATTAGCGTGTTTAAACAAACTAACTCTTCAGCTTTATAATATGAGTATAGATTTGGCGACCACGTCCTAAGTCTAGTCACGAATTATGTCAACTTTTTGTTTACAAATGAAAGCTCAGCGTTTGACTACTATCACACCTTCCTGATGGTAGTGATGATGCGGTCTAAGATGTAGCACGCAGTGGCTAGAAGATACCTATTCACTCGCAACTTGAAGACCCCCAAATTATACAAGTCAGGAAAGACAGACGCAGGCAACTGATTCCATTCCTTTGCCCCATGAGTTTCTTGTGCCTTCTTCTCATTGGTGGGCGCGTTCCGAAGGCACACATCCTAACTTAGTTTTTAAGACGTTTTCAAGTGGTCTATGTACAATTGTATTAAGCATCCAAAGAAATAAAACAAATTTATGACTTTGAATTTGCGGTACGAATAAGGAATGACGAAGCAAAACGCTTAGTGCGAATGTCTGGTAATTCCACCATGAAACAGTGCCTATATCAGTTTGGTTATATGACGAAATAATGGAGATGATCCGTAAAGGGTCCTGCCGGAAGACCAGCATAATGTTGGTGCAGCTATCATTTCTGAGGCAGAACCTTTTTGGAGCCAGCTCCTTAGCTTATGTTTTATTTCTTCTTTTGTATTATCTTATTATTATTATTTTTTGGAACGAAGTCCCTTATGGCGCGTTGCGAAAGGGGGCTAGACGGGAAAAATTAAGACCAAAAGTTGTAACGACACTTTTTGATTTTATTACAATTCCTTCATTAATTAATCGAAAGAAACTTCGTTCCATCCGGGTGTCCCTTGACACTTCTAAAGTTGTTCGTTTTTATTTTATAACTATCTAATTACCGAGTTTTATCGCAATCGGTCCATTAGTTTTTACGTGAAGGAGTAACAAACATACACACACACACACACACAAACTTTCACATTTATAATATTAGTAGGATTTTGTTTTCATGACAATGCTTTTATGGTTGTTAATACTTTTCTGATTGTCCTGTGTCGTTTGCTTGTGCAAATAAATGTTTTCTTTCTTTCTTTCTATCTTTCTTAGATGGCAAAATGGTGATTTCCATACAATCACTTACAAAACCTATTCGAACTTGTGGTTTTGTCTGTTTACATTTTTCCATTTAGGTCAGTTCTATTATCACATATAACGGTTCTAACCACTTACTAATGTATGATTCACAGGCCCTTGTTTACTTAACACGTTCACTGCCAGGGAGAGCAATCCTACTAATATTATAAACTAGCAGCGCTCCGCGGTTTCACCCGCTTAACTCGTGGGAATATCGAAATATACAATAGCCTATAGCCTTCCTCGACAAATGGACTATCCAATACAAAAATAATGTTTCAATTCGAACCAGTAGTTCCTGAGATTAAAGCGTTCACACAAACAAACAAACAAAAAACTCTTCAGCTTTATAATATTAGTATAGATGTGAAAGTTTGTGTGTGTGTGTGTGTATGTTTTTTACTCCTTCAAGTAAAAACTACTGGACCGATTGCGATGAAACTCGGTATCTAGGTAGCTGGATACCACAGGATAGGGACTTACGCGGGTGGAACCACGGGGTGCAGCTAGTAACCCATATAGCTTGACCTTTGACTCTACTAATGAAACTCGATTGTTAGTTGATTGGTAAGCGGATAAATAGTGAGAATTTTTAATTTATGGATCAGTATTTTAACATAAAAAAATCGTAAAATAAAAAAGGGTTTAAATACGTTTAAAGTGTGTATTATTGAATTAAGAATTTTATAGCCCAATTTATGTATAAATTGAGATCGTAAATAACTGATCAGTGTTAAAAGAGTAGTAGTGCGGATTCGATTTCCGAATCTCCTAGAAGTTATGTTAAATTGTACTATTATTTTATTTAAAATACATTTTATTGAATACTCAAAAACTACTTTATTATTGTTTTTTTTTTCAACACAAAATTATTCATTTTAATTACATACCTAGTCAAGTTTTATTCATAAAATGTCATTTAAGTATTCATGAATGATATCTCAAAATAAATACAAATACCTACGAAGAATTAACTACGAACTAAATACGAGATATTTTTATTTTATTGAATTATTATAAAATTACGGGTAATAAAGGCCAGTACTTTAAAAGAAACAACGCGTCTAAAAGTCTAAAATTAGAATCGACTCGAATTTAGTTTGACTTTTGTAAAACCGTCCGAGTTCCACTCGTAGGGGTGTTGTTTGTTTTAAAATACAGGAAGTTACGGTATTAAGTTTACTACGAGGGATATGGGAAGGTGACGATGACGTCTATTGTATTCAAATTTATAGTTTGGTTAAATTGTTATGTCGAGGTTAAGTCGAAGTTGATTCGGCGAAAGAATTTTGGAGTAAGTAAATTATAGTAGGGGATTTAGTAAACGCTTACCTATTATTATGTACATTTTTACGTACCCACCAACTTGTTTTTAACATCGTTTTTATAAGTAGTTCGTCACCTAATAACGTCGTAGACTAAATAATAACATTTATTGACAAACCTCTTTGGTTTTTTAATGTTATTTTGTTAAAAAATCTTTTTATTGATAAATAAAAAAAACCTGATTTATTTTTTATTTTTATCGGATCCACTAATTGTACCGTTTGGAAAAAATCGCTTCATTAGTTCCATTCGGCACAACTAGTCGGTCAATTGAGTTGTATGGATTGGAATCCGTTTTTTTTTTACATTATAAAATAATATTAACAAAAATTAATAAAACATTGGCTCTGAATCTGTTGTTTGAATGTTAAAATGTATTTTCGAATTATGTACAATTTATTTGCAACGTGGCAACATTTTACCATGTCAGTCAAGTCACGTAATAGAACGGACAGACAAACGGACGCCAGCACGAACTGTTGTTATTAATATATTAAATTACTCTTTGTTTTTGCTGTTACAAGCAAAATATACATTTTTGACCGAGCGAGAGAATGTCTAGTGAGACGTTTGTAGTATATGTATTTGTTACTTTGTGTGTTTGTAGTTTTGTTTGTTCGATGATAACTTGAACATTGTTACTCCGAGCTTTATTATTTTTCGTACACGAGTAGTTGGGGGTCTATATATCATCAATATATATATATTTTTTAAATTGAACGAATGTAAGAAAAGAGTATAAAGTTGATTAACCTCTTTGTTCTAAGATACTTAAGAAGCAACACGATCTTGTGTATTCCGAGGCTATTGCGTGTTTTAAAATAGTAAGTTATAATTTACCGGCTGTTGCCCGCGACTTCGTACATGGTAGTTTTGTTTTATATACTAAAACCTTCCCCTTGAATCCCTCTATCTATTAAAAAACCGCATCAAAATCCGTTGCGTAGTTTTAAAGATCTATGCATACATAGGGACAGACAGCGGGAAGTGTCTTTGTTTTATAAGCACTATTTCGTCCGTGAGGATTAAAATTTTCTTAATTTTTATTTATTATTAACAAATATAATGTAATATAAACTTAATCAGTAGGCTCAATTTTAGTAATTGCTTTCAATGAAAGAGAGAGACAGACAGAGAAACACGCGTACGCCGCACGGCTTACAACTATAGCAAAAAGTGTCTCTACAACTTTTGGTCTTAATTTTTTCCGTCTAGCCCCCTTTCGCAACGCGCGATAAGGAACTTCGTTCCAAAAAAAGACCTAAGATTGTCGATGGTTGGATCGCATAGAAGAGGTTCGTCATAAAATCCACTCATAATACAATTACTTTCGCTACTATTACGTACAACCTCGCCTATTGTCCGTCCGTCTGTCACTTTATTGTTGTGCGTGTGATGTTATAAACAATGGAGATTCATGGAGGAAAATAGCATTAACATTATTCTACATTAGGTATTGTCGAGTTGCATAATTCAACTGCTTTTACACATTTTTTAATGTAATTAGATTCATTAAGTAATAATGTATAAAAAAAGACATACATAATTAACACTAGCTTTTGCCCGCAAAGAGTCGAAAATGGGCTAAGGAATCACGTTGTCCCATACAAACTGATCCCCCCCCCCCTTTTCACCCCCTTAGCGGTGGAATTTCGCTAAATATTTTTGCCGATGCCTACGTAATACGAAGAACACACCCTCCAAGTTTCAGGTTTCTACGATCAGCGGTTTAGGCTGTGCGTTGATCCGTCAGTCAGTCAGTCAGTCATTCAGGACAAAGCATTTTATATGTATAGATTATAAATACAAATAAATGAAGTGACCAGTTAGTCAAATAACCCACCCCTTATCGTACGTTCCCATAATATTCATCCCCCTAATCCTATCCCCCTAATCCATTCCCCCTAATCCTATCGCTCAACTCTTTAAATAATTTTTTGGCTTCGTCTCCCCAATGTAGGAAATAAAGCTAATTATAATAATGATGTACCTAAGCTTTATGCAAAGGCTAGACGTTCAGTTTATGATGTGGTTCACCAGCATGATAAATACTGATGGATCATATTATAAACTTAAAATCTAGCCTACGCCTTAGTTATAAAAAAATTGAAAAAAAAACCGACCAAGTGAGATTCGAACTCGCGCAAGGGTTCCGTACCATGTTGTATAGGAGGGAACCCCACTTTAATATTTATTTTTCTCTGTTTTTAATATTTGTTGTTATAGCGGCAACAAAAATACATAATCTGTAAAAAAAACTGTCTAGCTATCACGCGGTTCATGAGATACGGACGGACTAGGCTAAGGACGGACTACGGTAATAGGATCCCGTCCCGTTTTTATACCCTTTAGGTACGGATCCCTAAAAATACAACTTCCGTTGAGTTGAGAGTCAACCTATTACGTACGCCTATGACTATGATGAGGTTGTGGTGATGACTCAATCGAAACTCCTTTATCTCGGACTAGTGACGTCATGCCCATAGTTTTTGTAATTAAAATACACTGTAGTACAAGTTGCACTGAACTCACGACTTTCGGAATGAAACTCGAGGTATCTACCACTAGGCCAACACAGCATATGTACGCTGATTAACATCGTGATGGAACCCGGGTTGGTTTCCGAAGTATTGACGAGTTCTAAGCTTGCCTCTGGACACGGTCGACTGAGCTGAAGGTTCTGAGAAAGCCTGCTCCAACTCATATATGTCTCAGGCACTACAACGCCCTGAATATTAAGTAACTTTATTTGTACAATCTATACTAATATTATAAAGCTGAAGAGTTTGTTTGTTTGAACGCGCTAATCTCGGGAACTACTGGTTCGAATTGAAAAAATCTTTTTGTGTTGGATAGTCCATTTATCGAGGAAGGCTATAGGCTACTTTTTATCCCGAAATTTTCACGGGATCAGGAGTTACGGGGGTGAAACCGCGGAGCGCTGCTCGTACAGCAATAAACATAGATCACGATATACACAAAGTAAAGTAATAAAAAACCAGGTGCAAGTTGGACTCGCACCTAAGGCTTCCATACCACGTCGAATGGGAGCTTCACTAATTGTTTTTGAAGTGTAAACTTCTTTTAGCGCGGTACGCATATTTTTAGATGAGATAAAATCTCTGAACTCTTTACCGAGACGCAATGTGATAGCTACGTCATTATCGGCTTCAAACAGTACTATATTTTCATCGCTTGGTAATAAGTCTTTGAGGCTTGGTGGTTTTGAGCGCTACTTAACACTTGTATGAATGGTTCGAATCTCACCGAACACTTCAGTTTTTGCTTGAATATTTGTTTTCGTTTTTTTATTAAAATTTTTATTTTTTATAAGTTTTCACTCCCGGAGTGCAAAAGTTTTTTTTTCTGTATTATAGTCTTTGTTGTTATAGCGGCATCAGAAATACATAATCTGTGAAAATTTTCAATATAAATGGAATATAATAATATAAAAAATAGCAATAATGGATTAAAGTTGCTGGGCGGTGTAAAAATCATAAATAATAATATCGCTCATCTGGGCTTATGCTATGGTGTGACTAGTGACGAATAAAATCCTTAAAAGGAAAAAATAAAAAAATAGGGAAAAAAGAAGAAAAAATCTCAATTTTTAATCGTTTTCTTATGACGTTATCACATAAAATTATCGTCCATAAACCGACTTTACCCCAATGAGCTAACGTAGTCAGCCTTTTGGGCACACTTCCTAGGGACCATTTTAACTATTAATTATTAAAATATGTAAGTAGGTAATTTATTTAAGTTTATATTATTTAATTGTTACTCGTCATTTTACCTAGTTACAGACACTTGGTATATCAACAATACCTACACCCAGTCAAGGAAAAAACAACAAAACAAAAGGACAGACAGAGAGACGTTCCTTGAAATCAGCAAATCTGAACGTCTATGTCCGAGCGATGTGAGCATATGTCGTACAAATGGCATTCCGTGTTAATTTAATTTTATAATTAGATCATTTGTCATTTTACCAGCATTTTACGATGATTTTAATATTATTTTTGTAATGTTTGCAGTTGGTTTTGACAGCGTGGTAATGTTTTTTGTTAAGAGGATCACATACAAATAATATTTTTATGTGGATTTTTTTTTCCTGGGCATACTTTAAATCTAAATATTGTATGCCTGCAATGGTTAGGTGGTTCCGTCTAAAACACTATATTTTATAAGACCTCAAAGTCACATCACTTAAACAATAAAATAAATGATATTTGGAGTTTACTCCTTAAGAATCGATTTTCATATACATATAAGGCGCCCGGTATGAGAAAAATCCGAGGGGTAAAACCTATTAACAAGTAACGAAAATCGTGTCACGTTTTTGGTGCGCACCTTTAGTGCGCAACTTTCTAATTTGGCTGTGAGTGTATTGCGTATGGTTAGATACTCGTACTTAAAAGGAGTAAACTCTAGTAGTCGGAGCTGACACACACACTTTTTTTTTATTCCTGTTTTCATCCCTTAAATTGCAACAAAATGTTATTATTGATGTTAATTGAATAGTTTAGATTCTAGACTTCTAAGTTTGATTATTTCAAAATAGTATAATTTAGACTCTGGAATGATTTAAAAAAGGAAGGAATACAAGCCTTGTTTAGGTATAATTAAATCGTTGTATAAAAATAATCGGACAATAATAAGAGGAGAAGAGAGCTAGATTATTTAAAAAAAATAACCTACGAAAAAATAAAGAAGGAGTAAGCACTCAATTTGATGCGGGTTTTTTATTAATTTTTATGTATGATCGATCACCGATTACTCGAAGACGGCTCAACCGATTAAGATGATTTTTTTGTGTTAAAAAGAAGTGTTGTTGGGCGCCGACTCAAAATTTCTTAGTTACACTTACATTACATAACATAAGAAATTAGTTGTTAAGGTATACTTATTATTTTTTTTATTTTCAGTTTTTTCAGCGGTTTTGTTTTGATCATTTCAATGAAACCTAAAAAATGTGTATTTAGCTGACCATTTCGATACACTTCGATATCAACTTTAGTAGGCATTATAATACCGTTGTTTGTTGGTTTTGAAACTTATCTACTGGTGTATTTTACAATCAATTAAATTAATAATTATAATTATCAATCAATTATTATTTAGGTCGATACAGCCATCTGGATAATTTGACGCGTATTCAGATAATAGAAGGTACTATTGTTTTGATTAATGTTTAATTAGGTCCGTGGGTACATGTTTACAATGCAAAGAGCAATATGATTATTTCAATCAAAGTTTAATCAAATTCATTAACTTAATCAATTCAAGTAGATAGTGAATATGCCTTGTGAACACGTGGTTCGATCCGATCGATCGTGGCACGGTCCGATCGATCGGACGACGCGAACTTTTTTTTACTTTTGGTTCGATTACTTGTGTCTTCAAGGAAAGCGTGCTACATCTTAGGCCGCATCGTTACCTACAATGAAGCAGGTGTGATGATGGTTAAATGCCGACCCAATCATAAATAAAATAAATAATTTAATAAATTGAATCTTGAATAAATTGAAATTCCCTTATAATCTTTTGTCAGATTTTGTGGTTTCTTTCTGTGTATTTAATTCATTTTAAACTGGACTTGTATTACCACCGTTTATTATTTTTTTTACTCACTTATAAGTTATAAGTTAACGTTATACTTTTTCATTAAAACATGTGGCGCTTAGAATACAAACTATTCAAGCAATTGACATCAATAACATGACATTTTAATGACAGCTGTGCTCCAAACAGAAAATTCCATCAAAAACTGACATTGGCATGTGATACTCTTAACTTCTTGGGTTTTAACCGACTTTAAAGAAGGAGGAGGTTTTTAATTACTTATCTTTTATTTGATTACGTTTACGTGTAAGTTTATACTTGAATGATCATGATGCATGTACGTTAACAATTAGCAATAAGTTACGGTGAGCCCACTTCCAGTCCTTGGGCATACATGCTCAATGATTCGGAACTATAATCCATTGTGTAAACTTTGGTAAATACCTACCTAGGTACAGCCGGTAGAGTTTGAAAATTACTATTATTGGCATGTTTTCATTCTAATAACTTTTGTTTGATAAATTGATGAGTTAGAAGACTTTAGACTTCAACTAGAGCAGGTGCCTAGAAGATTGCTTGTGTTGAAAACATTCTTATAACAGTCGTTTTGGAGCTCTGCGGTGGGTCTGCAATTATGCAGCCGACCGTACCTACTAACAGATAAGTACCACATTATGTATGTATGAAAAACGCAAAGTCACTAATTCTGGGATATACTCCCAGACTTTCATTCCACCTATTCCTGCTCAACAGTAGAGATAGGTGAAAAAAAACCATTCTTACCCACCAGGGGGATACGCTGATAGGGACTAGTGCACAAGCCCGAATGATTGCATTGTATAAGCAGTCGACAAAAATTCACGTCTTTTTTTTTGATTAAAAAAAATACATTTCTTACAAAAATATTGAAAATTGGCATTATTACAACAAAAATCCACCAAAAAAGGCGGTTGGTAGCATAAATGCAGACCTACCGTAAAGGTATAAAATTACTATTATTGGAATGAAAAAAAATCATTTTAATAATATTTACTCAAGAGGAAAGGGTACCGACGCTCTCTCCATACAAACGTAGTCGACGTTTCCTCCCTGGATAATGACACTAGAGCAAATATTTTTGTAGCATAAAACCTATAACTGCCATAACTATGCCTCTATGTCTTGGTTTTTTATCATTTTCTAATTATCATAGAAATTAGGATTTAACAAACGAAAAAAAATAAGCAGATGCCTAGAATCTTGCTTGTGTTGAAAACATTCTTATAAATAATAGCCGTTTTAGAGTTCTACGGTGGGTCTGCAAATATGCAGCCATACATTAATATTTAATGGTCCCGATAATTACGTGTAGCGTGAAATATATAGATTACTAGCTGCGCCCCGCGATTTCACCCGCGTAAGTCCCGAACACAGCGCCATCTATTGGGTGTATTTGCTACCTAGATGTCAAACAATATTGAAGAATTTTATCGATGAATCAACGTACACCGCCATCTATCAGAACTTCATAAAACTAAACAGTAAATAAACACTTGCTTAAGAAACCATTAATTGATACATTTTATTCGTTTACATTCACGACATATGCGAATAATTGAGATGATAACTAACCTATCCAGTAAGTTAGACCAAAATACGGGTACATGTGAAATTTGATTGAAATCGGTTCAGTAGTTTTGGTGTTTATTGGCAACATACATCGTGACACAAGATTTATATATACAGATTGTTCAAAGTAAGTACCTACTTAAGTAACACAAAACACTTGCTTTTAAAAGTCAATAACTCTTACAGATTTTCTTTAAACAAAAACATAATATATTCACCATATTATACGTACGTACTAAACAAACTGTTCATTTGCAACCATAAATGCGTGTTTATTGTTTTTTCCATGTAAAACCGCTGGAGCGAGTGAAATTTCTATCTAATCTTGTATGTTAATACAGCGGTCATAGTACGGATAATTGATGTTTCGTTTTACAATGACAATATTCATTTTTTACTAGTATTAAATTGATTTTATTTGGTAATTAATTACAGGTTTAATTAATATCGGGTTGTCAGTGAACGAGAGTTTTTCACGCTTATAGGCTAGAACGTAAAAAAACGTGAAGAGTTGGACTTGTATACAGGCTGTTTTCCGCCATTAGACCCTTTTTGATTGGGTCCTTTTTGCGTGAGGATGAAGTAGGCTTGCCCAGCACCTACTACCCTCTCAGCTTAGTAGACCATGTCCAGAGGAGAGAACTTGTCAATACTTCTGGAGCCAACTAAGCCGCGGGTTACATCACTATGTTTTCCTTCACCGTAAGAGCAATGTCAATTAGCGCACATAATTTTTTCTTAATTAAGAAAAATACATTGGTGCACGGCCGGCCGGGATTCGAACCCACGACCTTCAGAATGAAAGTCGAGGTATCTACCACTAAGCCAACACCGCTCTAAGTGAAGAGTTTTCGAATGAGCAAAACGCGCGAATTAAGCGTCTCTGCCTTAATTATGGCAAAATTATCTTACCTCTCCTATATAAGTAAACAGGAGCCCAACCGCGCTTATTGCGTCGGCTTCAAGAAGACGTTGATATGACGCCCAACCCGCGCCTCGCACTTGGCGGAATTTTGAGCCTGCCTTTCATAAAAAGTTTAAAAATTAGGTTGTTTTTTCGTGTGTTTTAATATGCCATCATCAAACCATTCGAAAATAAGCATGTCATATTTTGGGCAGCGGTAAAATGAGAGAAATGTAATGCTTAAGGTTCGTGTGACGAGATGCGAAAATGACAAGTTACGAAAATGACGAGTCGCGTTTATGATGAGTTGCGAAAGTGACAAGTCGCGTTTATGACGAGTTGTGAAAGTGACAAGTCGCGTTTATAACAAGTTGCGTTTATGACGACCCACTACTAATCCAAAAAAACATTTAAATAAAAGCCTACGCAGTAGTAGCCAAGGCTAATGCAAGTGAAACTGCAGGTAAAAGCTAGTCAAGTATTTCCACCCGCTAATATTGACTAACGAAATTGCAACTTCGCATAATTGCCCGTTACAGCTGATTCGTTTATTATGAAAGTAAGTGTCAGAAAAAGTGAATTTTACCGACAATTCGTGCATGCCAAGTGTTGCACGATATGTCGAAAACGAGGTTATCGGTTCTCGTGTGAAATAATATAGAGTTACAAGAATTAAAATAATAATATACACTAGTATTGAAGAGAGGAAAGATTTTATTGTTTGTCTTAAATTTAGGGCTCCATAAAATCTTAAAATCTTTTAAGCTATTGCATAGCTTTTATCGCGGGCTTTGAGCGCGGCGACCCAATCAAGAAACATTCAAGAAACGGAGAAGAACGTTACGGAATTTCTACCACGTAGCGTTCGCTTAACGTGTATGTATATGGTACGACTATACGAAGCTCGCACGATGCAATAGCTTTACCGCGGCAGTCCCCGAGTGCCACACGTTTTTCTTATTATTTAGGTATTTACTTATAAGTTGGTAGCTGCGGATAATTAAGGTCATTTAAGGGCTTTTTAAAAACTTTGGTATTAGTGACAAATAATAACAAGAAAAGCCGGCAATGCGGAAAAAAATAAAAAAATCGGTGATGTCCCTACCTACATAAGAAGGCAAAATAATAAACCCACTTCTACAGATTTAAAATAAATACCTAAATAAACAATAAAACTGAGTCATTATTGGACGGGCTTATTATGCATAATTAGTTGACATTTTCTATTATAATAAGATGGTAATGAATCATTTAATTCTGAGGTCAATCATTACGACAGATATTTTTTATTCAAATTATTCATTTTTAATAAAAACATAAGTTTTTTAGAGCAAAAGATTTCGAGAAATATTACTTATTTCTGTAAAACAAAAGGCTGTATGTGAAGGATAATTTTTGCCTGCGCGGCTGGCAGGAGAGAGGAGTGAAGAAAAAGTAGGTTTTTTTTGGTGGGATTTTGTTGGACGAGGGAAAAAAGAGTGGCAAATTGGATTGTGAACCTAGATTAAGAGTTTTTGGCGGGAACGAGTTAACAACATGTCGTGCTGCAGTTTTATTTTCATGAAACTTGTATGTAACCCGAGTTGAATTGTATAATTCTGGTGGAATGTTATTCAATTTAGTTCTGTGAAAGTGCACAAGTGTAGTGAAAGTAAAAATCAGTGTCAAACATGCAGTTTTCACGTTGCCTCCAAATCTCCTATTAAGGTTATGGTAAACTTGCCACCGCTTTACTATAACCCCTGACTTGACGGACTATGACGACTTTGACTGTATTGAAACACTTTAGGCCCGATTTATGAAAAATCGGGTCATAATTTGATGCAAAATATAACTTGACACTGGCTAAATGCACACGTGCGAAGCCATAATAAAAGAAAAAAAAAAAAAAACCTAGATTAATATTAAAGAGGATAAAAATTGTAGGATAGGGCTGTATGAAGGCTGAATAAGGCAGGCTGACTGAGATCAGCAGAATATTGTAACCGATGAATATGCTGTAAGTAAAATTGAAAGTTGTTTATTTTTTAAGCCTAAGTTCCCGGGCGCAGAATATGTTTCTGAGACTGAATTTCATCTTAAATAAATACTAGTTTACAATAGTATAGATATAAGATATACATAAGGAGGTTTAACTATACTAATATTATAAAGCTAAAGACTTTTGTACGTTTGTTTGAACACGCTAATCTCAAGAACTACTGGTTCGAATTGAAAAATATTTTTGTGTTGGATAGTCCATTGATCGAGGAAGGCTATAGGCTACTGTTCATTTTTAACCGATTTCAAAAAAGGAGGAGTTTCTCATTTCGGTTGTATATATTTTTTGATATTCTCACAGGATCGGGAGTTATGCAGGTGAAACCGATAAGCGGTGCTAGTAAATAAGTATTTGTAGAAAAATAAATAGCTCTCTTATTTCTTCTTAATATTTTTTATTTTATTGAAGTCTGAGGAAGCAATACCCTGCTTAAAAGCTTGTAAAATAGACAAATTGTTCCGTTTCAAGTAAGGGTCAATGACCCGTCATATGATTCAAGTTAAGACATAAACAGAATAACATTGTTATTTATTTACATTATAACATATGATGTTTAATTTTATACTGATAAACACAAACACGTCTTTATGACGGAGTCGAGCAATGTTAGATTTATTGAAAACTAGCGGCGCTACACGGTTTCACCTACGTAGCTCCCGATCCCGTGGGAATATCAGGATAAAAAGTAGCCTTCCTCGATAAATGGACTATCCAACACAAAAATATTTTTTCAATTCGAACCAGTAGTTCCTGAGATTAGCGCGTTCAAACAAACAAACTCTTCAGCTTTATAATATAAGTATAGATTTTAAACCAACTCAACTCACTAACATTATTACTAAGTTTGATAAAAAAATATATATACGCGACGAATTGAGAACCTTCTTTTTGGTTGAAATCGGTTAAAAAGCAGCGCTCCAGGGTTTCATCTCCGTAACTCCTAATCCCGTGGAAATGTTGGGATAAAATGCCTATGTTATTCCCAATGAATCAATGTATCTCATACCAAGTTCCTTCAAAATTTGTCCAGTAGTTTCGGAGCCTATTCGTTACCAACAAAAAAACTTTCCGTTTTATAATATTAAGTCAACATTGTTTAAAAGATTGTATGTTTTTTCCAATTTCCAAATAATTTGTATTAATTCCTGTGTATCTAACGGGGTATTTAGTTTTTGCGTAATCTCTACCCGATGATGTTTCGTTTAAAGCAGTTTTTAGAAACGCAAACCTAGATAATTATTTTAAAAATATGTAATAG
The DNA here is from genome assembly GCA_951213275.1 of Idaea straminata. NCBI lineage: Eukaryota > Metazoa > Arthropoda > Insecta > Lepidoptera > Geometridae > Idaea > Idaea straminata. The sequence goes on along the minus strand of OX577866.1, from coordinate 10,522,947 downwards.
AAATTCTACTGGGATGAAACCGAAGGTGTCAGCTAATAAAGTACCTTGATTAAAAACTAAATATTTAGTAAGAGATGGAAAAATATTTAAAAACCGGTTATCCGATAAATATTTGCTTCTTTCAAAAAAAAAATCATTTGTTTATTTTCTTGTTTTTTTGTCACTATATGTATTATCAAAGTTTTTAAAAAACCGCAGGTACCGTCGGCTGCATGATTGCAGCCCTCGGTAGAGTTCGAAGATAACTATTATTGGAATGTTTTCATTCTAATAATTTTTGTTTAATAATTAATTGATGAGTTAGAAGACTTTAAACTTCAACTAAAGCAGGTGCTTAGAATCTTGCTTGTGTTGAAAACATTCTTGTAACAGCCATTTTGGAGCTCTACGATGGGTCTGCAATCATGCAGCCGACCGTACCTTACTTAGTAATTATGAGATCCACGGTAGGTAAAGTAAATCGAACAATCCATCTAATACCACACGTAGAGTTCGTAACACATAAACAAAACTCATTAAATAAACGATTGAGGATTTTAATTACTTTTCAACACTCACGTCTAATTCAGATGAGGTATTATTTATGTTCAGTTAAAAATAGAGTTAATGATTAGGCCTATCTTGTAGAGAAGATCAGTTCGACTTTCTTAATCCGGCTCTATCACCAGATCTCAAATATCAGCATATTCTTTTGTACCTAGAGATGTACCTTAGCAAGATAAACGCGATTGGCCTATTTTATTTAGAAGATGAGTTCCTGTTGCCTTCTTAGGGGTCTATCACCAGACTCCAGATATAAGGTAATCCTTCAGCACCGAAAAAGTTTACTATTTAATTTCTTTCAAGATTTGGCTGCAAGCGATTCGTGTATGGCCAGCGTCAGTGGAGTAAGTAGTATTTATTTCGCATTAAGTTTTCTTATTTTATTCCATCCATCTATTTTTATATTGTTTTTTTTTTAGGATTGTGCATTAATGCATACAGCCAGTGTCAATTAAATATTGTGCGTCTGATTTACCCGAGACATAAGGCCTATGTATGTTTTGGAGAACAAATAAACGTTATATCTATCTAATATAAAATGTTCAAAATAGGTGCATATTCCATTTTTAGGACATATCACAGTTTATATAAAGTTACATTACCAAACAGTTTCAAGAATTTGTGGTATTGAATATTGTGACATATTTTGAACACCTATTTTGAACATTTGTGGTAATAACAATTGAAATAGGTATTACCACAAATTCTCGAAACAGTCACACAGAAACAGTAAAATTCCGAGAGTCGTTTCAACTACTCTCGGAATTTTACTTGTGATTTTTACCTAAATTGAATTAAAATTAAATGTTTATAATTGAAATCAACACAACATGATTTTCGTAACAAACAAAATGTTTCGTTCCTGACAAAAATCCCAGCTCAGGTAGCTTTTAAATCACAAAGATCAATGAACCAACCATCCCTTTTGGCCCGAAACTTCCGAGAATCATAATTATTAAAGGAAACAAAAGAATTAACTAGAAACTGGAGATAAGACCGCAGTTTATTGAAAAATAGAAACACAAACTACATTGTTTTCTAGATAACACGGGAATAAAAGCAATATGTTACTTGAAACCTACTTGTTTTTGATTTTTTTTTGACTTAGAGCTTAAAATAATTTTAAGTTTTTTGCATTGTTTCGGTCTTAAAGTTTGATAAATATGTTTCAGAAAAAGGTTTTTGATAAAAGGTGTTGATTACCTTCAATCTAGCAAGGTGTTGCCTAGGGGTCTATGTTTAGTCCACGACTATTTTCAATTTTCATTGAAGAAGCGTGTCATAAATCACATTGTTTACTTCCTCTTGGTGATCAAACTGATTTGATGATATGATAGGCTATTGTGTCGAAATTGGACATATGTAATTATAAACTTGTCATCACAGGGTAGTCGCAAATGAAATATTATAATGGTTTTGAGCTGGCGTTTTATAATTACAATACATATTATTCAAAAGGATGTATGTAGCCAGGGTAAAAGATTTAATTGTCTCAATGCCTACAATGTATCATAGTTTTTGCTACTTATAGTACTTTAGTACGTTTCCTTAATGGGTAGGTCAGCCGTGGTCATTTTAATTTAAACGCATACAACGCGAAGCTTTAACCATCAGATAGGTTCATGGTTATTTTAATAATTGAAAATGAGCTGTTGACTAAAGAGTTTGTTACTTTTTCATACAAACTCATTGGTAGTTTTAGATTGTGTTTGTTTTTATTAGACTCTATTTTATTCTCTACTTGTATTAAATTATTGTTCGGGAATTTTGTTGGGTTTGGGAAGAATACGTGACGTGTGATGCTTATTAGCTACGCTATTAGTACTATTAATTACGCGTTAAATTGTATAATTTTAGTGGAAATTAAATTCAGTGCAGTGAAGTTGCACAAAACACATTAGCTAAACCCTGACTATGATTGACAGATAGATAATAGATCTTAAAGTAACTTATTTTCAATTTATTTGGGCTAGATTTAATGCAATATATTTGAAAAAGTCATGCGTCATTCTACTTGAACATAAATTAAAGTATGATACGCCTTTCAATCGCATTTTTGCAGTAATTAAGTACCTACAGGTACGTATTCGATAAGCAAAGTACGTCCTTAGTGGTCATCAGTAATCACAACATTGTCTCTCTACCAGTTGCAAATGGCATATCAATCGACGGCGCAACAACAACATCCTACGCATACAAAATAATTTATAATGACGTTGACATTACCTTAATGAGCAAATGATTAACATTAAACCATTAACAAAGGGCCAAGGAAGCCAAGAATTAGCCAACTCACCTCATCTTCTTCGTCGTCGTTATAATACGGGTCCAATAGGAGATTTTTCCAAAAAATCACGTCTTTAGTAATCGTATAAGCATCGTGGTCACGTAAATTCGCGTATAGAGGGCTATCGCGTCCCGAACTGGCACTGATCGAGCAACTTTCGACCTCCACACTTGTGCCCCGGGAGCAACCCTCGTCCGTGTAAGAATAATCAAACTCGATGTCTTCGTAAATATGTTCGTGTGTGAGAGCATCGCGCACTGGCTCGTAGCCGTCGTCTGCCGGCCGCGCCGGTGACATGGTGACTGAGCACCTGTCGCCTACCTCGGCCAGCGCGTACACGTTGTAATCCGGCGGTGCGAAGTCGTCCGCAGTGTCGAAAGACAGCCGCGACACCGTTGCGCGATTCTGCGATATCACACGCTGCAGTATCGCGTCTGAATTGTGAAATCCGCTCGACTGTGCCCACATCGCCGCGTACGCTGCATTGTTTACATCTGGCTCCGCGTCCGAACACTCTTTGTAACTCCAGCACGTGCTTTCCGAATCACTATCCGACTCTATCAGTTTAGTCCATTCATGACAGTCCTTATCTATTTCTACGTCATACACGGAGGAGGAGGAGGACGAATCCGTTTTCAATCTCGCCCGTGGGCTGTCGTTTTGTGGCGTGCTAGTCACGAACGATATATCAGTCATTGTAGATTCACCGTCACTGTACTCCGGCTTGTCTTTGTTTTCAATCATGGTGTCGAGGCACTCGTCGAATATGTTCAGGATGCTGAGGGAGAGTTCGGTGTCGACCGGCACCAGGTTCCGCTGGTACTGATCGAGTTTGAAGATCTCCGTTCCGAGATGGGAGAGTATCTCGTCAAAGGCGCTGTCCGGCGAGCACGCCTCGTCGTCGTCGGAGGGTGAAGACTGCGCTCGTACAACGACCAAGGGATCGTACTCCTCGGTGGAGTCTCTCAACGTCGTAAGCCACGCGATAATCGGCTGCGCAGGCGCGTCGCGCAATGTTGCCGCGACCGCGCTCGGAATCCAACTCGCGAGCTCGCACATTGTGCCGACCGATAACCGGTGTATGAATCAACTTGTGGGATTCCGCGAAGGGACAAACACTGACGTCTCAATATTTGCCATTACATTACTGTGCCTTGTGTACGCCTGCGCCTGCGCTGATATCGACGACATTTGCACTCCACAACGTTTATCGCGTACTCCTAATTTATATACAGAGACACTGGTGACCTTTGCGATAGCCGGCGATAAGGTTAATAAAATTCGCTCTTATTCAATTCCATTTTTATCTTGCACAATTCACTTAACAAACTTAATTATTTTTAAATCTAAATCTCAATAAAAATTAAAACCGAACGGAAAACAAAAACTAATAAAAATGTAAACAAAAAATTCGATTTGGGATTCCCGCGCGCGGAATGTCATAAATCGGGAGTATTCGGGCACGTTTTTCCCCGATTTTGTTAGAGCGGAAGCGTGCGCGCGCGCCGCCCGCCGCGATAGTGCTGCGCCAGAGCAAGCAATTAATTCGATGCGTTCATTCGTTCACAGTCAGTGTCTGACCGATATTCCAGCTTATTTCCAGTCCATGGCGCAACACCCTCTATAAAACCATCAAACTAAAAGCAAATGCACATTGCATTAGATAAATCGAGCGTAGTTTTGAACAGAAACTATTTGCGCTAATTAAAATCGATTCCACGAATGATTTATGTTGGTATTCGGTTTTATATGAGGTAAAATATAACCGAAGACGGAAACACTGATCTTTTCAGTTTCCTTCCTCAATGAACTGACGAATAAAATCTTTAAAAACAAACATACTTCCAAAAACTTCGGAAAACATTGTGAACGGTTATAATAGTTAATTAAGAATTAGATAAGACTAAAATTTTTTTTTCATATAATTTTGTCTTTTGTCCGCGATTTTGTTAGTGTAGGGTTGAATTTTTTTTAATCCGGCGGATTGCTTATGTTATAATAGCCCAAATTTAGCCCGGTCAGTCAGTCAATAAGGACTTAGATGAGTACGTCAGTCAAGATTTTATATTTATAGAATAATAAAACCCAAGATATGAAACCTTTGTGTCCATTAGCTCATTTAAGAATCCCCTTACTTCGGATGTCTGTAAAAAATTGGGCCGCGATTTCCTGGATCTATCATTTAAATTAAATATCCTAAGATACATCGAGGCGATTCAGGCGATTCTTTATGTTTTCCGTTTCACAATGTTCTAAAACCGTTTCATTTTGTACGACATTATCATAAAACGTTCGATGTGAAGTGCCTTTGGTTGTCGGACACGAAAATAGAGCGTCGATCGTCACCTTTGAGCTTTGTGATCGTTAAAGTTCGCATGTTTTATTAATTAAATAATTAATAGCGTAGAAGAAACACATTATTGTTTACTCCATACAAACGTATTCCTGTATTTTCTTAATGAATAATGTCTCTATTATTATTATTATTGGAACGAAGTTCCTTATCGCGCGTTGCGAAAGGGGCTAGACGGAAAAAATTAAGACCAAAAGTTGTAACGACTTTTTGATTTTATTAAAATTCCCTCACTAATTCAACGCAAGAAACTTCGTTTCATCCGGGTGTCCCTTGACACCTTTCAAGTGTTTATTTATTTCAATTAGAAAAACTTAGATTTATCATTTACATTGTATAAAACAAAGTCACGTTCCGCTGTCTGTCCCTATGTATGCTTAGATCTTTAAAATTACGCAACGTATTTTGATGCGGTTTTTTTATAATAGATAGAGTGATTCAAGAGGAAGGTTTATATGTATAATACATACATAATATAGCCGTGCGAGGCCGGAGCGGGTCGCTAGTACTTATTACAAAATTAAAGGTGCAACAAAAACTCTTTCGTATTTAACTGTGCACTAGTGAGTCGTAGGTAAACAGAAAAGGTTAAAAATTAAAATTATAAAAGATAATAAAGGGGATTATAAAGAAATACAATAACATGTCAAAAATAAAATATAGGTACCTACCGTACTTGTGGGAACTAAAGGTTTTTTAAAAACCTTGATATTAGTGACAAAATGACAAGGAAATAAACAAAAATGAATTGTTTTTCAGCATTCTGATTCACAAACCATAGAAAGGCTACCGAAACGAATAAAACTGAAAAGACAAGGATGGCAACACGTCAAAAGTCGCGGGAGTGAAAGAGCAGCAAGTTTTTTTTAGTTTCGGTTGCCTTCCGGCGGTTTGTGAATCAGGGGGCAGATTGACAATACAGCAAATATTCATCAAATGACCGGTTTTTAAGAAGTTTTCTCTACTTTTACGAAATATTTAGTTTCAAGGTAAAGTGGCACGTGGTCCTTATTTCTCGCCCGTACCTTATAAGATGAGTAGGTACTATATGTAGGTATCTCTAACAAAGAATTACTTTTAAACAATCAATCTATAACAATTTATAACAATCTTTTTTTAGGGTTCCGTGCCCAAAGCGAAAATCCGGACGCTTTTCCTAAGACTCCACTGTCCGTCTGTCTGTCTGTCACCAGCCTGTATCTCATAAACCGTGACAGCTAGACAGTTGAAATTTTCACAGATGACGTATTACTGATGCATAAGAAACCAATATTTAAGTGGGGCTGCCATACAACATGGTACAAAACCCTTTTTGCGCAAGGCCGACTTGCACTTGGTCAGTTTTTCATAAAAATTTGGTGAAAACCTGAGGGATTGGAGCACAAGAAACCACCTTCTCATCATAAAACTGAGGAGTTTTTGAGGAATTTTTGATCGGCTACAATGGGCGTAGATCTTAAATCTACGCAAAATTGTAATGCAAAGAACATGCAAGCCATAATTGCTATAAGCAGTAAGCACTCAATAACAACAAAGCCCTTCTATGTTTCGTTGTTCTGTTTGATGCTAATTTATATCTTATCGTTTTAAAATAAAGTTTATTTTAGAGTGGTAGGTACCTTGGTGGTTAGTACTTTTAGAAACTTAAAAGGGTATGAATAAAAGAGGTAAATTGCGTCTTAATCTGTGTTAAATAAGGTTTGATTTAGTGTAGCAGTCTGTTTAATGGTTGAGACTTGTAACGATTCTTTTAGTTTGGGTGTGTTTGAGGCATTTGAGGTCATATTTGCATTTTTGTGGGCTTTTTCTTTTTCTTTTGTCTTGGAATGATGATTGGTTTCTTTTACTGAGAACATTATAACTGATTTTTGATGTAGCCTTTGTACTTGTATTTGTATACAGGCTGTTTTCCGCAATTAGATTCTTTTTTAATTGGGTCCATTTTGCGTGAGGATGGAGTAGGCTTTCCCAGCACCTACTACCCTCTCAGCTTAGTCGACCATGGCCAGAGAGAAGAGAGAACTTGTCAATACTTTTGGAGCCAACTAAGCCGCGGGTTTCATCACGATGTTTTCCTTCACCGTAAGAGCAATGTGAATTAGCGCACATAAATTTTTCTTAAGAAAAATACATTGATGCACGGCCAGCCGGGATTCGAACCCACGACCTTCAGAATGAAACTCGAGGTATCTACCACTAAGCCAACCTTTTTTGATGTAGCCAATTACAATTGTAGAGAGAAAATGTCCGAGGACTGGTTTGTATGACGACATAATACTAAGTATTACATTTATATTCTGTGGCAGAGGCTGCGACGCAGACGGTTGTGGGTTCGATTCCCAACTCAAACAAATATTTAAATACAGACTTGCTTTTGCCCGCGACTTAGTCCGCGTAGAAGTCGAAAGAATGTTTATGCAAAATTTTAAGTAGATTGGACCAAGGATATTGTTTCATACAAATTTTACCCCCCTTTTTCAACCTCTAAGGGGTAGAATTTCGAAAAATCCTTTCTTATCGGATACCTACATTATACAAAGATTCAGGCCTCTACGATCAGTGGTTTCGGCTGTGCGTTGATCCGTCAGTCACTCAGCAGTCAGGATAAATAATTTTATATGTATAGATTATTTGTTTACTGTGCAGAGGTGTGAAATGTCACAATATCATCCGGTTGTCATACGGTTGTGGATTCGATTCACAACTTTTAGCCTTTCAGTGGCACTTATTATCCGCAGAGGTACCAAAGGTAAGTACATATTTACAATCGAATTGCGAACTATCTCTTTTTTTAAGTCTGTAAAAAAATTAAAAAGCCTGTATACAAGTACAAGCAATTAAAAATGTTAAACATTTCAAATTAGGCATTTAGGTAGGTACTTAAATACTAAATTTTTTCAAGGTCTACAATATTTTTCTAAAGCCAAATAAGTAATATATTATGACAAAAAATACTGGCAACCACAGTAAAATTTTAGACTAAATGTGTTTTATTTAATTTATTGCTTTGAGACAAAACATGTGCAGTTTAGGTCAAGGCAAAGCTTAGGAATCAGACAGAATTTAAAAAAAATAGGTTTACAGTGGAGCTCTTAAAACGTCTTAGTTTACATTATGTCGATACAATTCTGATGGACAAGCAAATAAGTTAGATTAGCTACACTCATTTATTTCAGTTCAGTTCATCAGTTCATTTATTTGCGTAAAAGTTGGTACATTAATAAGAACTTATAAAATATTATTATACAGATTCTCAACTTTAGTCAAATGTATTGACATGCAAATACAAATTTATAGTACATACCAACATACTTTTATATAATACTATTAATTGCAAAATGTCTAAATTATCAAATTATTGTCAGAATAAAATAAAGGTATTAGATTAATAAATGTCAATGAAACGTAGGTGCCATCAAATTCTGAAAATTAATAAAAAATATTTATTAAAGCTTACAAAGCATCCTCTTTTTTATGGCCCCTCTACATGATGGGCCATCATGCTGGCCCACTAATATGGGCCAGCGTGTAGAGGGTGTAGTGGTGTCGGATGGCTTATGGTTCGCTGGATGGCAACTGGATGGCCACGGTGTCGGTTTTTCGATCTACATCAAAGGAAGTGGGCATCGATGGCTGAACGTGGCCATGGTGTAGTTGAGTTTCAACCATCGCCTGGCCATTTCGCTGGTCCAGTGCTGGGCCATCGTGTAGAGGGGCCATTAAATCCGATCTTTGGTCCATCCATCGTTCTTTGTAAACCACGTAAAACTCATAAGAGGGTGAATGGCGGGCATAGATGGTGGGCGAAGCCATGGGTAGAAGCTAGTCCGTTAGGTATATTTAGAACCCTGTAGACTAGATCTAATAGAATATGGCTAGGCCCTGCCCGTCGTAAAAGGCAACAAAAAGGGGTTCTCACTTCTGGTCTGCTGTTTCTCCTGGGGTAAACTCGGTGCAATAGCTCAATTTATAGTTAGTTCAATATATCCTAGTTCAATTTACATGGGATCACTTTGAATTCAAGTCAAAATTCAATTTGCATATGGGATCACTTTGTATCATCTTAATAACTACGTTGGGATATGTGCCTTCGGAACGCACCCACCAAGAAAAAGGCACAAGAAACTCATAAGTTTTCTTTTGTGATCATGTTCACAAATGTCAATACCTACTTTTGGATGGTAGGAAATGGAGCAACTAAAGTCGAAAGAGACCCCGGAGCCTCCGATCTGCACCGAGGACGGTCACAAATATCGAAATAAGTCTTATTTTTGTCGCACTATTCGCTTCACATGTGTTAAAAAACTTTAATTGTCCCAATTAGTTATACGGCCGGGTTCAATTTGTGAGAATTGATCTCAATGAGTTCTGGACGCACTACGCAGCTGTCTATCGGACGTTCGTTCATTCATTCGACGACACAGTTGGCACAATTGTCACCACGCCGGACTGCCAAACACAGGGTTACGGGTTCGATTCCTGCATTTCCTGCCTCAGACATGTATTTATTAGATATTTGTCTGTGGTCTGGTTGTTTCTATGTATTATAAGTATAATAAGCATATGTTTAGTATATACGATGTCTAACACCCATAACACAAGTCTAGTTACTTAGCTTGGGGCTAGATGACGATGTGTGGAACGTCCTGCAATATTTAATTTATTATTTATTATTCACTAGCTGCGTCCCGCGGTTTCACCCACGTAAGTCCCGATCACGTGGAAATATCGGGATAAAAAGTGTCCTATGTATTAATCTAGGTTTCCAGCTATTTACATACCGAGTTTCATCGCAATCGGTTCAGTAGTTTTTGCGTGAAGGAGTAACAAACATACACACACACACACAAACTTTCACATTTTTAATATTAGTAGGATTCATTACATTCGGTCAGTTAAAATTAAAAAAAGAACATACGACCAGGTTTTATATGGAGGCTGGTACAGCCACAAAAAAGGAGAAGGAAAAGCATCCCTCGATGCCTCCCGTTTATTTGGGAGTTTTCAAATCGCGAGTAAACAGGTACAATAGTCAAACGCTGATCTATTTATTTAAAAAAAAACCGGCCAAGTCCGAGTCGGACTCGCGCAAAGGCTTCGGGTTCCGTACCATTATATTCAGTTTTTACTATTTGAAATACATCGTCTGTGAGAGAGCAGTGTTGGCTTAGTGGTAGATACCTCGACTTTAATTCTGAAGGTCGTGGGTTCGAATCCCGGCGGGCCGTGCACCAATGTATTTTTGTTAAGAAAAATTTATGTGCGCTAATTGACATTGCTCTTACGGTGAAGGAAAACATCGTGATGAAACCCGTGGCTTAGTTGGCTCCAGAAGTATTGACAAGTTCTCTCCTCTGGATATGGTCGACTAAGCTGAGAGGGTAGTAGGTGCTGGGCAAGCCTACTCCATCCTCACGCAAAAAGGACCCAATTAAAAAGGGTCCAATGGCGGAAAACAGCCTGTATACAAGTACAAGTAGTACATCGTCTGTGAAAATTTAAACTGTCTAGCTATCATGAGATACAGCCCGGTGAAATTTCGACTCCCCCCCCCCCCCTCCCCCCCACCAATATCCTATGCCATCATTAATAAAAAGTAATATCAGTATTAATTTGAGACTGCGTTTTAAAATGATATCAATAAAATGTTTACGATGTATTGAATTGATAAATTAATGGATGTTTGTGAGATGACAGAATTGTATGGAATTGACCAAAGATTTTTTTAACTAAAGAGAACCTGTTGTAGGTACCTACAGAAACATGAGCAAATTTTTCAATATTTTTTGAAAGTGTTGCACCTGGTTAGCTCCTATATTTCTATCCTATCCACCTATCCACTAACAGCACAAAAACTCTAAAAACGTATCTATACCAATATTATAAAGCTGAAGAGTTTGTTTCTTGTTTGTTTGTCTTTGTTGTTTGTTTGAACGCGCTAATCTTAAGAACTGCAGGTTCGAATAGGAAAATTATTTTTGTGTTGGATAGTCCATTTATCGAGGAAGGCTATAGGCTACTTTGTATCCCGATATTACCACGGGATCGGGAGTTACGCGGGTGATACCGCGGAGCGTTGCTCGTTACCAATGAAATGGAAAATTGATCGCGTAAGATTTTATGAAAATGGTAAAACCGAACGTTACGTTTAGAGTTTAATTTCTAAGGGTAATTTTAACGAAAATATACAGATTTGTGAATTCTTCAGCAATCAAATACTCTTTTCTAGTCCAAGGGTTTTTGGCATTTCTTGACACAACAGCATCATAGTTTTTAACCTCCGACGCAAAAACGACGGGGAGTTTGACGTGTCGGTGTGTGTGTGTGTGTGTGTCTGGCTGTGGCATCGTAGCTCCCGAACGGATGAAACGATTTTAATTTAGTTTTTTGAACAATATTTGTAATAAATTGATGGAACGCCTGCATTCACAAAAAAGTGTAATGTAATATTGTGTGACGTCATGCGTCATAACAAGAATAACAAAAAAAACTCAATTATTCATCGTTCTCTTATGACGTTATCACGTAAAATTATCGTCCGTAAACCGACTTTCCAGACAAACAATTGTTTTTTTTTTGTTTTAATTTTTTTTAGTGTCACATCCATACAAATCGAACGTAATAACACGAGTGTGTCTGTTAGTTTTATCAGTTAGATGTATTATGCGGGTCTGGCGCGGTCACCGCACCGTTAACTTTGCGTTCGCCTTTATATTCCACAACTAACATCGTCCCGCGGTTTCACCCGCATCAGTCACGATCCCGTGGGAATATCGGGATCAAAAATAGCCCATGTTACTCCTAATATATACCATACCAAGTATACAAGTAAATGAAAAGAATCGTATGGAACTAGTTCCGATACTTCGGTTCTATGGACGTTCGAAGCGGTGTCATAAAAGTCGGTCCAGTTTCAGAAAAGTTGTCAACGAACTATATGCAATTTACGAACGTCATGTTCATCGCCACTTGTAGGTACTGTTTTAATTGGCTAAGTGCGAATCAGAGTCGCTGACGAAGGGTTTCATACCATGTTGTATCGCCCCACAGGCCTTAAATTCCTGCAAGGTCAACTCAAAACTGGTCCCAAATGCGGTGAAAACCCTAAACAAATTGGGCCGCAGGACTGCTCTGGGTCTCAGGCCATGTAGGAATAAAGGGAAATGAGGAGGCTGATGAGCTAGCAAGGACAGGATCGGCAAGTGCTATGCTTGGACCTGGACCATGTATGGGCCTGCCAGCATGCACAATCATAAAGGCCGTAAAATATAACGCTGATAAGAAACAGTCACAAGGGTGGAAAATCAGTGAAGGGCTACTACATTTGAAGAAATTCATAGGTAGCAGCACCAGAGGGGCTTCTTAATTTATATTGAACAACGGTAGAAGCAAGTACGAGCTGTGGTTTGTGCCTTGACAGGACATTACGGAACCAATGACATGCTTTTAAAAATGAAGATAACTTCAAATAATAACTGCAGAGCCTGCGGTGATGTCAGGGAAACTATGGAGCACATCCTGTGTGAATGCGACGTCTCAGCAGCGAAGCGCTTTTAAGCCTCCTTGGGAATGCGTATCTCAAACCGGATGAATATAGGTTTCTTCCTCTTAGTGGGATCATTAAGGTAGGGGTAGGACACAAAAGATCGCACTGGGTCGAAGTGTTGCTGCCTATTTGTCAGCCCTCGATATATAAGATAAGATAGCCTCGCTTATTTTTTTCTGTTTTTAGTATTTGTTGTTATAGCGCCAAAAGAAAGGTACAATCATCTGTAAAAATTTCAACTGTCTAGCTATCACGGTTCATGAGATACCGCCTGGTGACAGACAGACAGAGAGTGATGTCTTAGTAATAGGGTCCCGTTTTTACCCTTTCGGTACGGAACACTAAAAAGTAATCATAGTTAATTGTCTAAAAGTATGAAATTAAGGTGAAAGAGTACCGGCGCTCTCTCCATACAAACGTAGTCGACTGTTTCCTCCCTGGATAATGACACTAGCACAAATATTTTTGTGCCATAAAACCTATAACTGCCATCACTGTGCCCCTATGTTTTGTTTTTCATTTTCTAAATTAAGATTTAAAAACAAAAATAGGGGCATAGGGGCATGGTCATGGCAGTTATAAGTTTTATGCAAAAAATATATTTGCTCTAATGTGCCCCCTTTCTTCTTAAGTAAAAATAAAACTAAAAAGTGAAAAGTTTTTTTTAACGAATAGGTTCCGAAACTAATACACCGATTTCCCTAAGAAGATATTATAACAGTAGATTCTCTGTAAAGAGCAACAGATACATCAGTAAATGATGCATGAAATGAGCAGAAATAACCAGAACTAAACCAACCAACAATAGTCAATACCTAGCAATGTACTAGTGCGTGTTGCATTAATATTTATAAGAAACGAACGGGGCTTAGGTACAATCAACGTTCAAAAGTACACCGCCACCGTAACGTTTAAAATCCTATGCAGCACTATTTGAACATTATAGGTATATAATATTTAGTTACTAGCCGCGCCCCGCGGTCTCACCCGCATAATTCCCGATCCCATGGCAATATCGGGATAAAAAGTAGCCTTTATATTAATCCAGGCCCCTAGCTATCTACATACCGAATTTCATTGCAATCGGTTCAGTAGTTTTAGCATGACGGAGTAACAAACATACACACACACACACACAAACTTTCACATTTATACGTAGGCTCACAACACGTAGGCTTTTTATCCCGATACTCCCACGGGATCGGGACTTATGCGGGTGAAACCGCGGGGCGCAGCTAGTATATATATATATTATGTATTTAGGTGTTACAAAGAATACATATTGTAAATTATTTGAGTAATTGAGTATAACATAATTTATAACAACGTAACCTGTGGATCGAACCCACGTCGTTGGTTGGTGTAGCGGGTGGCGGCTTATACCACTCACACAACTAAATACATAGCTAATATGTTGAAAATAATAATCACACTGAGTACTTTTAATTCAAGTATGTATGTTTGTGTGTAACATCTATTAGAAGAAGGTCGTAAGTCTAATACTTTTTGATAGTATTATGGTAGGAAACTGATAGTGGACTTGTGACGCATACTGCAGCATACTAACCTTTTTATGTGGTTACTTTTTATCCGGATATTAACTTAAGAACCTAGCTTAAAATAGACCAAGGAATCACGTTGTCCCATACAAACTTTGCCCCCCTTTTTCACCCTAAGGGGTAGAATTTCGGAAAATCCTTTCTTATCGGATGCCTGCGTCATACAAAGAACAAACCCTCCAAGTTTCAGGTCTCTACGATCAGCGGTTTAGGCTGTGCGTTGATCCGTCAGTCAGTGACGACAATTTATATGTATAGATTTCAACGGGATCGGGACTTACGTTAAAACTAATATTAATATTTTGCTTCAAGTTTTGTATTTTGGAGTTATTCCATAGATACGTTACCTGGGCAATTCTTCGATACCGAGTGTTTTTACATAATTTATCTGGCTCTTTTTTATTTTCTTCTTTTGCTCAATGAAAGAGGCTTATATGGTTAAACATAAGTTTAGAATTCGATTAAAATTAAAGGCACTCAAATAGACCTATTGGTTTATGAAATATGACCAGTTAAAAAAATGTGTAACCAGATAAATGATAAACTAACCAAAAAAATGAGAAAATGTGTTCATTTAAATTAGAACTGCGCAGATAAATGAGACTAGCTTTGATTTTCAGTGCTTAATCTATTTATTTTAATGTCAATATACATTTGTAAGAGACATAACTATGTCTTTTTTAGAGAATTAGTATTCAAAATAAAATAGCTTTACTCAAAATAATCAAAAAAAAAAGGAATTATGAAATAATCAACATCACATAATAGAAACTATAAAATGTTAAAGTAATTAGTGAAATAAAAAAGTTATTATGAAATAATCAACATCACAAAGGAACTATAAAATGTTAATGTAATTAATCAAATAAAAAGTAATTATGAAATAATCAACATCACATAATAGGAACTATAACATGTTAAAGTAATTAGTCAAATAAAAAAGTATTAAGAAATAATTAACATCACATAAAGGAACTATAAAATGTAAAAGTAATAAGTCAAATAAAAAAGTAATAATGAAATAATCAACATCACAAACACATGAACTATAAAACGTTAAACTGATTCGTCTAAAAAGTAATTATAAAATAATCAACATCACATAGGAACTATAAAATATCAAAGTAACTAGTCAAATAAGTATAATAATAATTATGAAATAATGAAAAACTTTACATAAGGAGATTTTTAAATCAAATATGTTAAATTATATATTTTTTAAGGACCTCAATGTTATATTAATTATTGTTGCATTCTAATGAATTTATTACAGCTACATCAGTACAATCTTAGGTATTAAAAGTAACATATTCAGCAAATAATTAAAAATAATTAGAAACATGAATATTGAAGAAACGATTAAAGAATATCACATTTGTAAACAATCAGTCATGACTTACAATTACTAATCTATCCCTACTGTACCTTTCGATACTGCGAAAGACTGCATAAGATATGCTATACTGACTAAAACAAAAGTATATTATTTCTCAATTACCTAAATTGAGAAATAATATACTTTCGTTTCGGTCAGTATCGCATATCTTATTAATTATAAATGTAGCTATGTTTAACAAAATAAAAATATTAAGTATCTTCTTAGTCTATTAGTTTTATATCAATTACTAAACTTGTAATTTTTGTAGGATCACAAATATTCAAAAGTTTAAAGACAATCAAAAATATTGTCATCAAAATCCCAAAAGTTCAGTACTGGATTGTTTTTAGAACTATGACTATCGTGTTCTGATTCGTTTTTCAGGTTGTCTTCCTCTTGTTTATTTTCTTTCGTCATCTCTACTTTTTGTTTTATGTGTTCTTCTTTCTCTATCTTTTCAGATTTGACTTTATAAATATTGGAACAGGATGGTTGTGGCGATTCAATTGAAAATATCCGACTCTTTTTATTTTCTGCAGTTTTTAATTCGGATAGTTTTTTATTTTTTTTCTTATGAATAGCTACTTTCTTCTCTTTTTCTTTAATCTCTTTCTTTTCTTTAGAACTGACTGGTTTTATCAAAACATTTGAGAGTATCTTAATCTTTGTATTATCATTTATGGGGGTATTTCCTTGTGGTTGTTGCTGAATGTTATCTCTATTATTAATCCAATCGATTTTTCGTAGCATACTCAAGTCTTTAGTAGATTCAGAAAGACTTCTAACTTGAACGTTTGAGTTGCTAGCCACTGTATAAAATCCCAAATGTTTTCCGTGTGGACATAAAATAGGTTCTTCAATACAAGTGTTTTCAACGCAGCTCAATGTCCGAGCAGCAAGTTCATTAGAATCAAATGTCCAAATGATTTGATGCATTTTCATACATCCAGGAAAATTGTTTATCTTTTGAGGAAACAACAGATCCTTTTCGTAGACGTCATATTCAGTTACAGTCTTTATTATAATGCTACGAATGCTTTCAGATACAACAGCCATGAAGTCTTCAAAATCTTTGATATCTGTACCATTGGAAACTGCGCGATCCGCTGCTTGTTTCATTGCGGCTCCAACTCCATCTGGAGCTCCTTTTCCGTGACCTGATTCACTATAATTCCAAGTTATTGTACGCAAAGTTGTTTGATATTGGTTAAGCGAAGTAATCACATGAAATATCTTTTTGTTTCGATACTGGCTTGAAGGTGAATCTGATATAAAGTGGATACACTGAAGGTAGGGGCAAATTTCTTCTGATATGTAATTTAAAATAGGAACAATGTGTGCCCAAACTGCTGAGCAATCATGCCGTAAACAATCACTGACTGTACAAAATGATTGATTCTTCAGTTGACCAGTATCTGGATCTTTAAAATAAATAACTGCTGTATGCAAGGTTATTTGTTTTCTGCTGCCGCCAAAGTGGTAGGATTGAATTTCTTCATTACACTTAACGGAGTAGTTTTCACTGAAATCCATATGCACTACAACATGTCCCTCTGGGAGGTTTGTTTTCAAATATTTCGTTGCTTGATACTGGGCTGATATATTACCACAGTGTATGAAAAAGTCATTAAGGAGATTATGAAACTGTTCAATTACTTCTTTCGGTGATTTGCGAATTTTAATTTTCTCAGTGACTCGTATTTTTTTTTGTCGGTCTTCGTTTACTTTGCTTACCCATTGCCAGTAAAGTATATCGTTAGAGTTATCAAATTCCAAATAGGGTACTACTTTGTGTAAACAAAAACTGCATTTTCGATGTAAACATGTCAAATTATAAGGGTTACAACATACGTATTTTAACAAGTCACGAGAATAATTGTTAATCAGTCTTGAAATTATTCGGTTTTGTTTTAGAGCTTGCAGTATCAATTCTACATTAGTATGAAGCTTACAAAGGCACGTTTCTCTTGTTTTAATATCAGGGAGTAAAATCCAGAATGGTCTCAGTTTACAAAATGCTGCGTAGCTGATTTTTATACCCCTCTCCTTCAAGTATTTTTGATGTATATTTATTAATTGGTCGGTTAGGTACCTTTTTTGTTTCTTTATTTTATTTTTAACTATACATTCTTTTTTACCTGCACAAATACGGCTATGTCTGTCTTCTTCTAAAAATTTAACGATATCTTCTTTTATATTTTTGGCTACTCCTTTAGATATATCATTATTTCTACTTCTTTTAATCGAAACTTTCTTTGTCTTAGTTATATTACTTAATCCTTTTGCTATAGTTTCTGAAGACCTTTTAATTTTCTTCCTGTACTTTTCATTTATTTTCTTTAACTTGGATATTTGAAGCTTCAGTTCACTTATTTCTTTATCTTTCCTGTAACGGTAGCATCTTAGTAATGAACCTGAAGGAGAAGACAAGCCAGAAGTGCTTTGCTGTGGTTCCATATTTTGTGCATTGGGACTATCTGAGGGGGTGCTATCAATCAGCAGTTGAGCAGTCCTTCTTTCTTGTTTTTTTCTCAGATAATAAGCATTGAAGTTTTTCCTCCATGTTCTCCTTTGAAGACGTTGCTGTCTTGGAGTCATTTCCGAAATATTTAGTTGTTTTTTTTCATCTTTTCTTTTTTGGTATCGTAATTTATCTTTTTCTTGTTTTTCTTTCCATAGATTTTCGTCGTTTTTAATCCTTGCATATCTTTTTTTCTCCGCTAATCGTTTTTTAAGAAGTCTTTCTTCTCTCGTTTGTTTTTTAGGTTTCCCCATGATATCCTAAAACATATTATCTTGTTTGTAAGGTCATCTACTTATTGAAATGTTACGCTCAATGCACTAGTTTAAACAAATGGTTTTAAAAGTTGGGTTTTTTGCACAGGAGTTATTAGAAATAAAGTTATTAAAAAAACAAGCAAGATATTTGTTAAATTATGTACAAAATTAAGTAAAGTTTGCCCATTAATATGTTCCACTGCATGGAAAAGTATCCCCCCGGCGGAAAACGGGGAGAATTTGAAATAAGTAAAAAATAATTCTAATAAATCTAATTTATCAGGATCTTATCTCATTTACATGGCATTAATTCGCCAGAGAAATCCAGATAAATTAGGACCAAAATAATTAGATAATCGAAGTTGAGTTAACCTTGTGGATTTCTAGTATAAAATATGAACATTTTCAATCAATAATCATGTACTAAAACTCATAATCCTTTAACACAATAATTGTTATATACTACCATTAATAATTTAAATTAAATATTTTTATCCATAAAAATTTGGGAACTTACGTGACAAAAGCCAGAGAATAAACTTCAATCGAGTACAGACTTTCTCAAGAATGCCGCGGAGACGTATTCACTGCACGATGGCTCGACGACAACTAACTTCAAACGATCGGATGCCTAACGGCTACTCAAAAGTCAATGACCCCACAAATAAAATGGCCGACACTGGGAGCCAGATAAATTAGTTTTTTTTTGCGGACATTTTGAAAATTCTTGTATCTACTAATCCGTGCACCAAAATAATTCAATACAATCGATAACGTAAAAAACAATAATCGAAATACTAAATGGAAACATCAGAATTGTGAGTTTTCAATTAGATAATTCGTAGTCAGTAGTTTTATGTAGGAAAATGGCAAACGGACGCGCCAGGTTAATTAGAATTCAAGTGTTTAGATTGCTGTATTTTAAAAACTATTTTACTGAAAGAAAAACTAAATAAAGGCCTTTGTAGGCGGCTACTAGTACAACAGAAATCAGTCCTAACATACGGTAGAAGTAACGAATTAAATAGGTTCTTCGAACGAAAACCATCAAAATGACTTGATCGAAGAATTGCCCACCTATTTGCCATAGGTATGGGCAGGCATGAATTCAACTTACCTGAAAAAGAAAGAATAATTAAATTAGTTGAATTAGGAACATTAGTTTTGCAAGCAGTTTTAGTTTTGCCAAATTCGGGCCAACTCCTTTCAGCTTTTTCGCTATCTCGCTAGTCTATACTAATATTAAAGCTGAAGAGTTTGTTTGTTTGAACGCGCTAATCTCAGGAACTACTGGTTCGAATTGAAAAAATCATTTTGTGTTGGATATTCCATTTATCGAGGAAGACTATATTTTTTTATTTTGATATTCCCACGAGATCGGGACTTACGCGGGTGAAACCGTAGGGCGCAGCTAGTTTAGGATAAAGATCTGCAGGCCCATGTAAAAAATTCACCCTGTCTGTATATTATACTCCCGATCCCGTGGGAATATCAGGATAAAAAGTAAAAATAATTTAAATTCGAACCAGTAGTTCCTGAGATAAGCGCGTTCAAACAAACAAACAAACAAACTCTTCAGCTTTATAATATAAGTATGGATGATAGGTGCGCCCAAAAATATTACTCATGAATGTCTCTAAAAGTATTGATTTCATACAAACACAGAATACATAATAGTTACTACGGACTACAAACTTTAACAACCGTTTTTTTACCCCTTTACGGTGAAAGGGTACCGGCGCTCTTTCCATACAAACGTAGTCGACTGTTTCCTCCTTGGATAATGACACTAGCACAAATATTATTGTTGCATAAAACCTTAAACTGCTGTGACTATGTCTGGATTTTTTTTCATTTTCTAATTATCATAGAAATTAAGATTTAAAAGAGAGTTTTGGCGGGAACGAGTTAACAACATGTCGTGCTGCAGTTTTATTTTCATGAAACTTAGATGTAACGCGAGTTGAATTGTATAATTCTGGTGGAATGTTATTCAATTTAGTTCTGTGAAAGTGCACAAGTGTAGTGAAAGTAAAAATCAGTGTCAAACATGCAGTTTTCTCGTTGCCTCCAAATCTCCTATTAAGGTTATGGTAAACTTGCCACCGCTTTACTATAGCCCCTGACTTGACGGACCATGACGACTTTGACTGTATTGAAACACTTTAGGCCCGATTTATGAAAAATCGGGTCATAATTTAATGCAAAATATAACTTGACACTGGCTAAATGCACACGTGCGAAGCCATAATAAAAGAAGAAAGATTTAAAAAACAAAATACAAAAAAAAAACTAAACATAGGGGCATGGTCATGGCAGTTATAAGTTTAATACAAAAAAAAATTAGAGTCATTATCCAGGGCGGAAACAGTCGACTACGTTTGAATGGAGAGAGTCCGCGGTACCCTTTCCTCTTAAGGGTCAAAGTTCCTTTCCTAGCGAGGAACTATGCTGCTAAGCAGTGGCTGTATCAGCGATATGGTGGTGCAGCTATTTTCGCTGAGGCATAACCGTTTTGGAGGCACACGGCTCCTTAGATCTTATTTTTATTTCTTTTGAATTCTCAAGAATCAAGAATATTTATTGAAAAACTGTGTACATAAGGTGACAAATTATAGTAGGTAGGTATCAACAGTTTGTCCATCATACAATAATGAATTACATAAGTAACTTCATTTATACTAAATACAAGACAATATATTGACCTGCCATATCAAGCTCATGTATCTAGTAAAATATATAATAAAACTAATGACTAAACTCACTTATCACTCTTACTATCTATTATTATGTTTATTTTATTTTATGTTTTTTTCGTTCTTTCTGATCTCTATTCTGATTGTCTTGTGGCGTGTGCTCGTCTAAATAAATGTTTTCTTTCCATACTCTAAGTGCTCTAAGCGTTTAGTCTCCGAGTACCTACCTAAAACGCAGTCTGGCAATTTCGCGTTTTGTCTGAACCTAATGTGAGATTGGCATACTGATATTTACACCCATTACGAATTAGTTCATGGGCGAAGTATGCTAAGAGCATGAGGTCTAAGTTTGAAACTTGTTCTTATAGTTTTAGAGATTTCTCATAATATTATGTTTTATAGAAAGTCTACATTGTTTTCAAACTAAATCCCCGAAACTGAAAGGGCGTGATAAGATATTAAACAAAAGGTTATAATTAGGAGATTGTATCCGTAATAATGTTTTGTTTATAAATAACTGAACATGGCAGACACGTGTTCTGATTTCTGATGAGTTACGGGTGGATTGGATAGAGGGTTTAAGGAGTTAAACATGTAGGTTAAGTTCTCCGTCCATTTAAAACATAATTTTGTCTTTAAATACCCTAAAAATGTTAGGTTAGTTTAAGCATAATATTGTCTTTAAAAATCCTGAAAAGATTAGGTAAGGCTAATCATAATTGAAGCATAATTTTGTCTTAAAAATCCTAAAAAGGTTAGGTTTACATAGTTTTATTGAAGCATAATTTTATCTTAAAAAATATTATAATTATAGTTATTTAGTTAGTTATTTTTATGTCTAAGATTTTTGACCAAGGCTTATTTTCAAATTTTAACTATAGTACAAGTAACGCCATCTAGCGAAACTAGCTTAAACCACGTTCATCAAACATCCGTGCGTGTACTGTCAGCATCAACTTGCTACGTAATACACACGATCATCAACAGATGGCAGCAGTAGTCGTGAATTATAAAATTACGTTTAAAATCCTTGAAAATCTCAATGGCCGTTAGGTACCAGTATAAATAATAACTGCTCGCTGAAAAAACTGATAATTGACTATAATTTCGTTGCGGCTAGATAATTAGTCATGATTTAAGTTCAATAATATTTAACTAGGTAAGGTCTATTGAGGCTAGGTTTTGTTGTGAGCATGACTAGTTAGTGAGTTAGCCACTGGCATAAAAGCTAACTTTACTTCTTGTGGATTTCATAAAAGGTCATAAAAGGACTATAGGATTTCAGGGCATTGTGTTGTGATTTTCGAAGCTCCGAATTGAATAAACCGATTTACAAGTGTTTTTTTCTTAGTTTGAGCGCTGAATATTCCGAGAGCGTTTTAGCTATGTTTTATCAAAATCGGTTTAGCCGGTACCAAGCTTTGTAGCATTTTTCATCAGTTGGCCCGCATATAAACACTTTTTTTTACTAAAAAATATTTATATGGGGGCGAAGGAGAACATCGTGATGAACTGCTGCCCACTACTTGTCTCCCAACTTATAGACGTGCTCTTTCCTCTGGATACGGTCGACTAAGCTGAGAGGATGTGAATGTGGGAGGATGCTGAGGGTGCTAGACAAGCCTACTTCATCTAATACACGTGTCAGGCACTACAGCGATAGCGATACTAATATTTTAAAGCTGAAGAGTTTGTTTGTTTGAACGCGCTAATCTCAGGAACTACTGCTTCGAATTGAAAATTTATTTTTGTGTTGGTTAGTCCATTTATCTAGGAAGGCTATGGGCTATTTTGTATTTCGATATTCTCACGGGTTTGGGAGTTACGCGGGTGAAACCGCGGAGCGCTGCTAGTAATTTACATTCGATGTAAAAAGCCAATATAATACAACTCAACATGATTCTGTCATAACTGAAATACAATGAAAAGTATAATTCAATAAAGTTGTTACTTACATAACATTTCATAATAATTAAATCGTTTCGCTCGAGAGATTTGATAAATTCAATCGATTTATAGCAGTCTTTCTCAAAGTTGGCGATAACGCCCCCTAGTTGACGCTGGATGCTTAGAGAAGGGTGCCATAGGGCCAAGAAATGGGTAAGGTACATACAGGTTAAGGGCCACAAAAAGGTTTTTAATTATAAAACAAACCGCTTTTATTATAAAAATAGTTTAAAGAAAGGGTTACGTTTTCGCGCCTATCTATGTATGTTTGTTTGTTTGTTTATTTGTACTATTCTTTATTCCCTCATATCTTCCGAACCTCTCGATGGATTTCTTTAAAAGGTATCGTTAGATTAGTCTCATTAGTTCAGGTTTTCTTAGATAGAGGAGATAATTAAAAACTTTGATTTTAGTGAAAAAATAACAAGAAAATAAATAAATTGTTTTTCAGATAGACAATAAAGAAAAATTTATTTGACCTAGTAGTTTACCCTAATTTTTATTTACGAAATACATATATTGTTTTTTATTAAGGTGGCAAGTGTAAGTATGTACCTACTTTATGTTTGGTTAAAGTTGAATAAAAGATATGTACTTACTCTTATATTATACTTAAAGTTTTAATTGCTCTTATCGGTAAAAAAGTCTTGTTTAAAATGTAAATTTAAACCCCAGATCAGACTAATATAACGCATTATGATTAAATTAATTAAAGTAGTGAATGTCGCTGTAGCTAAAATTGGGTGCCGCTGAAAAACAATTGATTTTCAAAGTGGGCAGTAGACGAAATAAGTTTGAGAACCTCTGATTATTCTGTAGGTACCTACTATCATGTTTCTTTTGGATCAATTGTATTGGACACGAAAGTAACTATATTTTATATAAAATCAATTTGCGACCCGCGGTTTCACCCGCGTAAGTCCCGATCTTGCAAACAATAACGAGGAAAGTTTACTGGGCGCTCTCTCCATACAAACGTAGTCGACTGTTTCCTTCCTGGATAATGACACTAGCACAAATATTTCAGTTGCATGAAACTTATAACTGCCATGACCAT
Source organism: Idaea straminata (assembly GCA_951213275.1). Lineage (NCBI taxonomy): Eukaryota > Metazoa > Arthropoda > Insecta > Lepidoptera > Geometridae > Idaea > Idaea straminata. Next base: position 10,498,803 of record OX577866.1, on the reverse strand, counting down.
GCCCCTATGTTTTGTTATTTGTTTTTAATATCTTCATTTATATAATAATTAGAAAATGAAAAAAGAGTGCATAGTCATGGCAGTTACAAGAACCTAGAACAAAAAAATTGTGCTAGTGTCATTATCCAGGGAGGAAACAGTCGACTACGTTTGTATGGAGAGAGCGCCGCCGGTACCCTTTCACCTTAAACTTTCTCTGGACCATCACAAATATTCAAAAACCAAAATAAGCCAAATCGTTCTAGCTGTTCTCGAGTTTTTCCTTTCTGACTTTCCTTCTAGTCAAAGAATAGAGTAGCCATCACTTTTCGTGGATGTCATAGAAGGCAACTTATAATCAAAATAAACAACATATTATCTATCAGCTACCAAGGATAATAAAACCCAACCATAAAAATATTTCTTTTTACTTTAAAAAAACTTTAGATTACACAGAATACATATTTTGAAAAATTGAAAAGGTTCGAAAGACTTTATTTTTTACCATCTCAGAAATCTTAATAAAATAACCGGTAGAAATTATATTTTTATACATTGGCACTTTTAAATTCAAAGGCATTCATTTTATGAAAAATTAAAAATTAAAAGTTTCAAGATTTTTTTACCACGTAGTGGTAGAAATATTATTGTGAAAATTTTTAAACGTTGAAAGTTCTTGGATTCTAAAGAATTAATGTTTTGAACAATTGAAAAAGTTTAATTTGTACCACGCTAGACGTAATTTCTACTAACTGGTAGAAATATTATATTCAAAATCTTGGCACTTTCAAATTCCACACAGCATTTATTACTTTGAAAAATTTGAAACATTGAAAGTGCTTAGATTTTAAAGGTTTCATATTTTGTAAAATTCAAAAAGTTTATTTTTACCACGTTATACGTATTTTCTACTTTCAAATTCCAAACAGCATCTATTATTCTCATAATTATTTTGAAAAATTTGAAACTTTGAATGTTCCTGACATGTTACAAGGTCATAATAGACTCTATTTTCTACCACGTTGGACACAATTTCTACTAAATGGTAGAAATAGATGGTATTTAGAGCAGAGACTGTCTGGCGACAATCCAAGTGGGCTCCCGAGCTTTCGTTCGAGATCGTGAATAAATTATTTATTGACAAATAAACATGTTTTAGTTGTTTTAGAAGAAAAGTTCATTTTAACACGCTTGTTTTTGGTATTTATATTTAAAAAAAGAATATGACAAATATACAAAGATAGGCGCGAAAAACATAACCCCTTTCCTTGTAGTCGGTTAAAACCGGTCAAGTGCGAGTCGGACTCGCGCACGAAGGGTTCCTTATAATTATATTCTGTTTTAGTATTAGTTGTGTTGCCGCTAGCAACAGAAATACCTACATAATCTAAGAATATTTCGACTGTCTATCTAGCTATCACGGTTCAGGAGATACAGCCTGATAGACAGACAGACGGACAGTGCAAGTGGAGTCATAGTAAAAGGGTCCCGTTTTCACCCATTCGGTTAGGAACCCTAAAACCGTTTTATAAAATAATAGCCTGATAAAAACATTAAAGATGTCCATTAGAATTTTTTATTGGAGGTGGAACGTGCATTTTTCTCTCCCTTTTCAGAGGCATTTTTGGACTCAAAAATACATTTTATGGTTTATCATTTTTTAAATTTTAAGTTACTAATTTTTACAAAAGTTAGAAACCTCCATCGACTAATCATTAACATTACTTAAAACTGGCCGTAATGACTAAAATAACTGATAAAAACAAAAAATAAGGAAAAATTGCTAAAATAAGGTTGCATTACAATTGTGAGTCAATCTTTTTTGACTTTCCATTAACATTACTTTTAACACTGGCTATAATAATGAAAATAAAGAAAAGATGCTAAAAGAAGGTTGCATTAAAAAAGTTAGTCAACCTTCTTTCGACGAACTTTCTATATATTTTGACTACCTCCTCCTCTAGAGAAAGGACAGAAAGCGAATGTAGGGAGTTTTGGCGGGAACGAGTTAACAACATGTCGTGCTGCAGTTTTATTTTCATGAAACTTAGTTGTAACCCGAGTAGAATTGTGTAATTCTGGTGGAATATTATTCAATTTAATTCTGTGAAAGTGCACAAGTGTAGTGAAAGTAAAAATCAGTGTCAAACATGAAGTTTTCTCGTTGCCTCCAAATCTCCTATTAAGGTTATGGTAAACTTGCCACCGCTTTACGGACTATGACGACTTTGACTGTTTTGAAACACTTTAGGCCCGATTTATGAAAAATCGGGTCATCATTTGATGCAAAATATAACTTGACACTGGCTAAATGCACAAGCCGTGCAAAGCCATAATTAATAAAAAAAAAAATAAAAAAAATGCTAAAAGAAGGTTGCATTAAAAAGTTAGTGAACCTTCTTTCGATGAACTTTCTATATATTTTGCCTACCTCCTCCCCTAGAGAAAGGACAAAAAGCGAATGTAGACCTTTGATGGAAAGTAAACGGGGTATGCGCCGCGCGGACTGTCCTTCATAGAAATAGCATGTTATACTTTTACCTCTATAGGATACATAGTAGGAATGCCCTTGCAGTGAGCGCCACCTAGCGTCCGTCAAACAAACCACATCAAATATATTCTTCCGGTTATGTGCGGTTTATATCACAGGATGTAACAACAAAGGTCAGTGCAAGGAAACCGCAAGGTCATGAATATTTACTGATAACAGCTTAAAATTATGTTTACTTCGATTAATTTTGGTAACCATTAAACCAGATGACGATCAACCTGCAGAACAGATGGGTTCGAGTCCCGCCTCATACAAATATTTATGAATAGACAAGTTGCACTCCGCGGTTTCACTCGCGTAGCTGCCAACCCCGTGGAAATATCAGGATAAAAAGAAGCTTATGTCACTCCCAATGAATCAATGTATCCTCATACTAAGTTTCATCATTACAGAGAGCTTGGAAATCGACATACAGTGAGTGAAAATCAAAATAGCAAACTCAAATACTCTTCTAATTAGAGCGTCACCAATGAGGTGTGACAGATTCAATAGGTATTTAGTTACCTTACTATTGTCCGACATTTGGACGACCTTGTTACGGTTGTTGGCTTGCTACGAACCGGTTCGGCAACGACTGTCTGTTTGTCGTACTCTTCATTCAACATTCGTGACTTACTTTCTATCGTTGCATTGGCCTTAATAATAAAAACTTCAACCGAAAGAGTCTGCAAGGCACCTTGAGGCGAGGTGTCGGGGAGTAGCGATCCCGCGGTCCCGTGTGTTCCAGGGTGAAGCCACCGTTCCTCATCTCCGGCTGGCCTTAGGCCGGATGGTCGGAGTGAACGCATACGAGGAAGCGGTCTCCTGCTTCTGGGTTGCCTTCACCGTTCAGAGTGGAGTCGCAAGAGCAGAAATGCTCGAAGAATGGATGCCGAAAGTCAATGACTCGCTTGGACTACCAGTGATGGTTTAAAATCCAGTGAGGCCTCTCCATCCTTTAGCCGCTTACGTTCCTGTTGCCCCTTGCTGTAATTTACTCAGCTAATTATGGTGGATAAGTCTGAGAGTTGGCGAGTCAATAGTTTTTCAATCGTTTTATACAAACTGGAGGTTGTCCTTGGCTGCATTTTATAGTGCAGACGGGGATAATCGATCCTTTGGGAATATCGGGATAAAAAGTAGCCTAGGTCACTCCCAAAGATTCAATGTATACTCATACCAAGTTTTTATCAAATTCGGGCAAGTAGTTTCAGAGCCAAAGCATTACAAACAAACCCAGTTGGCACAATCCTTACCTTGCCGGACTGCCAAACACAGGGTTGCGGGTTCGAATCCCGCCTCAGACAAGTATTAGATATTTGTCTGTGGTCTGGTTGTTTCTATGTATTATAAGTATATATTTACAAAAGAAAATATATAAGTGGTATATCCGTTGTCTAGCACCCAAAACACAAGTCCAGTTACTTAACTTGGGGCTAGATGGCGCTTTGTGGATTGTCCTGCAATATTTATTTATTTATTATAAAATGATTTAATTTCTTTGAAGGTTAGATCAGCTACAGCTCAGAAACGAAGCTCCTCCATAGTAAAGGATTTAATGAGATGAATCAAAACACCTAGATAGATTTAATAATGTTTACTAACAGAATTACCGTTAGAAGCACCTGTGGTTGAGGCGGGCGGACCTCGAAGCTGGTCAAACCTGTCTTTAGTACCGCTAGGCCACCACTAATGAATGACTTATACGTTTGGATACTACTTTAATGTAGCCAAGTTCAATACAATAATAGGACCGTGAACTTAGAGGACCTATATACGTAAAATCAGAGTTTCTAGGGCTTCTTACTCTAGCATCCTGCTGAGGACGAACTTTTTTTCTGGGCACTGTACTACTTTTTATTGTTTTCTTGTTTATGTAATTTTTATGACATAGTAAATAAATAAATATTGCAGGACATTCCACACATTGACCATTCAGTCCCAAGCTAAGTAACTAGACTTGTGTTATGGGTGCTAGAAAACGGATTGACTACTTATATACTTTTCTTTTGTAAATATACATATACTTGTAATACATAGAAACAACCAACCCACCGACAAATATATCTAAGCATAAATTCTTTTCTGAGGCGGGAATCGAACCCGCAACCTTGTGTTTGGCAGTCTGGCGTGGTCACCATTATGCCAACTGGGTCGTACAGTTCAGAAAATAAAATTTCATTTCTTTCTTTCTGTCTTCTTTCACCAGACGACCACGACTCCGATCTAGTGGCCAAGAGTGGCCATAAGCCGGAAATTCTACTAAATTATAAAGTTAAGTTCGTGTATGCGTTATTTTGTTACGTCTTCACACAAAAACTACTTAACCGATTGCGATGACAATTGGTGTGTAGGTAGCTGAAAACCTCGAATAACATATCGCACCTCCGCTAAAATAGTGTCAGAACTAAAAAAAAACAAAAAACAGTTTTAACATTATGGTAAGCTACTTTTTATCCCGATATTTTTACTGAATCCAGTCTTACGTGGGTAAAACCTTGGGACGCAGCCAGTTACAATATCGTTCACTTGCCCCATACCTAAACAGGGTTATTGTATTGAAAACTTTTGAAAATACGAACATTTTTTTCGAAAATTTGGAAATCAGCTGTTACTTACACGGCGAGGTCATTAACGTTTAGATTAAACAAGTTTTTGAGTATTATCGACTATTCTAATTAGCTTATTACTGTCAGACTGATAGAATAATACTAACCTTGTAGTTTTTCAAATAGAATTTAATTTTAGATTAGGTTTAAATAAGCTTAGTAAGAATATTTGGTTTGTGTTTGTGACATCCCCTTTCCAACTCACCCCTTCCACTTAGGGTTCTATTTATAATATTAGATAATGCTTGTATATTTGGGTGGGTGTCAGCCAGAAATAGCCCGAAGGCCGGGCTGAGCGGATCGTTTATCACCCTTAGTGTCAGTTCAGGGTTGTAGGATGAGATCGCGGTTTTTGAATTTGTATTAAGGTACCTATCCCGTTTTCAAGACACTTTAGAGGTTTGTTGTGAAGGCATTGTTTGTTCGCCGTAATGCCCTCTATCGATTGCACACAAAACCACTATCTCAAGCTCCCATACTACTTGTACTTGTATACGGGCTGTTTTCCGCAATAAGATTATTTTTTTAATTGGGTCCATTTTGCGTGAGGATGGAGTAGGCTTTCCCACCACCTACTACCCTCTCAGCTTAGTCGACCATGTCCAGAGGAGACTTGTCAATACTTCTGGAGCCAACTAAGCCGCGGGTTTCATCACGATGTTTTCCTTCACCGTAAGAGCAATGTCAAAGCGCACATAATTTTTTTTTAAGAAAAATACATTGGTGCACGGCCGGGATTCGAACCCACGACCTTCAGAATTAAAGTCGAGGTATCTACCACTCAGCCACCTCAGCTCTAAGCTTCCATACTAACGTCCAGACCATTTTTAGCCCAAACCGTACATTTGGATTGGGCTGTGCGTTAATTTATAATATCAGTCAGCCAAGACATTAAATGAAGAATGTTAATAGGTATGCCAAATCGATTTATTACAATAAAGCTTGTATGTATACAAATACACTAGTTTATGTTGTAGTTAAAATACCTATTAGTTTTGATTTTACAGGCATTTAAATATTACGATGAATATAAACGGTTGTACCTAGTAGGTAAGTACCTAACTTGACATTGTATTTCATGATATTTCTGGACTTATTCCTCTGACATGGTGTATTTCTCTTTTTATTGCTATTTACTTTAAGTTTTAATTATTAATTCCACAACAAATGTAAAATATAACAGATTGACATACAAATGTTAAATATAACAGATTGACGTACAATATAAATTATGAATAAACTAGCACCGCTCCGAGGTTTCACCCGCGTAACTCCCGATTTCGTGGTAATATCGGGATAAAAAGCCTATATAGCCTTCCTCGATAAATGGACTATACAACACAAAAATAATTTTTCGATTCGAACCAGTAGTTCCTGAGATTAGCGCGTTCAAACAAACAAACAAACTCTTCAGCAATATAATATTATATAGTATAAATATATGTATATGAAAGCGCTTGTCAAAACCTACAGCTAAGCCGTGGGTTTTAGGGCCTTATTAGTCTTGACCCTTGAAAACATTTTTCGTAAAGCTTTTACAAAAACGGAAACCTCAGCACTGTATAAACTTCTAAAAGCTTATCCCGTGACCTTTGACCTGCAAATGTCAAGGTCACGATGTAACCTTGCAACACTGCAGCATCCCACACCTCAAATCTGAACTTCACCCTCACCCTCTCCCTATGTTCTATTCTGTTTGTAATTTGATTTTACTTTTTTGGTGAATGTAATTGTTTGTAAAAGTAAATTTTCCGTAAGACTTGATGATAGAGCGGTGTTGGCTTAGTGGTAGATACCTCGACTTTCATTCTGAAGGTCGTGGGTTCGAATCCCGCCTCAGACAAGTATTTATGCTTAGATATTTGTCTGTGGTCTGGTTGTTTCTGTGTATTATAAGTATACTAGCTGTGCCCCGCGGTTTCACCCGCGTAAGTTCACCCGATCCCGTGGGTATATAAAAAGTAGCCTATGTGTTAATCCAGGTCCCCAGCTATGTAGGTACAGTTTCATCGCAATCGGTCGAGTAGTTTTTGCTTGAAAGAGTAACAAACATACACACCCACACACAGAAATTTCACATTTATAATATTTAAGTATATATTTACAAAAGAAAAGTATATAAGTAGTATATCCGTTGTCTAGCACTCATAACACAAGTCTAGTTACTTAACTTGGGGCTAGATGGCGCTGTGTGGATTGTCAAAAAAAAATCATGAAAATATTTGATCGTGTCACACGTGAGACCCTGACTAGAGCAAAGTCAAAAGGGAGGGCTATGTTTACAATGTAAATATTTAATACTTCTTCTTCTTCTCGTATAGTGGTGTGGCTCACCTATTATTAGAGTTTTCAGATCGCCTTAAGGCGTCTAACTTGACCTCACGACTGCTACTAGAGGTAGCAACTGGGACCAACGGCTTAACGTGCCTTCCGAAGCACGGAGGGGCTCACGAAAACACATTTTTGCCACACTACTAATTGGCCACCCATCGAAGTAATGACCGCACCATGCGTCACTTAACCCGCACGACCGTAAACGATCAGCGAGCGTCGCTTGGCTGTAAGCGTCCTCCTATTTAATACTTAAACGTTTTTAGTTCCGCACAAGAAACTCAAAATCTATTTCGAACATGAACTTTGGTCGTTGCCTCCAAGATCTACAAAATTTTGGTAAAGTTACTACTATTGACTATAAACTGACTAACTTTGACTTTTACTATTTTGAATCATAATTTGATTATAACTTATACTGGCTTTATGCACGACTCGTGCGAAGCCACAATTAATAATAAATAGTTTTGAAGTTACGTGGGAACTGATGAACATACATATATCCATACGGGTCAAAACATAACACTCCCTTTTGTGTTCGCCGTAGTCGGGTAAAAAAGAACAAATCAAATCAAAATTCTTTATTCCTTTGGATACAAAGTCAAAGTCAAATTCTTTATTTCCTTTGGATACTTAATACCTAGGTACAAGATCACTTGGCCACGTCTTAAAAACTAAGTTAGGATGTCTGCCTTCGGAACCACCAATGAGAAGAAGGCACAAGAAACTCATAGGTTTTTTTTTTCTTTTCCTTACTTAATACCTAAGTACAAGATCACGTGGAAACGTCTTAAAAAAACTAAGTTAGGATGTGTGTGTCTTAAGGCCGCGCTCTCAAAGACGTAGCGTGCTGCGTGCTAACTGTTGTATTTGATCGATATGCAAAATATTTTAGCATTATTATCCACTAATATAGTTCTTAGAGGTCAAAACCTATCATTTGATTCATTTTTAGAAACAAACGTTAACTATTTTTGAATAAAACCCGATAAACGATCTAATAATTCTCTGTTTTCTAACATTTTTTTTATCGAACGAAGTTGTTCATATCATGTTTTCAATCACAATAAACAAAAATATGGTTATTAAACTACAATATCCATTTATATCCAAATAACAAAAAAAGAGTATTTGATTACATAGAGTTGCTTAAAACAAAGGTCGATTTTGGTAGCTTTATTAGCACAGGGCCTTAATAAAACTAACGCTTTTCCAACCATATTCATATAACGATGGATATTACAAAATCTATTCATAAGTACGGTCGTTATCTCTACCACATACATTCTGCATTGTGAAATATTGTATTGCTTTCCTATTTGTGAAATAGCACGATTTATATTGAATTCAATATTTGCTTGTAATACGTATTAGCCTAGATTATTACTCAGTTTATTACCTATACAATAAAGCAGGCATAAGTAAGTGGGTACGGTCGGCTACATAATTGCAAACCCACCGTAGAGCTCCAAAACGGTTGACATAAGAATGTTTTCAACACAAGCAAGATTCTAGACACCTGCTTTAGTTAATGTTTAAAGTCTTCTTACTTATGAATTTATCAAAAAAAATATTAGAATGCAAACATGCCAATAATAGTAATTTTTGAACACTACCGGGGACTGCAATTATGCAGCCGACTGTACACACATTGAAAGTAAAATGAGACGGAATTTCAGTAAAATGTTTAGCAATATGTCAAAGACTTTAAATATTTAATCTACCTAGGTAGTAGTTAGAGCGGACATCAATGATGATACATTGGAGTAATTAGGTATTCAGTGAGTTTCTTGTGTCTTCTTATTGGTGGGCGTGGTCTAAAGACACATCCTAACTTAGTTTTAAAAGCGATTCAATGTGTCGGTGCAGTGCATTAGGGATGTTTGCGGAGGCGCACGCGGTTGACTTTTACCCATAGTTCAAAAGCGATCGGCCTCTGCTTTCGCTCGGCTCCGTTTGCCCACCAACGAGTTCATAGCGGGATGCCTACTATCGCATTTAGCCAAGTTTTATAACTTTAATAGTATCTGTAGCACAAAGACAACATTACTAAAATAGCATACTTTAGATCGCACCATGCCTTCTTTTCAGTTAATGTAGATTTTATGTCGCAGTTCGCCAACTTACAGTCTTATGAACGTCAATAATTCTCGTAAATCACCTTTCAAACAAAATAAACAAATTCAAAATCGGTTCATCCGTTCGGGAACTATGATGTCACAGACAGACACACAGAGAGAGAGACACACTAATAACACGTTTTTTCGTTTGTTTTTTCTTCTTCTTTCCACGCGCGGCGCTAGTGTCGCTCGCGTGATGTGACGTCGCGCGTCGATGACGTTTTTGCGGTGGCTTGCGCGGGAAGGATTTGAATATTGGACTAGGGAAATTAGGTATAAGGATGTTTAGGAAGTCTGTTCACTTATGTTGCAATTAATAATTTCAATGTGATCCATGCGAATTTCAAAATTTATTATTGAATTTTGCATTAACTTTATTATGAAAATTGTCTGTATGTCCACTCTAAGGTATATTTAATCTCTTCGTGCGATGTCTGCTTCCCCTAGATCGAAGCTGAGAAATTTCATGGAATTTCATTAAATAATTCTTGATGCCTGTGGGCGGCTCCTTCATCGAACACCCATTATTGCTTTTGATATAAGGCAGATCAGCAGGCAAATCTTATTTTGCACGTCACTTCGATCAATATTAAATGACGCAGTTTCTTTATTTACAGATTTATTGGTAAAATAATATAAGAAAGCGATTGAAGGCTACTTCTGTGCACAATCAACTTTTGTTCTACGATATTTTTTTGAGGTTATTTTTTTAGCTGCTGCAGCTGTTACTGACAACTTTTTTTTGACGAGATAACGTTTAATAAATTGATGGAACACCTGCATTCACATTAAAGTGTCATGTTCCGGTACCATGACGCGTCCGTTCCCGTTAAGAAACAAGATTATTTAATAATAATATCGCTCATCTGGGCTTGTGTTATGGTGACGAGTGACAAATAGAAGACTTATATTAAAGGAAGAAAAAAAATTTTTTTTGTCATTTTCTTATGACGTTATCACGTAAAATTATCGTCCGTAAACCGATTTTATAGACAACAATTTGTGTGACTGTGCTTAGTTTGAAATACGTACTTACCAAAAAAAGATAAGTACTTAACTACCTAATTAAAAATTGAATAAATAAATGAAAATTGCAGGTCATTCCACACATCGCCATCTAGCCCCAAGCTAAGTAACTAGACTTATGTTATGGGTGCTAGACAACGGATACACTACTTAAAATACTTTTCTTTTGTAAATATATACTTATAATACATAGAAACAACCAGACCATAGACAAATATCTAAGCATAAATACTTATCTGAGGCGGAAATCGAACCCACAACCCTGTGTTTGGCAGTCCGGCATGGTGACCATTGTGCCAAATGGGTCATCAAAATAAACATAATAATATACTATATATACTTTCGAAGCTGCATTTTTGAGAACAGTGTACCTTTCTTGAAGTACCTATAATTCAGGAAGAAAGACTATTTACAACCTGTACTAAGAGTAAAACCATATGGAAATGGGTTCACCCGTTACCAGTAAAAGAAGTATTGCATTAAACCATAGTTAATTGCAAAATGATAACAGAGTAGTAACAGTTAGTGTGAAAAGAACAATGGTACGGGAAAGTGCAACGGTCTGTAAATACTGCGGGCTGTTTGCGAAGGTTTCTTGCACTTGGCACTTTTAACCGATGAAGTAGAAAGGGGGTTATCATTGTTAGTATTTAAGCAACTCCTTAAACTATAAACGGCTGCCAGAAAAAGAGTAGCATCAATGATAGAGTGAGGAGCACCACATTTTTGAGAAAATTGATATTCCTACATTGGATCCAAGCCTATGCCCCATGAGTTTCTTGTGCCTTCTTCTCATTGGTGGGCGCGTTCCGAAGGCACACATCCTAACTTCGTTTTTAAGACGATTTCAAGTGGTCTATGTACAATTATATTAAGCATCCAAAGAAATAAAAAAAATTGATTTGATTTGATATTAAAACATTATATTTAGCTTGCCTCTATTTTTACCCGACTACGGCGAACCCAAAAGGAAGGGTTGTGTTTTTGACCTGTATGTATGCATGTTCCTCTGTTCCCACCTAACTTCAAAACTAGTCATTACTTACAAATATTTTAAGCCCTTTGTATATTAATACATGGACCAGAAGTCTGACAATAAAGAAAAACAATAATATTTTTTTTTATAATAAATAAAAATAAGTCGGGTTTTCCTTCCTGACGCTATAACTCCAGAACGCACGAACCGATTTCCACGGTTTTGCATTCGTTGGAAAGGTCTCGGGCTCCGTGAGGTTTATAGCAAAGAAAATTCAGGAAAATCTAGTGGTGAAACGGAGTTCGCCGGGTTTGCTAGTTAATTATAAATTTGAATCCTTATTTTATTTTATTTATTTTATTTTATTAATTTATTATTTAAGTGTTTTGATTTGATTTATTTGTTTTAATTTAATTTGTATTATTCTAATCTGTACTTATGGAATCATTTTAGAAATAAAATTTTAATTATTTTATTTATTTATTTACTAACAAAGATTCTACAAAAATTATAGTAAGTACATTATTTTCTAAGCTATTATACACAGAACTTAGACCAAATTGAAATTTATTTTAATTTATATTAAACCCATAATAATAGTACAGGGTTCACCACGAGTTGTTAGAGATGTCATCTTAGCCTATTTCAGCGTTGACGATGTTAGAATGTCTGATTATGATGATGACGGGTTTGCTAAGAAGTTTCCTGGCGAACGGTGGGCTCGTTCCTGACGTACCCGATTTTGCAGAAAAGGTTCTGAAAATTCTCCTCTATTAGCCGTAATCTTATATGTATAGTTCAAATTTATCTCCCGCATACCTTATCTCACACAGTCCAACCATCTTTTCTTAAGTCGTCCACTTCCCCTCCATCCCTCTACATTCATACTCATAACTCTTCTAGGCACATGCGTCTCTTCTCTTCCCATCACATGTCCATACCAACTGAAACGGTTCCTTTTCACACCCTACCCTTCACCTTCCACAAGTTTTTATCCATCCAAAGGTTGCCTGGAGGAGATCGCTTTGAGCGATAATGCCGCCCTTTGTAACACTTAGATTTAAGCTTTGTTTTTTTTATTTAATGTTATTCGAAAACGGTGAACAATAAGGAATTTACATGGTATTCCCCTTATCCCCCAAATGCTATCCCTTTATCTATCTATTTATTCAGTAAATGGCGCCACTTTCAGACTTCCTGACGACAGGTTTTGTCACATAATCAACCAAAATAAACTTCAGAGATGTTCAATCATAATGATAATATCGATAGTATCGATAAATCGACAAGGACGTACGTACGTAACATATCGATAACAATATCGATTATCGGCATGCAATACGTGCTGGCATCTATTGGACAGCGGACACTTGCATAACTTGCGCATACGACTTGTCTTCGCCTTTCTAATTGACGATCGTTAATTATTGGAAAGGAAATGCAGTGGTTTCTTTAGTTGGCTACTTTGTTAATTTAAAGGTATTCGCCCATTATACAGGAACTTAATATAACTAGAAACGTCCCGGAATTTTCCGCAGTTGTTATTTTTAGGTTTCCGTACCTCAAAAGGTAAAAAAAGGAACGCTTATTGTCCGTCTGTCCGTGTATCGTGGTATAGGAATTGATGGACCTATTCAAATGAAAATACCAGATACTGAGATCTATAGTCCCTATTAAGTGTATAAAAACCAAGGTCCTCAATTATCACAAAAAAAAAATATATGGGCAAATTTAGATTTTCGCGAAAACTTGTTATTCAAGTATGTCTTGGAGTTGTGCATTATAACCAGTTCCGTTCTGGCGTCTTATTATCAGCTACAGCACGTCCACTGCTGAACAAAGTCCTCCCCCACACTTCCAGAGCGATCGATCGCATGCTCTCTGCGTCCAACGACTTCTCGCTACCTTAATTCAGGAATCTGTTACTTCAAACGTTAGCAAGTAGAATGCCAGCCAACATAGTAGGAAATAGGTTCTCCGCCGAGTTCATGTATGCATAAACTTATCAAAGCTAAACCTGGCGTTGTATTCAGAACTATATATACAGTATATATACGACGACCCAGTTGGCACAATGGTCACCATGCCGGACTGCCAAACACAATGTTGCGGGTTCGATTCCCGCCTCACACAAGTATTATGTTTAGATATTTGTCTGTGGTCTGGTCGTTTCTATGTATTATAAGCATATACTTATTTATAAAAGAAAAGTATATAAGTAGTATATCCGTTGTTTAGCACCCATAACATAAGTCAAGTTACTTAGCTTGGGGCTAGACGGCGATGTGTGGAATGTCCTGCAATATTTATTTATATTTATATATATATATACAGTAAGTACATGATCCGTATCCCGTCCGGGCCACGTACACTTCACGCCCCGGGCACCGCACGGTCCGGCGAAGTCCGGTCTAATGAGAATCATCCCTTACATTCCTAGTATGGTCCGGCATAATGGGCGAAGAACTTTAGTCATATTGTCAATGTTACACGGGTTGGCACTGTGCATTGATTTTCCAATTGTTTTCATTTCAATATGGTCGTATCATAGGTGGCCTAGAGAGTTGTAAATTACAGTACCATACGGGTTTTGACCTTTAAATCTAATCTTGCTCATTTAAATTTAAAGCCAGCAACTTTAAGCTATGGTATTTAAGGCGATGTTGTGCCTGGAGATGTACTTAAGAGGATAGGGTACCCGCTCTCTCTCTCCATACAAACGTAGTCAACTGTCTCCTCCCTGAATAATGACACTAGAGCAAATATTTTTGTAGCATAAAACTTAAAACTGCCATTACCACCTATGTCTTATTTTTTTAAATATATTTTGGGATTTTAACTCTTACTTTCTATGATAATTCGAAAATGAAAAAAAACCAAGACATAGGGGCATAGTCATGGCAGTTATAGGTTTTTATGCAACAAAAATATTTGCTCTAGTGTCATTATCCAGGGAGGAAACAGTCGACTACGTTTGTATAGATAGAGCGTCGGTAACCTTTCCTCTTAATAGTGTGGTATTAGAGTAGGCTTGCTCAGACCTTATGCCGCCCTCTTAACTTAGTCGAACATGTCCAGAGGAAAGAACTCGTGAATACCTACTTCTGGAACCAACTAAGCCGCGGGTTGTTAATACGCACGTTTTCCTCGTTCGTTTTTATGTTGAACCTAAAGTTAAAAATAGTCTTGTTTTATAGAAATTGTGTACCTACCAAAAAAATGGTATTTGTCTTGCATACAAGTTGTATACAAAGCATATAAAAAAAACATTTAATAATTAGCAATTGTAGGTATATGCTAGACCTATTTTTTAACAAATTATAGATCAGCGTTTGACTCAAATCAAATAAAATCAAATCAATTCCTTTGAATAAAGAATTTTGGATTTGATTTGATTCTTGTGATGTTGTACCTAGGTATTAAGTATCCAAAATTCAAATCAATCATCAAATCAAATCAAAAATTCTTTATTCCTTTGAATAATTTATTCCTTTGAATAAATAATTTTGGATTTGATTTGATGATTGATTTGAATTTTGGATACTTAATACCTAGGTACATGATCACGATGACACGTCTTAAAAAACTAAGTTAGGATGTGTGCCTTCGGAACGCGCCCACCAATGAGAAGAAGGCACAAGAAACTCATGGGACTTTTTTTTCATGTGATCACGCTCACAAAGGTCAATATTACAAATATTTGAAAGTATTATTTGAAATGGAGCAATTAAAGTCACGTCCATGGGTTGTTATCATTAAGGTAAGACGAAGTATCATAGTACGCCTTACTGCATAATTTATGCTTTATAAAAGTTTTGAACCTGATAATGGACATGGCATAAACATCTTTAGGTAATTTATTATAATAGAGCGCACATGTACATTGTACATACTATGAAACGACCTGTTTATTTTCCTACTATCAAAACTGCTTGATGGTAGGTGACGATGCGGTCTATGTAGCACGCGTTCCTAGACAATAGCCTGTTCTTTCGCGACTTGAAGACACACAAATTGTACGGAAGCGTGCTTGGAGCCGAAGCTAAAACGTAGAAGCCATTTCCAATAACAAGTTTAACAGCAAAGTATGATGTGGATACCAAACCAGCGATTATCTCTGTTTGCACTATAAAATAATGATTGCAGGATATAAATTCCACTCATCGCCATCTAGCCCCAAGCTAAGAAACTAGACTTGGGTTATGGGTGTTATACAACGGATATACTACTTAAATACTTTTCTATTGTAAATATATACCTACTTATAATACATAGAAACAACCAGACCACAGACAAATACCTAAGCATAAATACTTGTCCGAGGTGGGAATCGAACCCGCAACCCTGTGTTTGGCAGTCCGGCATGGTGACCATTGTGCCAACTGGGTCGTCAATGCGTAAATCAAAATGCAGCCAAGGACAACCTCCGGTTTGGATAGAACTATTGATAAACTACAGGAGAAAACTACTTAATATTAGGATATCAGGGTCCCACAGGGCAAAAGCCTCGCTACTCCCCTTCCACAGTTCGGAATCTTCTGGTCCACAAATGTCGCCCCACCTTCAACGGGGTCTGCCAGGTAATCTTTTCTGGTTATTCTTATTAAATTCAGACTCTAGTTTTACCCAGTCTACTTCCATGTTAATCATCAACTGTATCCGAACTCAATCCAAACAAATATACGTACGTCAATCAACTGATTTACGCAGTTACATCTGCCATTGGAAACTAGCTCCTATGACATTGGTATAAGGCCGAACATGAGAGGAAGTGGGGGAGAGACAGGATGGCGGCAATCGTGGCGCCCTTGCCACTCATCCTGATAGATAAAACGTTGGAATATCAACTTTAAAATTGAGAAAATAAAGTTCGTTTTAATGGTTTTCTTTTCTATAATAAATCTGGTGGACATGTGGCTGATGTAGTGGAGTTTTTAGGAGATGGCCTTTACGATAAATGTTCAATCAATGTTAAGTTTACCAGAATCGATGGTTTAAAGAAGAATCGTTGACAAACTATAAAACAGACAGTCAAATAACGCGAAAAATTATTAAAAACACAACTGAGTAATGTCTATGATCTGATCAGAGATTTCTACTTCAATATTTCTAGGAAAAATTTAATGTCCAAACTAGATTAGTTTACCAGAATAGATTGTATAAAAGAAATGGTGGCAAACTGTAAAACAGAAGGCAAATAACGAGAAAACAAAGGAAACGATTACTTAAAAGATGTGTATGTGATTTCAAAGGTTTGGTAAAAGTATCTGCATTTTCGTAAAATATCTAAAATTATTTTAAACTGATTCAGAGGAATTAGTCATGCACATTTTAAAAAGTTGACATTTGGAAACCAGACCAGTGTTTGCGTGGGAGAATTGTAACTGTAAATATTCCTTTTTAAATATTGTTTCTAGATATTGAAGAAATGCAAAACATTCGAGTTTCTGACCATGAAGATGAGCAAAACACTTTCATGATATTTCAAGCTTGAAGCAACCACGTAATGATCGACATTTTCTCAGTCGTAAAACTAAAATGTTTTCATTACGTCACTGGCCTCGGCTTTCGAGTTTACACTTGTCAGATAAATTTAAAAATACTTTTTACTTTTAAAGGTACAAACCCGATTTTCATGAAACTAACGTATATAACGACTCTTAAAATAATCAAGTTTTAGACAATAAATCGCATTAAATTCGGTTTATTTGTTTCGACAATGGCACAAATTATCTCTAAGCTTATCTTAATTACAGTTTACACGAATATGTGTAATATACGGTATCCCTTTTAGAACGATGTTTATTGAGCTGTTTAATGGATAAGTGTGTAATGGACAAACCAGAGAAAAGTCTACAAAAAAAAAAAATCTGGACTGAATTTTTTAAGGCAATCCATTGGCAATATATTTATTGACCTATTTAATTTGATATAAAATACTTTTGATCCTTAAACAGCTCAATGAAGGTCGTTCTTAAATGGATCTCCGACTATAAAGAGGAATCATGATTATGCTCCAAAAGTACTGGACCGATTCTAAAAATTATTTCACTAATAGAAAGCTGTAATATAGGGATACTTAAACCGCCCTGGTAACTTCGCCATAGTCAGATAAAATGTAAATAAATTTTGTATTTACTACGCGTAAACTAGCAAAAACATAATTAGATCATTACGTTTACGAAATGTTTGAACAAATTCGGATCCTAATTGAAAATTAGACTATTGTAATCCTTCTGATTCCTAGCTATTATCCAATTATATAGACAAAGCAGAATAATAACATTAATCTTTTGTTAAATCTAGATAAGTCTAATGAAGTTCCATTGTTCTTATTGTCGACATACATACGTAACATTTAATAATAAGTAGGTAGGAAAGTACAGATAATTTCCTAATTGGATTTACTTAAGTATTTGTAATATCATTATATATTGCAGGACATTCCACACATCGCCATCTAGCCCCAACCTAAGTAACTAGACTTGTGTTACTATGGGTGCTGGACAACGGATATACTACTTATATACTTTTCTGTTGTTAATATATACTTATAATATATAGAAACAACCAGACCACAGACAAATATCTAAGCATAAATACTTGCCCGAGGTGGGAATCGAACCCGCAACTCTGTGTTTAGCAGTCCGGCATGGTGACCATTGTGCCAACTGGGTCGTCAATGCGTGAATCAAAATGCAGCCAAGGACAACCTCCGGTTTGAATAGAACTATTGATAAACTACAGGAGAAAACTACTTAAGGCCTTCCAGTACCGTGTGTAGGTATTCACATTACTTTAGCCCCCGCTCTCAAAAACGTAGTTCGCGTGCTAACTGTTATATTTGATCGATATGCAAAACATTTTAGCATTATTATCCACAAATATAGTTCCTAGAGGTCAAAACCTATCATTTGATTCATTTTAGAAACAAACGTTAACTATTTTTGAATAAAACCCGATAAACGATCTAATAATTCTCTGTTTTCAAACATTTTTTTTATCGAACGAAGTTGTTCATATCATATCATATCAACCACAATAAAAAAATATGGTTATTAAACTACAATATCCATTTATATCCAAATAAGAAAAAAAAAGTATTTGATTACTTAGAGTTGCTTAAAACAAAGGTCGATTTTGGTAGCTTTATTAGCACCTGGCCTTAATATTATGATATACGAATATACTTTTCTTTTTTTTTGTAAATATATACTATGCTATACCCCAACTTGGTTGGGGCAAGTTTTTTCTATTTAATATGTACAATCAGGGGACAAATTACATAATCACCGTGACTAAGTTAATGTGATTATAATTTCTCTGTAGGAAAGTTCAAAAGTTCAGAACTACGTCAAGTAAAGCACTATAATATAACTGACTTATTTTTATTGCCTTTTTAGGGTAAAAAGGAACCTTATAAGATCACTCTCTTGTCCGTCTGTCTGTCCGTGTGTCACCACCGATTTTCTCAGGAACGGGTGGACCTAGCAAGTTGAAATTTATATTAGATACTAGCTGCGCCCCGCGGTTTCACCCGCGTAAGTCCCGATCCCGTGGGAATATCGGTTATTCGATTTTTTCTCGCCTTTTAAACCTTCCCTAGACCTCCACGAACATTTCAAGACTAAGATAAGATAAATCCGTTCAGCCGTTCTCGAGTTTTAGTGAGACTAACGAACAGCAATTCATTTTTATATATATAGACTAATGTCTAGAGTCTCTATTATTTACAGATACTTTAACTCTATGACATTTGGTTATGCGATTTTGTTCCTTGATTTACATATTCCAGACTGTGCAACATCCTGAATCATTATCAATGTAATAATTTTTATGGACCCAAGCCTCCATTTTTAATCTTTCTCTATCCAACGTCGCTCTTTTAAAGCCTTTTTCAAGTTCTTGAGCAACTAACTGCATCCACCTAAGTTTAAGTCTTCCGATGCAGCCTTTACCATTTGGTCTGGACTCAAGCTTTTCAAGACTCACGCAAAGAACACCTTAAATAACAAGGATAAAGCTGCTGACTCTGTTTAAAATGTTCATCTCAAAATTGTAAACTGTATAGGCCTTTTACCAGAATGCTGGTCCAACAAAGATGCGGCTGACTTCACCGTGCATCGGTCACAGTTATTGTAACCACCCATGACTAAATGCAGTAGACTGTGACCGTACCCGTAATAGATCGTGAGCTAATCACCGCTAAACCTGCGTTAAATTAAATATACTAAGTGCCTATTTAAAATCTGTCATAGAGCAATGGAGAGCAGCATTAGATTTGAGGCAGGTAGATTCGACAAAAACTGATATCGTCAAAAATACCGCTCGGTTTAAGCGGAAGTGAATTGTGGCCACGTGTGTCAAATATATTCAGATAATACATATGGGAAAATAGATCTATTCCGATCTAATACCAAAAACTAATACCATGTGGTATTACTTTATTTCCGAATTTATTTTTCATTCCCAACGAGTACCACGTTTATTTAAACAAAAAATGTATTCCTAACGAATACCAAAACATTAGTTGTAAGTACAGTCAGCTTCATAAATTTTATCCTATTTTCTAAGATTTATTATGTAAATCATAATATCGTAATTAATAGGTACTAAAAGTCTTAAAACTATCCAAATGAACATCGTTCCACGATATTTAGAGTGAGTTTACTTACAAATAGTTAAAATGAATCATTTCTCGTTACCTGCGAAAAAGGGTCAGCCCAATTTCAATGTTGCCCTCCACCATTTCTTCACTTATATAGTATCCATGGAGATTTTGGAAGCGACGAAGAACACACTCGCATGGTTCCTCTAATTTATGTTTTACTGAACAGTAAAACAGAAAATACATACAAAACTTTATTTGAAATATTGAAGCAAAATATTCCTGGATCTGGATTTTGAACAAGCAGCAATGAACGCCATTTCAACTGTATTTCCCTCGGTTGAGGTGAAAGGGTGTTTTTTCATTTCCAAAAAATGTATGGAAAAAAGCAAAAGATCTTCATCTGACGAAAGATGCTATCACCCGAAGACATGTAAGACTTTCATCTTTACTGCCTTTACTTCCACGAGACCTAATATCAGAAGGCTGGTGCTATATTATGGAAGATAGTCCTGAAACTGGCGCAATCGAAGCATTTAATAACTACCTACATGGTATCACAATGGTTGGAAGATGAGAGTTTTGTAGACACTTGGTGTGTTTTTAGTGAACGCCATAGAACCACGAATCCCGTAGAGTCTTGGCATATGAAATTAAACTCCACTGTGCCCAAAAATGCCAATTTATATCAGCTTTTAAAAGCTCTGAAGGAAGACGCAGATTTGCAATCAGTGGTTACTAAACAATACATGACCAATGCACCTAACGCAAAACGACGTGCAACGGAAACTATAGTGAATAATCGGTGGATCAAACATGTTACTAACCAACTCCTTGAAAAGAAAATTAGCGTTGGTCACTGTTTAGAAAAATTAAGGTTGTAGCTTCTATTTGGTGAATTTATAAAATTAAGCTATTTATTTCTTAAAAACTACTTAAAAATATTTTTATTATTTAAATTTTATGTTTTTGCAGAAAATATTGCTGATTTAAATACTGCTAAGGTACATAATTGTAAAAGTTGATTGACTGTGATATTTTATATTTATTGTTAGATCGTAAGTAAATTAACAATTTTTATATTTATGTTAAAAACATTGTTAAGTACATTAAAAGTTGATTTTCTGTGATATTTTATGACTATTATTAGATTGTAAGTAAATTACCCATTTTGTTACTGTTCCAAAAACTTTCTTACATTAAAAGTTGATTGTGGTGAGTGTGATCCACATGAATGCTTACGAATGTGAAAAGTTGATTGAGAAATTTTATAATTTTGTTAGAATTTAAGTTAAATAATTACTTACATGATTAGGTACATGTTTTATTATTAAGATACGTAATTAGTCGATCGTCTGTGATGTCCATGATATTTTATTCTAGAGCATCTATACCTTTACATACTAGGTAAGTATCGCAGTTGATAAATACTGCAAATTTCTTCTATTTGATTGTTTATAAATAGGTAGGTAATATTGTAATTATGTTGGACTTGGAATGGTAACAGTAAATTATGTGATATCTGTTAAATTTCTACAAATGTCTAATTAGAGGAAAAGAACCTTTTGTGAGTTATATGTATTATCAAACCATAATATTGATTAAACATTAACTGAAATCATAACTCAAAGCATTTTAATTTTACTGAACCTGACTGTACTTTATTCCTTCAAACTTATTTTGGTATTGGTTTACAATGTGGTACTCGTTGGGAATGGAAAATAAGTTCAGAAATAAAGTAATACCAAGTGGTATTAGTTTTTGGTATTAGATCGGAATAGATCGGAAAATACACCCACTGGGTGTCAGCAAACAAATACTTACTTGAAATAATTTGATAATAATAAAAGTAATTTGTCAATTACTTAGTTGAATAAATTATATTGGAACAAAGTTCCTTATCACGCGTTCCGAAAGGGGGCTAGACGGAAAAAATTAAGACCAAAAGTTGTAACAACACTTTCATTTTATTACAATTCCTTCACTAATTAATCGAAATGAACTTCGTTCCATCCGGGTGTCCCTTGACACCTCTCAAGTTTTTTTCTATTTCTAACAGATTCATTAAAACTATTTTTTAAAGGTTTAATAAAATCATAGACCAATTAGGTTTATCTTAAAGTCGTTTTATCTGGATGCATTTGACGCAGATTAGCTAGAAATAGCTGGAGATGGCAAAGCCCATTATTTTCCTCATTCTTCCGAAGAAGAGATAACTCTAACGTAAGCCTTGTCATCATGAGCTAACATTTTTTAATCTAGTACCGATATTTGATATTCATTAGCTTTTTATCTGTGCCTTTCCCAGTCTCTGGTGGTCACGGGCGACCGCAAACTGTTGAATATTATTTATATATTTATCTACCTAAATGCGTAGTCTGCCTCCAATGATTTGTTTTGATTTAGATACTTTATAGAGCAAATTTATTTTTAAATTTCTGTTTGCCTTTAAAACTAAAACTTGGTATGAGGATTGAATCCTTGGGAGTAACATAGCCTAATTTTTATTCTGATATTTCCAAAGGATCCGAACTTGCATGCGTAACTCGTGGGACATTACTAGTTTTATAACGCGTCTTTTTAAGGTGAACATATTTTTTACAGTGAACAATGTAAAAAGTGTGTATATCTAAAGATCTAAGAACATAATGTTTATGTGCAATTAATGTAGTATATTTGGTATACATGGTAGTTTTGTTTTATAAACAAAAACCTTCCTCTAGAATCACTCTATCTATTCAAAAAACCGCATCTAAATCCGTTGTCCTCAATCCGCAATTAATACATAGGGTCAGACAGCGAAAAGCCCGTGAGTATATCAAAATGTAGTATATCAAAAAGTAGCCTAAAGCCTTCCTCGATAAATGGACTATCCAACACAAAACCAATTTTTCAATCCGAACCAGTAGTTCCTGAGATTAGCGCGTTCAAACATACAAACAAACAAATTCTTCAGCTTTATAATATAAGTATAGATAGATTTTTTTCTTACTATGGCCAGCATTGCCCCAGAATTTAAAGGCCTAGAACTAGAACCAACATCGACAGACTAAACTAGTTTCTATCAAGAATTCCGTAACAACATCCGCGTGCCCTAGGTTATGCTTGGAAAGTTCAAGGGCAATGGAGAAATTGCCAATTGGCAACTCTAGAAATTTTATATCTACCCTCATTTTCAGAGTTTGTCTAATGGCAGGAAATGGACCTGAAATATGGGGGCTTAAGGTGAAATGGTACCGGCGCTCTCTCCATACAAACGTAGTCGAATGTTTTCTCCCTGTATGTATAATGACACTAGCACAAATATTTTTGTGCCATAAAACCTATAACTGCTATGACTATATTTTCGTTTTTTCATTTTCTTAATATCATAGAAATTAAGATTTAAAAAACAAAAATAAAAAAAACATAGAGGCATGGTCATGGCAGTTATAAGTTTTATACAACAAAAATATTTGCTCTAATGTCATTATCCAGGGAGAAAACAGTCGACTACGTTTGTATGGAGAGAGCCCCCGGTACTCTTTCCTCTTAATTTTTAACCGACTTCAAAAAAAGAGGAGGTTCTCAATTCGTCGCGTATATATATATATATATTTTTTATGGTTATTTCGTCTGTGGGAACCTGTAGGTATATCAAAGGTTTTTACATTTTTCAAACCGAAACACGTGCTAGTTTTGTAATATTCCAGTAGAGTTACCTGCTTTGTTTAACTGCCGATATTTAAATGATTCAGAAAACAAACTCTTTTGTTATTAGTCTATGTGCCGTTGCCTAAAAGGTCACAACCTCAATTTCGCTTCCTTTCTCTCGACAAAAATGCATTGAATTATACAAATCGAACGGTTTATCTGATATCCAATCAACTAATATCATATAAAACCTTCAATGTGAACGAAACACTCGGAAGCATGCAGTCAAACCTTGACAGACGTCATTATGAATTGGTAAAATTTTCAGTGTTTATAAAAAATTTCGAGTTGGATCTTGGAACTAACCGGTGGAATGCCTTCGTCAGCGTTCAGAAGATCACCAACCGAAGATGCCTTCTGATTCGCAAGGTGACGTCTGCTGTTCAGAACGTAGGACAGTTCATCCAGGTATCGTAACGTTAGATTGGCCATTTCACTATCACAAACACAACACTGTTTCTACTTTACGTTATTCCACGATAGTGCACATCTTTTTTAACGAGACGCGTGGCGAGGGCCGTACGTGAGCGGTGACTGAGGTAGTCGCAACAAATGCGCGGGTTCGGTCATAGATTGGTGTGCAGATATGTCTTTCTGACACTCTGTGTGCGTTCGTGCCTACTGTAGACTCTCTGGTGTAAAAAGCGATGTTAGAATAGAATAGCATTTATTAGAAAAGCACACGGACAAACAAATACAAAATAGGTAAACATAATAACAAAACAAACATAAATAAAAAATAATAATTTGACGACCCAGTTGGCACAATGGTCACCATGCCGGACTGCCAAACACAGGGTTGCGGGTTCGATTTCCGCCTCAGACAAGTATTTATGCTTAGATATTTGTCTGTGGTCTGGTTGTTTCTATGTATTAAAAGTATATACTTTTAATATAATATAATATTTACAAAAAAAAGTATATAAGTAGTATATCCGTTATATAGCACCCATAACACAAGTCTAGTTACTTAGCTTGGGGCTAAATGGCGATGTGTGGAATGTCCTGGGATATTTATTTATTTATTTATAATATAAAATTAAATGAAAATAGAATAGATATAATAAGAAAGACTTAGATAATAGGCATATAATAATGAAAAATCCGGGATGCCGTGTGCTATCTCAAATTGACCGACCTCAGCTGTAATGCAGCAAGCATAACGCCAGACTACAACGCTGGTCTTCCAGCCGTTGCAGATACATACATATACAAGATAATTCAATAATTTAAGACGTCGCTAAGTGATCTTGTACCTAGGTATTAAGTATCCAAAGGAAATAAATAAAGATTTTTTTTATATTATTAAATAAACTAAACAGAATACTTACCCGGTATTTATATATGTTTTTATGTTCAATAAATGTTAATGAGAAGAAGTAAAGAGATTGTTTTAGATGGCTGAAATAGTACATTACGATATAAGTGTGGTAAATTGATCTTTGCATAGAGGCGGTTTATGACGCGCGAGCGGCAGCGAGCGTGTTATAGAAGCCAAGATGCAAATATCAATTCCACACGTATATCGTACGACGTTTTTTATCACAGTTGCGAATAAAAGAAAAGACTTGAAAAGAAAACAAAATAATAATTACCAAAATATTTGTGATAACTTTATGTTTACATTTTTAAGGCAATATTTTTTTGTTAATTATGCTCCGGAAAGGCCAGGCTAAAGATTTTTACCTATAGATCCTCGTGTGACATACATTATTTTTTAGGGTTTTTCTATTTGTTTTTGCGTCGGGGGTTAAGAACAAAATACAATGGTACGGAAAAACAATATATTTAAGTAAAGAAAAAACAAAAAATAAACAACTCAATTTTTAATCGTTTTCTAAGTCATTATCACGTAAAATTTTCGTTCGTAAACCGACTTTAGAGACAACCATTTTTGCTAGTTATAAACTCTTTGGTACCTACCTTTTCGGGATAACTTTACAGCACTAGTTAACAAATCTAAAACGCACGCGTGCATAATATGTTGGATTATGAGCCTA
The DNA here is from genome assembly GCA_951213275.1 of Idaea straminata. Classification (NCBI taxonomy): domain Eukaryota; kingdom Metazoa; phylum Arthropoda; class Insecta; order Lepidoptera; family Geometridae; genus Idaea; species Idaea straminata. The sequence continues at coordinate 10,472,931 of OX577866.1, read as the reverse complement.
AAAGCCGTTGAATAAGATCCACTTTATGAGCAACTGTGATAAAAACTTATTTACTAAACATTGCTGGTTGTAAGTAATAATTGACTATAATTGTTAGGGACTTGCTGTGGAGTTATCTTTTGCGGAGTTCTCCTAAGTGTACGTTCTTAATAATAAATGCTAGACTAGATATCATAAGTTGGGACGTTCTTGTGATGTTTTTCTTGTCAGTTATTGACTTGCTCTTTCAATGAATACCAAATTATACCACAATATGGTTTCATGAAAATTTGTGGGAAGCTATTGTCGTCACCTATTGCACTCTTAAAACAGACACACACGCACACACACACACACACAGAGAGAGAGAGAGAGAGAGAGAGAGAGAGAGACGTAAACTTATAACACCCCGTCGTTTTTGCGTCGGGGATTAAAAATGGTAGAGCACAGAATGTAAGAAGAGCAAAGCAACAAAGTTACATAAATAAAGTTAAATCAAATTACACAGAAGTTGAGTTTACCTCATATCCCTCATTTTTTATGTAGTATTTATGTGTAAAAAATGTTTCTTTGAAACGGACCGATTTATTTGAAAATTCCTAAGAAGATATAATAACCTGCGGGGTAAATAGAATACTTTTCAGCCCGGTATTCATATGGGATCGGAAAAGGTAAATAAGTAGAGTTCTTGGCAATGAACTGGCTCTCAAAAAAAGCATGATCACATTAAAAAAACCCATGAGTTTTTTGTGCTTTTTATTATTAGTGGGCGCGTTCTGAAGGCACACACCTTAGTTTTTAAGACGATTCAAGATCAATTATATGATTACAAATTAATGAAGAATTTTGACTTTGCTCAAGTATCTTCTGAAAGGCCGTATCTGCGTAATCTTTCACTGTATTTACTCTTTGATGAGCAGTTGCATCTGCTGATCCATTTCTTGCTGTAGGTACCCACATCTCGTTTCCTAGCTTACGTAAAGTGCTATTATACTCCATCAAGGCGCAACGATCTATTGACGTGCAATTATACCATTTATTTTTGTCTCAGTGCTTGTGCGTGCTTGTAGAAAATTCAGTTTTACAGGTAATACAAAATTTTCGTTAAAAAAAAGGAGGAATTCCGTTTTCCATGGAGGAAATGTTAGGTTTTCCTTAAAAAAAGGATCTCAGGAGAGCAGTGTTGGCTTAGTGGTAGATACACACTTTCATTCTGAAGGTCGTGGGTTCGAATCCCGGCGGGCCCCAATGGATTTTTCTTAAGAAAAATTGATGTGCGGTAATTGATATTGCTCTTACGGTGAAAGAAAACATCGTGATGGAACCCGCGGCTTAGTTGGCTCCAGAAGTATTGACAAGTTCTCTACTCTGGACATGGTCGACTAAACTGAGAGGGTAGTAGGTGCTGGGCAAGCCTACTCCATCCTCACGTAAAAAGGACCCAATTAAAAAGGGTCCAATGGCGGAAAATAGCCCACATACAAGTACAAGTAAGTACAAGGATCTCATGGTCCTTTTGTACCATTCTATAGATTATAATCACGATCTGATTGATTAATTATAGAGGTTGGTATTAAATTTATGTTTGTGTCTTAAGTTTGAGTGTGTAGGTAAGCAGAAAATTCCGTTTACCAGGGAAGAAATGCAATTTTTTGGTTAAAAAATGATGTTATGATCCAATTATACTCCCGATTTAATTTATTGATTACCTATACATTTACTTTCGCTTCTGGTGTTTGAGTATGGGACGGAAAATTTTGTGTTCCAGTAAGAATATACTGCATTTTCGCAAAAAAAGCAAAATTCATTAAAGAAATGTAATTTTTTTCTCTATGTATTTTTGTCGCTGGGTTCTTATCTAGTATGGAGCGAAATATTTCGTTTTCCAGCTAAGTTATGCAAGTTTTCGTTTTTAACCCCGACAAAAACGACGAGGTGTTTGTGTGTGTGTCTGTGACATCGTAGCTCCCGAACCGCTAAACCAATTTTGATTTCGTTTCTTTTTTGTTTGAAAGGTGAATTCGTCGAGAGTGTTCTTAGCTGTTTGATCGAAATCGGTTCAGCCATCTGAAAGTTGGTTCTGAAAGAGGGTTTTTTAAACTCTAAATTTAATAAAGGTTTTTTAACGACAATTTTGCGCATTCGTGCACTATCAGCTATTTCTATCTCTGATATTGGTCGTTAGGTCAAATTAAGAGGACTCAAGATGACCTATAAACGCTGAGGCCTGGTAGTATCTTCTTCGGGCTTTGCCTGGTTACGATCGCGTTATATATTAGTAATTTAAATATAATATCCCCTTGTTTAATTCAAGTCGATCCAAAGGTTGGTTGAAAGAGGTCGCTTTTAGTGATAAGGCCGCCCATTGTGCCATATTATGTGGTTTATATTAATTTTTGTAGCAGGAATTTATGTTAGGATTAAAATGAAGAGTTTATCTAACTATATTTACCCGATGTTTCGATCGAGTTGCACTCATCATGGTCATGAAAAGACTACACGGGAAATCTGCTGATGAAGGTAAGGAAAAGAAATGAAAAATAGATTTTGTTCGATTCTCAGACCTAACAAATATACACAAATAAATAAATATTGCAGGACATTTTACACATCGCCATCTAGCCCCAAGCTAAGTAACTAGACTTATGTTATGGGTGCTAGACAACGGATATACTACTTAAAATACTTTTCTTTTGTAAATATATACTTATAATACATAGAAACAACCAGACCACAGAAAAATACCTACCTAAATACCGGGAATCGGACCCGCAACCCTGTGTTTGGCAGTCCGGCATGGTGACCATTGTGCCAACTGGGTCTTCAAAACTTCATACAAATCGGTTCAGCCGTTTAGGTGGAGTTCGGTAACTAACACCGCGACACGAGAATTAATGAAAATCGCGTAAAAAATGAGTTTTAGTAGAATATATTTGGGTTTGGTTTTCTACATAATGTTGCGTTTATTATATTTCTAAACTTGATATTGGTAAATGCATATTTCACAGTAAATTTTTGCGTAAAAATGCATTAATTAATTACTTATATAACTGTCATGAACTTTGCAACTGTGTTATATAATTATTTAAATTATATACGACTCTACCATTCATTAGGTATTATAAATTATGTAATCTATACATATAATAAATCTGTAGACATCAAAAAATCTGTAATTGTAAGATATCCAGAAAAAAAATACACAGGTCGCCTTAAAATCGTTAGCTGAACACGATAGGGTAGTTTTTAGAATTTTTGTCTGTTTGTCTGTTTGTCTGTTTGTCTGTTTGTCTGTTTGTCTGTTTGTCTGTTTGTCTGTTTGTCTGTCTGTTTGTTTGTTTGAACCAGGTAATCTCATAAACTACAGAACAGATTTTAACAAGGTCCACACGAATATGTTCAGAATATATCAGAATAACATTTAGGGTATGTTTTAATTTAACTTTAATACAATAATTAAGATATTTGATAAAAAAAACATTTAAAAAATGTGAAATCGAAATATTTTTCCGTGGTAAAACGTAATCGAACGTCAGAAGGGAACAGTACTCTTACCACGGGTTTTTTACGTATTCGATTTAACATACTAAATTGAGTATTTACTATGAAACTTCCTAAAAATCAACTTACTAGGTCCACCCGTCTCTAAGAATATCGGTAGTGACACACCGACAGACAAACGGACAAGAGGGTGATCGAAAAAGGGTTTTTTTTTTTTTCGAGTTCTTCAAAAAGTCATGGTAGGGGTACATGCAGTACATGCCTCCGCTCAAGATGACAGCTGTCATAAAACCAAATAGTTTGCATTTAATACTACCTACGTGAAACTGAAAATGAGGTTAGTACAAAGAGGTACTACTACATAATATTACCGATCTCCTTTACCGAAGACCTCCGATGTTACACTTCTATCGCGCTTTTCTCCTGCTATAGTTTGAATTATGAGTTCAAGTAGCGGAAACCTTAGATAGTAAAAACAAAAAAGAATTATCCAAATCGCTCCAAGAGTTTACGAGTAATCAGCGAACATACATAAAAAAATATATATATACGTGACGAATTGAGAACCTCCACCTTTTTTGATGTGGGTTAAAAAATATACGGGTAATAGTCATTTGTAAAAATCATTTTTTTTCCAAAGTTACGTAGCCCTGCCAGCTACCTAATAAAAAAAGCTGGGTATTTTGGTCAAGAATTCAGAAAATTGGATTCATAGGACATCACGTTCCTTCAAATACCCCGTTTCCGAGACGCTTTAGATGTTTGGTGTGAAAGCATTTTTTGTTCAGCGTAATGCCTGCTATCAATATGTAAGGATCTCAATGTGCATCGCGTTATTTTAAGTATTAGTATTTGTTCTGTCCAATTGCCTTTCTTTTTAATCATTACATAATATTATTATTTGATAATAAAAACAATGTAAAATATTATTTGCACCAAAATAGATTATTATTTGCATGATGTTGTTGTTATAAATACTATAATAACCTCTTATATTATTAATTGAAGAATATGAATCGAGACACAAAGGTAGTTGATAATTATTTTTTCTTTAATTTACAAAAATCTAAAGATAACTAGGAAGACAAAGTATGTTGAAAGTTTTGTGCGTATAGAAATTGGACTTAGTTTCAGCTTATCATATTGTTGTATATTATGTTTTATTTGTAAAAAACTAACAAAAATAGTACATTGTTACCCAAGGTGTGAAAGCCACTCATTGAGTCCCGAGACGGAGTTTGGCGCCCGAGCGTAGCGAGGGCGCTAATACTTCGAGGGACTAAATGAGTGACTTTCACACCTTGGGTAAACAAAACAAACCCGAGGTAAACACTGATTTTCATTACAAATAAACATAAAATTCTTTCTAATAACGAGAGTGAATGAGAGACTCCATACTACCTGATCCTCTTACAAGGTTGGGACCAAAGAGGTTATACATTATGTAGATTTTTTGCTTTTGCTATTTGTTTTCAACATGTTTTCAATATTCAAATACGTCGGTACTAACCGAAGAGATTTTTATAAATTAGTTTATCCAACACTGAGTGATGACGCGAAGTCCGTAGATTTAAATTACAGTTTTTGTAACACGGTTTGTCTAGAAAAGGTTATTTACACAAAATACACAATCATAAATGAAAAACCAGATTAAACTTAACACTAAAACATAATAAAATAACAAAAGATAATACTAATTAAAATCATTCAAAATGCAAGCATTTCCCGCCAGTATTTTTTTACTCAAGGAACGACACTGACCGCACTGTCGCATAAAGCCACATCTGCAACATCTTGACAGGGTGCCGGCAGAGGCGCAGCATGGTCATACGTCGCTTTGACCATTTTCATCTTTACATTTATTTTATTAATAAGATATCTTGAACTAAATATATCTACCTGAATTCGATTATTAAGAAAAAACCTATTATGTACTAAACTCTGGCAGTATGGATGAGCCGTGCGAAGCCGTAATTGTTATTCTTTGGTGTTACCTAAAGCAAGGAGGTTAGGTTTTTGAAGTTCCTAATGCGTACTGATACTGGCTACAAACACATTGCACAAGCCGCGCGAAGCCATAATTTGACATGACAGCTGTCAGTGAAAGCGATTTTCCCTAGGGCTGAAAGTTTTTCTTTCTACACGCTCTTCAAGCATCTTTAGACCTACTTTCAAAGTATGAGTAAGTAAAGTGCCTTTGCCAAATCAATTAAAAATATAGTGTAAAAACAATGTAACTACCTATTTTGTTTTTAAAACTTACACCGAATGATAAATTGTATCCATGCAGAAAAATGAATTCTAAATAACCCAAAACCACATCACGAACGAAGTCGCGGGCAACAGCTAGTTTCATACTAAATTGTTGCATAAAAATACTTTTGTTTGCTATTTTTGGAAGATATAATACGAACAATTGTCTATTTAGATAAATCTTAGGTTAATTAGTGTTGTGACATTAAAATTATACCAAAATTTGGGTAAATTGGGTTAAAACATTTTTTTTTTGTTTTTTACCTGTTCTGCGCGTATTAAAGGAGGAAAATCGCTGTTTATCGACCATTGTCGTTATCCATGTGGCGTTCTAGAGGCCAAACGATCGATTTTGTTTAATACTATATAGGGTATAGGAAGAAAATAGATTTGTTGTGTCAGTTCCGTGTGTACCAGCATGTACCTAATAGAGGTTACAGGGGTATTTTTACACTATGTATAAAGAGTCAAAAACAATCATCAAAATTGGTTTAACAACGGAGTTATGCCCGAACAGCCATATAAAAAACTAGCACCGCTCCGCGGTTTTACCCGCGTAATTCCCAATACCGTGGGAATATCGGGATAAAAAGTATATCGGGACACTCCCGATGAATCGATATATCCTCATACCAAGTTTCATCAAAATCGGTCCAGTAGTTTCGGAGCCTATTTAATTTAAACAAACAATCAAATCTTTCCTCTTTATAATATCTATACATTTAAAATGCTTTATCCTGAATGACTGACTGACGGATCAACAGACCACTGATCGTAGAGACCTGAAACTTGGAGGGTGTGTTCTTTGTGTGACGTTGGCATCCGATAAGAAAGGATTTTCCGAAATTCTACCCCTTAGGGGATGAAAAGGGGGGCAAAGTTTGTACGTGATTTTTGGTCCATTTTCGACTTCTACGCGGACGAAGTCGCGGGCAAAAGCTAGTATTAATATAGAAGTATAGAAGATAAACAATCGAATTGACAACCTCCTTTTCTCAAAGTCGGTTAAAAATACGTTTAAAACTAAAAACTACATGCACTGTTTACGATATCATATTACAAAGGTAATTATAATAATAACAGTGTGGTTAATTGTTTAATATTTAATTAGTCACCTACATTTTGTAGAAGTTTAGGTATCTAGTAGGTACCAGTGACGGGGGTGATATTTAATTAAATGTAAGCCTATAAAAAAATCAATAGCAACAATGATTTTGAGTGAAGAATCCACCTTTATTTTGCTACAGGAAGGTACCTTTGCCGGAATCCGTTTAGAGGAAAGGGTACCCGGGGCTCTCCATACACACGTAGTCGACTGTTTCCTCGCTGGATAATGACACTAGCACAAATATTTTGTTGCATAAAACTTATAACCGCCATGACTATGCCCCTATGTCTTGTTTTTTTTTGTATCATAGAAATTAAGTTAAATCTTAAATTAGATTAGAAAATTAGAAAATGAAAAAAAATACAAAACATAGTTTTATGGCACAAACATATTTGTGCTGGTGTCATTCATTATCCAGGGAGGAAACAGTCGCCTACGTTTGTATGGAGAGAGCGCCGGTACCCTTTCGCCTTAAACGGTAAAAACAGGACCCTTCACTAAATAAGTTGTTTGATAAGGTGCACAGAAGTAGCCCGCAACGGCTTGCTAGTATAATTACCAATGTTAAAGATTAATTAAAAAACTACCTCCTTTTTTAAAGTCAGTTAAAAAGATATGGTTCGCAGTGTATTCATCCATAATAAATAATTTCATATCTATTGTCATGAACTCACTTTCTAAATCGTACATATGGGTACTCATTTCATACCAATTTTAGTGCGCAAGAGTGTCTAACTCTACTCACAGTGATATCAATTTAGCACTTTTGGTGTTAAATGGGTGTTTGGTTGATGATTTATGATTATTTTTAGTGGACTGTATTAGAAATGTTAAATTAGCGAATGTGGAGAGCTCACTCAATCTGTCGTTGAGGTAGGAAATAGTCCTGCTGAGGAAGGAAGAACAAACGAGTAGCAGAACAAGATAGGCAGGGAACTCACCTCACTAAGTCCAAGCGAGCACGTGGTGGCGAGACAGTTTTCTGCTCCTGTTCTTGGATCTAAAAGCCTGGACTATACCAGCTGGTACACACACTTCACTCTACGACGAAAGGTTACTTTGAAACTGTCGAATATATTGTGATATTGGTTTTAAATAATGCCTTTTTTCAATTAATGAGGAGCGGTGGCCATTATAGCTTGCACACGACGCGATACTCTTTTCCGTTGTAGGTGAGGCTCGTGGCGCCTCTGTTGCCAACTGCACCGGCCGTCTCTCGCTCGCTCGCTCGCTCTAGCGGAGCGTGAGTGGGAAAAGGACGGGTATAGGAATGACAGATTGAGCGGCGTGGTGCATTAAAGCGCGGGTAAATTCAAAAATATAATTACGGCGTAAACAATGGGGTTGGGAAAAATTGGCATCATATTTTACAAAAATCAATGGTTCCAAATCTACCTATTATTGACCAAAATAACTATTTTAAAAATGGATATAACTCTGCCCTGACTGAGTCTAGATATGACACCCTCCACCAATTTTTGTTTGTATTAGTATTCTACAACTAATTTATTAATTTGGTTATTGGCTGCCCAAAAAAGATAAAAATGACCAGGCAGCCACTCCGCCTAGTAAAATTCGCAATGTCATTTAGCACTTTTTATACATGTTTAGCACATTTTTTCTCGTTTAGCACCAAGCACTTTTTTATGTATGTGTAAAAGTATAAAACTTAACTTTTGCAGGAAGAATGGGTAAGTTCAATTTGGCATTTTTTAGTTTTTTTTCTTAATAACTAGCGACCCGCTCCGGCTTCGCACGGCTACATTATGCATGTATTATACTTATTTATAAACCTTCTTCTTCAATCACTATCTATTAAAAAAACTGCATCAAAATCCGTTGCGTAGTTTTAAAGATCTAAGCTTACATAGGGACAGACAGCGGAAAGTGACTTTGTTTTATACTATGTTATGATAATATTGATATGGAAAATGTTGCGTTAAAAAATAAAAACGGATGGTAGGAATTTGATCGGCGAATCATTATTGAATTTAGCACTATTAAAATTATTTAAAACGGAATTTTACTGGGAAGTTTTAAATCATAAAATAATTGAGCACTTTTAAGCTATTGCATAGCTTTTATCGCGGGCCTTGAGCGCAACGAAAATAAAGTTAACACCCCTCCTCCTCCCAATTCAGTTGGGGTGGGGCCTCCTTGAACGTTTGCGCCAGGTCCTTCGATCCTGGGTTGTCATTGTAGAGATATCGAGAGCCTTAATGTCCCTAGAAACATTGGTCCACCAGGTGGCGGGCGGTCTTCCTCTTCCCTGGGGCTTCGTGAGCATATTCAGAATAGTTCTCACTGAGTAGCTATCCTCCCTTCGCATTATATGGCCGTACCACCGAAGTCTACTCTCCCTGAGCTTGTCTCGTACTCGTTTCTGACCTGACCCCCCCCCCCCCCCCCGTACAAGTACGTATCGAAGTATCCGCAGTAGAGAAGTAAAAATAAATTTTTTCTTTCTCTACTGCGGCTGGATTCGCTTGCAGTGTATAGTGTCCAGTGACGACGGATGACGGACGACAAATGACGGACGACCATTGACGAACGACAAAAGACGGTCGACTATTTTTTTTGACAGTTTAGTACCTTTTACGTAAACCAAGTTGGCAACACTGTCTACTAATACGTTCGCATACTAACTTTAACATATTCTACGGTCTCTATTGTCTTACTGTGTTCACTTTCACGTATTTAATTATTCTTTTATGACGTAGATTGTTACGTTAGAATTGCATAATGGTATTATTAAAATTGTTCTAATGTGCTTTTATTTGGGACAGTAGTTGAAGCTATTATTTTGAACCATTGAAGTATATTATTGTACCAGCGTAGGTTTGTTATCTTAATTTCACTATCACTCCTACTTTAATAAAATAAAGTGCTCCGCCGCGTCTGTCTGTCTGTTCGCTGTAAACTCAAAAACTACTGCGCTAATTTTCATGCTGTTTTCTCCTATGGATAGAGTGGTTCTCGAGGAAGGTTTTAGTGTATAAAACTACCACGCGTACGAAGAAGCGGGTAACTTCTATATCGGAGAGAAAAACTCATCTCAAAACATCTGAAACCAGTCTCAAACTTTGCATGGTGGTTCCTTTCAGGACGTAGGCGCGATTTTTTGATATGATAACGTCTAATAAATCGATGAACACCTACATTTACAAAAAAGTGTCATGGTAATATTGTGTGACATCATAGTAATATGACCATGACGCGTCATAGTAACTTAGAAAACAGAGTATTTAATAATAATATCGCTTATCTGGGCTTGTGTTATGGTAACGAGTAACGAATAGAAGACTTATTTCAAGGTAAAAAAATATATAGGAAAAAAAAACATTACTCATACTCCGAAAGTAGGTCTAAAGATACCTGAGGAGCGTGTTGAAAATAAAACTTTCAGCCCTAGGGTGAATCGCCTCGATTAGCGCTCTCGCTACGCTTGGGCGCCAAACTCCGTCTCAGGACTCAATGAGTCACCCCTAGGGTAACAATGTACTATTTTTATGACGTTATCACGTCAAATTATCGTCTGTAAAAAGTCTTTACAGACAACCATTTGTTTTTTTATTAGATCCCTAAAGGGTAAAAAAACCGGCCAAGTGCGAGTCAGACTCGCGCACCGAGGGTTCCGTACAAACCTGTAGGTATATAAGTAAAAGTTATGGTATTTTTATTGCTTGTTAAGAATTTCAATATAATACCACTACGCGTTCATGAGTAAAGGGGTAATAAGTTTAAAATTATTAAAAATATTTTTATTATATGATGTAACTAAAAAATTATGCTTTTCGCAATTTTTCCTTTATCTGTGTTATAAGACGTTGCTTCGTACCAAATTTCAAGATTCTGAGTTCACGGGAAGTACCCTGTAGGTTTTGATTCCCTTGCGAGTAGTGGCGAGTTTCAAAATATGCGGTTTTAATTCCTGTTTCTTTTGATTGCGTTGACATAGAAGTTTGATTTTGTTACAGCTTAAAGGTATTATAGATTTGAGTATTTGATATGAATTTCAATATAATACCACTACGCGTTCATGAGGAAAGGGGTAGTAAGTTTAAAATTATTAAAAATATTTTTATTATATGATATAACTAAAAATGTATACTTTTCGCAATTTTTCCTATATCTCTGCTATAAGACGTTGCTTCATACCAAATTTCAAGATTCTGAGTTCACGGGAAGTACCCTGTAGGTTTTGATTCCCTTGCGAGTGTCGAAAATTTGCGGCATAAACGGGAGTATCTTTTGATCGCGTTGACTTAGAAGTTTGATTTTTTCACAGCTCCAAGAGACCATAGACTTGAGTATTTGATATGAATTTCAGCTTGATACCTCCACGCGTTCCTGAGAAAAAAGGTCTTGACAGACAGACAGACAGACAGACAGACAGACAGACAGACAGACGGACAACAAAGTGATCCTATAAGGGTTTCCGTTTTTACCTTTTGAGGTACGGAACCCTAAAAAGGGCTGATAAACTTTGTAAGACGAGAATGCGCTATGCGGCAACCATTAGTTCAAATTTCCCAAAGGATCGAGAACGCGGAGCACAGCTAGTTGTAATGTAATCGTTGTCTTTCAACGAAAAGTTATTTCTGATAACCCATGATATTAGGTTCTCATTTTACCATATGGATAGCGATGATGAGGTTGGCGATGTAGCCTGCTTAAAATACCTTGCCCTGATTCCGTGGGAATTGTGAGATAATAATTAAAATAAGTATGTTGATTTTCGATTTATTAGCATTTTCTATACTTTCGTTAAATTTATACCTACTACTGTAACATTCCATACATTTTGTAGCATATAATATAAAAAATTAAACACCTTGCATTTAGTAGCTAATCATACATTTTATCAAATATCAACTTTTTTTATCAAAAGTTTAGGACTCAATGTCATTATCATCTCCCTTATCTCAATTTCTTTCTGCTCGCCGCAGTATGTCTTCTTCTTCCATTCACTCCTATTAGTCGTCATCTCATCGTTAACATTCATCTCTCTCATGTCTTGTTTCACGCAGTCCATCCATCTTTTCTTAGGTCGTCCTCTTCCTTTCCATCCCTCCACATTCTTACGCATCACTCTTCTAGTTTCCCACATGCGTCTCTTCTCTTCTTATCACATGTCCATACCAACTCAAACGGTTCCCTTTTACTTTTTCTTACTTTCAGGCTTCCTTTAATACACTCATGGATTCTAATATTTCAGGACTCAATAGTTTGTCCCAAAGTTATCATAGATAGAATAGTTTGTCCCAATTTATCATAGAAAACATACATTCAAAAAAGACTATAACCAGGAAAAAACCAGGCGAATGCGATATGCGACACCGATTATTGGTGGAAATCACCACATCTTTGTTTCGTCATTTCTTATTCTTATTTATACAGCAAGAGAATGGAATCAGTTGCCTGCGTCTGTCTTTCCTTACGTGTACAATTTTGAGGTTTTCGAGTCAGGGGAAAACATTGTAATCAGCAGATCTAACCTATCTTTTAGGAAGGCGTGCTACATCATAGACCACATCGTCACCTACCATAATGCAGTTGTGATAGTTGTCAAACGCAGACTCATCGTTGTAAATGTTTTCAAGAATGATGAGTAGAAAACATAGAGATAAAAATCTAATAAATTAGTTAATAAATAGTTAATAAGTAAATGGTAGTAAAGGACTATATTTACCGACTTAAGAAAAGGAAGAGGTTCATAATTTATAATACAAACAGAATAGGTTGGAAATTTTGCGAGCAAGCGTTTTATGAAAGAGTTGTGGAATTAAGTATGTGCAATTTTGCCTAACATTTGCTGTCGCGTATTCGGGCCAGAATTCTCAAGGTTTAAAAATACCTACCTTCTTGCATTTAAATTATAATTTCAGTAGCTAATTGATGTTTGTGTGTTTAGCAAGAAAATAACTCTTGTAACATTGTTGTCTTACGTATAGTAGCTTAGCGTAGTCAAGGTATTATTTCGTACCATATAGTAAGACTACATAATTATTAATGTGAAAATCTATATCTGCTCTCTCTAATCAGTAAAAAAAAAACAATTTATTAATGTAAATAATAACCATAGTTATCGTTTTTTGGCGGGAACGAGTTAACAACATGTCGTGCTGCAGTTTTATTTTCATGAAACTTAGTTGTAACCCGAGTTGAATTGTATAATTCTGGTGGAATGTTATTCAATTTAGTTCTGTGAAAGTGCACAAGTGTAGTGAAAGTAAAAATCAGTGTCAAACATGAAGTTTTCTCGTTGCCTCCAAATCTCCTATTAAGGTTATGGTAAAATTGCCACCGCTTTACTATAGCCCCTGACTTGACGGACTATGACGACTTTGACTGTTTTGAAACACTTAAGGCCCGATTTATGAAAAATCGGGTCATAATTTGATGCAAAATATAACTTGACACTGGCTAAATGCACAAGCCGTGCGAAGCCATAATTAATAGGAAAAAAAAACCATAGTTATCATTGGAATTTTTTACAGCAGCAGAGCTAGAATTGTATTTGACGTTTCTAAGCATAGAAACGGGCATACTTATACACATTTCCACTCTACACCATACTTATAATATCATAATAAGGAGAAAAAAAAATTGTTTTTTATTTGTAACGAATAGGCTCCGAAACTACTGGACCGATTTTGATGTACCGATGATGAAGATTGGTATGATTGCTTGGTATGAAGATATGCATTGATTGACCGATGGCAGTATGACTGGCTCCGAATGAGAAGGTCTATTATGGGATAATGTCATTGTTTGTAGGAAGTCTATTTTGTGACAATGATGGCAAAATGACTAGCCAGTAAAACGTCGAAAATGTGAAATCGTCACGAATGTGAAATAGACAATTTAATGTCTAGAGTGTCTTAATGATTAGCTTGTAAAACGATAGGCAAACCTACATCAAACATGTTTTTTTTAAATATCTGTACTGAATGCGCTTCCTACAGCCTTCATTTTACCAATACTAAACAAAATTATTTGCCATACAATTTTAGACGCTATTTTCGTACAATAAAGATTTAAAAGACCTAAAATATGGAAATATAGTCGAAAAGCACTGGCTAAAGAAATTTGAGTCTTATTTTAACAGAGTTTAACTTTTTGTTTGAATGGATGGATGATGATAAAAAGCCGGATGAAAGCAATCCAACGATTGGATTAGGTACCAGTTGAATATTGGGTTTTTCATTCGGCTTCTCTTGAAAATGTATACCTATTGTTTTTTTTTTGTCTAATTTTTACCCGACAAGTCGTAGAACAAAAGTTGTTTGTTTAGGTGCACTGAAGTAAACCTCAACGGTTTAGTATAATTACCAATAACCCTGTATATTTACAAAAAAGTCTAATATATTATTATCAAAGGTTAAATTCCGTTTAATGATTCACTCTAGTAGAAATCGAAAGAAACCATATCAGCGCTGAATGACGTTGATATTTGAATGGAAACCTCACAAGTAAACTATTCAAAAGAGGATATTGTGGCATAAGTTGTGATAGTTTCCGGTAGTAGTCAAAAAGAGTGGTCAAAAATACCTACCTCGTATAGCTTTTTTGACGTGATCACACAAAAGTGTCATGTTCCAGTACCATGACGCGTCCGTTCCCGTTAGGAAACAAGGGTGTTTAATAATAAAATCGCTCATCTGGACTTGTGTTATGGTGACGAGTGACGAATAGAAGACTTATATTAAGGAAAAAATATATAAAGGAAGGTCAAACATATAACCCTTCCTTTGGCTTCGCCGTAGTCGGGTAAAAAAACTCAATTATTCATCGTTTTCTTATGACGCTATCCAAAAAATTATAGTCCGTAAACTGACTTTATCATGACAATCATTTTTTTTTAACTAAACGGTCTTCTTCGAAACAACAAGGAATTCTCGAATTATGAATAGGAAAGATTTTATTATTTGTTTGCATTTCATAACCTTTGAAACTACTGGACCGATTTTGATGAAACTTGGTATGAGGATACATTGATATTCCCATGGGATCGGGACTTACGCGGATGAAACCGCGAAGTAATGCAAGTAATATAATATTATAAACAGGATAGATTTTTTTGTTTGCAACGAATAGGCGCCGAAACTACTGGATCGATTTTAATTAAACTTCGTAAATATATATTCGTAATAGATAGATAGATAGATAGATAGATAAACACTTTATTTGTACAACACACTAAACATTGAAAATAACAAAAAGGATGAGAAAGCTTATAACTTATAAAAATATTTGTTTTTCTGGAGCTGTGTAGTTGCAGCCCCATTTCTTATTCGTAACGGTAGATATTTTGAATAGTAACAGTAATATTTATTCACATAAAACAACTCAAAATCGAAAAAAACTTTTAAACAACATGACATTTATTTTGATGTTGTCAAAATTTTTTAATCACAGAGTGTAAAGAAACGTAAATTTTTGTTAAATTTATCAACTTGTAACACCAGATTTAGTGCGTGAAACGAAACTTGTTTCTTCCAATTACTGAATCAATAGGAAAATTGTTATAGAAAACAAGCTTTTGTTAAAAAATGTTGCCATTTGGTAAACGTATAGGCCTGCTTTGCTAAGCTATGTTGCTAAGTATAATCTCAAATCTCGTAAGTAGCCTTTCTGAATACGACTGAAAATTTTAATCCAACTTAATAGTACATTGCGATAGAAGTGTGGTAAATTGATCATTTCATCGAGGCGGTTTATGACGAGCGAGCGGAACGCGAGTGCGTCTATAGAGCCGAGAATGGAATGATCAACACACGTGTATCGTACGACGTTTTTTATCACAGTTGCGAATAAAAGAAAAGACTTGTAAAGAAAAGAAGATAATAAATAACAAAATATTTGTGAAATGTCTATGTTTACATTTTTTTTTTAATATATAACGTTTAATGAAGTTGAAAAGGTAAGTAGCCTTTCAGTATTCGGGCGTTAGTCCTTTTGAGTAATATAGACTAGGTACTTTTATTTCCATATTCTTTCCGCGGGTAAATCCGCTGGACTCTGCTTGTTTTGTAATAAAACTAAATCATTATTGAACAATTTAATAACTAGGTACTTAAAGATATAAACTATAAGTGTTATATCACGATCGAAGCACGTATTCAGTTTAAAAAGGTGTTTAAAATGCACTCGTATCATTTGTATGCAAGTCACGATACCACAGTAGCGCAATTGTTAGGTTAGATAGAGGTTTTATTATTGTATGAAATAGCGAATTAATGAATGAAAATTATTAATTAATTCAGGCAAGCACATCACACGTAAAATGACACTCGCACAGTTTATTTATCTGGTCTATTTCACTTTAAGGACATGGGTGACACTTGAGTGTCAATTTTCAGGGGCTGTTTTCGCACTTGGAGCCTCTTAATTTGGGCCATTGTGCGTGTGAGAACATCCTCCTTGTCATTCTAACCATCCGGGCTTAAAGACAACTCTAATAAAATTATTATTTTGGGTCCTTTCCTTAATGATAAAATTGTATGAAAAGTTAAAGCCTCGCATAACGTCTGCTTTTCAACTTTCCATACAACTTTCTCATTTACGCTAGCGTGATAGTAACGTTTGCTATACGAAAAAACTCGCACTCCACCCACTGTAAGCGCCAGGGAACCCAATTGGATTAGACTTTGATAATATAGAATTTGGATAGAATTCGAATAAATTCGGATTAGATCTTAGTTTATTTTGATTTAATTTTAAGGGTTCCGTACCCAAAGGGTTAAAACGAGACCTATTACTAAGACTTTACTGTCCGTCCGTCTGCTGTAGGCTGTTAACAGTCTGTACCTATCTCATAAACCATGATAGACAGTTGATATTACGGTTTTTTTCAAATTATTTATTTCTATTTCTGTTCTGTTGCTATGACAACAAACAAAAAAAAATTAAGCGGGGTTCCCATAAAACATGGTACGGAACCCTTCGTGCGTGAGTTCGACTCGAACTTGGCCGGTTTTTTATTTGATTAAGTTTATACTGGGTTTTTGAATTTTTTTTTGTATAGGTACTAAAGTGCCTACATGAAAATCTTCCAAACTGATCGCCTCTTCCTCCGCTTCCTCCCGTGCTTGTCGCCACGCTAACCGCTCAGCTTGTCACCATGTCACATTGCGCCTACGCACGTGCGCTCTCATATCCCGGACGCATGTCGCTAATCGTCCACATGACCCGTGTTACGTCTATACGGGTCAATATTGAAGCCATTCATTGATGCAATGTTTATTTTAATTAGGTATGGTTGAAATGGTGTTAATTGTCCTGGTCAAAATTCTTTGTCCTGAATGACTGACTGACGGATCAACGCATAACCTAAACCGCTGATCGTAGAGACCTAAAACTTGGAGGATGTGTTCTTTGTGTGACGTAGGCATCCGATAATAAGGATTTTCTGGAATTCTATTCCTAAGGGGGGGAAAAAGGGGGGCAAATTTTGTATGAGACGACGTGATTCCTTGGTCCATTTTCGACTTTTACGCGGACAAAGTCGCGGGCATAAGCTATTATCTTATATATAAAAATAAGTCGGGTTTTCCTTCCTGACGCTATAACTCCAGAACGCACGGTTTTGCATTCGTTGGAAAGGTCTCGGGCTCCGTGAGGTTTATAGCAAAGAAAATTCAGGAAAATCTGGTGGCGAAACGGAGTTCGCCGGGTTTGCTAGTTATCTTATATATATTAAAGAGAAATATACTCATCAAGAAACCTCTGAAACTAAAAGACCTACGAGCCTGAAACATCGCATGGGGGTTCCTTTTAGACCGCAGACACACACTATCAGAATCAGAAAATATTTACAGAACATAGGCCTCCCCCAAAGACTTCCCGCGACTTTAAACTATGGTATATTTATATCGTATACCGCCCAGACGAAAAAAAGCCTACGAGCATTTTAGTAACACTTTTGTAACAGAGATAAACTTTTAAAAATGATTTACACTGATACTGTTGCAAAAAAGAATGTGAGAACTTTTAGTAGCAATTTTTCTCAATTAACTAACTATCAAATACGAAACTCACATAGAAACAAACTCATTTATAGACTGATTAACACCACCGCTATTTTTTACGGTACCACCGTAAAATACCGGTGGTGCCATTCAGTTATAAGCGGAAAAAAATTCTTTAAATACCTACCGGTATTTATACATATTGCAGAAAAATTGTATAAAGTCTTACCGCTATCTGGAAAAACGGAATTATTTGTGTCAAATTTTTAGCAGCGCGTAGCTCCCGATCCCGTGGTAATATCGGGATAAGAAGTAGCCCATGTTATTCCCAATGAATAAATGTTTCCTCATATCAAGTTTCATCTAAATCAGTTCAGAAATTTCGGGAAATTCAATGCAAATAAATACACAATCAAATCTTTCTTTTTTATAATATTATATAGCATATTCTGGGAATATCGGTATAAAATGCAGCCTACGTTGGTGTCAATGAATCGATCGATTGTGAAAACGGTAGTTTCAGATCCTACTCAATGCAAACAAACAAATAATCAAATCTGTTCTCTTTATAATATTATATTGATGATGATGTCTCCTTGACCGATTTCGGGCACATAGACTATTTCTGGCTACTTCTGCAGAAGAAGACGACAAGCTTTGATGTTCGGTAGCTTGTCTTGGTGTGTTCTTTGGTGACTGCCGCACCTGATTTTTGCAGAAAAATTTCGACCGCATACACTATTTACAGAATTATACGAAATGGACGAGGGTGATCTGGCCTTTATCGCGTCTTGTTTGATTTCTATATCAGCACACGCGTTCTGATTCAAAATTATATCTATACATATAAAATGCTTTGTCCTGAATGACTGACTGACGGATCAACGCACAGCCTAAACCGCTGATCGTAGAGACCTGAAACTTGGATGCTTTGTATGACGTAGGCATCCGGTAAGAAAGGATTTTGCGAAATTCAATCCTAACTAAGGGGGTAAAAGGACAACGTGATTCCTTAGTGCATTTTCAATTTTTACGCGGACGAAGTCGCGGGCAAAAGCTAGTGGACAACTAAAATTCTACATACCATTGTTAATCTATGGTATAACTAGCTGCGCCCCGCGATTTCACCCGCGTAAGTCCCGGACTCAGCGCCATCTATTGGGTGTATTTGCAACCTAGATGTCAAACAATATTGAAGAATTTTATCAATGAATCAACGTACACCGCCATCTATGAAAACTTCATAAAACTAAACAGTAAATAAACACTCGCATAATAAACCATTAATCGATACATTTTATTCGTTTACATTCACGACATAAGCGAATAATTGAGATGATAACTATCCTATCCAGTAAGTTAGACCAAAATACGGGTACATGTGAAATTTGATTGAAATCGGTTCAGTAGTTTTGGAGTTTATTGGCAACATACATCGTGACACAAGATTTATATATATACAGAATAAAAGTAATTTAAAATCCATTGCAATATATTACGATACAATCATTAGGTACAGCGAGCGACATAACACAACACACCTATGCATAGCAAGTAGGTAGACTGTACCGTGACTGGTTCACACGATCTATAGACAATTTACTTTCTCATTGTTCTTGAGACTGTTTTACATTGGTTCCATTTGGGATAAGTTATTTTAGCGTAGGAGGTCAACCGGAAGTATCGAAAACCTATATGGTAGTTCCCATCGACCTAGAATCACGAAATTTGGCAAAAAGGTGCTACAGTACAAATAAGGGAAAAAACTCATAAAATAATAAAAGTTGAAAACTAAAAGGTGTCCCCATTATATACATACATAATTCTAATATATCATTTTTTAATTATTAATTTTTATAAATCTTTTTTTTTCTAAATAATTAATTAGTTATAACGTTATTTATGTTTATGTATGTGCTCTTGGTGATGCAATTAATTTTTATCTATCATAGTTGGACCAATTTAACTTGACCCTTACATTGTATGGGCGCCCAAACGAAATAGGGATCAAGTTAAATCGGTAACTCTACGATACCAGTAGGGTAGAGAAAGAGAATGAAACTAAGGCTCTGCGCAAACGGGCGGTCGGTGGCCCATTTCACCTTAGTTTTCATTCTACAGCCACCGGTAGCCAGCTACTAGCAGTTCACAAGACTTTTCATACGTTTTGTTAAAACGCGGCGCTCACATGTGGTCGGTGGTAGTCGGTGGCGGCCACAACAAAATGTATGATATCTGCTAGTATCGAATCGAGTAGGTTCTCAATTCGGTTGTATGTATTTTTTTTGTTATTTTTCCATGTTGTATAAATAAAGTGTTTTTCTATCTATCTATGTTTTGAATGTATAGATCCCAAACATTATACAATGTCAAAGTCAAAATTCTTTATTCTTTTGAATACTTAATACCTAGGTACAAGGATCACATGGACACGTCTTAAAAACTAAGTTAGGATGAGTGCCTTCGGAACGCGCCCACCAATGAGAAGAAGGCACAAGAAACTCATGGGTTTTTTTTTCATGTGATCACGCTCACAAAGGTCAATATTACAAATATTTGAAAGTATTATTTGAAATGGAGCAACTAAACTCACGTCCATGGGTTGTTATCATTGCACGAAGTATCATAGTACGCCTTACTGCACAATTTATGCTTTATAAACATTTTGAACCTGTTAATGGACATGTCATATACATCTTTAGGTAATTTATTATAATAAAGCGCACATGTATTATTAAATGCAATGCGAAAGGTCCCTTAATCTCATTGCATTGCGGAGATGTTGCGTACCTACTCGTTTATTTTAATACCAACTCTTTTTATTTCTTAGTCAGTTTTTATTACCGGATTTTACTGGGAAGTAATTAATTTAACGTCTAACATTATTTAGCTAGATTATTGCTTGTTGCGAATAATTGCTTATCTCGCTATAATTATGTAGGTAGGTACATCTTTTAATTGGTTGGAAAATCGAGATGTGTTATTGTTTATTGGTTGTAAATTGTAATGAAATCGTAAGTTATTAACTTTATATTATGCACCAACTTCATACTTAAAAGACTTTATTTCATTTTCTTATCTTTATATTAAACTAGCTACGCCCCGCGGTTTCACCCGCGTAATAATTCTTTGCGCAACTTTCTTAATTTTTTCTTTCATAAGAACCTTCTCCTGACAATAACAAACACAACAAAAAAAGAATTGGCCAAATTGGTCCAGGCGTTGTTGAGTTATGCGCTTACCAACACATTTTGCGATTCATTTTTATATTATAGATGAAACCCAGGACTAGAGGTCCAGAGTAGATAGGAGGTATGGCGGCAACGACTGGAGAATGTTGGCCTGAAAGTTAGTAGAAGCAAAACAGAATATCTTTTTTGTGACTTCCGCAGTCTCTCCAGTCCTATGCCTGTAACCCTTACGGGAGTGCCATTACCGGTCTGCTCCAACTTCCGGTATCTCGGATCACTCGTGCAAGGCGATGGTGATATTGATCGGGACGTTGTACATCGGATTAACTCTGGATGGTTGAAATGGCGACAGATCACAGCAACTACATGTGATCCACGGATAAGACCTGTCGTCATGTATGGATCGGAATGCTGGGCCGTGAAGAAGAAGGATGAGAGAAGATTGCATGCAGCGGAGATGAGAATGCTAAGATGGATGTGTGGAGTAACGAGGATGGATAAAATAAGAAATGAGTATATCAGAGGAAGCCTGAAAGTAGCACCAGTTACTGAAAAAGTAAAAGGGAACCGTTTGAGTTGGTATGGACATGTGATGAGAAGAGAAGAGACGCATGTAACTAGAAGAGTGATGAGTATGAATGTAGAGGAATGGAGAGGAAGAGGACGACCTAAGAAAAGATGGATGGACTGCGTGAGACAAGACATGAGAGAGATGAATGTTAACGATGAGATGACGACTAATAGGAGTGAATGGAAGAAGAAGACATACTGCGCTAACCCCAAATAAATTGGGATAACGGCAGGAAGATGATGATTAAAAAAAATCCGGCCAAGTGCGAGTCGGACTCGAGCACGAAGGGTTCCGTACCATGTAGTATGAGAGCGTGAATATTTATATTTTTTGTTTTTAGTATTTGTTTTTGTAGTGGCTATAGAAATATTATAATCTGTAAAAACTCTTTAATGAGATACAGCCTGGTGACAGACAGACAGACGGACAGTGGAGTCTTAGTAAAGGGTCCTGTTTTTACCCTTTGGCTACGGAGCCCTAAAAATTACTTAGCGCTTTAACCCTGTAAGTCCCGAACCCGTAGACATATTGGGAGAAAAATAACTGCCCAGGTACCAAGCACTTATTATTAAGAAAATTTTAAAAATTCGAACTTATTTCGGTGCCGAAAACCGACTATAACAGCAATAGTCCAGCAGCCCTCGAACGTTTTTTTAAGTGATTAATAACAGGCTGAATCTTCGTGAGGAAGTTCAGTTCGACGAGACGCCCAAGTGGCTTCCTCTGACAATTCTCGATAGAGGTAGCTTATGTAGTGCGCAGGTATAAAACATGTCGATTTCGTGGGGTGTCGAAATTGTCTAATAACAATAAATTTCTTATTTGAATATTCGAGGTAATTGGATGATAAACTCGGAACAACAATTGTCCTACAAAATGGATGGTATGACTCTCCAGTCCTCCACTCCGAATGTGTCGAAATAACGAGTTCAATAAAATTATTAGTAACAAGGTGATTTTTTGTATGCAGCTTTAGTAAATATTTGTACAATTAAATGGCCACATAGTCCTACAAATTTAGTGGTACGTTTTTCCAGTCCTACGCTTAGAAGTTGTCCGATCCACACTGTATTTAAAAAAGTTATCCCATTATAGAATTAAAAAACACTATACAAATATCTATAAATCTATACTAATATTATAAAGCTGAAGAGTTTGTTTGTTTGAACGCGCTAATCTCAGGAACTACTGGTTCGAATTGAAAAATTAGTTTTGTGTTGGATAGGCCATTTATATTTCATATTATTCATATTCATTTATTTCATAAAACATGGGTACAATAGTGGTGTTGATTGAGATTAAATAGTTACAGCCATGTTTCGCCTTATCGGCATATGAAGATGTCAAAAGAAAGAATTTAAGTAAAAATTAAATGAGTCTCGATATAAAATAAAAATCATGCAATAAAATTATATAAGAATTTGATAAATGTCAATGGCTAATAAAATAAAAATGTCAAATAAATTAATAATTATGTCAGATTGATATTTTTATGTACCTACTTAATTGTTAATAAGATTTAATTATTACAATAATTTATCATTTAAAAAATCTCTTATGTCATAATACGCTTTTCCAGCAAGGAAGCCATTGAGTGCAGTTTTAAACTGTTTACTGTCATTAAGAGATCTAATTGACGGTGGAATTTTGTTATAAATAATAGGTCCCATACAGTTTACACTCATTCTCTTAAGAAGACCTTTGCATTTATGGGTTGTTTCTAAAGTACCTTGACGTCTGCTTCCAGTAGGTTTAATTTTAAAGTAGTGTGGGTTAGATTTAATAAAATTGGCGATCTCGCTTATGTACATTGATGGAAGTGTTAGAATTTTATACATACGAAAATAAGGTTCACATGAGTCATCTGACATTAAGCCAAATATAGACCTCACACATTTCTTTTGGGCTACGAAAACGCTCTTCTTATCAGTAGTGTTTCCCCAGAACATTATGCCATATCTTAGAGCAGATGCAACATATCCATGGTATGCTTCTAAGAGTGTCTGGACGTTTGCTACTTTTCTTAATTTATGAAGTGCGTATGAAAATTGATTCAATTTTTTTACCAAATTACTAATATGAGGTTTCCATGTCAGCTTATTATCTATGGTTAAGCCTAAAAATTTTGTAGACTCTATTTCTTGAATTGAATTGCCTGAGTAATTAATGTCAAATTCTATGGGGGTATTGTTTCTTTGTTTAAAATTGATCAAATATGTTTTCGTCAAGTTAATTGTCAAGTTATGCAATGTCAGCCAGTCAATCAAAGATATTAGCGTATTGTTTATGTCACATTCTACATTATTTAAATTGTCATAAGAAAATAGAATAGTACTATCATCAGCAAAAATTGTCATAAAATGTTTAGTCACACTAGGAAGATCATTTATGTAAATAATAAATAGGAGTGGGCCCAACACACTTCCTTGCGGAACACCTTTGCTTACTAACCTTTCATTCGACGCGTAACTAGTGTTAGTACCGGTAACAGGATCAACTCTATTTATGTGTGTCACTTGTCTTCTATTAGATAAATAAGATTCAATTAACCTGCTGGCATTGCCTCTTACACCATAATTCTCAAGTTTTTTGAGCAAAGTTTTATGGTGTACATTGTCAAACGCTTTAGACAAGTCCATAAACAAAGAAATTGTCGGCTTTCGTTTGTTTACATTAGCAACAACGTTTTCCAAAAATTCATAAACAGCCATGTTTATTGACCTGTTCTTCCGAAAGCCATATTGGTGTTTAGTAAAAAGATTATTGATCTCAAAGAATGTATTTATTTTTTGGTATATTACGTTTTCGATGATCTTTGAAAATATAGGGATTAAAGCTATAGGACGATAGTTCCTTATCATTTTTTTGTCATCTTTTTTAAACAAGGGAATAACAATTGTCAACTTCAATCTATCAGGAAACTTTCCTTGTTCTAGACATAAGTTTACAATGTGGCATAGCACCGGTGCTATTAAATTTGCAACTTTCTTAATAATTTTTGTGGAGACATCGTCATAACCCACGCTATTAGTGTTTTTTAGAGTCCCAATAATTTTCACCAAGTCCGATGGTGATGTCGGTGATAGAAAAATTGAGTGTGATTGAATATGTTGTGTAGAAGGTAATTTAGGGTCATTATTATGGTTAATTTCAACATAATCAATAAAGAAGTCGTTAAAAGCATTCGCAATTTTTGTCGGTTCAGTAATTTCGAAATCATTACATAAAACACTGGAGATATTCTCCCTAGGTAAGTTATTATTATATTTGTTAATAACTTTCCACGTAGCTTGGGATTTGTTATTTGAATTTTTGATGAAGTGATCATTTTGCGCTTTTTGTGTCAAATTGATAATTTTTTTATATCTCCTAGAATAGGTTTCAAATGCAGATTTGTTTACTGATGTTGGGTGTAGTCGGTATTTCCACAAAAGTTGACGTCTTTTTTTACTACACTGCTTAATACCCTTTGAAATCCATTTAGGCTTTCTCAGAGAAGGTATTTTTATTTTAGTTTTTGGGAAACACAAATTATAGAACAACGTAAAGTTATCATGAAAAGAATTAAATGCGTAATCAGGATCTTCAGATTCATATACTTCGCTAAAACTTAGTTTTCTGATACAATTGTTAAATTTCCGTAAATTTTCGAGAGCAAAATCACGCCTATAAGAATACCAGTGCTTTAATCTACAAGCTCTTTTCACCGGTGCCTTGAGATTTTGAGCCGTGTGATCGGATAAAGATAGCTCTATCAGTTGTCCTTTTGCACCGCGTATGTTATGTATAATATTATCTAGGCATGTCTTGCTCTTTGATCTAGTGGGCTCATTAAATTGTAATTTTACGTTATATTTAGATAGTTTCTGTTGGAAGTCATTAGTTGTTTTATTATTTTCTAAAATGTCAATATTAAAATCACCACAAATAATTAATTTATAGTTGCTCAAGCCAGTGACGAATTTCAAAATCTCTTCAAGTTTATCTAAAAATAAATTAATTATTGCTACTTTAGTCCGAGGGGGTCTATAAATACATAAAATGTACAGTTTATGTTGCGCTAGCTTTATTGCTGAACATTCAATGACATCAGGAATAGATTGTTTAACTATATCAGTATCATTCTCGTATTCATGGGTGTTCTGAATGAGGATACAAGAGCCACCATGACGATTATGTCTACAGTAGTAAGATCCTAGTCTATAGTTTGTAACATTTAGTTGATGTATGTCACATTCCATCATGTTATGCTCCGTTATGCACAAAATGTCTACTGAATTTCCTGCATCCTTCAAGGTTTCTAGATTTACCATTAATGCATTAGTTTTATTTATAATACCAGCTATATTTTGATGAAGTATGCTTAAGGAATTAATCACGAAATAAATGGTTTGATGAACTATGATTAGGTTTAAAACTACTTTCAATGGCTCTGTTGCAGTCAATATCTAGATATGAACTAACAAGTGGAAATCCTGCGAGGTCAATTTTTATGTTCTTCATTACACTTTGGAAAATATCAATTAATCCAAGGTTATTGATTCTGCCAGTTAAATTTGAAAACATTTCGTATCTAAGGCTTTCATTTGAGTCAAAGAAATGTACGTTCTGGTTATTTTGTAACTCTATATAAAGCAAACTATTAAACATTTCTATGTATAAAAGCGCTCCTAGTATATCGAGGAAGCCTATAGTTATCGAGGAAGCCTATAGGCTGCTTTTTATCCCGATATTCCCACGGGATCGGGAGTTACGCGGGTAAAACCGCGGAGCGCTGCTAGTAATCATATAAATATGAACTGAGTAGTTATTGAGGTTACAAACGCCATAAAATAATTCGTACATTTTGTGCACGCGGCTTTTAGAAGTTGTATGTAGCGTAAGTAGCGCGTGAATTTATTAAATAATTGCTCAGATATATGCATTAAATAATTATATCCGTAGTTTTGTTTCCTCATTACCTTTACAATGATAGACTTTTCGACAATAAAACATGCATTTTTTATATTTTGCATGGATTTTTACTGTAATTTGCGATTTTGCGATTAAACGTAAACGTGCAAACGTACCTATTCAACAATTACTTATCCCACTTCTGATTATTTCTCACTTCCTAGTTACCGCCTATGATAGCCATAGAAATTTAAATCTAAAAAGTACCTATTACTCCTTCATTATTATTTTTTATTAAGAAATACATTTTTATAAAAACAAATCACTATAGATACGAGTGATGTACATATTTTTTGTATTCAGTTGAATTGATTTTTTTTATAAGTTTCTATAAACTTTTTTAATAAATACTTTTCTTTATAACAAATGCTAGGTCAGCGTTTGACCACTATCACATCCGCCTGATTGTATGTGAAGATGCGGTCTAAGATGTAGCACGTTTTTCATCTGAGTACATAAATTGGCTACCTACCTAAAATAAAATGGATTGATAGCAAATAGCCTTGACCAACACCTCAAGAGGCTGTCGCTGGATGGCTGGGTTAAGGTGAAAGGGTACCGGGGGCTCTCTCCATACAAACGTATAATGGATAATGGCACTAGAGCAAATATTTTTGTTGCATAAAACTTATAACTGCCATGACCATGCCCCTATGTTTTGTTATTTTTTGTTTTTTAAATCTTAATTTCTATGATAATTAGAAAATGAAAAAAAAACAAAACATAGGGGCATAGTCATGGCAGTTATAGGTTTTATGGCAGAAAAATATTTGTGCTAGTAGTAAAAATATTTGTAACTAGCTGCGCCCCGCGGTTTCACCCGCGTAAGTCCCGATCCCGTAGGAATTAGAAAAGGGCTGTTTTTAGAGTTTTCCCGGAAATTATTAGATTTTTTCTCGCCTTTTAAACCTTCCCTAGACCTCCACGAACATTTCAAGACTAAGATAAGATAATACCGTTCAGCCATTCTCGAGTTTTAGTGAGACTAACGAACAGCAATTCATTTTTATATATATAGATAGTTGAGCCCCCGATACTCTTTCCTCTTAAGGGTCAGATTTAGAAAGAAGTCCTGCGCCCTGCCTCACTGCCAAGGTCTTTTAGGTTTCAGTTTTTGTAATAATAACTATTTGATAATAATAATAACTATTTGTAATAATAACTATTTGATAAGTAATAAGCCCGCAGGGCACCTTGAGGCGAGGTGACGGGGAGTAACGACCCCGCGGTCCCGAGTTCTCCAGGGGGAAGTCACCGTTCCTCAACTCCGGCTTGCCTTAGTTGGTTGGTCGGAGTGAAACCTGATGAGGAAGCGGTTCCCCGCCTCTGGCTTGCCTTCACCGGCTGTCCAGAGTGGAGTCGCAATAGCAGAAATGCTCGAAGGATGGATGCTGAACGTCAGTGATGAGTTGGCCCGCTCGCTTGGACTACCAGTGATGACTTAAAATCCAGTGAGGCCTCTCCATCCTTTAGCCACTCACGTTCCTGTTGCCCCCTTGCTGTAATTCACTCGGCTAATTAGGGTGGCCCAGTCTGAGAGTTGGCGAGTCTCCGCCTGCCATTTTTACGTGTTTATTGAACATTGTTACGGCAGGTGCCATAGTATCCATAGTTCCCCAGTATCTAATCCACTACCATCCCATCACAATAGCTCAAGTAGTTTTGTCCTGTAGATTATCAATAGTTTTCATCCAAACCGGAGGTTGTCCTTGGTTGCACTTTATAGTGTAGACAGGGATAATCGCCGGTTTAGAATCCACCCCATTGCTTGCTATTATACTTGTTATTGTAAAGGGCCTCTACGTGTTGGCTTCGGCTCCACGCACGCCTTCCAAAGGTCCGGGGCTCCATATCCCCGTGATACAGGACTATTTGATAATAATAATAACGATTTGACGACCCCGTTGGCACATTGTTCACCATGCCGGTCTGCCAAACACAGGGTTGCGGGTTCGATTCCCGCCTCAGACAAGTATTTATGCTTAGATATTTGTCAGTGGTCTGGTTGTGTCTATGTATTATAAGTATATATTAAAGAAAAGTATATAAGTAGTATATCCGTTGTCTAGCACCCATAACACAAGTCTGGTTACTTAGCTTGGGGCTAGATGGCGATGTGTGGAATGTCCTGCAATATGTATTTATTTATATTTATTTATCTATTTATTATTATGCCATTTGTTAGTTAGATGTTTTAGTCCATATTCATCCTATTTCCATTTCAGCCTTTTTTTTAAATCATTACTAAAAGTCTTTTGTATATGCAGCTCGAATTTATCTTTCTTTATTTAGGGTGGCTTTCATAAGATTGGGCTTCAACATATTTAACTAAATTCTAGCTAATGCATTTTAACTGGTGATCTAAAATTTAATTGTATTTAATTAAACACAAGGTTGATCTTTTTAATTATTTTGACACTTTAACAGTTGGTTAATCATATTAATGGCCGTAATTTGTGTTGCGCAAGTCAACCTTTATCAGTTATTTTCCATCCAAAGGCCGCCTGAAAGAAATCGCTTTCAACAATAACGTCGCCCATTTCTGCAACTTATACTTTTTAGCTATTACTTTATCACCTAGTGTAGTAAATAATATATAAAACAAAGTCGCTTCTGTCTGTCCCTATGTATACTTAGATCTTTAAAACTACGCAACGGATTTTGATGCAGCTTTTTTAATAGATAGAGTGATTTGAGAGGAAGGTCAGTATAAGTATATAAAACAAAACTACCACGTGTACGAAGTCGCGGGCAACAGCTAGTTTGATATATTCAATACACAAGAAAGTAGAAACAAACCAACAAAAAACACATTTTACTAGGTAAGTCTAACCCTGTGAAGAGTTTTCTGCCGACAGATCTCTAGAGAAAGGAAATAATATAGCGAAAGGTAATGAAAAGTGTACAAAAAGTTTCAAAGGGAAAAGTAGTCATTAATATAAATATGTGGCGACACTTCACATCGCCACCAACAGATGGCGCCACTAAGCCGATCGTAGGTCCTAGATCGCGCAAGCGAAGTTTTTCTGAAGATTAGCTCTTATAAAAGTTCCAACGAAACATCGTTGGGCTGCGGCCTAGATAGATAGATAGATAGATAGATAAACACTTTATTTGTACAACACACAAAACATTGAAAATGACAAAAAAGACGAGAAAGCTTATTAACTACGAAATTGTACAAACAGGCGACCTTATCGCTTAAACCGATTTCTTCCAGGCAACCTTAGGATGGAGAAGGTCTGTTTAGGCCTACCGGGTATAAAACCTGCCCGGTGGAAGATCTTCCCTTTGGATGTACATTGTGTATTTTGTGTTCTATGTTCCTTCCTGTATATAGTACAAATAAATATAAATATCTATCTATCTTAGCATTAAATGTTTTCGGTATCTACTTGAACTTATAATTTTAAAAAAATCTTATTTCTTTTTATAAGTTTACCCACTTATACCAATATATGCAATTTATCAATGTACCGTACATGTGCCGGCATAATTTAGTGAAAATAAATGAGCTGTCAATGTGATAAATAGGCGTTTGTTCCGTGAACAAAAAGTGAATTTTACTGCCTACTTGCCAAAGTAATGGCGTTGCTTAATTATTTTACAGCGAAAGTCATGTTCAAATGACGAAGTGAGTGACCCTTATGCCTATTTACTTCAGAATTTTAACTCTTGTTTTTGCCCAAATGGGACTAATTTGAGGGATCGATAAATAGTATTTTTCCATCGTTAAATTCGTCCCATATTTTTGCATGGAGTTTAGTAGATAAGTCTAGTACCTACTTATAGTCCAGCAGCCCTCGAACGTTTTTTTAAGTGATTAATAACAGGCTGAATCAGGTTCAGTTCGACGAGACGCCCAAGTTTCGTCCTCTGACAATTCTCGATAGACGTAGCTAATGTAGTGTGCAGTTATTAAACATGTCGATTTCGTGGGATGTCGAAATTGTCTAATAACAGTAAATTTCTTATTTAAATATCGAGGTAATTGGATGATAAACTCGGAACTACGGGTAAGTACCGGAAATACCCAATCCCTGAGGCTCCCAAATTCAAATTTCTCGACAAATGACAATCCGTAAGACTTTCATAATTAGTATCATTTTATGACATGGTAACACTGATTTTCTAATGAACGTCGCAGACATCGATAGTATAGTATTGATGTGCAATAGTGCATGCGAGTGATTGTCACATTTCTACTAATTACAGTGGTAAGTTGACCGTTTAGTACCGCTCTGTTATTCCGGTTGATAAATACGTGGGTTGTACCGTTTTACGTGATAATAATATAATAATGACATTAATTAATTAAATCTATACTAATATTATAAACAGTGCTTACGTGCCCGATATGCGATAGAACATTTCTGCAAAAATCGGATATGCCAGTCACCAAAGAGCACACTATAGACGAGCTGCTGAACATCGAGGCTCATCATCTTCTTCTGCATAGGTTGCCAGAAATAGTCACTGTGGCCGAAATCGGTCAAGGAGACATCATCATCATCAATATTATAAAGCTGAAGAGTTTGTTTGTTTGTTTGAACGCGCTAATCTCAGGAACTACTGGTTCGAATTGAGACACGGAGACTCCGGATTTTCCGGAGACACGTTCCGGAAAACGCAGCGCGGGACGGCCTAAAGATAAACAGAGATGAAGTCGTTGGACGCAGAGAGACATGCGACCGATCGCTCTGGAAATCTCGGGAGGCCTATGTTTAGCATGGACTGAATATAATATGAAATAGAATTACAATACTCTATTATATTCATCAATAGTAGCGCCCCACCGTTGGTCTCGAATTCTCGATCCCGTGCCGTATGAATATCTGAGTAAAAAGTATGGCGTGGATTCGAATCCCAGCAGGCGGAGCGCTAATGAATTATTCTTACAAAAAAAATGTGTGCTAATCCGTATTGCTCTTCAATATAAAATCAATATAAAATCATAACACCCGCAGCTTAGTTGCCTTCAGACATATTGACGAGTTCTTTCCTCTGGACACGGTCGACTAAGCCGAGAGGGAATAGGTGCTGGGTAAGCATCCTCCTGCATCCTCACGCAAAAATGACCTAACTAAAAAAGCCTAGTTAGCGGGAAAACACTCCTGTATAAATACAAGTATCAACAAGGTATCAATAATAAAAGATCAGGCCTTCGAAACGTGAATGTTAGTATATGCCCGATAAGGCAGAGTACCATCGGCTCACGGTTGCTTCGATAAAATCTGGCATCTCTACGAGATAAGTAAGATTTGACATTGATTGGAGAACATGCGACATTGGGCGAGATGACCTCAATGAGCAATATTGATAACTTGGCGATTTTGGGAACTTATAATTGTTTGCTCGAGCAAGTTCCCAAAATCCGAACCCTTAGCTTAACTTTACATTCGAAGAAGCTCGAGCTTCTTCGAATGAATTCTTCGAACGACCCAGTTGGCACAATGGTCACCATGCCGGACTGCCAAACACAGGGTTGCGGGTTCGATTCCCGCCTCAGACAAGTATTTATGCTTAGATATTTGTCTGTGGTCTGGTTGTTTCTATGTATTATAAGTATAAATTTACAAAGAAAAAAGTATATAAGTAGTATATCCGTTGTCTAGCACCCATAACACAAGTCTCGTTACTTAGCTTGGGGCTAGATGGAGATGTGTGGAATGTCCTAAAATAAAAAAAAAATAAAAAATAAATGTAAAGGGTTCTAATGTAAAGCTAAGGGTTCGGCGTTGCCGACGACCGCGCACAGCATACGCGACTCGAAATAGATAGCTTGTTTTTTAAGCTATTGCATAGCTTTTATCGCGGGCTTTGAGCGCGAATCAAGAAATTCTGTAACGAAAATAAGACCTAACACCCCCCACTCCGCCTACCATGTAGCTCGGCCGAGCGTTCGCTTAACATGTATGTATATGGTACGACTGTACGAAGCTCGCACGATACAATAGCTTCACCGCGGCAGTCCCCGAGTGCCACACGTTTTTTTATTTATTTTCTTGTCCGTGTGCTCTTTCTAATAAATGTCATGATGTATTCAATTCTAGTTTTAAAGTTTCGTAGTAAATATTCAATATGGTAGATACGCTTGAGTGGCAGGGTTACTGAACAGCTGATGTCGTGGATGAAAGTTTAGGTTTAATTTTGAAAACTAAACATAGTTTTTACTATATACCTATTATTGAAATATATTTAAGTGGGGCTCCACATGGTACGGAACCCTTCCTGCGCCATTCGACTCGCACTTGGCCAGTTTTTATCCTTTCGGCCGCCATGGTAACCGAGGTTTGGTAATCAGTTACCTATGAAGAAATTTTGCTCTTTCCTGGTAATCCAGTTACAAACGAAGATTTTAACATAATGAAACTTGTTCTTTTTTGAAGTGGTACTCCACTAGCAGGAAATCAGATCAAATTCTCTTTACTGAATGACAATTAGTACTTCATAGATAGTCTTTCTTTTTATGAATATTACCACTTGTCATTGAATTGATACTGACATTTAATATATTCTGGAGTTTTGGCGGGAACGAGTTATAACCCGAGTTGATTTGTATAATTCTGGTGGAATGTTATTCAATTTAGTTATTTGAAAGTGCACAAGTGTAGTGAAAGTAAAAATCAGAATCAAACATGAAGTTTTCTCGTTGTCTCCAAATCTCCTATTAAGGTTATGGTAAACTTGCCACCGTTTACTATAGCCCCTGACTTGACGGATTATGACGACTTTGACTTTTTTGAAACACTTTAGGCCCGATTTATGAAAAATCGGGTCATAATTTGATGCAAAATATAACTTGACACTGGCTAAATGCACAAGCCGTGCGAAGCCATAATGAATAGAAAAAAAAATATATATTCTGATTTCATTTGCGTTTAAATAATACATTGTAGTTATAATTCGTATTACACCTGGCGCCGACGGTCTCATGGACAAACCACAAGACATCTCATCTTACAAACACAATCATTGAATGTACTCACAGAAAACCGCAACCGTGCAAATTAAGGTGTTTAAAAATTGTTTCTTTTTTAACTATGTAGTTCCATATCGTTAGACAGATGGCGTTATGGAAATGGTACTGGCTAGGAGCCTATCACTATTTTTTTGGTCTACGATTAACGGTCCCTTACGATCCCCCTACGGAAAACGGTCCTTCAACAACTTTTTCACGATTAACGGTCCCCCCGATGAGCGCTAATTTAAAATAAATTTGGAAGGCCTCACGGACCCCCTATGCTCCCCCAGAGAACCGTTAAGCTACATTGCGATTTTCTTATTTTGATTGCAATGGAAGAAAACGAAAAATAAAATCGCACGCTTTTGTTAACATTGTATTTCAACACCATCTATCGACGCGTAATGGAACAATGTAGTACTTAATTGAGTAGTTTGATTATGAGGAAATTAATTCCTTTTGGACAAACTAGTTTGACCAGAAAGTTTGATCAGCAGGAAGGTATCGTTTTTTTTTAAATTCCTCATTACCGGCTGTTGTCATGGTAATGCGCGCTCCGCGTTCGCAACGCGAGCCCTGCGCAGACGCATCGGACAGTGAAAGGCGACAACCGTTACGCACTGAATAGTCTAGCTTGTTTTGTAGGTAGTGAGCGTGTAGTAGCATGCGATGTTGTCACTGAGGTGTTATGTTCTATTGGGAGATGACAATATGAAGCAAAAGTTTGCAAACGGAATCGGCCAGCGCGGGATCTGCGCGCACGCTATGGCCACTATAGCCAGGAGAAATTTTTGCAGAATCCTGTGCCTACTTTTCTTACCTGACATGTGATGGGTTTTTGACGTGATAACGTCTTATAAATCGAATTATACACCGTTATTTATAAAAAAGTGTGACGTCATGCGATGCGTAACAGAGAAACGTTATTGACAAGTAACCATAGCAACGTATTGAAATATGAATGTCAACGATACAAGAGAGTTATAACGTTATCACGTAAAATTATCGTCCGGAAACCGACTAGTAGTATATAAAAACAAAAACTTTACAAAGGTTTATAAAATTTGAGTGAAGTCCTCGTTGACAAACTGCTTCGCAGTTTGGGGGGCGTAGGGGGGGTTTTTTAGTGGTATCGGTGTAGGTTTTTTGTATGATGAAGCATTTTTTGTGTCATGTCTTATTGTTTGTTTTACTGTCCATGGAGCGCGAATTACAAACTTTTCTTCAGTTTGTCATCTCCAGTGATTTTACTCAAGCAGGATACCAAACATAACCTGTAACAGGTGATAATATAAAGTATTTACATAAATATGGCTTTAAAATATCAAATTATACATACAATACATACTAATATATAATTATACACATAGATACAAAAGAAAATACAAACATAAATAATACAGGAATCGGGCAGATCGGATGGGTTGAGGCGCTCTGGTGTGTCGCAACAAGGGGGAGAGGGGCGAAAGCCTCGTAAGAAGAGGGTCCTCACGGACAAATGCCGTCGGGGCTGCTGTTGAATGCGAAAGCGATGCCGGTAGCCCCGACAATAGGCATCCAGACGGAGCACCCTGGGGTTTTAGTCGGTTGGAGCCCGACAAAACCACTTCGTTGGCCCCAACAACGGAGTGGTACCCTACCGGGTTTCCCCAGGAAAAAAAAGGGAATTCCAGAGTATCACAGAGTGAAAAGAAAACGATTGGCTGAGAATTCCTAGTCATAAACATATTTCCGTTTTTTACCCGACTAGGTACGGCGAAGCCAAAAGGGAGGGTTATGTTTTGACCCGTATGTTTTTAAAACCCGGTACGAGATGGTGCTGTTTATTTACAGAGGTATAATGGAATTCGTTTTTTAGTAAATCCTACTGGTCCTTTAGCAGTATCTCATTATGGTGTTGCCAATTTCAAATCAACATTTACTTACCTAAATGGTGTTTGAAACTACAAGTAATAATTTACTTTTACTTATGTTACCTAAGATATTTTCCGCAAATAACCTATTAGAGAGTTCAAGTCGTGATTGGTACAGATCACCTTTGAATCTAACACGTAACCTTTTCATTGACCATTTAGGCAAGTTAGGGTTGTCACTTTAAAAAAAAATATGTATTTTTTCGACTTATAATTTTGTTTTCTAAACAGATAAAATTGTGATTTAATCCCAGCACTATGCTGCTAAACCGTAGGTGCTCATCGTGGACAAGAATGTAATATTAAACCACGAAGAGTACCTAACCTACCTGTCAAAAATATTGATAGGTGCGCTTTCGTCGACTAGGCTAAATGCCACGGGTGCTCTAGGTGGAATACCTCATTTATTTTCTATGCCATTTTCTTTTATTTTAATAGTCAATTTGGTTTTCGTCTCGGCCAAGTCCAAGTCCTCCATACAATAATAATTAAAAAAATACGTGGCTGGCCCCGCTGGTACATGGTAGGCGGAGTGGTGGGTGTTAGGTTTTATTTTCGTTACAGAATTTCTTGATTCGGTCGCCGCGCTCAAAGCCCGTGATAAAAGCTGTATAGCTTATAACTTAACAATAATAAATTCAGACTGATTTAAGAACACTTTATGGGATGAATTAATATTTTTTTACGTGGGATAAAAGACAGTGATTTCAATTAGGACTTACAAATCAACAGAACTTTTAATTTTTTAAAAGAGATATTTTCAAGAAGTATCTCCAAAAAACTGAATGTACCTATTGAAGGTTACTGTATTTTACTTTTTTTTGAAAACATAAGACATAGAAAACCAACC
The DNA here is from genome assembly GCA_951213275.1 of Idaea straminata. Lineage (NCBI taxonomy): Eukaryota > Metazoa > Arthropoda > Insecta > Lepidoptera > Geometridae > Idaea > Idaea straminata. Next base: position 10,436,675 of record OX577866.1, on the reverse strand, counting down.
GTTTTAAAATACTATAATAGTGAAAACGAATAGAGTAGTTCATAAAATCCTATACCTCCAAATAAAAGTAGTAAAGGTAAAGGTAAAGTCCATAAATAACGTGAGATGTTTAAGGGGGGGAGGGGATCGAGTCAAATCTCATCTAATCTTACGATGGAGGGAGGGGGGGTCTAAAGGAGCAGATGATTTTACTGAAAATCAAATGGACATCAATAGTCCCTCTTGACACCGCGCATGATTCTCTATGGACTGAATTAGAGTAGATATTCTTTTTTTTTATCACAGTAGTCACGATTTAAGTATTCTATTGTTATATTTTTATTACACTTATAACTCTCAGCAATATTGATTGTTAATCTTACTAGTCGCCCACACTTTGAAAAATCTCAGGTGAGATTGGGGGAGGGGGTTGAATAAATTCTCACGACATGTCACCAGGGGGGGAGGGAGTTACCAAAAATAAAATAAAAAACACCTCACGTAATTTATGGACGCCGTCAAAGAACAAGGACGAAGAACAAGTTAGTGTGAGTGTTAGCCCTAAAATAGCACAATTGAGTAGGTCACAAGATCAACTCGTTTGGTACTAGACTAGTTACAGGTTAACGACCGCCAGCTATCTGTTTCCCTAGCCATTGTGTCAACTTACGAAACCGTATCCACTTGTTAACTTAAGAAACTTTGAGATTTTATACTTTACTAGCTATTGCCTGCGACTTCGTCCGCGTAGGAGTCGAAAAAGTTCTAATAATATTTTATTGTTGACTTAAAATTGGATTGAGCTTCGAACACGTGTCAAAATAAAATATACTTAATTTAAATCAAAAGCACTAAGTAGTTCTTACTTTGTTCCCCTTTTTAACCCCGTTAGGAGATGAATTCCAATAGAATACAAAACACGTGTTCCATCAATTCTGTTATAGAATGTTTATTTGTTGTTATGTTTATTTATAAAATTTGAAGTAGATTGGACCAAGGAATCACGTTGTCTTATACAAACTCCCCCCCCCCTTTTTACCCCCTTAGGGGTAGAATTTCGGAAAATCCTTTCTTATCGGATGCCTACGTCATACAAATAACATGCCCTCCAAGTTTCAGGTCTCTACAATCAGCGGCGAACAACTTTTGTTCTACGACTTTTGGAAAGTCGAACACTTCGTTCGGAGTTTTTGTACGAAACAGCTGATTTTCAAGAAAAAAATCCCTCAAAATTATCGAACAAAAAAAGTTCGAATTTCCAAATGTCGTAGAATAAACGTTGTTCGCCTAGACGTCTAAAGCAACACCCTTTCGTATTAAAACCCCTTCGCTGAAACACATTGTATTGTTAGCTTAAAGCAATAGTAATCTGAAATGACAATGGACGGGGCATGTGGCTCGTAGAACTGATGACCGTTGGAGCCGAAAAGTCCTACTGGAGATCACGTACTGGAATATGCACCGCGGTATGGCTTCCGACTAGATGGACAGACAACTTAATTAAGGTCGCGGGAAGTCGTTGGACGCAGAGACATGCGACCGATCGCTCTGGAAGTCTTTAGGGGAGGCCTATGTTCAACACTGGACGTTTTATAGCTGTTATTATGATGATAATGATTGTTATACTGTAGTTATGCGAGTGTTTCGCGAAACCTATCTTCTATCTATACATATAAAATCCTTTGTCCTGAATGACTGACTGACGGATCAACGCACAGCCTAAACCGCTGATCGTAGAGACCTGAAACTTGGAGGGAGTGTTCTTTGTGTGACGTAGGCATCTGATAAGAAAGGATTTATCAAAATTTTACTCCTAAGGGGGTGAAAAAGGGGGGCAAAGTTTGTATGGGACAACATGATTCCTTGGTCCTTGGCAAGAATGCCGCCTACGCTGGTACGGTCACGTCTTGCGAAAACCGGCTAGTTACGTGGGGAACAAATGTCTTGCCATGGCGCCTCCGCCGGGTCGTGGCAGACTGGATAGACCCAAGAAGTGCTGGCTTGACGTCGTAAAGGGTGATATGCGTGCAAATGGCCTTACAAACCAGGATGCTGAAGATCGTGCGAAGTGGAGGCGTAAAAGCAGGAAAGCGGACCCTGGGCTCCCGAAAGGGATGCAACCGGGAATAACGCTCGGATGATGATGATGAACATGATTCCTTGGTCCATTTCCGACTTTTACGCGGAAGAAGTCGCGGGCAAAAGCTAGTAACATCTAACTTTGTATAGTAAAATACAATCATTTCTACACCGTCTTATCAGTGTTAGGAAGTATATCTACTGATAAAGTGATCTACACAGACCTTTCTACTAACGCTACTAGGAATTGTCTTAATATTTGTGTTAAAGCCTGAAACAAATTAACTTCGTATTACATGTTAGTTAAATTTGATTTGATTTTGTTTAGTTATTATACCAATGTGGTAAAACCCGCGGTTTTCTCCAGACATATTGACAAGTACTTTTCTCTTTTATAAAAGCGCTCTGGACTATAAGAGATAGCGAAAGATGCTGAAAAGATTACCCGATTTCGACAAGAACTAAAATTACAGCCCATCAACTGATCAGCGTACGTATCAGCTAAAGGTGCTTCTAGTTCCTAATTGTCAGTCCTCGTCGAATTGAATAGATAATATTATAAGGTGCGATATTAGCCGAATTTTACTAAAAGAATCAGTTATTTATCATACAATTATTCTTAGTATTACACAAAATAGTTCCAAGAAAGGATAGAAAATATCTCACTTCATCTTAATAATCATATTTTACTTAGGTACCTACTGCTGCTACACTGCTATTTGGTAGTTTAGAAATGAAACAGAAACATCCGAATTAAGAACCTCCTTCTAACGAAAATTCGGTTAAAATGATAAACAATAAGAGACAAAACTTACAAAAAAAAACATTTCTTAAAATCTCTTCGACCTTTGAAGCAGTGATAACATCAGTTATAAATCAATGTCTTGAACTGATTTTTCAAAGATTTGTACCTAGATATGGGTAGTCCCCCAAGGCTCAATATTAGGTCCTATTTATTTCTGTATATTCATCAATGATTATATTCGCAATTAGTTTCTACCACGACTTCTTCCGCACTATTTGGCATCAAAATATTTACAGCGACATAAATTTACATCACATTTGTGTATATTAGCTTAATTATAAAGGTTATACAAACTGATAACAGTAATCTCGACTTCCTGCATTCTGATTAGGCATAAGGTACATGGTCTTGTTTTAAACTTCTAAACACTTTTGACATAAAAGTGAAAGATTCATTCATTGTAAGGATTATTGATCCAACGGTTTTCAGGACCATATGCAATATTGCATCAGTTTTTATTCACTTTCAAAAGATTCTAGTCAAGCTAGAGGTTTGAATAAATAAGGTTATTTGCAATATAATATCTAAGTCTCTATGAAAAAACGGAAGCTTTTAAATCGGTATTGTTTTTCAAAAATGTCGTATGTCTGAAAGACCATATCTTTATTATAATGTTATATGGTATCTAATCAAAATTAAAAGCGCCTATAGGAGGCTTCGGCTTGCTGAATGACCTATAATCACTACAACGTCATTATTAATCAACAATTTCATCGTTATAATCATCGTGAAAATATTTATAGTCATTAAAACGTGATAGATAATAAACATTACAATAGTATAGTGAAATCACGTTGAGTTGTATAACGTCTTTCATAGTGCTCTTGAAAATAATATGAAAACGGTTTGCGATATTCTTTAAAACTTTACGTTATAAATTCTTTACACAGATTTTAATAACCTTTTGCGGCCATAGGCTTCTGGTCGCTATAAACTGCTCCTAATTGAGCCACCGCTAGAGGTCAAGAAAATAAAATTATTATTATATAGGTACTTACATATTTTGTAGAGCTCATCCTTCGAACTCTGTTGATTGGTTTCTTCTTTCCCCTTCTATACTTGCTTGCCTCACTAACACTTTTTACTTCACTTTTCATTTCACTACCTTCTTCTAAAACGAACCAATCTGTGACCGAACCTCGTCTTGGCCGCCTACCATACTCTGCTTTGTTACTTAACGCCTTAGTCAATTCCTTTTTAAAATCATCACTGATTTCTTTCACTTTATTAACTTGTAACACTTTAGGGGATGGTAGAGTCGCGAAAGAGTTACTTTTTCGTTTCTCCTTTTTATCTACGCTTATTTTATCCGTTTTTGTGTAAGGTTCACAGTCACTTAAGTAGTTTTCACTGAATTGATCTACCGCTTTGTTAAATTCTTCTAATAGGTCTTGAACTGATTCTCTTTGAAATATTTCATCTGGTAGATTGCTCGAGGATTGATTAGATTGGTTTTCTGCGTTGCTTGAAGACACTGTTGACATACTCGCAGTATGGGAGGATTCAGAAGGAAATTCTCTAATGCTTTTGAGGAAGACACCATCTTCTTTATCATAGTAAACGTTTGAGATATATTCCAGACTGTCGTTCGATGTCCAAGCGTCTCCCATGGAATCGTTTTCAAAGATTAACGATGTACGTTTGCTGTTGGCCTTTTTGCATTGTGTTTCTTCTTCTTCCTCTATAGCTCGGGGAAGAAACTCGAAGCTCTTACTTCTTTGGTAAATAGGAGAGTGAGATTTCTGCCGTTCCATGTCCTGCTTCCTGAAGAACCAGAAACGTTTGTTGCTTTTGTAGTCGTGATCTTTTTGTTTTGGATCTGTCGGTGACTTGAGAACCTTGTCGTTCTGTTTATCTTCTGGCGTCTTCCATTTTGGCTTATCTTTGCTTTTACCAAGGAAGCTTATTCGAGAGAATTTGTCGCGGAAACTAAAGGACTTCTTTAGTGGTGAGATGCCTTCGTCATCTGAGGGCGTATTCCGTTCGGATTCCGATTCTACCACAGGCAGGCAGGAGGATAACAACCCTGAATGTTTAGCCACTTGAAGGTCTGTCGGACGCCCGACACGACCTCGAGGTATAAACGGCTGTGGTTTCAACTTCTCAGGCAGGTCACCGAGCAGTCCCCGTTCTATCATGAACAGACTCTCCGTGTTTAACTTCTTTAAAACATCTGGTCTTTTGAAACTGGGTTTGGTTTTATCCGGCTCCATGGTGTGCGTCATCGCCGCACCGGGCCTCGAATCTAACTGATAGGTACCTACCTTCATATCAGGTCCCTGATAAGCGGTGATAACGGTCTCTTGTGAGGTAGGTACTTAGTTGATATGATGTTTTCAAAGTCTAGTGAATATTTGTATTTAGGTAATATTTTTAGGAAATAGGTACCTAAGTAATTTGGCATATTACAAGCGCGTATTTTAATTTTATAAATTCTACCAGACATGATGCGACTATTTTATCTTTATTCTAAGATTGTAAGTCTCCTATAAGTACTAAATTTTTTTAATTTGATTCAAAGTATAAAAATTTTGTCCGTGTTAGACTGCGCATTTGATCACTTAGATACCTACCTAGATTACAAAGTGGCGTTATTTTAGTATAATTTTAAGTTTGAAATCTAAAAACTAAAAATATTTGTAATTAATAAACCGTTTTCCATTCACGTAAAATAAATTTGTCGATTAATTTCAAAGCTAAACTTTCTCTAATAAAAAAGCTTTTAGCTTTTTGCATTTTAAAATCCCTGATTTATTTATTAAAATGGATTTACGGAATAAGATGGGTTTAAGGGGGAATGCCAACGGTATGAGCGCAAAATTTATTAAAAAAAATATGACTTTCGTAGACTACAAAAGTTAAGCTACAAACTGGGTAGCTCGGTTTTTGTCTACGACTCTAGAAAACAGTATATTTTTCAACTCTTTAACACTAGTTTAAAAATTTGTTGGCGTCGTTTATGAACTGTTTATTCTGATTCAAAGGAATAGTTTTAAAGCCTAAGCCTAGTTTTTAATACCTATTAGAAAAAAAAAACGTAATTAAATACTGTTCTGTACTGGCTGTTTGGGCATAAATTTTATGTTTTGGTGATTTTTTTTATTGGAACGGGTATAGTCAGGTATACTTCAAGGATGATCCCAAACAAATTTGGTGAGAATTTGACGAGGATCTTTGGAGTGATGAGTATAGAATTGCACCTCGAGAGTGTAACAAATACCTGATCGGCCCCTATAGATGAGTCGGTGCACTGAGATGCGTCACGGCTTTTTTAATTCCACGGGCTTCCTGTACCTATCTACATAGAATGTATAATTGATTAGCATACATTTCAGTTCACATTGCTCCCACGTTTATTGAATTTTTCATTCTACCTCCGTAAAAAAGTAAGGCTTTCGAAATAAAGTGAAATTGTAAATCAATTTGGTTAGCTACCTTTGTAGACTTTAAAACAAATTGAATTCGCCATTTTAAAGTGAAGATGTGAAGTGGTAAGGCCTCTAAATCCAATAAATAGGTTCTAATTTAATAGAACCTGGTCCTATCCTTGGGCTTAAGCTTTTACCTTTCACCTGACATTACTTACGCGGGCGAAAACCAAAGCTCTGCTAGTTAAAGTATTGTAAATGTCAAAATACTGAACACTTTCCGCGAAAAGGAAAGGCAAAAAACAGTGAATGAATAATTTTTTATGTTTACTTACCTGTCTGTATATTTTTTTCTGCTCACCAGATGTCGCCGTCAGACAAGGGTTGAAGATCGAAGTAGGTAAGTTTATTCGTATATTGCACTAACGGTGATAAAATCCATCGTGATAAATCAACCCCTCTCCCTTAAGAGGAAAGGGTACCGGGCGCTCTCTCCATACAAACGTAGTCGACTGTTTCCTCCCTGGATAAGTAAACTAGAGCAAATATTTTTGTTACATAAAACTAATAACTGTCATGACCATGCCCCTATGTTTTGTTATTTTTTCTATTTTTATTTTTAAATCTTAATTTCTATAATAATCTATATATATAAAAGAAAGTCGTGTTAGTTACACCATTTATAACTCGGGAACGGCTAAACCGATTTGGCTGAAAATTGGTGGGGAGGTAGCTTACAATCAGAAGACGGACATAGGATATTTTTTTCGATATTCCCACGGGATCGGGACTTACGCAGGTGAAACCGCGGGGCGCAGCTAGTTAGAAAATAAAAAAAACCAAGACATAGGGGCATAGTCACGGCAGTTATAGGTTTTATGCAACAAAAATATTTCTGCTAATGTCATTATCCAGGGAGGAAGCAGTCGACTACGTTTGTATGAAGAGCGCCTGTACCCTTTCACCTTAAAGTGTGAAAATTCATACACCTTAAAACTGTCATTAGGTATTTATTTTTTATAACTAGACTAGCTTTTGCCCGCGACTTCGTTCGCGTAATAGTCGAAAATGGACCAAGGAATCCGTTGTCCCATACAAACTTTGGCCTCCTTTTTTACCCCCTTAGGGGTGGAATTTCGGAAAATCCTTTCTTATCGGATGCCTACGTCACACAAAAAAACACACCCTCCAAGTTTCAGGTCTCTACAATCAGCGGTTTAGGCTGTGCGTTGATCCGTCAGTCAGTCAGTCAGTCAGATTCAGGACAAAGCATTTTATATGTATAGAAGACTAGATTCCACTTTTCAAGTTCCTACCTTTAAAAAAACTCAACCATTTCTTCTCTTGAAATGTAAATATCCCGAAACTCTGAATCACGTAAATTTTCAAAGGAAATGGAATCCGAAATTTCAAGATTGTGTAAAAAACCCAGTATCCCATATACTGGGTTTTTTATACATTTTATTACAGTCCAATTACAGAAGATTTAAAAAAATTGCTATTTTTGATTTTCCATACTATCATTGTTTTCAAAAATTAATCTCGATCAGCAACACTATCCATTGGTATACAAATTTAGGTGATAATTTTTTTGCTAAATGTAGGTACAGGTTCGATTCCTGGCTATGGCAATGACTTTTTCAAAAAACTAATGATACCGTTTTAGGATTTTGTCAAAATCGGACACGCAAGTTCTTTCACCACTCTTAAAGCCATCTATCTCTTGAAGCTTAGGATAGATATACAAGTAGTTCTGAAGGCCCATGTAAAAAATTCACCCTGCAGTAGGTGAAAAAAACCCAAACCTAATGTTAACATGATACATTGACTATGGTCCCCACACTAAACAATGTTTGTATCGTGGGGTTCCAGAAAAAACGATTATCTAGGGTTTGGAGTTAGGCATTCGGTTAACCAAATATATAAATTAAAAACTACTCAATATATTAATACTTATCTATATATATATTTATATAAATAAATATATATTTCCCATGTAATAATATACAGTAAATACACTTAAGCATATAGGTAAACATTAAACATATAGGTATTACTTATGTATTGTATTACCAACTGGTACTACTCATGATTATGCAATAAAGAACTTGAACTTGAACTTGAAACATAAATCCAAAAGTTTTTTTTGTTTATTTTTTTGTACACGGTCAAACGATTGAACCGATTTGAATTAAAATAGATAGTTTTACTTAGTGGATGGAGAAGGAAATTGCTTCCGGTCCGTAAGAACTTAATCCCAAAATGTCTGATAATTGGATGATTTTGATCCCGAATTTCAAACAAACAAAAGAAGATAACTGCAATGTACGTTCATAGTTAACTCTAAAGTATTCGATCGGTAACTATAGCATGATAGCCTTGAAAGTTAGATCAATACTTCATAACACAAGCAACGCAACCACCAAATGTAATTCAATCCGGTTCCCAATTTAATCAACTACTTATTTTTCTCTTTTGTTTCGCTTAATAACAGGAAATTAATAAAAACTTCCGGTTCAACAATATTGTGTAATGCGTCATCTTAATTAGTAAATTGGAGTGAAGTGGATTCAAAAATCTAAGAACACTATAGTTTTTTTCTAAGTTTTGAAAACCGGCCGGTGTTTTAAATTAATTTGTGAATGACTTTTTATTTTATGGGGGTTTTCTTCGTGCTTCGGAAGGCACGGAGAAAGCCTTTTTGGAATCAGGCTGCTATCACTGATAGGTTAAGATAGAGGCCTTTGAAAGACCTGAAAACTCCAATCCCAAAAAGAAAAAGTGCTAAGCATCAAAAGGATTTTTACAAAGGCGTTGAATCATATTTTTAAGACACAATTTTCACACTTGACAAACCTCATTGTAAACGTATTTTGATTCACTTGGCTTTCCCATGATTGTGTTTTGAAATAAGAAGGTGCCAACATAATGGTGTTTTGTTATAAAATAATAACAGATACCCCGCGGAGATCTGGCAGCGTTTCACCGAGGAAGTTATCTCCAGTTAGAAAGTTGTCAAATGGTAAGATTTAATTACAACCTTTGAATTTATGACTAGATATCACTGGCCTGAATAATTTTCTATAAATTTACATACCTACTAACTGCACCGCACAGTTTCACCCATGTACCTAATCAAGGACCATCTCAAAGGGCCTAACTATCTCTATACCAAAATTTATCAAAATTGGTTCATTGGTTTAGTTATGAAACTTAACAGATATACAGAGTTATTATCGCATAGTCTTGTTGTTTTGGGCTGAACGAAATTTTACTCATCTCTAACTTTTTGCTATAACGAATTTAAAAGGCATTGCCACTTGTGCACAAATTAATTCTACGCTAGGAACGAACAACGCACAGCCTAAGCCGGTGGTGTGTCTAGAAACATAGACCCCCTTATTCCAAAACGAGGTTTAAGAATAGTCCGAGATGTGGATTTAAACCTTAGTTTTAGACACAGATTTACTCTATAGATTATATATACTATAGATTATATAAGGAATTATATTCTAAACACTATCCCTATAGATTATAATATAGAGTGTTTAGACTTTAGTTCACGAGTAAATCTGTATCTTAATCTAAGGTTTAAATCCACATCTCGGACTATCCTTAAACCTCGTTTTGGAATAAGGGGGAGAGAGTTTTAAATATCATCCAGTTTAGAACTAAGGCAGAATAGTAGGTGAACCCACTGGCATACTAAAATAGGTCGACATCAAATCAGTAATCAAAAACAATGTATTTTCCAGTACCAAGTTCTCTATCCCAAGTAATCAAGAACCTGAACTATGAAGACGAAAGCGTCATCGACTCCATTCCCGAGAGAGAATGGAGACTACTCGCCGCTCTTGCCAGGAAGAGAGAAGAAGATGCTGAACGGGAGAAGCTGGCTGACCAGTTCCGGAAGATGTGGCAGAAGGAGAAAGAAGAGAGGAAAATGGTACGTCACTTTAATGAAATGAGTTTTGTATTATCTATCTATCTTTCTATTTTTCTTCTCTAGTGCATTAATTGCCGTAGTTGTTGATGCCGAAACTATGCATGGGCAGAGATGTGCATGGGTGTACGATACCAAAAACTTTTCCTAATCATCAGAATTTGTAATAAGTCTACAAGCTTGAATAAATGTATCCCTCCGGCCAAATTGGCAACTGAGATTCACAACCAGTTGCCAAAGAAGAACTAACATTCTTGTTATTCAACCAGTTGCTTATTATGCTCGTAGGTAGAAGCAGAAACGACAGATGAATACAAAAGGTACCTCCATAGGAAGCGCTTACAAGAGCACTCCTGGCAAGAGTATAAGCAGATGCAGAGGTCTACCGACCAGAAGATCAGATCTGGGTTCCTGATGGACAAAATCAGGCATAAGGATCGACGGAGCAGAGAACTGTTGGCTTGGAAAGAGGATAAAAAGGTAAAATTGGAAATAGTCGATGGCTTAACTGACGTTTTAATATAAACTATCAATTTGTCGGTTAACTTGAGAAAGAGCTCAGAGGTATCTGAGGTAGGCAGTCAACTGAAAGACAATTGAGTGTTTGAAGGCATTCTTCTTCTTGCGCGTCAATGGCTTATGGTAGGTTATTGATTAGAGATAATGATTGGGTGTGGAGCAAACAGCAAAAATGTGAACAAGTTACTGGTTACATTTATGGCGTCATCTGTAGCCTCCATTGGGTCTTTCCTTGTGCTGATGGTAAAGCAAGATATTTATTGAGTGTCTTCAAAGAATATTGTTTGTCCAGCTAGCCGATTGATTCAAATATCTGTTGTTCAGACTTCAGAACTCCTAGACCGAGCTATAATAGAAGAATCCCGTGCAGCGCTAGCAGCCGAACGTCGCTGCAAGCAGTTCGCAGCCGAAGACTGGAAGAAACGACTCGAGGTGATGCACACGCAAAAACGAGCCAAAGATGCGGGAAACAGACGGACGGCTATGCTGAAAGACGCTGCCCAGGTACGTAGCTAGATAACAGTTGTAGCAGTTCCAGAAAATTGTTAAAATGTGTTGCGTTTTTTTAAAAATAAAGCAAAAAAAACCTGCTGTAGCAGGTAGCAGTGACTGGCATAAAGTACTCGAGGTGAAGCATACACAGAAACCGGGTAAAGATGCTAAGATTAGTAAGACAATTATGCTGAAAGATGCTGCCCAGGTTTGCTTTTAAAAGATTAATAAATGCCGTTAGAGCATCAGTAGTAGCAATTTTTAAAAGATTGTCATATGCTTTGTTTCTATGTATTAAGCTGAAAAAGCCAGTCATAACAGTCTCTAAACGCTTAGTAAGTAAATGTTTTATAGCATGACTTCTAGAGCCATAAAAAATAGCAGACGACCAATTTACTAATCAGTAGTAGCAGTTACGGGAAAATAAGAAAAAACAATGTCTAAAACGTGTGCAAGCACTCCTGAGTTTCGTTTTGAGATGTCATATTGCTATACCTTTTCATCATTGGATTTTTACCTACCTTGGTTATTTTTATTACATACTAAAGTAATGTTTTGCTATTATTTTGTGTATGTTGTTACGTTACAAGCATCAAATTGTCTCGTGGCAATGGTAAATATCTCGTCTTTTATATTAATCTTATAAAAATATGTAATTTCCTTTTTTTTAGCGCCAAGCAATAGCAAACACATTGAACTCATGGGAGACATGCATGCTAAGACAAGAGATCTTAGCAATGGATGCGGCGAAGCGAGCGAATCATGCGGCCCATGCGGCTCTCACCAGCGAGAGAAGTGAGCTACTTGCACGAGATAGAGAGAGAAGAGTTAGGAGGGCGAGAAAAATGGCCGCCATTACGGCGCAAATGAGGCAGGATTTGATGCAGAGGAAATAGATGAGAAAACGCAATTACCTAGTTCAATCCAAATTTTCATGTAAAAAAACATAATCCTTTCCATGCAGACGGGTAAAAATAATTCACAGTAAACTAGGCTTGTACTTTTTCTCTTTTTTTCAAGGACATTTAAAAGTTTTAGGTTTCTTTTTTGAAATAATAAAACTAAGGAATTAAAACAGGAATGCCTTGGAACTAATCTATCAAAATAGTGAATAAGTACATCGGCGGGTCTTTGCTTAACGAATCATAACCATTCAATGCCACGAGTTAGATATAGTTGCGTGTTATTGGTACACTAAATTGATAAATATATTCATCATCTGCCTGCCCTTATCCCAATTAGTTTGGACTCGGCGCAGTATGTCTTCTTCTTCCATTTACGCTTCCATTATCTCTACGTCATCTTATCGTTCACATTTATCTTTATTATGTCTTGTCTCACGCAGTCCATCCATCTTTTCTTAGGTCGCCCTCTTCCTCTCCATCCCTCTACATTCATACTCATCACTCTTCTAGTCACATGCGCTCCTTTCTCCTCGTCACATGTTCAAACTAACTCAAACGGTTCCCTTTTACTTTTTCAGTAACTGGTGCTACTTTCAGGCTTCCTCTGATATACTCATTTCTTATTTTATCCATCCTCGTTACTCCACACATCCATCTCAACATTCTCATCTCCGCTGCTTTGATTGATAAATATAAAAGATTGAATATAAAACACAGATCTTAGTACGAATTTTTATTTTATTTATTATACAAAAACAATTTAAATAAACTAATATTTAAAAGTAACTTATTTGTTTTGTCTCATTGATTGTTTTATACAATGTGTAGCAAAAACTCTGTTACTCAGATTACAAAGGTACCTACTGCCGGACCTTGCCGAAAAAATATTTTAAAAAAAACTTGAGAAGTGTCAAGGGACACCCGGATGGAACGAAATTTCTTTCGATTAATTAGTGAAGGAATTGTAATAAAATCAAAAAGTGTCATTACAACTTTTGGGCTTAATTTTTTTCGTCTAGCCCCCTTTCGCAACGCGCCATAAGGAACTTCGTTCCAAAAAGTTAGGAAAAGAGGTAATATTTTTAAAAGCAGTGTATGTATGTTTTTATCTTCAGATTGGGAAAGTTACCCTAATTTACCCAGGGACGGCTGCTAATAGGTAATTGCACATCCTAGTCAAAAACTACTGAACTGATTGCTATGAAACTCGGTATGCAGATAGCAAGAGACCTGGATTAGCAGTGTGACTCTACATAACGGGAACCCCTGTTCTTTTGTTATATTTCTTTCCGTGAAATGAATCTATATAATTAGGGCTATCAATGGTGACGAAACTGGAATTTGCTCCGTATTCTGTTAAGAGTTGAAAATAGTCATATAGCCAGCGGGTAAGTTTTTTACTATGAAAGTGATCGCGTTTAAATATAGTTATATAATTAGGGCTATGGCATGTTATCTATATTCTCAGTAAATTAGGGGAAATTATCCCGGATACTAACAAAATTATTTTATTCTCATGCAATTTTTTTTTTGTTTCGGTAGGTACCTAGAAGTGATTACAGGGTGTTTTTGTTACACACTGTATAAGTACTTATAATATTGTTTATTTAATTAAAGTGTTGTATCCGTTGTTTAGAATTAAGTTATAATAACTACTTACCTCAATAAATAAAATTGTGTTTAAGTATTATTTTTTAATCTTTTATTTTCAGTGTCAAGCATACTCACATAAACCTATACACATTTATAAGATTCATGTGTCATTTACATTTTTTAATCACGGATCGCGATCGTGTTTTAAGAGGAAAGGGTACAGGGCGCTGTTTTTAAAAAACTTAATTTCTATGATAATTAGAAAATGAAAAAAACCAAGACATAGTAGATAAGTAGTCATGGCAGTTATAGGTTTTATGCAACAAAAATATTTGCTCTAGTGTCATTATCCAGGGAGGAAACAGTCGACTACGTTTGTATGGAGAGAGCGCCGGTACCCTTTCACCTTAACTATTGGCTTTGTAAATATTTAACGTTTCGACGGAGTTACATCTATCGTGGTCGACCTTGCATTTACGATTTTCTATTTAATTTTCCTTCCTTTTTGAAAACACCAAATTAATTCCTGATAATTGTGAATAATTATAATTAATTATTTTTATCTAATTATCCTTATAAAGCGTGACGTAATCATACAGTTTCTAACTGTCCGTCACCAAATCCCATTTCCGCTATGTTTCTAGTAGCGGCCGCGAGTTTAGCGCGCGCTTTTTTATATTTCCGTAACGCTGCTTCAGCCCCTGAAAACAAATTTTATTTATTTATTTAATCTATTATTATATTTGAACGGCTATATTCGCGTTTTTTTATTTTTGTTCAAACCTGACATTTCGGGAACTTTGCAGATCCCATGGTCACAGGCAGACTGAGATGACATTAGTCTTTTTTTTTCTATTAATTATGGCTTCGCACGGCTTTTGCATGTAGCCAGTGTCAAGTTATATTTAGCATCAAATTATAACCCGATTTTTCATAAATCGGGCCTAAAGTGTTTCAAAACAGTCAAAGTCGTCATAGTCCGTCAAGTCAGGGGCTATAGTAAAGCGGTGGCAAGTTTACCATAACCTTAATAGGAGATTTGGAGGCAACGAGAAAACTTCATGTTTGACACTGATTTTTACTTTCACTACACTTGTGCACTTTCACAGAACTAAATTGAATAACATTCCACCAGAATTATACAATTCAACTCGGGTTACAACTAAGTTTCATGAAAATAAAACTGCAGCACGACATGTTGTTAACTCGTTCCCGCCAAAACTCGACATTCGTCTTACAAAAAATATTATGTGAAATGCTGTCAAACTAACCGTCTACTTAAAATTGATAAAAAGGTTTCATCTAACGCAGAATTGACTAACGGTGTCACGACGTATTGCAGCTGTTGCTTGCAGGGCTGGAGACCTAACTAAATGTAGTACCGGGTCCCAAACCGGCGGTACTCTTATTTAATCTATTTTCATAGGTCCCAATGCGATAGATAAGCAAATAGGTATAAATTTTCCAATATTCAGTCAATTAGTATAAAATTAATTGTAACTTATAATAAAAAGAGCAGTTATTGTGAATTCACTCAGAGAACACGTAAAAACATCAATATCGTCCGCAATGCGATTGATAGTGCGCAGTGTCCGCGTTTACTTACGGAACCCTAAATTGTTTTTAGGGTTCCGTAGCCAAAGGGTAAAAACGGGACCCTTTTCATAAGACTCCACCGTCCGTCTGTTTGTTACCAGGCTGTATCTCATGAACCGTGATAGCTAGACAGTTGAAATTTTCACAGATGATGTATTTCTGTTACCGATATAACAACAAATACTTAAAGCAGAATATAATGGTACGGAACCTTCACGCTCGACTCCGACTCGCACTTGCCAATCTATACTTATATTAGAAAGCCGAAGAGTTTGTTTGTTTGTTTGAACGCGCTAATCTCAGGAACTACTGGTTCGAATTGAAAAATTATTTTTATGTTGGATAGTCCATTTATCGAGGAAGGCTATAGGCTACTTTTTATTTTGATATTCCCATGGGATTTTATGCGGGTGAAACCGCGGAGAGCACCTAGTGTTAGATAACAGTTGAGGGTTAATTCTGCGCACCCTGACAATCGTAATCGAACATAGAATTTTGCGTATTGAAAATAAAACTGGTCATTAGGAAAAAAAACATTTTTTTTTTCAAAATTATTGTGCAGCAGTGTATTTAAGGCTGTTTATGCTGCTAAACGCAACGCATCAGAAATGCCCATCAATTACAACTAACATTGTTGATTGTAACGAATGTGTTTTGTTTTTCTCAAAAGTGCTGAGATGGAATTGTAGGTGAAATCTTTACCGATATTCTGGGGTTATTTGAGCCGAAAATTTCTTGTCTTTTCAAAGCTAGACTAGTTTTAATTCTTAATTTTAGGATAGCTTCAAAACTATAGGGATATTTTGGCTGAAAGTCACATCACATCCTAACTTAGTTTTTAAGACGTATCCGTGTGGTCTATGTACAAATGTATTAAGCAGCCAAAGGAATATTTTTTTTTTACTTTGACTTGACCAAATTGTCGGTAAAAATCTCACCTACAATTCCATCTCAGCACTTTTGATAAAAACAAAACACATTCGTAACAATCAACAATGTTCACCAACGAAGTCGACCGGTGCCAGTGGTATCTATTTAGTAGGCTGTGTACCAAGGTCGTTGGCGTATGGACACCCCTTAATGTGGCTGGGGGCGCCGCATATATTTCTCTGCGCAGGTCAAAACACACGCAGCGACAATCTATACTAATATTATAAAGCTGAAGAGTTTGTTTGTTTGTTTGAACGCGCTAATCTCAGGAACTACTGGTTCGAATTGAAAAATTTCTTTTTGTGTTGGATAGGCCATTTATCGAGGAAGGTTATAGGCTACTTTTTATCCCGATATTCCCACGGGATCGGGAGTTACGCGGGTAAAACCGCGGAGCGCTGCTAGTCAAGAATAAGTTTGGTTCAACTGACATACATATATTAAATCTTACCCAACAATAGAGCTGATGCGGAACTGGGTCCAGGCTCGACTGGCATCACACCTCTGGTTGACGATTGTGATATGACAGCCGTACGGATGGTGACGACTCCTGAACTTGTCACTATTGTCGAAGGATCCTGTTATAGATAGATAGATAGATAGATAAACACTTTATTGCACCATAAAAACAGAACGCAAAATGATTACATACAACAATAACAAAAATAAATTCTAACTTATAACTACTTATATGCTAAAAGAAAATTAATATTTAGTACCTTACGATATGGCACAATGGGCGGCCTTATCGCTAAAAGCGATCTCTTCCAGGCAACCTTTGGATTTTATATAGGGAACCATTTTATATAGGGACGGTAAGCTGCATAAATCCTACTAATATTATAAATTAGCTGCGCCCCGCGGTTTCACTCGCGTAAGTCCCGATCCCGTGGGAATATCGGGATAAGAAGTAGCCTATGTTAATTCAGGCCTCCAGCTATCTACATACCGAAATTCATTGCAACCAGTTCAGTAGTTGTAGCGTGAAGGAGTAACAAACATACACACACACACTTTCACATGCTTGCCCAGCACCTACTACCCTCTCAGCTTAGTCGACCATGTCCAGAGGAGAGAACTTGTCAATACTTCTGGAGCCAACTAAGCCACGGGTTTCATCACGATGTTTTCTTTCACCGTAAGAGCAATTTCAATTAGCGCACATACATTTTTTTTAAGAAAAATACATTGGTGCACGGCTGGCCGGGATTCAAACCCACGACCTTCAGAATGAAAGGTATCTACCACTAAGCCAACACCGCTCCTTCTCTGTAACTATCTCTTATTATTTGTTTTGTGTGTATACTATGTCGTGTGTTGGTTTGTATAAACTATAGTACCTGGATGACCGAGCTTTGCTCGGTATTTTTTTTACTTAGTCTAACCTCAAAGCAAACACTCATTGACTTCGTGTTACTTAACAACGCCATCTGCTGGAATAACTTTATTGCTCACAAAAAATAGTATTAGTAGTTCGCCAATAGATGTCAGGAAGAGTCATATTTTTCAGATAAAAAAAATAAGTTTCGATAAAACACGAATAAAATGACATTTTCTAAAAATGATTCCTAGCTAGATCGATTTATCGCCCCCGAAACCCCCTATATACCAAATTTCATGAAAATCGTTGGAGCCGATTCCGAGATTTCAATTATATATATATACAAGAATTGCTCATTTAAAGATATAAGATAAGATAAGATTCTGTCTAAATTTCTCAGAAATTACCTGAATATCATCCTCGTTCATCAAATGACATCCCCCAAGGAACATCCTCCTCTGACGGTCCCTACACGAGTATCCCGGGACCGTAGTGTTGTGATCCCGTGTCCCGATCCCGGGATCTAATGGGATATTGAAAGAGGTGTACCCTTCAGTCCGATGGCGGTACCACCAGTCTACTGAGATAATTTCTAGGGTTATGTGGAGTGGTTTGGGTTCTGGAAAATACAAGATGTTTAGATAAATTATTTATTTTAAACACCTTTTTTAAATTACATTAAATAAAGTCAAGTGCGAGTCGGACCCACGCACCACCATGTTTTGAAGACCCATTTAGCAAAATGGTCACTATGCCGTACTGCCAGACAAAGTGTTGCGGTTTCCATTCCCGCCTCAAACAAGTATTTATGCTTAGATATTTGTCTGTGGTCTGCTTAGATATTTGTCTTTGGTCTATTTAGTAATCAGTATATATTTAAAAAAGAATAGTATATAAGTAGTATATCCGCTGTCTAACACCCATAACACAAGTCTAGTTACTTAACTTGGGGCTAGATGGCGATGTGTGGAATGTCCTGCAATATTTATTTATTATATTCTTTTAAATACGATTGACGAACTCTGTGGCACAGAAGGTTGCGGGTTCTATTCCCACCTCTAACAAATCCTACTAATAATATAAATGTGAAAGTTTGTGTGTTTGTCTTCACGCAAAAACTACTGGACCGATTGCGTTGAAACCTGGTTTGTAAATAGCTGGAGACCTAGATTAACATAGGCCACTTTGTATTCCGATATTCCCACGGGATCGGAACTTACGCGGGTGAAACCGCGGGGCTAAGATGGTAAAAAATAAATCTATACTAATATTATAAAGTTGAAGAGTTTGTTTGTTTGTTTGTTTGAACGCGCTAATCTCAGGAACTACTGGTTCGAATTTAGAAATTCTTTTTGTGTTGGATAGTCCATTTATCGAGGAAGGCTATAGGCTACTTTTTATCCCGATATTCCCACGGGATCGGGAGTTACGCGGGTGAAACCGCGGAGCACTGCTAGTATAAAATTTCACACAGTGTCATCTAGCGCCATGGTATAAGCAACTAGGCTTGTGTTATCGTGATCAGATATAGAATAGAATACTTTTATACTTTTCTTTAGTCAATACGTTCTTAAAACACATACAGAAACTCCCAAAGCAAAAATAAATATCTTAAGATTGAGTTGGGAATCACCAACATCCTCCTGCGTCGCAGACGGGTCCAAAGACTAGTTTTTCTTACCTTCTCCATTATTAATTTCCAAATTAAGTTCTATATTATGTCCAAAATTCCAAACTTCTTCGCCATCAACGATTAGCGATTCGCTGATGTGAGTTCTACCGTGGAGCGGTTCATTGCATTCTATACCTTCTGGTACCTAGAATAGACATTCATTTCCTTTGTAACAAATATGTATTTAAAAAAATAATGGCAACTTCGAACAAAAATTACTTGAGGTTAAGGAGGTTAGGTTCTTGAAGTTCCTATACGTGTAATGGCGTCAGATGCTGATGAAAAAAATGAAAAACACGTGACTTTAAATGCTTATATCAATTTTCTACATCTAGTACTCGGAATACCATCAATTATGAAGGTCGTGGGTTCGAATCCCGGCCGGCCGTGCACCTATGGATTTTTCTTAAGAAAAATGTATGTGCGGTAATTGACATTGTTCTTACGGTGAAGGAAAACATCGTGATGAAACCCGCGGCTTAGTTGGCTCCAGATGTATTGACAAGTTAACATGTTAACGACTAAGCTGAGAGGGTAGTTGGTGCTGGGCAAGCCTACTACATCCTCACGCGAAAAGAACCCAATTAAAAGGGTCTAATGGCGGAAAACAGCCTGTATACAAGTACAAGTACCATCAATTTCCTGTTACTGTATGGCGACTTAAAGAACCCAAATTGTACACGTCAGGAAAGACACGCAGACAATTGTTCAATTCCCTTGCGATACGAACAAGGAATGACGAAACAAAACGCTTTTCTTACCTTAATATCGTATTCCACATAAATGTTATCCATTTCAAAGCCCTTTGCCGTCACAATTTCAACTGTGACAAAATAGTGTACTTTCCCAAGGGGTGGCATAGTAAATTTTACAAGGCTTTTGTGTTTTTTCTCCCATTTTTTGTGTAGCTTTTTTAACTGTAAAGGATTGTTTATTACAAGACCAGCTACATCTTGCGATTCTCCCACGTTGTCGGTTGATATTTAAATTTCCACTGACTTTTCAATTGGACGGACTCTGTGGCGTGCGCGCGAACACCCGCCTACGACGCAGGTTGTGCATTCAATTCCTTGGTATGAGGAATCAACTTATCCTCATACCAAGTTTAATCAAAATCGGTCCAGTAGTTTCTGAGCCTATTCAATGCAAACAATCAAATCTTTTCTCTTTATATTATTAGTAAGATATGTACTTATATATTTACAAAAGAAAAAGAATAAAAAGATTTTAAACTAACATTTAACAGTTATTTTAAATGAAAATCAAAATTTTTAATAACTTTAATACTTACTAGCTATTGCCCGCGATTTCGTCCGCGTAAAAGTCGTAAATGGACCAAGAAATCACGTTGTCGCATACAAAATTTGCCTCCCTTTTTCACCAACTTAGGAGTAAAATTTTGATAAATCCTTTCTTATCGGATGCTTACGTCACACAAAGAACACACCCTCCAAGTTTCAGGTCTCTACGATCAGCGGTTTAGGTTGTGCGTTGATCCGTCAGTCAGTCAGTCATTCAGGGCAAAGGATTTTATATGTATAGAAGATTATCCCGATATTCCCACGAAACCTGAGCACTGCTAGAAGTAAAAAGTGCTTACCAAAACGTCCAGTTCCTCGCACTTATCTTTCAGTCCGAAATCCACATGAACTTCGTACTGAGCACCCAACGTGAGTAGCGTGTCGTCAACCACATACGGGTTCAGATCTAAGCTGTTGATGTCCGGTGTTAGAATGATGTAGTTGTGTAGTTTGTTGTATTGGATGGTGAGGAGGTGGGAGTCTTTCTTTAGGAGGAGGGCGCCATCTCTGGAACGAAACATAGAGTCGAGTGTTGACAGACGACCCAGTTGGCACAATGGTCACCATGCCGGACTGCCAAACACAGGGTTGCGGGTTCGATTCCCGCCTCAGACAAGTATTTATGCTTAGATATTTGTCTGTGGTCTGGTTGTTTCTATGTATTATACTTAAGTATATATTTACAAAGAAAAGTAAATAAGTAGTATATCCGTTGTCTAGCACCAATAAGACAAGTCTAGTTACTTAGCTTGGGGCTAGATGGCGATGTGTGGAATGTTCTGAAATATTTATTTATTTATTTACTGTTGACTATCTATCTATACTAATATTATAAAGCTGAAGAGTTCGTTTGTTTGAACGCGCTAATCTCAGGAACTACTGGTTTAAATTATATATTTTTGTGATGGATAGTCCATTTATCGAGGAACTCTATAGGCTACTTTTCATTTTGATATTCCCACGGGATCGGGACTTACTTTTTCAATTTTTCAATTCAGACTTAGGTAAAGTTAGGTGTGCGTAGGATTTATGTGCGCGACAGTACTTAGACAACTAAAGACGTGCGGGAGCGGGACAGAGCTCGGCCAAAGACGTGTGTACAGAACAGAGAGCGATGATATGAGCAACTGACCCTCTCTTCACTCCTGTACCGGGTACACGTACTGTATGACGGGCCATACAGACCTAAAAATTGTGTTCTGCACATACCCCTTCCACTTTCCGCCGGGGGCCATCGTTCGTTGTTTGGCCTATACTGTAGTGTAGTCTACTAAAAACCCTTCAAATACTTACTCATTATAATCCGAATTATCTAAAACGACATGCATGGCCATCCATTTCTCATCATCACCGACGTTTTCCTGACTTCTAAACAAATGCTGAACCGATACTGATTTCCTTCCAAAACTATCCTCAATCTTACCAACCGTGTCATTTAAACTTAATCTTTCTATACAGGAATCTAAAGTTGAATTTAGTTTAGCAAAATCTTTAGGTATGGGTCTGTAATAATCATCGTGAATGTAAGTGAATACTTTATTAGGTGAAATATCATTTTGTTTTAAAATATTGTGATAGTCAAGTTCCGATTCTGTTAAGCAGTTGTGTATGTCCGTGTATCGCTGTGTTTCCCATAAGCTGAATGCTTTTTCTTGCCATTTGAAACAGTATTCTTTGATAGTGCTTTCGAGATTGGTGTTGCCAGATTCTTGGATGTAGTCTTCGAATTTTGGAAGGGAGAGGATGTCATCTGGGGGTTTTAATTTTATTCTGAAATTAAAGGAAAGATAGACGTTTTAAATATTTATCGTCATCTACCACCACGATAAATATTTAAAACTTATGTAAATAATTATAAGTAATCTACCTAATTACAAAATAAAAGTATATAAGTATTTTATCCATTGTCTGGTGACCATAACATAAGCCTAGTTGCTTAGCTTGGGGCCAGATGGCACTGTGTACAATGTCTTGCAATATTTATTTCCATAAAAATTTCGTTTAAATAAAAATGCCCTTTCGTGCCTACATAACCTTAGAACCTCAATCTCAATGGAAAAAGTCGTCTAATTCGTATAAAACTATATCTAAGACTTTGTCAGACTGCTCTGATGAGTTAGAAACAAGTTAGAAAGGATAATTCGTTTTATTAAAGCTTTGCCTATTACGCATAAAAGTAGTCGAAACAAACTTCGATAGTTATTAACGATTTTATTTTCAAAAGAATTCCTGAGTTACCAACTTGATGGTCAGTTCGTCTATTGATCCCTTGATCCAGTACACTCCAGACAGCTTATTACAACGCACAAAATCATTCATGACTATGTTTTAGAAAACTATTTCAATAAATTATCAAATATGCAAACAATGTTGACAATATTTTTAAGTGAATGAACTGTCACAAATCACTATGGCAACGACTTGTAAACAAAGAAAACGTTTCGGTTGACGCAAATAGTTTTTTGCTTTAAATAGTTACCTATTAATTTTTTTTTAGGGAAACCCCATTTTTCAGAAGTTAATTTTCATTAAGTAGTATAATGGACCTATAAAAAATTAAGAATACATTTTTTAAATATTTCGAACATATTTAGAAATAGGCATGAAATAGATATAAACATAGACTAGAAAAATAATATTATTGAAATAAAACTGTCAACTTAAAGTATTACTAGCGTTCTAAGAAACGTTAATAAAAGGCAATTGTCAGATTTCAGTTTTCTCTCAATGTCAAAAACTTGTTTTCATTGCGTTGCTGAGGCAACGTCATAGGTAATTCGTTCGCTTTGCTTCGTGCATTCTTTTCTCGCCTACTCACAGTTTATAACGGTTTATTGATAGTGCCTGCCGTGTTTACTCTGAATAAATACGGATATAATAAATATTATCACAGAACTTCGAACCTAATCTTATCTACGAGTAAGGCTAAATCGATCATGAGTTATCGCCGAATCATAAGCACGTTTAACTTGTGTTAGTGGTTTTAGCAGTTTTCTCTATATTTACGTGTGTTTAGAACGTGTTAAAAATGCCTTTGGGGCAGAGGGAAACTACAGTTGCGATGCCGATGCGGCAGATCGGCTCAGATGAATATTGGAGAAGAATTTTCAACAAGGTAAAAACTTTCATATTTTCGTGTATAAAAAGTACTTGCAGTGACCACTTGTTGTGCGTATGTAATAATAGACCGGTTCTGTAATTAGGCTATCTTTCCGGTAAAATAATAACAAAATTTAACATACCTATAACTGTGAGATACGTGGGTAGATTATGGTAGATATAACTAACAATATTTTCCACTATGTATTTCATAGAATTTTTGATTGAAGATTAAAAAACTTAAAAAAAAAACTGAAATCTGCCTGTCAAAGAATGAATTTACCAAACGTTATTATATCTACTTAGAGACACACAGTTTTGCATAAAAACCCATCAGAAATTTCTAATAGGTAGGTTGATAGATATTGGTATTTGGCAAATATTCAATGCCATTGCTATTGCTGATTTCATGAATGACTATTGCATATAAACATTTTTCAGTTAACACATCTGGTAAGAGCCACTTTTATTTTTATTATTATTTAATGTTTTACAACAAAATAATGTAGGTACTTTCCCTAAATTATGGACTGTTCTAGTCTCGTTGCAGTGCAATTTAAAGATATGATATTTTTCCATAATAAAAATATGCAAGAAAGCCCAGTGCAGGCTATCAAAATAAAATCATTTGTGTAGTGTAGATGAACTTGTATACGGGCTGTTTTCCGCAATTAGACCCTTTTTAATTGGGTCAGTTTTGCGTGAGGATGAAGTAGGCTTACCCAGCACTTACTACCCTCTCAGCTTAGTCGACCATGTCCAGAGGTGGGCACTCGTCAATACTTCTGGAGCCAACCAAGCCGTGGGTTTCATCACAATATTTTCCTTCACCATAAGAGCAATGTCAATTACCGCACATAAATTTTTCTTTCCATTGGTGCACGGCTGACCAGGATTCCAAGCACCTTCAGAATGAAAGTCGAGGTATTTACCACTAAGCCAACACCGCTCTTTAGTGTAGATAAATGTTTCTAGGTAAATTACCCATAAGCTAAAGCCATTTACTGCTCATTGTTCTTTAAGATGTCAAATAAATCTATTTACATAATAAAACACAGGTAATATATACCTTCTTAGGTTGACCTACATACATAGGTACATTGGTACATAATTTAACTAGCTGTGTCTCGCGGTTTCACCCGCTTAAGTCCCGATCCCGCGGGAATTTCAGGAACAAAAGTATCTTCTGTCCTTCTCCATCCCCTAAATTAATACCATGCCGATTTTCATCTGAATCAGTCCAGTAGTTTGACTGTGAAGAAACAAACAAGTAGATAAACAAACTTTCGAGATTATAATATTCGAACAAAAGTATGCACTCTACTAAAGTAAAGTATTTTTATTTTTTAGTATTATGCAATATGGCACAATGGGCGGCCTTTTTGCTAAAAGCAATCTTTTCCAGGCAATCCTTACCGGTCCTTCCTCGCAAATCAGTTTTGACTTAACAGTATTTGGTCACCGGATTTAGTTCACTCACACCTAAAAATACCTACGAATGTGCCCATTTCCGTTTTGCCACTGAAATCCTTATGAACTCAATACTTAAATCACACATGAGTCACCCTTTCTTTACTCGCGCCTTGATAGATAACACTATCAACCCGTCATATCCACCGTGACTCAAGTAGACACCCAGTTACTCTACTATGGGTAGATGTTAGGTTACTTCAATTACCTTGACAAAATTGACTTAAGAACGCAGACGGAGATGTTTTTGTCCACCAAAAAAAAAACCCCGACTTTATTTAACTTTCAAACGGCTGAACCAATTCCGATCAAACATTGCTAAGAACACTGCCGACTAATCCACCTTTCAAACAAAAGAAAAAAAATTAGATTGGTTTAACCATTCGGGCTACGATGCCACAGACAGACACACACGCACAGACACGTCAAACTTGTAACACCCTGTCGTTTTTGTGAAAAAAGAACAAATAGCTTCGTCATTCCTTATTCGTACAGCAAGAGAATGTTGAATGGAATCAGTTGCCTGCGTCTGACTTTCCTGACGTGTACAATTTAGTGGTCTCCAAGTCGCGATTAAACAGGTAGGTATATTCTAGACACGCGTGCTACAACTTAGACCGCCTCGTCATCTACCATCAGGCAGGTGTGATAGTGGTCAACGACTAACTCTTCAGTGGATCTATAAAATAAACACAGGCACGTCAAACTTATAACACCCCGTCGTTTTTGCGTCGGTTAAAAACACGTTAGGTACTTCCCTAAAAATTCCTAAATATCTTGTTTCAAATAACTAAAACATGCTTATCAAGTCTTTTTACAGCCTGGCAAAGGATTCTAAAAAAAAATGTGAAAGTGTTACATTATCACGCGAAACTATAGAATCGATTGCGATGAAACTTGGTATCCAGATAACTGGAATCCTGAAATAAGGGTATGTTCTATCTGACTAGGTCCATTATGCAACTGTCCCATAGAACTTAAAGTATTTCGTTTCTATTAGTAATAACTACTAGTCCTATGGCAAACCTTCATGGTGAATCTATTAAGAACATACCGAAATACATAGCCAAATTAAATAATATTTTTATACCGATTTTCCCACTAGAGCAGGACTTATGCGGGTAAAATTGCGGGGTACCCATAACTAGTCTATAACATAGACTTTAGTTACAATTAATTCCTTATACAGAAATGATTCATTCAACCATTTTAAGGAACATTATTTTTACATGCCACCGATTGTAACCAATTGTCACAAACCAGGCACTGAATTGACGATTATTAATGGAATGACTAAGACCAGAATACTCCGAAATCGGGTCGACACAACTCGACATGTGCTATGATTTAAAATGAAATATATATCTAGTTGATTAAGAACTGTCTTCTATGATCATTGATCTCGTCTAGTTCGTCAATTGTAATCAATTCCGGATGACTTTCGAATGACGTTTGTATTTTGGTCTTAAATTAGAAATCGATATGCATCATTTAACATTGTTGGATGCCATATGTAGGTAGGTACATACCTCTACTATGCATGGTAAAATAGGTACCTCTTATAGTCCATTGAAATGTTACATTTTTTAGGCCTTACCTTGCGTTTTTTAGAGGACGCAATTTTATTTTTTTGATGTGTAGGGGGGGTCAGTGTAAAGCTAAAACCAAGTTTGTGGGGTCGCAACCCTTGTCCCACGGCCGCCATCTTGAAAATAGGGGTTGAAATGGTTTTTACGGTATATCTCTTAAACTATTTATTTGAGAAAAAAAAATTGTTAACATTTTTTGTTGCAAATTAAATTCTCTACAACTTTGGTCCAGTAACTTTTTATCGTAGAACTATAAATAAAAAAGTTATAAGCGAAAATCTTCAGAAATTCGAAAAAAAAAAATTATATTTTTCGATGTAACTTTTTTTTTATCATTTTACGAAAAAATGATATCTGACCACTTTTGTAGATCGTTTTTTGAGGAACAACTTTTATTTGCATCATTTTTTCATTAAGTCAATAGCTAAGGTAAACAGCGCTCCGAAGTGAGTACTATTTTTCAGTTCTCTTAACTATACCTATATTATACGTGTGTACTAATAATGAGTTATCAGTTATTTTTTATTTTTTTTCTATTTATTTTGTTATTTAAATAAAAAAGTTATAAGCGAAAATGTTCAGAAATTCGAGAAAAAATTATATTTTTCAATATAACTTTTTTTTTACATTTTACGAAAAAAATATATCTGACTATTTTGCAATATTATTGATAAATAATAATACTATAAATAATTAATTATCAATAATATTGCAAAATTTATAATCATAATAACAAAATAAATAGAAAAAAAATAAAAAAATAACTGATAACTCATTATTAGTACACACGTATAATATAGGTATAGTTAAGAGAACTGAAAAATAGTACTCACTTCGGAGCGCTGTAAAACCTTAGCTATTGACTTAATGAAAAAATGTTGCGAATAAAAGTTGTTCCTCAAAAAACGATCTACAAAAATGGTCAGATATCATTTTTTCGTAAAATGATAAAAAAAAAGTTACATCGAAAAATATATTTTTTTTCTCGAATTTCTGAACATTTTCGCTTATAACTTTTTTATTTATAGTTCTACGACAAAAAGTTACTGGACCAAAGTTGTAGAGAATTTAATTTGCAACAAAAATGTTAACAATTTTTTTTTCTCAAATAAATAGTTTAAGAGATATACCGTAAAAACCATTTCAACCCCTATTTTCAAGATGGCGGCCGTGGGACAAGGGTGGCGACCCCACAAACTTGGTTTTAGCTTTACACTGACCCCCCCTACACATCAAAAAAATAAAATTGCGTCCTCTAAAAAACGCAACCCCAAATGTAACTTTTCAATGGACTATTAGGTCTTCAAACATTTAATCTCTTTTTAGGGTTCGGAAGAAACGGGACCCTGAAACTTTACTGTCCGTCCTCTGTCTCTCAGGCTGTATCTCATGATCCGTGACAGCTAGACAGCTGAAATTTTCAATAAATAAACCTAACAACAAATACTAAAATATAAGTAGGGCGTATACTTGGCAGAGTTTTTTAAATACATATAATAATTGTTTACGTTTATTAATTTTTAAATGCTTGAGGACTCTGCTTTTTTAATATTTTTACGCGAACACGGGGAATAATGTTTTTGTCACTTAGAAATACCTACTATCTAGTTATTTTCGTTTACGTAATGTTTTATGTACAAAAGTGTTTGTAAGAAATAATAATAGAAGTACCTAGGTATGAATTATTTCTGTAGTTTTTTCTTGCTATTATACAACCACTACAATTGCATCCATAGCTAGACTATTAACTCTAGATTTCGTTGCCAGTCATATAAAAAATAAAAGCAACATAATGTTAGCATAATGTGTGTTGTTGTGGAAGAGGATGGAGGAGGCCTACGTCCTGGACATACAAAGGCTGATATGGATGGATGGAATGTTAGCATACTCGGGACTAGCTAAGTAGTAAGTATCCTTACAAGCAGCCCAAATCATTTACACTATACAAACGTCTCTTAGCTCATCGCCATAAATGAACTAGGGCAACGTTATCTACGCACATATTGGTCAGTAAAATAAATAAACCTGCCATCGTAACATGTAAGAACCAATCTTATCTTAGTGTTATTAGACTACCAGCGCCCTGTGGTTTCATCTGCGGAAGTATTAAGAGAAAAGGGTACCGGGCGCTCTCTTCATACAAACGTAGTCGACTGTTTCCTCCCTGGATAATGACACTAGCACAAATATTTTTGTTGCGTAAAACCTATAACTGCCATGACTATGCCATGGCTCTCTCCATACAAACGTAGTCGACTGTCGTATACTAGCCGATTATTTTATCTGTGGTCTTCATTTAGTGATTATTTGATTAGTAATGTTTTCTTTGTGCTACAGATTCTATGAAAGTTAAAAAAAACTCGGCTAAGTTCGATAGTAGGCATCATCCCGCTACGACATCGGATGAACTTTAAAAAAACCGTGGTAATATTAATATACGACAATTTATATGTAAATGTTTGTAGATCAGACAATTATTATCCAGGATCTGGTCTGCGGATTTCTTGCTGAGCAGAATACTCTACCAAACTTAACACTCCTAAGTTCTTCCACTGTTATCTACGAGTATGTTCATAATAGTGGATCTGCTTTGCATGTTTTTTGCTGAGCAAAATCTTCCAAAAACCTCTATCAACCTTCGTGCTCCTAAACTCTACCACCATTATCTATTCTGTAGATCAAATAATTATTCATCTGCTCTGGATACATCTTGCTGAAATCTCCCTAAATCCTTTTTTAAAACCGGCTCCCTAAGTTCTATCTACATTTTTTTTAGAATTCTGTTCCGATGTCGTAATTCCCGAAATAACACAAGTATTGAGGAGGAAACTGATTCATGATATTATTGATTTAATTAAAACGGTCGTAACCAATTACACTAATTAATTAATTAAAGATAAGTACTTACTACAGAAATAAGAATAATGTTAATATTATTACAATGATTTCTAAATAAACATACGATACAAAATATTCATAGATATAAATAAACAACACATTCAGATGTAACGTAACGATGAATGTCCAAACAAATGTGAATAAGTAGCTTACATAAAATAAAAAAATATTGTATGTCAGACGAGGCTGTATAGATTAAAGTCTTTTGTCTGGCCTTTCGGTAGTATAAGTAACAAAAAATATTGCCGAAAAAAATAGTAAACACAAATAATTAGTTATTATTTTCTTTTCTTTTTAAGTATTTTTTGCTTTTATTAGCAACTGTGATAATAAACGTCGTACGATACATTACAGTACGATACGGTTTGATCATTCCATTCTCGGCTCTATAGACGCACTCGCGTTCCGCTCGCGCGTCATAAATCGCCTCTGTACAATGATCAATTTACCACACTTGTATCGCAATGTACTATTACAATATTTGTTAGTACCTACCTACGTAACCCGCGTAAGGGATGATTTACATTAGACTGGGCCGGGTGCGGAGCCCGTCCGCGCTGCTCGTTTACACCGGGCTAGCAACCGCCGAGGAGACGGGGCGAATGTCCCGTCTCCTCGGCGTGTCCCGTCCCGGCATGGCCGGCCTGGACACGGCCCAGTCTAATGTCAATCATTCCTAAGTCGCGATCCCGTGTAGAAATTGGAACACAGAGTTCTCCTCAGAGTCTCTAAATACATGTCTCGCGATCCTCAATGGTTCAATATTTTTCTTTAAAGAGTATTATTTTGTAAACCTAAATGATTACCTTAAAAGGCAACATTACCCACATTCAGTTTGAAACAACCAATAATAAAATAGATAGATAGATAGATAGATAACTTTATTTGTACAACACAAAAAGAGACAGAACACGATAAACACAAAGTAAAGTAATAGCTAGAA
Source organism: Idaea straminata (assembly GCA_951213275.1). NCBI lineage: Eukaryota > Metazoa > Arthropoda > Insecta > Lepidoptera > Geometridae > Idaea > Idaea straminata. The sequence goes on along the minus strand of OX577866.1, from coordinate 10,406,173 downwards.
AGTATAAGTTGCACAAATGGGCGGCCTTATCGCTGAAAGCGATAAGGCCGCCCATTTGCGAAAATATTAAGGTAAAACCGTCAAAAAAACCATAATTTTGCATGTCGCTTTAGCTAGTTTTTCACAATTTTCTCACAAACAAAATATATTAATAAAAAAGTTTTTAATATTGATATAATTCAAATAAAAATAAAAACAACTGTTTAACTTAGCCTATGCTTTTCCAAAGATTTAATGTATCGTCATACCAAGATTAATCAGAATTGGTTCAGTAGTTTTCAAAGCCTAATCATACTCAAAATCAAACAAACTAACATTTTAAGAGGAAAGGGTACCGGGAGCTCCCTCCATACAAACGTAGTCGACTGTTTCCTCCCTGGATATTGACACTAGAGCAAATATTTTTATTGCATAAAACTTGACTATGCCCCTTTGTCTTGGTTTTTTTTTTCATTTTCTAGTTATCATAGAAATTAAGACGCAAAAACAAAAAATAACATACGGGCATGGTCATAGCAGTTATAAGTTTTGTGCAACAAAAAATTTGCTCTAGTGTCGTTATCCAGGGAGGAAACAGTCGACTACATTTGTATGGAGAGAACCCCCGGTACCCTTTCCTCTTAAGTGTCAACCGCAATGCCTACTTTCGCCTTTTGTTCCATTTAGGTACTTCAATCTAGATAAAATGTTGCTCATTCGCAAAAAGTCCCCTCTATAACTAATTTAAGATTGCATATTCTGAGTTAAATCTGACTAAAATATGCCCTTTTCTCAAAAAATCCCCTTTCGTTCCGTTTTTCAGCCTAATTAGAGATACGATACTTTAATTCCGAAGGACCTAGGTGCGAATCCCGGCCGGCAGTGTACTAATAGATTTATGTGTAAATAGCTGCGCCCCGCGGTTTCACCCGCGTATGTCCCGATCCCGTTGGAATATCGGGATAAAATGTAGCCTGTATTTTAATCCAGGTCTCTAGCTATCTACATACCGAATTTCATCGCAATCGGTCCAGTAGTTTTTCCTGAAAGAGTAACAAACATACACACACACAAACTTTCACATTTATAATATTAGTAGGATTATATTACAGTGAAAACATCGTGATAAATTCGTTGGTTCGAAACGTATTGACGAGTTCTTTCCTCTGGACACGGTCGACTAAGCTGAAAGGGCGCCCATCACCTAGATTAGGCGTTAAAAGCAATATTATTATCAGACATAGCTAAAGAAAGTAGAATGTAGAAAACCTATTCCAAAATATCATGGAATCATTTCATAAAAGACTGCATCTTGGTTAGCGCATTAGAGAAATCGTTTAGCACATTATTTGTTCTCAATTAGCGTGTGTGTTTTCGCGAGTCCATAATATAAGACACGGCTCGCGCATACTCAGGTTTGAAGATGGAATTTCTCATCATCAGCACACTCATCAAACCGGAACTGGGTTGATTCAGTAATCTATTAGTATAATCAATCTGATGACGATTTTTTGTCCGTTTTAACGCGCTAATCTAATCGGGGTTTGAACAATTAATTTTGCATTTGATAACCAAAGTATGGCTCTTCAGGAAGCTAATCTATCTTCTATACATATAAAATGCTTTGTCCTGAACTACTGACTGGCTGACGGATCAACGCACAGCCTAAACCGCTAATCGTAGAGACCTGAAACTTGGAGGGTGTGTTTTTTGTATGACGTAGGCATCGGATAGGATTTTTCGAAATTCCACCCCTAAGGCGGTGAAAAAGGGGGGGAACGTTTGAATGACAACGTGATTACTTGGTCTATTTTCGACTTTTACGCGGACGAAGTCGCGGGCACAAGCTAGTCTATATAATATAAAAGAGACAAGAACTCATCATGAAAGCCCTGAAACTACAAGAGCTACGAATCTGAAATTTCAACCTTTTAGGACGTAAGCACTATGAAAGGATTTTGAAAAGGGCTATTAAAGTTTGTCTTTTATGTTACTACTAGCTGCGCCCCGCGGTTTCACCCGCGTAAGTCCCGATTCCGTGGGAATATCGGGATAAAAAGTAGCCTATATGTTAATCCAGGTCTCTAGCTATCTACTGACCGAGTTTCATCGCAATCGATTCAGTAGTTTTAGCGTGAAGGAGTAACAAACATACACACACACAAAATTTCACAGGCTTCGCACGGCTATATTATGCACGTATTATACAAGAGGAAAGTTTATTCCTCTTGAATCACTTTATGTATTAAAACCGCATCAAAATCCGTTACGTAGTTTTAAAGATCTAAGCATACATATGAAAAGATAGCGGGAAGCGATTTTGTTTTATACTATGTAGTGATTATGTATTCTCTTTCTATAAGAATGATATCACTTTTAAAGAGACACTACGGGTGAAACTGCGGGGCGCAGCTAACACTATTATTATGCAGTTTGTGTGTGTGTATGTTTGTTACTCCTTCATGCAAAATTTACTGGACCGATTGCGATGAAACTCAGTATTTAGATTGCTGGAGACCTAGATTAACACACTTAGGCTTCTTTTTATCCCGATATTACCACGGGATCAGGACTTACGTGGGTGAAACCGCGTGGCGCAGATAAATATATTTTCCATAATGAATTTTCACCTTATCGTTATACTAATCGTAACACACGTCCATTGTTTTAATGGTGGAAGGTGTGTTAGATCATACATAAAACAAACAATGCCAAACGAATCGCCATAATATTTGCGTTCGATAAACCTACAATCTCTTTAAAAAAGGAACTATTACTAATTTCTAATATTAGATTTTTAGAATAGAATTTCTGTAGAGTTTATCGCGGACTTTGAGCGCGGCGACCGAATCAAGAAATTCCTTAACGAAAATAAAACCTAACACCCCCACTCCGCCTACCATGTAGCTCGGCCGAGCATGTACTGCGTACGACTGTAATAAACTTGCACGATGATGTTGAGCTTTACCGCGTCAGTCCCCGAGTGCCACACGTTTTTTTTTCCAAACAATCACACGACATACATACAAAGAAGAAACAATAAAAGATAGTTACAGAGTAAAGTAAATACAAACAACAGAGAATAAAATAATAAATATCAGAGAAGTCATGTTTCAAGATGTTCATCAATTATAAGGGCTACGGCCGGAGGATGCAAAAAAATGCAAAAATTATATATAAAATGATTTAATTCTTAATACGATTTACAACTATTGACCGACAATCTACTCGAAGTATGAAATAGAAGTGTGGCTTCATCCGGTGCGGTGCAGGGCATCGGTTGCAGGCACGTTGTGCAGCGTCGACAACTCGTGACCGCGGATTCCGTGGAAACGTTGGAAATAAGGTTGCTTGTGTCATCATTATCCATGTAGGCTATGTATGTAACACCTCCACCCGTAGATCGGCAACTATTTCGAGGCGTTAGACGGAAAAGTTGCTGGGATGTTGCTAAGGTCTACCCTGACTTGGCATGGGTTAATTTTCCTTGTTTCAGGAATTTCAGCGTAGACTCCCGTTTTGACCTCTTCAATCTTCGTAATAAGGCGTCTGGATCTCAATTGTCGGGTGGCCAGAGCGATGATGGTAGTCGAGATGGCAACGAAAAGTATGACGTAGATTGGGATGGTTGTGTGGTAAATGCTCGGGTCCGTGACGTCATCCAATTTCACTGTAGGTTGCGATGTAATTTTCGTGTTAACGTTATGTAGTTTTTCTAAGTCTATGGAGTTCAGTATAATAGATGTTTCGTCCGCAGCTTCTTTATCTTCATAAGTAGGTATTTCTGTGATTTTTATTGGATGTCCTTTCAGATGATCTTCAGAATTAGAAAGAGTAAATTCCGGCGTCTTGAGATAGCATTTAATAGGGATGGTGATCAGGAAACTTCCTCGAAGACTTTTGTACTGCTCCTGTCCGCATGATGTCTTCACCTTGGTTGTATTGGGGAAGCTGATTGTATAGTGGGCGTCATCTAATTGTTCTAGTGCGGTTTGTTTCAGGACTACTCGCGTCGGGTTGCAGGAGGAGCCGACTTCTTGCTTGACTATTAGGTCTTGGATGCAGTCTGGTTCTTCATGAAGTCTGTGCCTGGAGTTTTCTTGGCAGAGGTACCATTCGTCGACCTTCGGACATTCTGTCTCTATGTACATAGAGTCTTTACTAGAGATTGCAATAAAAGGTAGGGTAGGGATAAGACTTAGGTGATTTTTATTAGGTATAATGGATAATTTATATAGGTAGTAGGTAATTTGATAGGCAATTGGTACTTTAATTACTATGACAATTCTGTTATTTGAATAATAGTAACCCGGTTTAATTAAATCGTAATAGTTTCTTAGGTCTACATCAAGGATCTCGTCCTTAAAGTATAAGATCCTTAGTTCTCTTAACATATCTATAAGTTCATTAATCCTAATTATCGAATGAGGCGTGCTCGATGCACGTATAAAAGCTAGAGTGTTCTCTAGTTTATGAAGTTCCTCAGACAAACTATCTATATTATCGCTTAAAATTAAAAGATATTGCGCCAGATGGGCGTATTTAATCAAATCCGTTTCTCTCTTACTATCACTGCTAATAATAATATTAAGAACCTTACTTATGTCCGCCTGGTTTTTGGTTATATTCTCTAATATATGAGAATTTTGCAAAGTCCATTCTTTAGATAAGCTAATTTGTTGGTTAAGTTCTGATTCTAGTTTATTCTCGTTGTTTCGGAGAACTTTAATGGCATTCTCATATTTAATTGCGTCACTATAATCTAAGTTGCCCGAAATACCTTTTATAACTGAACCTAGCCCATCGATGAGTCCTCTTTTGTTCCGATTATGTTCAAAGGATTGTAAAAGATCTGTAATTCGTTCTAATTTAGTATTAAGATATTCTACGTGTGGTTCATACAGAGTTGAAGTTTTATTAGTAAGTTGTGGCCTGAGATTATCCAACTGTGATTTTACTAAGTTAATTTTTGAATGTATTATATCTAGGTCTATAACGTTTAAAAAGGAATGGTAATGAGAGATAATTTTCGTAGGGCCTAGTTTAAATGGGAGCAATCCAGGGCCAGATTCCAATGAGTCAATTAGGATGTCCTGTGCCAGCGTCTTTTGAAGTAGTAGGAAGAGTAGTATCCTGCAACAATACAGGGTCTTTAGGAGGTCGCTTAAGACGTGATTTAGCGACGGGACCGCGTTTCTTTTTGGTGTAAATGTGTATTGGCAGATCCGCTAAAACCGTGTCCTGAGTAAAACGGGGGGCTAACTTTTGTCTAGTGGCAGCTGGGTTTCGAACGAAAACCTGCTGGTCCGGATCATATTCGTGTTCAGGTTCCCTATCTTTGTTTCTATTCTCGATTAGTTCGGTCCTATGGTGTAATGAGGTTTCGTTAATTAAGTCATAAACTTGTGTCATTTTATGCTTGTGGTCTTGTACATATTGCTGTAACAAATGCTCTGTAAAACTGAAATCTAAGGGATCGCGAGGATCAAAATGTCCTGTTATAATATCGATAGGCCGACATTTAGTAAAACTATGAATTGAACTGTTGTAAGCTAAGATTGCGTAAGGCATGAGATTGATAATCGGTTCGCCACGTTTTTGTAATTTTAGTATCCTTAGATGTTCCAGGATAGTGGAGTGAAACCGTTCTACTATACCGTTATCATTTGGGGTATGTGCCAATATCTTATGGTGCTGTATTTTATGAAGTCGTGTGAACTCTGTAAATAGGGCATTTGTAAATTCAGGTCCTTGGTCAGTCACTATGGTCATAGGAACGCCATGATGGGTGCAATACGTTAAAAGAGCTTGTATGACACTTATTGCTGTACCGTCTCTCAGATGATACGCTTGAGCGTATTTAGAGAACGCGTCTACTAAGGTAAGGTATTTTTCTGTTTCAGCCGTAAAGAGATCTAAATGTACTATTTCAAATGGCTTTGTGGGAGGTGGAACTATCGAGAACCTCTGTTTGACTGGATGGCGGTCATATTTAGCCTGTCCACAGATACTACAAGAGTTAATGTACTTTGTAATTTCATCCTTCATCTTAGGCCAATAATATCTATGGGAGAGAGCGAGGAAGCATTCATTAATGCCACGGTGATTGGTTTTTCCTTCGTGGTAATTTCTAATGATCTCCTGCTGTCTTAAATACTCTTTAACATTTTCTACCTCGGTCTTAGTCAAAACAATGTTCATTGCGGAACTTTTAAATTTATCTTGGATTATAGGTATAATATTGTACATAGCTAGGGGCGGATTAATTATAAGGCCCGTTTTTACTTTAGGATTGACATATTCTTTGATAGCATTAATTACGTCAGCTTCTAATTTTGATTCTGAAATTTGAATGGTAGTCTTAGTGTGGGTCTCAAATGGTTTAGTTACAGTTGGACGTTTTTTTATGTCTCCTACAACAATGAAGCTAATTTGTCTACTAAACTTGTTCAAGGGCTCATCAGATATCGGGATTTCTAAAATTGGGTTTTCAGCGTCTGTGTGGGCTGTCAAAGTAGTTGAACCATGGTCCGAAGGTGGATTTTCGGATGGATTTACAGCTACGGAACTTATATCCTCATTATTAATTTCAATGCGAGACAAAGCATCGGCGTTGGTATTTAATTTGCCTTGCTTATAAACGGTTGTGAAATTAAACTCGCTTAGTTTTAATCTCCAACGAGTAAGCCTTGAATTGGGCTCCTTTAGGTTCATGACCCACTGGAGAGGCTTATGGTCCGTCACGATTTGAAATTTCCTACCGAAAAGATAAGGGCGGAAATATTTAGTAGCCCATACAATCGCAAGTAACTCCTTTTCGATTGTGCTGTAATTGATTTCACTGCTGTTTAAGGTCCTAGACGCGTAAGCTATAGGCTTATCGTTCCCTATACTACCCTGCGAAAGAACGGCACCAATGGCAAAGTTAGAAGCATCAGTTGTCAAGATAAAGTCTTTGGTGAAATCAGGATATTGTAGGATCGGGTCATTCGTCAATAAGGTTTTACATTTTTCAAAACAATTTATGTAATTGGTATCAGATGGTGTGATTTTAGAGCCTTTCTTAAGACATTGTGTCATAGGTTTCGTTACACGAGCAAAGTCAGGAATAAATTTCCTATAATAGCCTAATAATCCCAAAAATCGTTTTATTTCGGTGGCTGTTTTGGGTAATGGAAATTTTTGAATGGCTGAAATTTTGTCTGGATTGGGTTTGATGCCATCCTTAGTTATTATGTGACCGAGATAGGCTGTTTCTAATTTTAAGAACTCGGACTTGTCCATTTGAATTTTGAAATTGGACTCTCGGAGTCTTTTGAATACTTTTTCCAAATTGACCATATGCTCCTCTAACGAAACGCTAAAAACTATAATATCATCAAGGTAGACCAGACAGACAACGTTCTGAAGGTCCCTAAGGACGTTATCCATTACTCGTTGAAAGGTAGATGGCGAATTTTTAAGGCCCATCGGCATACGTAAAAATTCGAAGTGTCCGTGCTCTACATTGAACGCTGTCTTCGGGATGTCCGCGGGATTCATTTCAACTTGGTAAAAACCGCTTGCGAGATCAAGAGTGGTAAAATAATGACAGTTACCAAGCTTGTCAAGTACGTCAGAGATGTTTGGGATAGGGTACTTGTCGTCTATAGTCTTTTCATTCACCTTTCTAAAGTCGATAACTATACGCCATTTAGTTTTTCCCGAAGCGTCGGCTTTCTTGGGAACTACCCAGATGGGGGAGCTCCACGCCGATTGTGAGGGACGTATAATACCCTGGTCTAACATTTTAGAGATCTGATCTTGTACCTCTTGTCTGTGGATGAATGGATACCTATAACTTTTGGTGTAAACTGGGACTTCGTCAGTCGTACGAATTTGATGTTTAATTTGGTTCGTAAAAGTCAAGGGTTCACCTTCCACATAAAATACATCAGCATACTTAGCGCACAAGGTTTCTAAATTCGAACGCTCGATGTCGTTTAAATGATCCGTGCGTAAACGAGATAGTACTTCGCTAACACGGTCGGGCGACTGTTCGGTGCGCGTGCACTGTACATTGAACAACTCCGCACTAACGGGGCGGTCCATAGAAAAAACTAAGTCATACCGAGTCGGATTTTTCACTTCTAAAATGCCACGATTATTTTTTACTGTTGTGATACAATCACCTATAATGCAATTAGAAAAATACTGCTCTGGGATAATTACCTCACCGTCATGACAGTTTATTGGCACTCTAATTAATTTTGAAGAATTAGCCGGTATTATATCTTCATATAAATTGCAATTTCGAGAGTCGTACATTAACAAAGGGTTTTTTGAATTGCGAGTTACAAGTAGTTTATTTTTCAAATCAATATTGGATTCCCATTTTTCAAGTAAATCGTAACCTATTAGTCCGTCGAAATAATCGTGAAACTTATAAATGTATAATGTTAAATCGTCGTGTTCCTGAAATTCTGAGAAGTTAGGTAATGTGATCGAATAGTCATTACGTGTAGTTGCATGTATGTTAGTAACCTCGAACGGTTCGTAATTACACGGAAAGTTTGAAAAATATTTCTGTACGGCGTCAGGACTAATGAACGATTGATTTGCCCCAGTATCGATCAGTAGTTTAAGAGGTGGATCTGCGATTTTGATATAGGGCAATTGACGCTGCGTGTGGATATTGATTTCTATTTTAATTTGTCGGACTTGAGGATTTTCTGAAAATCCTCACTTTCGGACTGATCTACTTCCTGAGTTTCCTCTACGCAATATGACTCGGGTTCGCTAATTATAGGTTGGTTATAGGGAACACTGTGCAAATAATCAGGATGGTAAAAGTATTCATGTGGATAATAATCAGTGAAATAGTCATTATAATTATTATAATAATCGTCGTACCCATATGTTTGGTCGTAAGACTCGTTGAAATTCAGTTCTCTAGTTTTAAAATAATTAGATGGGGGTGGATTCCCAAACTTAGACCAATCATGTGAGCCGCGAGGTGCCATCGGCTTAGATACGAAATGACTTACGCCACTCATAGGTTTCGGCCCGTTATTAGATGGGTTCCTAGGGGGCATCATTTGGAAAGAATTGTTCTGAGGTCTATAATTCGACGGAGGCGCGCCGAACATTTGTTGCGTCCGCGACGGGCCTCTAAATTGGGGTGCCTGTGGAGCCCAACCCTGCGCTGGTCTCTGTTGCATTGATGGTTGAACGAATTGGCGGGAAGGCCCCGGCATATTAAATGGCCTAGCTGGTGGCATGTTAAAGGGCCGCGCTGGTTGCATAATTGGGGGCGGCATAGGGCCATAAGAAAACTTAGGTAGCTGACTAACCTGGTGATGAGGCGACGGCTCGGGTTTGCCTCTCTTATCGGAAACATGCCCGTTGCGCTGCTGGAAGTACAACGTATTCATCTCTTCATGAACGAATTCCAGTGCTTTTTCAATTGTGTTAGGTCGCATGCAACGAATTCGCGAGCCTAGAGGGTCATGTAACCCACGTAGGTATGCTTGAAGTGTTAACTTTTTATAAAGTAAACGCTTGGACTCGATCGTACTACTGAGCGTTTCATGCAAACTAACATAGGTCATTATTGTACTGAAAAGATTATTACACTGTTCATAAAACTCTTGTGGTGAAGCTGAGCCTTGCGTTAATAGTGATAAATCATTATACAAAGAGGTCTCATCACGGTGGTCCGCAAAGTTATTAATTAATGCACTACGAATACCATGCCAGTTCTCTGGAATACCATTTGAATTTATAAGGCGGGCCGCGGGACCCACGATTTTATTTAATATACCATTAATTAATGAAAGATTACTTAGGTCGTAACCCGGCTCCGCTCGAATGAATTGGAGAATCAATTGGTCACACAGTCGTATAAATCGGGTTAACACGTTTGAGTTCCCGTCAAATTCTGGGACTAGTCGTAGGGCTTTATATATCTGATCTATGATAGAATCAGCCATATTCGGTTGCGGTGGCTGTTGTTCTTCTTGTACCTGTTGTACCGGTACTTCCGGTAACGACATAATTATATCACTAATATTTAAATCTAAACTAGTATTTAAATCTAAATCTCTACCAGAGTCCTGTAATGCGACTCGACTATTTAAATTAAACCTAGAAGACCAATCTTGCCTTGGATGGAAAATTTTGGTAAATTATGGAATGCTTAAGGATAAACGGAGAGCAACTCTAGTAAGATCTAAAGTACTCACTTGCGCATTTTTTGTACCTTCTGCCGTATCGATGTCTGGATACTCCTCCGACGTAACTCTCGTAGATTCGGATAGCTGCTGCCCGCGAAGATCGCACTGACTCTATAATTAGACTTATTACAGCTATCCTACCGACTGCGCCAATTATAAGGGCTACGGCCGGAGGATGCAAAAAAATGCAAAAATTATATATAAAATGATTTAATTCTTAATACGATTTACAACTATTGACCGACAATCTACTCGAAGTATGAAATAGAAGTGTGGCTTCATCCGGTGCGGTGCAGGGCATCGGTTGCAGGCACGTTGTGCAGCGTCGACAACTCGTGACCGCGGATTCCGTGGAAACGTTGGAAATAAGGTTGCTTGTGTCATCATTATCCATGTAGGCTATGTATGTAACACATCTGTTCATATTTTAGCAATACATTGCCGAAAATAACAACATAACCGGCCAAGTGCGAGTTGGACTCGCGCACGAAGGGTTGCGTACCATTATATTCTATTTTTAGTATTTGTTGTTATAGCGGCAACAGGAATACATCATCTGTGAAAATTTCAACTGTCTAGCTGTCACGGTGCATGAGGTACAGCCTGGTGACGGACTGCGGAGTCTTAGTAATAGGGTCCCGTTTTAACCCTTTATTTTCTATTTTTATTTATGACCCTAGTGTGGTTGTTTTTGTTGGAAAGGGTAGGGTATTTCCAAGGATCTGATGAACAGAATTGCACGTCGAGATTGCGACAAATTGTTCAGTTTAAAAATGTAACCAGTAACATCGGCCCTTAACCAAGTTACAGTTCATGGTGCACTAAAATACTAAAAATGACTAAATAAAAGTAAAAAAATCAAGGCCTTTTATGAGCTGGCAAGGAAACTACAATCTATAAGGAAATCTAAGGTGAACAACTCGCGATAGGCGATCAAAAATTTGATGACGCATTCGGGGCTTCCCTTAGAATAGTAGCTAATCAATTCTGCACTTCTAAATGGCGTTAAATATGGACTCTAATACTGCATGCCTAAAACGTAATGATTATAAATCACGTTTTGCCTAACTAAACCAAACGAGAGTGAGAGGTTAAAAGTATTAGGCTTACTTAGATCACTATCACTTCACTACATAGTATAAAACACAGTCGCTTCTCTCCGTCTATCTGTGCCTATGTACGCTTAGATCTTTAAAACGAATTGATGCTGTTTTTTTAATAGATAGAATGATTCAAGAGAAAGGTAAAAAAAACTACCACGAATACGAAGTTGCGGGCAACAGCTAGTTATCTCATAATTTGAAGACATCCAAATTGGATATGTTAGAAGAGACAGACCTGAATCGGAAACTGTAAACTTGATTAAATCTACATATTAGTAGTTAAAATATTTGGCATTAGTATGAATCTCATAAGTATAATACTACAGATACCTACACCTATGAATTAAGTCAATGACCGAGACGAGTCTCAAGTGTTTACTTTGGAAAAAAACAGAATTAGGATTATATCTATACTCGTCTAGATAATTTGCTCTAAGGAGCCTAAAATATTTTAAAATCCTAAGAGCTTGCTGGCGTCCCAAAAGGAACCACCATGCGAAGTTTCAGACTTGTAGATCTTGTACTTTCTGAGTTTCCGTGATGAGTATCACTACATAGTTTATAACAAAGTCGCTTCCCGCTGTCTATCTATCCCTATGTAAGCTTAGATCTTTAAAACTGCGCAACGGATTTTGATGCGGTTTTTTAATAGACAGAGTGATTCAAGAGGAGGATTTTAAGTATATAAAACAAAATTACCACGCGTACGAAGTCGCGGGCAACACCTTTTTTTCCATAAGATACTGACCGGGTTATTTAATCATTAATGCTTCTTCTTTTCAGTACGATGGCGACAAAGACGGGCGGATCTCCTACGTAGAATTGAAAGGCATAATCGAATCCCGCGAATACGCGAACGATCTCCCAGAAAATGTAGTCGAAAAGATCATGAAGCTAGCTGATAGGGATAATTCAGGTTTGCATTTTATTATGTAACGGAAAGCAGGTGACCCCATAAGGAGATGGCGGGATGAGTTGGTACTGTAGGGACTGGACCCAACTGGCACTAGACAGGGATCAGTTGAAAAAGGGGAGGGAGGCCTTTGCCCGGCAGTGGAACGGAATGGGCTTAAAATAATCTTAAAATAAAGCTATAGTACCTATATTGTGGCACAAGGGTGGAAAATATAATTTTTAAGATAGTATCTACACGAGGTAAAATTATGCTCCTTCCCCAAATAATACATAAATGCTTTTCATCATAATTACGATGAAAATCAATAGATATAGTTTAAAAATGTTTTTGTATGTAGGTATATTATGTAAATGTAAAACGATAGATCCAGTTTTATCCTCTTAAGATTAGAAACAATAAAATAATCATAAAACCTTAGCCAATTCGATTACATAAAACCTTAGCCAATTCGATTACTGATATTTTACTTGCCAAGACAACTCGATTTCCATTTTTGGACAAAAGTTACTTTACAGGTTTCACCTGTTTCTGGGCAAGTATGACGAAAATAATTATTGTTTTCGCTTCAGGGTACCTGGACTTCAGAGAGTTTATAGACATGATGCACAATCCCGATTTCAAGGCTGTGTTCGGACACTTCGTAGCGCGATATGTATCATCGATAGTGCCGCATCGGAACCCGATTGACACAACAGGTAACGTGACGTAGAAAGTTGCATTTTACTACCCCCTATCCATATTATTATGCAGGGTTATTGGTAGCTATACTAGCAAGCCGTTGAAGGCTACTTATGTGCACCTAAACAAACAACTTTTGTTCTACGACTTTTGGAAATTCGAAAATTTTATTATCGTGTAATTTTATCATCATGCCAACAAACAACTTTTGTTCCACGACTTTTGAAAATATGAACATTTTTTTTTAATTTCGAGGTTATATTTACCTGAAAATTAGCTGTTTCTTACACGGAGAGGTAATAAAACGTTCAAATTTCCAAAAGCCATAGAACAAAAGTTTTAAGGTGCACAGAAGTAGCCCTCAACGGCAGCTAATATAGTTGCCAATAACCCTGTATATATCAGACCTGGTTTTATTTGCGATTTATTAATTATTTCCGGTTTAGTCGCACATAAAAAAGGTTTCTTGGAGCAAGAAATAATCATCTCCCTATACACTTAAATGTTACCTCATACCAATTTTCATCAAAATCGGTCCAGTAGTTTTAGAGACATCACAAAAATAAAAACGAACGAAAATGTAATGTTTTTTTTAACACAGCCTAGAGCTATTTTTATGCATAATTGCAGTGAAATATCCCCAAGTTGATTTGTAATATTTATTTGCATTTTACTTACTTCCGGGAGAAAAACCTGTTTTTTCCGACTAGGTTTTTTAAAGTTTTTGTATCTAATTGCACTTTGTTGTAGGTGATTGTTGTGTATGTAGATACTTATTTGTATATTTGTGATGTATTTATTTTTATTTTATTTATTTTTTTTGTATATTTGGTTTGAAAGGATTAATTTTGTAACAAAGTTTAAGTATAATCTAAAAACTACTGAAGCTTTCTTTATAAATTCGCTTCGCAGGGTTCGAATCCGCGATCTTGGATCAGGCGACTACCGTTACACTTCTGTACAATAAATAAGTAAATGAACCGCGTGATGTAGCCTCAAACTAAGAATTTTCGATTTTTTGTTGTCTGGTCACCATATTACTAGCCTAGTAGTAATATGGTGACCAGACAACAAAAATCGAAAAATACATACTTATTATACAAACTGAAACTCAGAAACAAATATCTGCACATAAATGACGACCCAGTTAGCACAATGGTTACCATGCCGGACTGCCAAACACGGGGTTGCGGGTTCGATTCCCGCCTCAGACAAATATTTATGCTTAGATATTTGTCTGTGGTCTGGTTGTTTTTATGTATTATAAGTATATATTTACAAAAGAAAAGCATTTATGTAGTATATCCGTTGTCTAGCACCCATAACACAAGTCTAGTTACTTAACTTGGGCTAGATGGCGATGTGTGGAATGTCCTGTAATATTTATTATTTATTTATTTATTATAAATATTTTGACGGCTGGAAACAAACCCGCGATTTTCAGCCGTCGAGCAAGTGACCACTGATTTCTACTGATCCAAGGTTGCGAATTTTAACTATGCAAAGTAGAATATCTAGAAAAAAAACTTGAGAGGTGTCAAGACACCCGGATGGAACGAAGTTTCTTTCGATTAATTAGTAAAGAAATTGTAATAAAATCAAAAAGTGTCGTTATACGGAAAAAATTAAGACCAAAAGTTGTAACTTTTGGTCTTAATTTTTTCCGTCTAGCCCCCTTTCGCAACGCGCTATAAGGAACTTTGTTTCAAAAAAATGTAAGTATGTGTAAAAAAGCTATTATTAACTTTTTAGGAAGGTGGGCAGGTTTCACGCCAGTCGCGGCCCAAGATAGCGGTATAATACTTTTATAAAAATTATTTAAATGTTTTTCATTGGTTCATCTCATTGGCTGTAAAGCATCCAATCATACCGCTTCATTTTCATTCCAAATTCTAAATTTTAACGTTGTGCTAACATTTCCGACTATAGATACTAGGAGTATAATTAATTTTACTATATACTATATACTACATATACGGGCTGTTTTCCGCAATTAGACTCTTTTTTAATTAAGTATTTTTTGCGTGAGGATGGAGTAGGCTTGCCCAGCGCCTTCTACCCTCTCAGCTTAGTCGACCATATCCAGAGGAGAGAACTTGTCAATACTGCTGGAGCCAACTAAGCCGAGGGTTTCATCACGATAATTAATATTATAAATAATTTTAAAATTTGATTATTTAACGAGATTCTCATAAAATACTATAACATTAATAATTTAACACCAAACTGCATCCAAAACTTATTTTAATAACTTTTGTTCTTACGACATGGATTCTAGGACATGAGATTCACTATACCATGTCCCAGAATCCTGCCTGAACCATGAACGGACAATAATGGCGTGACGACCCAGTTGGCACAATGGTCACTATGCCGGACTGCCAAACTCAGGGTTGCGAGTTCGATTCCCGCCTCAGACATGTATTTATGCTTAGATATTTATCTATGGTCTGGGTGTTTCTATGTATTATAAGTATATATTTACAAAAGAAAAGTATATAAGTAGTATATCCGTTATTACTTACTTACTTACTTACTTAGCTTGGGGCTAGATGGCGATGTGTGGAATGTCCTGCATTATACAACGCCAGCAACTTTAATCAATGCTATGGCATTGGTAGTGTCTGAAACATGTATTAGATAGAGTAGACTGGCATAGCACCTATACTCCTCTCTCCATCCTAAGGTTGCCTGGAAGAGGCCGCTCTCAGCGATAAGGCCGCCTATTGTGCCACTGTTTTATTTTTAACCCCCGACGCAAAAACGACGGGGTGTTATAAGTTTGACGTGTGTGTGTGTGTCTGTCTGTCTGTGGCTCATCGTAGCTCATTCAGTTGCGAAAATGACGAGTTGCGCTAGTGTAACGAGTTTGGGTTTATGACGACCTACTACTAATCCCAACCGACGTGGGTTTGATCCCCAGGTAACAGGATTGTAAACGTTACGGTGCCGGTGGTCTTTTAAGACCATGTGTTCGCAAATCGACCTTTGTGTTAAGCAACTTTAAGTAATCAAATACTCTTTTTTTGTTATTTTGATATAAGTAGATATTGTAGTTTAAAAACCATATTTTTGTTTATTTGGGTTGAAAACATGATATGAACAACTTTGTTCGATAAAAAAAATGTTAGAAAACAGAGAATTTTTAGATCGTTTATCGGTTTTTATTCAAAAATAGTTAACGTATGTTTCTAAAAATTGAATCAAATGATAGGTTTTGACCTCTAGGAACTATATTCTTGGATAATAATGCTAAACAGTACAAAATGTTTTGCAAATCGATCGAATATAACAGTTAGCACGCGTCAGTTCCTCGCAGTTGGCCTCCGGGCGTCATCGAGGTAAGACCTATGCCACTTTTGCCGGCACGCTGCGTTCGAGCGAACCCCACGCGAAACCTTGCATTTGCAGGGATGACAAACTTTTTCCCGCAAATAATAATTTACAAACGTACTTGCCCGCAAATAATATATACTAATATTATAAAGAGGTAAGGTTAGTAACAAGTTTGTACATTGTATTGTTGCTCCAGTCTAAGCAGCTAGGCTTGTATAATGGTGACTAGACGCGATTGAATGAGCGCAAATAATCTATAGGTACTAATATTATAAAGAGGTAAGGTTAGTAACAAGTTTGTATATTGTATTGTTGCTCCAGTCTAAGCAGCTAGGCTTGTGTTATGGTGACTAGACGTGATTGAGTGAGCGCAAATAATCTATACTAATATTATAAAGAGGTAAGGTTAGGAACAAGTTTGTATATTGTATTGTTGCTCCAGTCTAAGCAGCTAGGCTTGTGTTATGGTGACTAGACCCGATTGAGTGAGCGCATATCATCGATACTAATATTATAAAGAGGTAAGGTTAGTAACAAGTTTGTATATTGTATTGTTGCTCCAGTCTAAGCAGCTAGGCTTGTGTTATGGTGACTAGACGTGATTGAGTGAGCGCAAATAATCTATACTAATATTATAAATAGGTAAGGTTAGGAACAAGTTTGTATATTGTATTGTTGCTCCAGTCTAAGCAGCTAGGCTTGTGTTATGGTGACTAGACCCGATTGAGTGAGCGCATATCATCGATACTAATATTATAAAGAGGTAAGGTTAGTAACAAGTTTGTATATTGTATTGTTGCTCCAGTCTAAGCAGCTAGGCTTGTGTTATGGTGACTAGACGCGATTGAGTGAGCGCAAATAATCTATACTAATATTATAAAGAGGTAAGGTTAGTAACAAGTTTGTATATTGTATTGTTGCTCCAGTCTAAGCAGCTAGGCTTGTGTTATGGTGACTAGACGCGATTGAGGGAGCGCAAATAATCTATACTAATATTATAAAGAGGTAAGATTAGTAACAAGTTTGTATATTGTATTGTTGCTCCAGTCTAAGCAGCTAGGCTTGTGTTATGGTGACTAGACGCGATTGACTGAGCTCAAATAATATATACTAATATTATAAAGAGGTAAGGTTAGTAACAAGTTTGTATATTGTATTGTTGCTCCAGTCTAAGCAGCTAGGCTTGTGTTATGGTGACTAGACGCGATTGAGTGAGCGCAAATAATCTATACTAATATTATAAAGAGGTAAGGTTAGTAACAAGTTTGTACATTGTATTGTTGCTCTAGTATAAGCAGCTAGGCTTGTGTTATGGTGACTAGACCCGATTGAGTGAGCGCATATCATCGATACTAATATTATAAAGAGGTAAGGTTAGTAACAAGTTTGTATATTGTATTGTTGCTCCAGTCTAAGCAGCTAGGCTTGTGTTATGGTGACTAGACGCGATTGAGTGAGCGAGTGCTCCAGTCAGTCTAAGCAAACTATAAATGAAAAAAATATTTTAATAGAAAAAAATTAGGAAAAAAACTCAATTTTTTTATCGTTTTTTTATGATGTTATCACGTAAAATTATCGTCCGTAAACCATTGAGATAAATTACAAGAGAGGTCAGCGCCGTACATTGCCTCATTCCGTCCATCTGAGCTGAAATAAGTTACTTACAGCGGAAGCAAACTTAAAAAACTTAAAAAAAACACAACGTTATGTACTACCTAAATTATATTTAACATTACAAACAAATATTACGACAACCGTAGAAAATATGAATAAAAGTCAAATTAAAAGATAAGTATTTAATATAACTGAATTTGCCTTAGATAACTGATAGACGTGTGGCAAGCAAAAAACCGGTCAAGTTCGCACTTGACCGCTTTTTTTGCGAACTCGCGCACGGAGCGAGGGTTCCGTACACATATATTTATAATTTGTAAAAAAAAGTTCCTTTATTTTGCAGTATATTAGGTAGTAGGTATTATAGGTATTACAGAACCCTAAAAACCCTTAAATAATAGGTAAGTCTTAACTCAGTGTTTAATTACTTTTACCCCTTAAACTAGCTAGCCCCAATGCCAAACATCACAATCGGTTTAAATTTTGTACGTAAAGAAGTAACAAACAAACACACTAGACACACACACACACACAAACTTTCGTATTTATAATAAATAAGTATATTATAATACCTTGTTCATAAACTTGTTATTGTAAAAAGCCTCTACATCTACGTGTTTAACTCTAATGAAATTTTGTAGGTATAAAAGGTAGTGTCATTTCTGAAGTAGCGGATGGCTTGGTCATGGCGCGCTCCCACCCGCACAGGCTCCCGCCGTTATAAAATGGAACGTAACTTGTCTATACGTAGTGTTATCCTAAATGAATGCCGTAAACCGACTTTGCAGACAACCATTTTTTTATTTTTCTTTTAATCTATGTGTGTGTATATTTGTAATATGTAGAAGATTAGTTTCTTTTCGGTTTTTTGTTTCACGGTTTTGTAATGCGTAACATTTTTTTCTCGGCTAGGTCCCCTCGTCAACCCGCGATAGGGAACTTCGTTCCAATAAAAATATTAGGTACATTATTACAGCTACACATTAGTTTTATTATTTTACGTATCGAGCCCAATTAGATAACGAAAACCTACTGTTGACACCTACCTACACTGTGGCGTGCCCACTGTTTACACCTACACTGTGGCGTAGCTTGATCGCGTACGCGAGTAGTTGCGCGCGGCTCACTTTCACGCTACGTCTTTGTGCGCGGAGGCTGAGGTAATGTTAAAATACCTACACACGGTACAGGAAGAGGGCCTTAAGCGTCGATTGTACCTAATCAACGTATGTCATTGACCTCAACCCCTCGAAGTGCAATATTTCGTAAGGCTCTTGAAATGCTCATTGCCTTCAAGGTTTTTTATTATCATTATTCCAAGTATTCTGACATCATATAGCCATTGTCACGTATTTCAGATAATAACGAAATCCTCCTTTACTAAGTACATTTACTTACCTATTTTATTTATATTTCGTAGAATAAAAATAATGTATTTACAAACAGTACTTAAGTGGTTCTTGGATAAGTGAATGCACTGCTCTAGATGTGGCCCTATGATTGGTAAATTTTGTGCTGCTCTTCACTATATTATTTTCGGCTCTATACGTTCGCGCTCACCATGCAATCTCATAGGGTTGATTCTGAATAGGGGTGTTAATTATCTATCTATCTATATACAGGTGAGTTTTTTACATGGGCCTTCAGGGCTATGTCCTAATCTATTAGCGAAAACTGCTAAAAGGAGTTGCGTGCCCGATTTTAACAAAAACTAGCTGCGCCCCGCGGTTTCACCCGCGTAAATCCCGATCCCGTGGGCATATTGGGATAAAAAGTATTTTATGTCCGTCTCCTGGCTCTAAGCTACTACCCTACCAATTTTCACCCAAATCTGTTCTGCCGTTTTTGAGTTATAAGTGGTGTAACTAACACGACTTTCTTTTATATACATAGATTAAAAGTGTATCATTAGATTTTGAAAATACATTACTCAGCCAGGAATCGAACCATATTATTCTCCTAACAAAAAAATGAGTATATATTTGTACAAAATATACATATAAACTAGCTAACCCGGCGAACTTCGTACCGCCATATTTTATTTCCCTAAAATTTATACATTTTATTCGTTTACATTCACGACTTAAGCGAATAATTGAGATGATAACTATCCTATCCAGTAAGTTAAAGACCAAAATACGGGTACATGTGAAATTTGATTGAAATTAGTTTAGTAGTTTTGGAGTTTATTGGCAACAACATACATCGTGACACAAGATTTTTATATATACAGATAATTATTTGTTTGAGGCGGGAATCGAACTCGCAACTTTCGCCCGCCGCGCCACAGTGAGCTCATGTTAAAATACCTAAACATTTAAGATTATTAATACCAGCATTAAAATATGATTATAATGATTTAACGAGTATTTAATAGATTATTTTTTTTAAAAACGCTATTAGCGTGATATAAAAGAGTAGCATTAATGTTTAAAACAATATTCTGCTGTTACGTAAGTCAGGAGACCTGATGAGCAAATAAAATCTAGATTATGCTAGCTCTATGTCCAACACCATACCAACTGAAGCAGAACATTTCCCAATATGCAGCGCTACAACGCTTTGCCTGCTCTCTTTTTTGCGTCACTCAATCCCTGGATATCCTTCTTCAGTTGCTGAAGCCTCACAGGGTCCTGTGGTCTTCCACGCCGACGATGACTTTGTCCAGGGCGAGGGGATAAATTTTCCGTTGTTGCAAGTTCTTAACCTCCCCACTCGCCACTCCCTGGATGGAGTCATATGGCGCCAAGTTACTCATCGCGTTCCATAATGTTGTCCAGGCATGCCGTTCTTTTTTTAGGCGAGTATGCTACATCCTCGACCTTACCGTCGCTTCCCATCAGGTAAGATGACCCAAGACTATTTTGAAGCTAAAAAAAAGCTCATGATTCATTCGACACCGAATGTCATTCTTGTCGTTAATTGTGTACTTATTAATTTTTAAGCGCGTAAACCGACACTTCGCATTTTAATATGTAGTTAAATTTTATTGTTAGTACCTACTTAATAAAAAGAAATGGGGTTGCTCTAGACGTCTAGAGAAAGAGCTTCTGTTCAACGACATTTCGAAGATTGAACTTTTTTTTTCGAAAATTATGAGATTGTGTATATTGGACAATCAGCTGTTTTCGGCAATAAAGACAATCAATATTTAAAATTAAAAAAATATAAAACTTGCGGCTTAGTTGGTAATTAGTCGTGGTGTATGTCATACTTAACTCAAATAAACTTAGCTTAGTGGCTCTGGAGTCTTTTTTTTATGAATATCCACGGGATTAGTATGATGCAGGTCAATCCGTAGACGCACAGCTTGTATTAAACTATGTTTTGTCAGGGAGTTGTCTCAAACTTTCCGGTTATCAATTATTTTGTTAAGAGGAAAATGGGCAAGGACGGTCTTATGCAATATGGTGACATCGGCGCTTTTTATTTTTATATTTCTTTTGTGATTTGAATAAATATGACCAATTGTGTCTTTATAAGACTTGATTGTCGAATTTTCCTTGGTTTCGTGGGATTTGTTAAATAATTAAGGTCATGTTATTTTGGACTTCAAGGGCTTAGTACGTATAAAATAAAACGTCAAGTTAGCCTATTAATGTATCACCGCCGGCTAAATACGTTCTCCAAAATTCACTCCTACAAGAACAATAGAGAAATTATTCGTTTATTATCTCAAACAAGGAACTAACAGTAAAACCGCAATACAACTTAATAACCAATAAAACTCACATTAGCTTATTAAATGGGTCATTCTCACACAAACTAAGATACAATTCGAATTACGTAATCGCTCACTGATGCATAACGCTGTCCTTTAAGGTTTTTCATAGTATACCGTGGTCACTGTAGCACAGTGCACGTATCTATCAACAAATACCAAAAAATATATTTGAAATCGAAAAGAAATTCGCGCAAAATGCAACAAAAATAGGGGAAGGTGGGGTAAAGAGTAACCCAAAAGATTTCAATACAATGTAGTTCGATAAAAATGTGGTCAGAAGTTTATAAATGTACGCTTAAGTGTAGATATAAAGTTATAAATGATAGTGGTTTGAAGAAACCTTGGGATAAAACTGTTGGATTTTTAAAGGATATCAAAGAATGTTTAGGTATGTTCTTTTTTTTATTCATTGACATATTAATACAAAGGACCTTTAAACATACGAAGGACCTTTTAAACATACATATTTATATATTTTACCTAACTAATTATATGTTACATGGAATTGATTATTTAATAAACAAATGATAAGGTCCCAAGAAATTAATATTTTTATCGAGAAGTAAATTGCCGAAAGGTTATCAGTTTATTTAAGCTAAACACCTATTTAAAATGATTAAGATATTAAATTAATGTTAATTTAATATCTTAACAAAAACATGTTAGTAGTGAAATTAACCATTTGGTTATTTTCACTACTACCATGTTTTTGTTTTTATTTTGTCTTCTTATTTATCTCATGCTAATGATTCCAACTAAATAACTTTGGAGCTCAACATTTCAATGCTGTTACAAGCACCATTTTCATGAGATAATAACAAATCATAGTAACTATCCCTTTTTAAATAACTTTAAAAACCCCTTAATCATATACACAGCTAGTTATTTGTTTTGTCACTTTTACTGATGACAGATGTGAGAGAGTGACAAACACATTTTAACTAACGAAGCTCGAAGGCATGAAAAATGATGTTAATATCTATTTTAGCTTAGTTGGTTCTAGACCACTTCAGACGTTTTGACATGTTATTTCCTCTAGACATGGTTAACTAAGCTGAGAGGGCAGCATAGGTGCTGGGCAAGCTTACACCATCCCTTGCCAAAATCAACCCCACTAAAGACGTCTATTTTTTATGTATGTTCGCCGATTACGCGTTATGACAATAGCACCCCCTAAACACGTGGATCAGTAATGGAAGGCAGTTAGATTCAATAAATGATTATCTCTCATTATTACTCTCAAGGCCTTCGTTTCATGGTTCGTGGGCATTGTTTATTTAAGTTTCACATAACAATAAAATAGATACTTAATTATTTTTTAATAAAAAGAAAAGGTGAATGATGTCCACCTGGTGATAGCTGGCCCATAGATAAAGACATTCGAACTGAGAACCTTCTTCTTTTTTCGAAGTCGGTGAAATGATAGAAATATGAGTTGGATAAAGTTTCATTGCGTTCGTTACTTTTTGTTCGACAATGTATACGCTATTTCGCCTTAAAGTAAGCAAGGCTTGTAATATAGTGACCAGATATCCAAATAGAGAACAAATATCTGTAGTTAATACATATTTTACTTCATATTAACAAGGATTGTCTAGATTGAATCTTACCCTCTTATTCATAATTTTTTATTTAACTTGCCGTCTTTGGTTAAAATGTGTTCGATCACTTTCGCACTTTGACAGGTTAGTCTTTACATACAAGAAACGTAGAATTTATAAAATTATGTGTTCTGCGGCTGGAATCGAACCCTTAACATTCGGCGTCACAGGCGCATGTTTGCCAATATGGTTGTCAAAATATATCACATTTATACTTGATGAATTATCCGATTTATCAATCGATTCCACAAATAATATTAATGCAATCGATTGCCAGATAAAAATCGATAAGATATCAGTTTTTTGTTGGCACATGTTTGGTAGGTAAATAAACTTAAATGTTTGGTTAATTATCGATATTGATAATAAATATAAATACAAATACGAATAAAGTAGATGTGTTAAACACTGTTGCAGATAATATATACCGAAATAAATTGAGGGTAGTTTGCTTTAATAATACCTATGCTTTTTGAAGAAATCAACTTTTGTAGTTAAGAAAATTGTAATAATTTGGAAAAAAATGGACTTCTAGAAATAGTTTAATTAAATAGACATTTTGTAATTTTGTTCTATCTAGTAGAGTAGAAGTGTAGGTAGGTACTTATAAAAAATAAACACTTAAAAACGAAGGCTTCTATTTGGTCCTGAAAATTAGCATCGCCACGCAATGTTAGCAGTGTATGGACTCGCTTCCATCGTATGTTTTGCATCGATTTGGAGTAACTGAATTACTGAGTTATCTCATTTAGTTATTATAGTTTTGATGTGAAACATCTATAGCCGCACGTAAAACCGATTTCATATGGCGTGGCGACGCGTCGCCACGCTATATGATGATATATATACAGTCTATATGCAGTAGTGTGTACGCGTTACTTTTACAAAATAATGTCGATGTTTCACATCTGCCAGGCGTCCCGTGACGGCTCACATTTTTTAACTAAAACAATATTTAATAGCACTTTATAGAGAAATTGTTTTGTTGTACTTAATTATTTTATTTTTAGTTTTGATTTCTCCCTAACAATGCTAGGTTCACTTTAATTCAACTAAACCTAGATTCTGTCCATATATTTCTGATAGAAAGCTAAAATCTAGTTTCAAATTGTGCAAAAAGGGTGTTTCTAGATTTAACAAAATCGAGTATTTGCTATTTTGCTGCAACTGGCCCCTAACGCTTAAATTGTTTTGTCTGCTTATTTAAACATTCATTAATCACCACATACTAACAGTATATTTAGTATTATACTATTTATGTAGATAATTAACATGGTACTAACTTGATATTTTTATTTCTCTTTTTGGTCCTTCTGTTGTGTTGTTTTATCCAAACTCCTCCGTTACCCATACAATTAAAATTAACAAAATATAAACAAAAATTTATAAATTATTTTGAAAATTCGACTGTTGATTACTATTAGTTGGTAATTATACTATTTATTTATTTAACCACAAACCCTAAATTTATAAACTAAATATTCCAAAAACACTTTCTCTTCCGTGCTAAACTATACAACAAAATTGTACAAAAATCACAATTATTTTATATTGGTTAAATCCGGTGTTTAAATCGTTTAAATCCTAAATTTTAAAATCTAATAATCCAAACACACATTTTATATTTTGTGGAAAAAAATGTTTTTGAACAAATCCGGTTTTTTATATCCTGTGTTTAAATCGTTCAACTGTACCGAAAAAAACATCATATTTTTACGTAAAAAAATACATCCGTAAAAAAATCTACATCTTAAACTAGTCAACTTACCCCTCTTTGAATGCATTGTGATTGTAATTGGCTAATAACCCTATTACAATTGGCTTACCTACGGCTACACAAGCAATGTCGTAACTTGCCACTCTCTGCACGCGTGATCTATTCTCGTTCTATTGTTGCTGGGTCTATTTTTAAACTGAAAATGAATGGATATTTGGAAATAATTTTTCATCGATTTTGTGGAACTTTTTACTAAATTTTTAACTGATAAATATTGTAAAATATGATTTTGAATAAAATAAATTAATTTGCGCATATCACAATTTGATAAATACGACTTTAATTTCACATTAAAAAATACTCTAAAATTAAATTAAATAACCTTCTTTGTTATATTTGTTTATCCCTACATCCTCCACAAAAATATATAAACTAAACCGTAAATAACTGGTTCGCGTTTATTTTGTTCAATAAACCAAAATAAAATCTACCCTTTGTCCATCTACCCCCACTCTCCTCTACCTTCCAAAAAACAGCATCACCAGCAGCCCAAACTCGAAGCCACACAATATTTACCTACTCAGATGGCACATACGAAGAGGAATACAGTTGCTGGCCGCCAGCTGTCTGCATGATCCTGATATCCCTAGTGGAAATTGTCCTGTTCTGCTATGACGCGGCCCATGGGAGCACGCAGGCTAATGGACCGATCGCACAGCTGTTTATCTATAACCCGCATAAGAGGCAGGAGGCTTGGAGATTTCTTACTTATATGCTGGTTCATGTTGGGTGAGTTTTAGCAATTATAGCATTAAACACCAGTATTGAGAATATCGGTAACATCCTACTCCTACTAATATTATAAATGTGAATGTTTGTGTGTGTGTGTGTATGTTAGTTACTTCTTCACGCTAAAATTACTGGACCGATTGCATTGAAACTCGGTATCTAGATAGCTGGAGACCTAGATTAACACATAGGCTACTTTTTATCTCGTTATTCCCACGGGATCGGGACTAACGCGGGTAAAACCGCGGGGCGCAGCTAGTAGTAATACATAATCTGTGAAAAATTCAACTGTCTGGCTATTATGGTTCATAAGATACAGCCTGGTGACAGACAGACAGACAGTGGGGTCTTAGTAAAAGTTTTCGTTTTTACCCTTTGGGTACGGAACCCTAAAAAACTAACATTTCAAGGTCTGTTTAACCGACTTCAAAAAAAGGAGGAGGTTCTCAAATCAACGGTTGTATGTATTTTTTTAATGCTTGTTCGCGCATAACTTCTTTGTTTATCAACCGATTTTGATGAATCTATTTTAAACTAGCTACGCCCCGCGGTTTCACCCGCGTAATAATTTTCTGCGCAACTTTCTTAATTTTTTATTTCATAAGAACCTTCTCCTGATAATAACAAACAGACCAAAAAAATAATTGGCCAAATTGGTCCAGGCGTTGTTGAGTTATGCGCTTACCAACACATTTTGCGATTCATTTTTATATTATAGAAGATATAACTCATCTTCCGTGTCTCTAATCTTTCTTATACCGTTAACCTTTCAGAGTGGTCCACCTTCTAGTCAACCTACTGGTACAGCTATTCCTCGGTGTACCACTAGAGATGGTCCACCGCTGGTGGCGTGTCACCCTGGTATACCTGTCCGGGGTAGCGGCCGGCTCTCTAGCGACCAGCCTCACTGATCCGAAGGTCTATCTGGCCGGAGCTTCGGGAGGTGTCTACGCGCTAATCACTGCTCATATTGCTACTATTATTATGGTAAGTGGATCAACCACACGGATCTTAAACTATGGTAGATCATTTATTTTCATAGACAAACATATTAAAGTAATATTGACGGACACATAAACTACATCAAAGTTCAGGATTACTTTCAAAATAATCCTACCAAAGTTTGTGTGTGTGTGTATGTTTGTTACTCCTTCACGCAAAAACTACTGGACCGATTGCGATGAAACTCGGTGTGTAGACCGACCGTAACTGGAGACCTGGATTAATACTTAGGCTACTTTTTATCCCGATATTCCCACGGGATCGTGCACCGATGATTTTCTCTTAAGAAAAATGTATGTGCGCTAACTGACATTGCTCTTACGGTGAAGGCAATAGTTATGAAACCCGTGGCTTAGTTGGCTACAGAAGTATTGACAAGTTCTCTCCTCTTGACATGGCCTACTAAGCTGAGCTACTAGGTGCTACTAGGTGCTGGTAAAGCCTACTCCATCCTCACGCAAAAAGGACACAGTTAAAAAGGGTCTAATTGCGAAAAACAGTCCGTATACAAATAAAAGTACTTATGCAAACTATTCATACCTTAAATTGAATATATTATACTCTTGTTGAGTTAAAAATCATAGTAATACATAAACGACTTTGAAATAAATATGATATTTTTTTTTTATCTGGATGCAAGGGGTTGAGAATTCAAGTCTCATCCCGGTTCAATTTTTAGAGACTTTTCCTTGAAAATTTCCACGCACAATAAAATAAAAATAATATCTAAATTCCATTACAGAACTGGTCAGAGATGGAGTTCGCAATAATCCAGCTGCTAGTATTCCTGCTACTGGCCGCAGTAGACATCGGCACAGCTGTCTACGACCGGTACTGGAGGCATTTAGACCAGAACATCGGCTATGTTGCGCATTTAGCAGGCGCTGTCGCTGGTAAGCTTTTTTTTTGCTATTAATTATGGCTTCGCACGGCTTGTGCATTTAGCCAGTGTCAAGTTATATTTTGCATCAAATGATGACCCGATTTTTCATAAATCACTACATAGTATAAAACAAAGTCGCTTTCTCTGTCCCTATGTCCCTTTGTATGCTTAAATCTTTGAAACTACGCAATGGATTTTGATGCGGTTTTTTTAATAGATAGAGTGATTCAAGAGGAAGGTTTATATGTATAATAACATCCATTAAATAATGGAGAAGTACTGTTATTTTTGAGGTTTCTAATGTGATGTCGTAAATAATTACATTTTTTCCGCTTACATTGCAAACGCAGGCTGAACCCTACGAGTTTTATCAAAATAATGTACTAAGTATTGTACACATTGAAAAGGTCTACAGAAAAGTCCGTGATGGTATATGTCTATCTCTTATATAACCCACAATAACTTTTTTTGTCATTTACTTTTTACGACAAATAATGGCTAATTTTCGAAGCGATTTTAACCAATACAGCATTAATCCTTAACCAATTAAATACCTTGAATACATTGTTCATTTAATATAGATCTATAGGGCCCTGTACACCGTATGATTTAAGTGAATATGTTCGAAGATATTACAGATTTAAAAATTGCGGGACGTAGCGTTTGCGGCGGTACCGGCCGGCCGGCCGCCCGGTGCGGCAAAAAAATGTAAAAAGTAAATAAGTAAAAATGTAGTGTATGAATTTAGATATTCCAAAGATAGCAGGAAATCTTCATGGTATAGGGAAAGGGGGATTGTTTTACTCCAAATTTAACGCGTGCGGGCCACGGGCAGTAATGAATAAATCAAAACTACTGAATCGATTTTAATCACATAGTCTATATATTTTATACCCGTGCGAAACCGGAGCGGGCCGCTATGTTTTTATATTCAACGTTCACAGTTTTTCTGTAGTGTATTTAGTATCAGCATTGCACCCGTGCGAAGCCGGGGCGGGTCGCTAGTAGGGCATAAAGTGTAAAAGTCAGGGGCTATAGTAAAGCGGTGGCAAGTTTACCATAACCTTAATAGGAGATTTGGAGGCAACGAGAAAACTTCATGTTTGACACTGATTTTTACTTTCACTACACTTGTGCACTTTCACAGAACTAAATTGAATAACATTCCACCAGAATTATACAATTCAACTCGGGTTACAACTAAGTTTCATGAAAATAAAACTGCAGCACGACATGTTGTTAACTCGTTCCCGCCAAAACTCGGTAACCTTTTACAACCTGATTTATATACCAATTCTTAGGGTTCCATACTCAAAGAGTAAAAACGGGACATTACTATTACTAAGTCCGTCCGTCCGTCTGTCTGTCACCAGTCTTTGAGATACAGCCTGGTGACATACATTAGCCAGCCAGTTTATTAAATGTTGTAAGAAAAGAGGCTAGGCTAAAGGTCGTTTAATAATACATGTGCGCTTTATTATAATGAATTACCTAAAGATGTATATGACATGTCCATTAACAGGTTCAAAACTTTTATAAAGCATAAATTGTGTAGTAAGGCGTACTATGATACTTCATCTTACCTTAATGATAACAACCCATGGACGTGAGTTTAGTTGCTCCATTTCAAATATGTAATACTTTCAAATATTTGTAAAATTGACCTTTTTGAGCGTGATCACATGAAAAAAAATAAAAACCCCATAAGTTTCTTGTGCCTTCTTCTCATTGGTGGGCGCGTTCCGAAGGCACACATCCTAACTTAGTTTTTTTTAAAGACGTGTCCATGTTATCCTCGTACCTAGGTATTAAGTATTTAAAGGAATAAATAATTTTGACTTTGACTTTAACTTTAACCTAATCATTGGCCGTTCAATCAACAGCCTGCGATAGTTCACCATTAAAACTGGAGTACGGCTGGATCGATTTCAATAAAACTTCGTATGTAGATAGCTGAAATCCTCGAACATCGTATAAGCTTTACGATATTCCCACGGGACTTATGCGTGTAAAACCGCGGGACTTAGCAAGTTAGTCATATACGACTGTTTCCATGACAACCCTTATCTCAATATTTCAGGTCTGCTAGTCGGTATCGGTGTACTAAGAAACCTAGAGAAGAGAAAATGGGAGAAGCGACTTTGGTGGGCGGCTGTTGTAATATATTTCTCACTTATGATCGGCGGTATATTAGCTAATATATTCTGGACTGAAAGATTTCAACTTCATTGACTTAGTCAATAGACCATTGTATTATGTGCCTGGTAAATAGACCATTGTATTATGTGCCTGGTAAATAGACTGTTATATTTTGTGTCTAGTTAATATACCATTTGTATTATGTGCCTGGTAAATAGACCATTGTATTATGTGCCTGGTGAATAGGCCGTTAAAGTATGTGTCTGGTAAATATACCATTCTATTATGTGCCAGTTAAATAGACCATTGTATGATATGCCTGGTAAATAGACTGTTATATTTTGTGTCTGGTAAATAGACCGTTATATTATATGTCTGATTAATAGACCATTGTATAAAGTGCCTGGTAAACAGACCATTGTATTAGTGCCTGGTAAAAAATACTATTATTTTATGTGTCTGTAAATAGACTGTTATCTAATGTGCCTTTTAAATAGACTATTGTATTCTGGTACCTATAGACTATTATATTATATACATGTAAATTGTTGAAATAGGCCGCAATGGCCAGGCCAGACGGAGCAGGACAACTCCTCGAAATAGACCTTAGTCTTAGATCCTTTGATATAGGCCTGTGAGACTTAAATCCAATCAGATGATTTATACAGCACTAGCAAGTTTAAGGCTCTGCGCAAACAGGCCACCAACCACAGCCACCGGTGGTCAGCCAGTAGCAGTTCACACGTTTTGTTTAAACGCGGCGTACACATGTGGTCGGTGGCAGCCACAACAAAATGTATGAAAACTGCTAGTGGCTGGCCACCGGTGGCCATTTGCGCAGATTCTTTCTATTTAGAGCGCTGCCTGTAGTGCCTGGGACATGTGGTATAGGCTTGTCCAGCACCTATTCTACCCTTTCATCTTAGTGCGACCGTGTCCAGAGGAATGAACCCGTCAATACGTCTTGAGACAACTAATCATCACAATGTTTTCCTTCACCGTAAGACCAACATAATGGTGCACAAACATAATTTTTCGTCGTATTATTTGTGCTTGACCGATTTTGATGAAATTGTTGAGTGAATCAAGGGATGGTTTAGAACGACGTCTGTCCGGTTAGCTAGTTATTTCTAAGTGCCTTATTACAACTAGCAAGTGCCTTAATGCGAAATGAAAAATAATATTTTCAATAAAGACTTTTTAACATGAACGCATTAGAGTTAATTTTAAACACTTTTGAATAAAATGTACCTGTTAAACAGGGTGTAACGACTAGGGGGTATTTAATGTTTAAAGCACAAGTCTTTTGTATTATTCTGTATTTTGTATTGATATTCTCTAAGTATTAATAGAAATTAAATTGAAATGCTTTCTAAAAATTTTTTTTGCCCTGGTGAAGGTATAAATCCATAGCTAATGCTTTTTTTATAGTAAATAGGACAGCGTTTGACCACTATCTCATACGATAGTAAGTGACGATGCGGTCTAAGAAAAATGTAGAAAACACCTATAAGAAGCAAAAACCTCCGATTAAATGGGGGACGCGAATGAAAGTAGGAAGACGACAGCTAAAGACTAAAACTTATCCGAACGTCCTCCTTTTGTGGCTTCACCGTAACGTTGGACTCGAAAATAAATATATTGAAAGCATTTCGACCTTTTTTTCTTAGTAAAAAACATATTATATGAACAGTTTACACAAAAATTATTCTTAAAAAAGAGCCTTTTAAGCGAAATATAAAGTGCCTTACGTATTGGTAAACTTTTTAAAATACTGCCATTTTGTATGACCGAGCGAGTCGGGGTCTCAGTATTGAGAAGGCATGGCGCTTTGTTAATTTAGGTTATGTTTAGTAGGTTCCGTTTTTAGTATTCTATAAAACCGTCCGTTTTTTAGCTTCCTATAAGTCTTAGTTTTTTTATGACTTGACCTTAGCATTTATTATTATCTAAAAATAAATAAAATATTTATATTCTAAGTTGTACTCTACCTTTGGAAAGTCAGAATATATAAAAAAAATATTTATTTCTACCATTTTTTTTTGCTCTTTAAACTGGATGCGGGGTGGGAATTCAAATGAGTTATGACGTTGCCAGAGTAAAAAAATAATGCCGCATTTGGTAGAAATTAGTCGCTACAAAAACCATAATAATTTATGCATTGTATTTTAAGTCCTCATTTATATGCACTAGGAGTACAAATCACTTCCAAATATAATTTAATTATCCTAATAGACGAACGGCTCAACTGATTTTAATGAAAATTTGCAAGTGTAGTCTATGATCTGAGGAAGACTAAAGGCTACTATTTACAAATGTGAAACCGCGGGGATGCAGCTAGTCTTGGAATATAAAATATGCTAAAAAGTATTTTTTTTAATGTACACAATTTATTGATTATAAAAGCTAAGTTTGGGAGAGTTGAAAATGTCACAAAAACTAAACATAGGGGCTTATGAAGGGTCCATTCATAATAATTAATGCTAGATTTTGTATTATTTTATTATAAGTGAAATGTGTTCTATAATAATTTATTTTAGTTTTTTATGTCTAAAATAGTATATCTGCTATCTGTAATTTTACCTTGAAATTATTTAATTACTATTTTAGTATTGTTTGTAATGCAATTTTTAAGAGGAAAGGATACCAAGGGTTCTCTCCATACAAACGTAGTCGACTGTTTTCTCCTTGGATAATGACACTAGAGCAAATATTTTTGTTGCATAAAACTTATAACCGCCATGACCAATATGACCATGCCCCTATGTTTTGTTTTAGTTTTTTTTGGTTTTTTAAATCTTAATTTCTATGATAATTATAGAATGAAAAAAAAACATAGGTGCATAGTCATGGCAGTTATAGGTTTTATGGCACAAAAATATTTGTGCTAGTGTCATTATCTAGGGAGAAAATAGTCGACTACGTTTGTATGGAGAGAGCGCCGGTACCCTTTCACCTTAAGCG
Organism: Idaea straminata; assembly: GCA_951213275.1. Classification (NCBI taxonomy): domain Eukaryota; kingdom Metazoa; phylum Arthropoda; class Insecta; order Lepidoptera; family Geometridae; genus Idaea; species Idaea straminata. The sequence continues at coordinate 10,373,514 of OX577866.1, read as the reverse complement.
CTCTTTTACACCATGCGTCCTGGACATACGTTTAACGTATAAGTACCGATACACGCACACAGACGAGAATGAATGGCAATTTTTAAACACAGCGTTGTGCAATGAACCAGAAATGGCTCTGCAGAATAATGAAACTGATGCTTCTATTGTCAGATAATTATTGTGTGTGAGTAGGAACTTACTGTATTATTTGGTTATATAGACACTAAACAAGATATCTGTGCGAATACCGCTTTAATTTTAATATTTATAAATTGGCTCATGTAGGTGCATTTTTATGCTATGGAATGTGCCTTAATTGGTTGTACTTGTACTTGAACGGGCTGGTTTCCGCAATTAGACTCTTTTTAATTGGGTCCTTTTTTGCGTGAGGTTTGAGTAGGCTTGCCCAGCACCTACTACCCGCTCAGCTTAGTCGACCATTTCCAGAGGAGAGAACTTGTCAATACTTCTGGCACCTACTAAGCCGCGGGTTTCATCACGATGTTTTCCTTCACCGTAAGAGCAATGTCAATTACCGCACCTAAATTGTTCTTAAGAAAAATACATTAGTGCAAGGCCGGCCGGGATTCGAACCCACGACCTTCAGAATGAAAGTCGAGGTATAACTAAGCCAAGACCGGTCTGCCTTTATTGGTTACTAAATTTTAATACCTAAAATATTATTTCAAATATCTGTGCCTAACTGTGCCTTCTACATATTTCAATTTCTATCTACCCTTTTAGACAAGATTGCTTTCCATTAGCGATATCGCCAATCGACAGATTTCATTTCTTTTTGTAATAAATTGACATAAACCAAACTAAGTCACGTGGTCTCGCGTTAGAGAATAAAAAAATGATAGACAAGTTTCATCTTATTTTAATTTCATACAATTCCTAAGTCTAAGTCAATTTCATACAAAAAATCTGTCGATGAGCGATATCGCTAATGGAAAGCAATCTAGTCTAAGGGGGCTGATCCTCTGCTGAATTTTGCCAAGTTGAGCTCAGGGTGATCAAGATCAAGGGTGTGAAAGAGACTTTTGCCCAGCTGTGGGACAAAGTAGGTTAATTAAAAAAATGTATATTTTATGTAGGTGTGTTAATGTAAAGTATTTCTATGCTATAAGGTATTTTATTATTTAAGCACAAAATGTTGTCTGTTAGTTTCTGTTACATCTATTTATCAATGATTTGATAAAATATGAATAAATAATTACTATTTTGATATGAATTGCTTTCTTATTAATTTTCCTCTACTTAATTTTATGAAGAAGAAGTCTATATGTTATGCTTTAACGCTAAGCCGCCCAGCCGCTGAACCAATCTTGATGAATTATGGTAAAGATTGGGCCTTGGGGAAGTACAAAGACCAACATTTATCCCGATCCTAGATGAGTAAAAACGCGAGCCCAGTAATTTTTAAATAATAGTTTCTATGGGGTTGTTAATGTTCCATTCACACTCAAAATTCTGCGTAAAATGAAACGTATTGGCTATCACTTTGACAATGTTGCAAGAGTACACCGGTTTTCCTAAAAATAAGGGAAAACTTTGAAGAGTCCTATATAACGTTATGTAAGAACTCGATAAGTGCACCATAGCAGAATGTGTTTGTGTGGTAGATATTGTTCTTCTTACTTAACCGATTGTGATGAGACTTAGTATGTGTTCAGATTGTTGGAGTGCTGGAACAGTGCACAATAATATCCTACAGAGATAAAAAGTAACCTAATGACCCGACTCCAGATAATTGACTATGAATGAACACCGAATGAAACGTTAATTATATATAACGTTCGCACGAACGAACGCACAACGCCGCAAACCACGGGTAAAATTAAATTCGCGCTGGCAATATTAGAACTGTCAAATGACGTCAAACAGCTGTCAGTCAGTGTCGATCTGTCAAGGCGTGATGGTGATTCAATAATTTACCAATAAAGTATTATTTTCAATCTTATCAATTAATTATTCACTTTCCAGACAATGTTTATTATTAGTTGAGTAGTGTTTATATTCCTGCATGTTGCAGACGTGTCTATAGAACAGTGATAACCAAACGAGCAAGTCAAAAACATGGGTCTATACTTTCACGCAAGTGTTCTACTGTTGTTTTCTTTATTTATTAGCAACTGTGCATCGAGATCTGTCGAAGAAAATGACGAAGATTTCCTCAATAACCCTAAATACACTAAATACGACGACCTAGTGAAGTTATTACGAGAATTAGAATCATCTTATCCGAACTTGGCGGAGGTTTACTCGATCGGGAAATCGGTGGAAAACCGAGATCTACTTGTGATTAGGATCAGTGGAGACGTAAAAGGACATCATCCTGATCGTCCTGCGTTCAAATATGTCGCCAATATGCATGGAGACGAGAGCGTAGGGCGTCAGTTATTAGTTTACTTAGCGCAGTATTTGCTCGTGAATTATGGCAAGAACAGCCGTGTTACGAAGATAGTCAACAATACGGATATTCATTTGATGCCGTCACTGAACCCTGACGGATTTGAACATAGCGAGGTTAGTGGTTTTACAAAAATAACTGCATTATGACTAATGTTTCTCTCAAAAAGAGATTTAAAATCACAGTGGTAGGTATAGAGAGAGAATCTCACCCTTTTCTATATTTCTAAATTAAATCATAAGCTCCATTTTCCATTACAGATAGTGTAAATTAATCAAGTTTATTTTAGATAATGTCCCTAAAGCCAGGTGACATTTTTATTACAGCAAATCTCTACTTATAATCAAACAAGCAGCGCTGCACGGTTTCACCCGCGTAACTCCCGACCCCATGGGAAAATTGGGATAAAAAGTTCCAATTAATCAATGTATCCATATACCAAGTTTCACCAAAATCGGTGCAGTAGTTTCGGAGCCTATTCAATGCAAACTAACAAACAACAAATCTCTCTCTTTATAATATTAGTATAGATAAGATAGGACAAAAAGTCTGTACATGGAAGCAAATTAAAAAAACGTTAGTCTATGGGACATAGAAAAAATTTAAAACTATTTAATAAATATTGAATGTATTTGATTTATTTACTTTCCTAGAAGACAAAGAGGAAAATTTGGAAAAAATAACTAAAAATTATCACAAAACAATAATCTTGTATGCTCAGTGACATACTTATTACATTGTTCATGACCTTAGACATTATTGGGTTTATTTTGTAAACAAAATATTTGGGGAACAACCTACTAAGTAATTGCCTAATTATATCTTAAAATGTTATGATTTATTCATGAGTAATACTACAAACGAGATAAAAAATTTGATAGTAGGGGCTTCCCTTAGCTCTTTCTTTATATGAGCTTTAAAAAATTGTAGGACACTTCACATCACCATCTAGCCCTAAAGCAACTAGGCTTGTGTTATGGTGGCCAGACAATGATACAATACATAAATATAATAAATAAATATTATAAAGCTGAAGAGTTTGTTTGTTTGTTTGAACTCGCTAATCTCAGGAACTACTGGTTCGAATTGATAAATTATTTTTGTGTTGGATAGTCCATTTATCGAGGAAGGCTATAGGCTACTTTTTATCCTGATATTCCCACGGGTACAGCGCTGCTAGTACATCAATACTTTCCTTTTGTAAATACTTCTAGATACTTGTATAGTTTGGCCTACATAGCTCAGTAGTTTGACCACTGCTAAGTGGGAGGGGAGATTGTGGGTTCAAATCCTGCTGGAGCAACGAATTTAAAAAGTGTTTTTAATGAGAAATAATTAAGTAGGTTATGTTTTAATGTATTTTTTGATCTTAATCAGGCAATTCGGGACAAATTCGTTTTAAAATATAGGGTTATTGGTATCAGTCATTGTGAGATTAAGTCGTACCAATATCGGATATGTTGGGATTAAGTTCTTATGGACAGGAAGCATATTTAAGAATTAAAATCTGGATGCCTACTAATATTATAAATGTAAAAGGTTGTCTGTCTGTATGTTTGTTACTCCTTCACGCAAAAACTACTGGACTGATTGCAATGAAACTCAGTCTGTAGATAACTGGAGACATGGATTAACACATAGGTAATTTATCCCGATATTCCCATGGGATTGGGACTTACGCATGTGAAACCGCGAGCGCAGCTAATGCTAAATACAAAGTTTAATACAACAGTTTTTCTAAAGATAAACTTCTATGGAACATTTATAAACACCTTACATAATATTTTTTTTTTATAAAACAGCCAATTCATTTAATCAATTCAAAACGAATAGAAAAAAAGTAATTGTTGTTATTTCAAAGTATACCTACAATCAAGGTTGATAAAACAATGCAGAAACTAACCATTGGATTAGCCTTTTTATAGCATGTTTTCAATGGAAAGATGCTCTGTTCATATTAAATCAATTGCTCTAATCAATCAATCATTTTATTAACTAGCTTAATATCGCGGCTCTACTCGGAAACCTAAATCCACAGAAGAAGCACATAAATAAATATTGCACGCACACACATCGCCATCTAGCCCCAAGTTAAGTAACTAGACTTGTGTTAGGGGTGCTAGACAACGGATATACTACTTATATATCTTTCTTTTGTAGATATATACTTATAATAAATAGAAACAACCAGACCACAGACAAATATCTAAGCATAAATACTTGTCTGAGGCGGGAATCGAACCCGCAAACCTGTGTTTGGCAGTCCGCCATGGTGACCATTGTATCAACTGGGTATGTCACAAGGTGATGTCGAAGCAGCAGCCCACGAAATTCTTTTATTTTCTTTGATTCGAAAATTTAATAAACTAAAGGTAAAGTTATATTATACAGGGTGTTTGGTAAATGGTGGAGTCATTTCATCGTTAAGTTATACTTGGGCTAATTTGATATGTGTAATAGAGAAATTTGCCCCCTTGCTATTGGCGCTTGTTTGGTTAGAATCCGACTCCTAGCTCTGCCGTTATGCTATGTTTTTTTTTAACTTCCCGAATCTAACAGTCAATGTCAAATAAACAAAAGCTCATAGTTCTTTTAACAATCTTGAGCACACTACCTTGATTATCGCACAAAAAATTGGAGTCCCTTTGAAGAGCGAGGATATTGATTGGATCTCGCGAGCTGGACCGAAGAAGCGTACACAGAAACAACAAAATGAAGCCACTAATTCTTCCGAGGACTATCCTAACTCTAGGCCTGTAGTAATTCGTTTCCTAAGGAAATCAAAACGTGACGAAATTTTAAAAGCATCCAGGACGAGAAGGAACATTTCCCCGAAAGACATTGAAGTTGGCATAACCACAAATAAAATTTATTTTAATGAACGCCTAACTGCGGAAAATAGGCGGTTATTTCGCGAAGCTCGTGTTAGAGCCCGTCAACTGTCGTTTAAATACTGTTGGATTCAGAACGGAACTATTCATGTCAGAAAAGAAGAAGGACGGGGTTTTCCAGCAATACAGATCAGGAACTGGCCTTCCTTGGAAGATAAACTTAGGTTGCCTTCTTCTCCTCCACGTAATATGTAATTCAATTTTAGTCTGTTTCAATTTATTTTTCATAACCTTTTTTATGTATTTGTTTAAATGTATGGCGGAAGATCCACACTCCATCCTCTCTCACACTTCACCAATTTCTACAAAGACATACACAAAACTCACATTTAACTCTATTATTTTTAAGACAAACTCACACTATCTTCATCACATACAATCCTTTACATTCCATAAATTTCTGCACATCCATACACAAAATACACATCGCACGCACCTACACACAATATTAAAACAAAAATACTTCTTTATGAGCCTAAAAAACACGTTGGTAGAGATTTTCAACAGGTTTGACAATAATAATTATGATAAATTATCGTTAGAACAATTTTTTGCTCAAAATTTAATTTTTAATTTAATTTTAAACTATGGCTATGATTGATTTTAATACATTAAATGAATTTGATAATTCCCTTCACATTGATTGTCAAACTTGTTCTTCGCTTGAGGACTGTAAAGTTGTTTTGAACAACTCGTTTAATATCAGAATTCTTACTTTTAATATTCGTAGCATTAACAAAAATCTCGATTTATTTTTTGTTGCTCTTAAGCGAATGGATATGCCGTTTGATGCAATAATATTGACTGAGTGCTGGCTTGACTCTGGTGCTATAGTGAAACATATTCCTGGCTACTCCAGCTTTTCCACAAAAAGAAACAACAATAAATGCGGAGGTGTGGTTGCCTATGTATCAAATAGGTGGACACCAAATGTTGTCGAACCTCTTTTCAATGATGCGGAATGCCTTCAAATAGAGCTCAGTGAATCCATCACAATATTCGGTATTTATCGCTCACCCTCCTTTAAAGACTTGGACGCATTCTTTACGTCTCTCTCACATACCACTAATCCTTTAAAACATTGTAATGTTGTATTGGCTGGAGACTTTAATATAGATATTTTGGACAGCGAAAATACTGACTCTTCCGAATACATGTGTTTGATGGCGGAATCTGGTTTTCACCCTGCAATCACCGTACCTACTAGAGGTCACTCCTGTTTGGACCACATTTTTATCCGTCATAGAGATGAGGTGCAAACCTTGTTGGGTGTTGTGGCTAGTAGTGATATAACTGACCATTATATTTCATTATTGGGATTATCTTGCTCCCCGATCAACAAAGACCGACGTGATCGTTTCATTAACAAATTAGATTATGTGAGCCTGCAATCGGAAATGGAATTAGTTAACTGGGAATCGGTTCTGAATGCCACCGACGTGACGGATGCTCTAAATAAATTTAATAAAATACTTTCATTTGCTGTTAAAAAACACTCTCAACGTAAGCGAATAAGCCGCTCGCGTTTTGCCCTACAACCCTGGATAACCCCAGGGTTGATTAGATGTATGAAGCACAGAGATCGTCTACATCTGGACGTCCGTGCCCATCCTTACGATGAGGTAAAGAGGTTAGTATACACGCGTTACAGAAATTTTTTCCAAGCTTTACTTTTGCGGCTTAAGAATGAATACGACAGCAAAATCCTATCGGAAAACAGAAATAGCCCTAGACAGCTTTGGAAGGCCATTAAAACAGTAACTGAAAGTAATCCCCAAAAAAACACTGCTTTACAACTACTTAAAATTATCCCTAATAGTCCGGTCGCATCTTTAAATAATTGTAATAAATATTTTTCTAAAGTAGGTGAAAATTTAGCTCAAAATATTCTGAACAGAACTCACACGTCGGTTAACAATCTATTGTCTAAAATTAAGTCTACCTGTTCTCCGGTTTCTTTATTTTTATTGCCTACCGATGAGTTCGAGTTGGATAAAATAATATCAAACCTAAAAACCAACAGCGCACCCGGTTTGGACGGATTCTCGCCAAAGTTCATTAAATCTATTAAGCGTTTTATATTGCGTCCTCTCACACACATCATCAATTTAAGTATTTCTACAGGCAATGTGCCTCGCGATTGGAAGCGTGCTGTGATTGTACCGATACATAAAAACGGCCACAGGAGTGAGGCCAGTAATTACAGACCGATTTCTTTACTGAGTGTATTTTCGAAGGTGATGGAAAAGGTGGTGAACGCTCGTCTGATTCGTTACTTTGAAAGTAATTCTCTGCTGTCAACTAGACAATATGGATTCCGTTCGGGTATGTCTACTGAGGATGCTGTTCAGCAGCTTGTGGAGAGAGTGTCGAATGCCCTTGATGGAAAGCAGCACTGTATTGGCTTATTCTTAGACCTTGCAAAGGCATTCGACACCATATCGCCAAGTATACTCCTCAGAAAACTAGAAAATCTTGGAGTCAGAGGAATACCCCTTCAGTGGTTTAAAAGTTACATGACGGAGAGGTTTCAGTCTGTACGAGTTGGAAATAGTGTCAGTGACGAAGAGTTGCTGAATTTCGGTGTTCCTCAGGGTAGTGTCCTTGGACCGACTCTCTTTTTAGCGTACATCAACGATATTGCTGAACTGCTGCCAGACTCCGTGGACAATATCTGTTACGCGGATGACACAGTCTTGCTTTCGTATGGTGACACCTGGGATACAGCTTTTCAGAAAGCTCAAGTTACCCTGAATATTGTATCCAAGTATCTTGATGCGAATCTCCTGACCTTGAACGTCTCGAAAACTAAATTTGTGTGTTTTAGGATAACTCGAGCTTCTGAACCTGATTTTGTTCCGAAAATAAAAGTTCACACGGCTTGTAATTCTGATTCCAACGGTGATTGTGCCTGCTCTTCCGTTGATCGTACAACCAGCATCAAGTACCTAGGTGTTGAGATTGATGAGGGTTTGTCCTTCAAACCTCACTTAGTTTTAATGGCTAACAGAGTGCGCAAATTAGTCCACATAATGAAACTTCTGCGTAACTCAGCTGACTCCAAAACTCTTCGGCTCGTTTATGTTGCCCTTTGCGAATCCATCTTATGTTACTGTATAGGGGTATGGGGTGGGGCTGGGAAAACGGCAATGTTGGGATTGGAAAGAGCACAGAGATCGGTTATTAAAGTTGCGCACAAGAAACATTATCGTTATCCTACTGATCTGCTGTATCGAGAAACCAAACTCCTAAGTGTGCGTAAACTTTTCATCCTTCGCGTAACGCTCGTTTTTCATCGTAAAATCTTAAATTCTGAGAGCTACTCGAATTTATTGAAAAAGAGAGTGTTCTCTGTACCCCAAAAACGAGTTAATACGGCCTTTGCCTGTCGTTTTCCCGGTTTCATTCACGCTTTTATATACAATCGAATCGTTAAACTGTGTCGCATCTGTGACTCCACAGTGCGGGTGGCAAAGACTATGGTGGTTGGTCTGCTACAAAAGCTAACTTACCTTGAAACAGAGGCCTTGGTTGGAGACTTAGTATGGAATTTACCTCATTTCATCTCTAATATTAAGAATTAGCACTTAGTAACCGAATAGAGTCGTTTTTAAAAATTTATACATAAATTCGCACATACATATGCACACATGCATACACACACACACAACACACACACACACACACACACATACTCCGCCACTTGTAATCTCTACCTAAACTTGATAATTTGTCTTGTCTTTAGCAGTACTCTCGTCTATGTAGCATCTCCACAGTGACAAATATGTTACGTTATGTAATGTTCACTAGGAAATATGTAATTTATAGGCTCCCGAGATACAGGACTAGATCCTAGTTCGGGGTCTGTTGATTATCTTCTATCTAGTTACTTATAAAAACAAACTCAGATGTTGCGTATATAAATTAGTAACTGTGTATTTCTTTTGGCAAATAAATCATTTATTATTATTATTATTATTAACATTTCTTTGAATATCTAATTATGGATTTCTCTAATAATTCCGAACCATTGACACATTAGGTTTAGGTTTAAAGAATCTTTATTTCTCAAAAAGAACTTACAAAACAGTTCGCTTATATGAGAAAATTATAATAGTTACTTAATTTACTTAAAATCTACACAGTTACACATTCACGCTCTTAAAACAATTGTGGTCATTCAAATCTTCAAAAAGTGGAAAAAATATATTTATTCATATATGTACGGTCAGCTGCATAATTGCAGACCCACCGTAGAGCTCCAAAACGGCTGTTATAAGAATGTTTTCAACACTAGCAAGATTCTAGACACCAGCTTTAGTTGAAGTTTAACATCTTCTAACTCATCAATTTATCAAACAAAAATTATTAGAATGAATATATAAATAATAGTAATTTTAGAACTCTACCGGGGGCTGCAATTATGCAGCCGACTGTACCTACTTGCATTTTACATTGAAAAATTAAAGACGAACAAAAGATGATCGGAAACTTCTCATTTACTTAAAAACATCTTCAATTCAAGACCTTTCTGATGGTTTACCACGTGGCTCCAACTCCTTACATTTACCTACCATTTTCGATCAGTGTTTAGGAGATAGGTAGACTCCCACGTAGGTGCGCAGACTGGTAGGTGTGACACATATCAAAATGGCCCACCATCTACCAAATACCCTGTATATGTACACCGTTATACCATAGACAGAGAATAAATATAGACCGGCTTCTAAAATAACAATAATTACTAGAGAGAGAAGGGTTGACTGTCAAATGAGGGAGCAAGACGAAGTATAAGTTTTTTGTCTCTATTTGCGTATCGGTTTTTTTGTTTGTTTGCCACCAATGTCGTTGGTGGCAAACAAGCGTTTGGTGTCTATTAAAGTTTTGTTTTCTTATCCTGTTAGACTATAATTTGTGTTACTTGTGCTTTATAAAATATTTTACCCGCGTAACTCCCGATCCCGTGGGAATATCGGGATAAAAAGTAGCCTATAGCCTTCCTCGATAAATGGCCTATCCAACACAAAACTAATTTTTCAATTCGAACCAATAGTTCCTGAGATTAGCGCTTTCAAACAAACAAACTCTTCAGCTTTATAACATTAGTATAGATTATTAAAAGAGTACTAATTAGTGTGCACTTGTGCAGTGATGGTTAATTGCTGTTTATTGGCAATTTTACAACTATATACTTATAGGTATGTTGAATATTAAGAATAGAATAAGAATAGAATAAATATTTATTGAATATTCGCTGTCTCACACTGTATACGCTGGTAGCTTGTCTATATTCATTCTATGTGTACGCGTTATACAAGTCATATTACATGATTAAACTCTTTACTCATGTGTTCATATTATCGAATGCTTTTATCAGTCGCAGATACTGGTTCGAAAATTACATAAAGTAATTAAATTCATGTCAATGTGAAATAAAAACTGTGCAAATCGATCGCCCTAGTTTTGACAACACAGCCGCTCAGGCGGTTATCGCGAGATTGCTTTCTATTTCACGAATATTTTGTTGGTTGTAAGACCTACTTTGGAAGGAAATTAAAGAAAGTGGGCGTTTTTCAATAGCTTTATTAACATTGTTGTTACGGTGAAGGATACTTGTACTTGTATACAGGCTGTTTTCCGCCATTGAACTCTTTTTAATTGGGTCCTGTTTGCGTGAGGATGGAGTAGGCTTGCCCAGCACCTACCCATCTCATCTTAGTCGACCATGTCCAGAGGACAGAACTTGTCAATACTTCTGGTGCCAACTAAGCCGCGGGTTTCATCACGATGTTTTCCTTCACCGTAAGAGCAATGTCAATTAGCGCACATAAATTTTTCTTAAGAAAAATACATTGGTGCACTGCAGGCCGGGATTCGAACCCACGACCTTCAGAATGAAAGTCGAGGTATCTACCACTAAGCCAACACCGCTCTCTACGGTGAAGAATAACATCGTGATGAAACCCGCGGCTTAGTCGACTCTAGACTTATCCTCCCTTATTCCAAAACGAGGTAGTATAGATGTTGGGCAAGCCTACTCTATTTATAAAAAAGACCGAACAAAAGAAAAAGTTGCGGAAAACAGCCCGTATATAAGTAAAGTACCTGCGGATAATAAGGGCTATTAAAAAGTTGTTTTAAATACCTTGTTATGAGTGACAAAATAACAAGAATGTAAACAAATTAATTGTTTTTCAGATAATAAAGCAAATATTTATGTAATAAACTGTTTTTAAGTAGTTTCTCCATTTTTTCGAAGGTGAAAGGATACCGGTGCTCTCTCCATACAAACGTAGTCGACTGTTTCCTCCCTGGATAATCTCACTAGAGCAAATATTTTTGTTGCATAAAACCTACAACTGCCATGTATATGCCCCTATGTCTTGGTTTTTTTCATTTTCTAATTATCATAGAAATTAAGATTTAAAAAACAAAAAAATGTGAGCCGTCGCGGGATGCCTGGCAGATGTGAAACATCGACATTATTTTGTAAAAGTAACCCGTACACACTACTGCATAAAGACTGTATATATATATATATATATCATAATATAGCGTGGCGACGCGTCGCCACGGCATGCGTCGCCACGCCAGAAATCGGTTTTACGTGCGGTTATAGATGTTTCACATCAAAATTATAAAACATAGGGGCATGGTCATGGCAGTCATAAGTTCTATGCAACAAAAATATTTGCTCTAGTGTTGTTATCCAGGGAGGAAACAGTCGACTACGTTTGTATGGAGAGAGCGCCCAGTACCCTTTCCTCTTAATGAGTTTTACTGAGAATAAAGTGGCAGGTGGCCCTTTTTTCCCGCAAGTACCTTACAAGTACTTCTATGTAAACGAACTTTATTTACTCTGCAGTAACCTAATAATATGCATATGCATAGGTCAAGTGAACTGTGATAAGATAAAGGCTTATGTTATTTTGTACTTAGGACTTAACTTAGGTCATTTGCCGTAGCCGTTCTAGAACAACAAGGCTTAATATTCCGTATGACTATTTAATGTTGAGCACAAATTACGACTTCAAAAATCGAGTTTATTTTAGGAAATACTAGCGACCCGCTCCGGCTTCGCACGGCTATATTATGCATGTACTACTTAAATAAATAAATACTAGCTGTGTCCCGCGGTATCACCCGCGTATCTCCCGATCCCTTGGGAATATTCCTTGGGAATATTCGGGGAATACCGAGTTTCATTGCAATAGGTCCAGTAATTTTTGCGTGAAGGAGTAACAAACATATACACAAACTTTCACATTTATAATATTAGTAGGATAGGATTGCAGGATATTCCACACATCGCCATCTAGCCCCAAGCTAAGTAACTAGACTTGTGTTATGGGTGCTAGATAACGGATATATACTACTTATATACTTTTCTTTTGTAAATATATACCTATAAATCTTATAATACATAGAAACAACCAGACCACAGACAAATATCTAAGCATAAATACTTGTCTGAGGCGGGAATCGAACCCGCAACCCTGTGCTTGGCAGTCCGGCAGTGAACTTGTACCTACTTGATCGGACTGTTTTCCGCAATTAGACCCTGTTTAATTGGGTCCTTTTTTGTGTGAGGACGGAGTAGGCTTGCCCAGCACCTATTATGCATGTATTATACATATAAGCCTTCCTCTTTAATCACTCTATCTATTTAAAAAAAACAGCATCAAAGTCCATTGGGGAGTTACAAAGATCTAAGCATACATAGGGACAGAAAGCGGAAAGTAACTTTGTTTTATACTGTGTAATGATGCATGGAAAAAAAATATATATTAAAAGATACAAAAGCCACTAAAGGACTATGTTTAGCGATAGTTTGTTATTTTTTTTTAGAAATAAAAATACCTATAAGGAAACATTCATGATTTTTTTACCGTGTCACACTGAAACGTCAAGTTTGCCAGTCTCAGATTGATCGTGGGCCCCGATTTTCTATACCAGGGCCTTCATTCTATAAGGCCATGTGTGTATGTGTGACGGGACTCAGGTTGGTCGCTGCAAGGGTGCATCTGGGAAGATGAGACTTGATCGATCCATGTCACTCCCGAGCCACATTCACCTCTTATTCTGTCCTTCCAGCCTTAATAACATTGGGTGGCCTATTGACAGCTTATCACAAAGCCAAAGAGACCGGGCAGCATACTGGAGTGAGTGCACCTGACTGAGGAGGGGGGGGCTCTTTTTAATTTGTGCCATCGATACAAAAACTAATGGAAGTAAATTTTGCTTCAAATTAGCCTCTTTTACGGAATCCTAGCCCAGCAACCAATAAAAACCGCGGCCACGACTTTTTTATTTTCATCAAATTAACAGCTACTAACTACGTATACTACGTATAATTTAACAAAACAGATTGATAACACCAAAAACCAATAACAAATATAGTACGAATTTGTAAAGCGTAAATAAAAAGACTTATAAGACAAACTACAAGCTTCTATTGTCAACTCCTCAGGAAGGCAACTGCGAATCTCTAGCCGACTACGTAGGCCGGAACAACGCTCACGGTGTGGATTTGAACCGGGACTTTCCGGACCAGTTCGACAAGAACCGGACCAACGATGATGAGTATCTGTTCAAGAACAGACAGCCGGAGACGGTGGCTCTGATGCGATGGGTCATGAAGAGGCAGTTCGTCTTGTCTGGGAATCTGCATGGAGGTGCTATCGTGGCGAGCTACCCATATGATGATTCCAAGTGAGTAAATGTACAGTATGGGTCATATGTAAATTATCAGTTTGCTACAATAATACTATCAACCAGTATTGAACTTACGACCTTTTTCTAATAGACGTAACACACAAACATAAATACTTGAATTAAAAGTACTCAGTGTGATTATTATTTTCAACATGTTAGCTATGTGTTTAGTTGTGTGAGTGGTACCGCCACCCGCTATACCAACCGACGTGGGTTCGATCCACAGGTTACGTTGTTATAATGTTCAAATAGTGCTGCACAGGATTGTAAACGGTATGGTGGGCAGAGACTTTTGGCCGTTGATTGTACCTTTGGAACGAAGTTCCTTATCGCGGGTTGGCGACCTAGCCGAGAGAAAATGTAACGCGTTACGAAAAACCGTAACAGAAAGAGATAATGAAGGAGACGGATACCTAACTAACGTTCCAAATATGTAGGGATATCAAAAAATAGCTAAAGGGTCTTCGTGCCAAACTCGTGTCCTGCGACACGTTCATTTTTTATATTTTCCTAGGGTGACTTTACTTGACAACCTCTGTAGTGCTATAAGCAGAAGGTCGCGGGTTATTCCCGCCTGCGATGCTTGATTTGACGACATCTATGGCGCGGTTGGCAGGTCGCGTATTCAAATTCTTCTACGAAACATATTATGTCTATAGATTTTTTTGATATGTTTTCTACTCTATATATTTAAATAGAAAAATTTAAAAAATGCAAGACATTCCGCACCATCATCTTCCATTCATCACATTTCTGTAAAAACATTCACAAAAAAGTAATATATAAATATTCTATCAGTTCACTGGTACCCATATTATAAGCTAAGTTGCTTAATGCGAGCTAGTTAAAGAGATAAGACTTGTTTGTTATCTCTAAAACTACTGGACCGATTTTGATAAAACTTGATATGAGGATACATTGAATCTTTGGCCTCCAACAAAGGCTACTTTTTATCCCATAGTCCCATGAAATCAGTACTAAAGCGGGTGAAACCGCGACTCACTGCTAGTTATAAATTAGAATCAAAACGTTATTTTACTGTAAAACCATGTTTTATGCTGTTTACCAAGCATATTATTATGCTATTGTAATTCGATCTATTGTTAGAAATTATACGTTTACAAACAGCCCGTTCTGCCTTCATAATTACTCGTATACATACCCAAGTTTACAATTAGAGTGCACGCCAAAAATGTTTGCGCGCAGTCAATATCGGAACTAATCGGTGATGCTTCGATTTTTGTCGTTTAAATAAGGCTTCGTAATATGTGTGAGGTGTTATTAAATAGACAAATATTGTATTACATTGCACACAACGCCACCTAGCCCCAAGTTGAGCAATTACGCTTGTATTATGGTGGCCACTTTTAGAGCTTTTAAATTTTGTCTCCAATATTACTGACCTCATTAAGGTCGTCCAACGTGCAGGTGTTGGGTTCCCAAACATTGTAGAAGGTGATCCATTTATTGTGTGGGGTTTTGATAGTCGCAACGCCCTTTGAAGTGAAACTCCACCGGTTCATATTTTGTCTTCAGCGGTCCACTTAGATTCGGAGTCGGTTGAGTAACTTCCACTTAGGCCACTGCAAGTCGTGACCTGGGGGGAGTTTATCGGTAATCTTGTAATATTTGTATATATAGTTTTCCTTGGTTGTCTGTAAAGTCGGTTTACAGACGATAATTTTACGTGATAACGTCATAAGAAGTCTTTTGTAACGTTGACATTACCATTTTTCATACTTCAATACGTTGCTATGGTTACTTATCAATAACGTTTCTATGGTTACTACTTACTTGACTATAACGCATGACGCCACACTTTCTTGAGAGTGCAGTTGTTCATCAATTTATAAGATACAAAAAAAGCCATAAACAAGTATCTGTACATAAATATTTATTTAAGACGGGAATAGAACGCCCAACTTTTTGCGGAAAATTGCGACAAAACACCACCAATTGCGCTCAGATTTATCTGGCACTCACTCTAACTTGTCTATTAAATTAGTCATGATGGGGTTCTGTATGTGTCTGTAATGTAATTTCATTATTTTAACGTGGACTGATAAAGTCGACATGTTAAATAATATGGAATTTAACCGGTTAATATACTGATAACAAACTATTTATAATACCGAATAATTACTTTACTAAGACGGTACGCGCTTTTTCCCTATACGTACAAATATATTCCGCTGTTTCCTTCCTGAATTCTCTAGACTCCTTTAGACTCTGGAGCTATGTTTTTCAACCAAAAATATTTTTTACAAAGATGTTGACCATGAACGAAGTTTTCCGAGGAATCCTTTCATTTTATACTTAGCTGTTGAGATGTTGTCTTCTCTCCCTTGGAAGCTCAGCCCCTGGATATTCAGCCTGCTAAAAAGATCAACGAGAAATGCTAATTCTATTCCTAGGAGAATTCCTTATTCGCCTGACATACAGAAATCTCTTAGTTCAGGTGTATATGTTTTTATTGTATTCTTGTATGTTTATAGTTCTATGTAAAATATTTTTGATTAAGTAAATAGGAGGCTCATAGCTAAGCGACGCTCGCTGATCGCATACGGTCGTGCCGGCTAAGCGACGCCTGGTTCGGTCATTACTTCGATGGGTGGTCAATTAGTAGTGTGGCAAAAATTTATTTACGTGATCCCCTCCGTGCTTCGGAAGGCACGTTAAGCCGTTGGTCCCGGTTGCTACCTCCAGTAGCAGTCGTTAGATCAAGTAAGAGGCCTTATGGCGATCTGAAAACTTTAACAATAGGTGATCCACACCACTATACGAGAAGAAAAAGAAAAAGAACTGGCAGATCGACATATAATATGAGGTTGATTCATACATTTTCATTATGGCGCCATCTGTCAGCCAGTTGATGAATTAAGTAAATATATTTATTTATTTTTAGTAAATATTTTACTATATTTCTCCCAGATCAGGCAAAGAATGTTGCGAAGACAGTCCATCGCCTGACGACGCTCTGTTCAAGCACTTGGCATCGACGTACGCGTCTAGCAACTCCGACATGAAAGCCGGCAACAAGTGCCCGCCGGAGAACTTTGAAGGGGGACTCACTAACGGCGCTAAATGGTATTCTGTACAAGGTAAAACATTATTTCTATGCTTAATTGTGTTGCCGGACTGCCAAACACAGGGTTGCGGGTTCGATTCTCGCCTCAGAGAAATATTTATGCTTAGATATTTGTCTGTGGTCTGGTTGTTGTATATATTTACAAAATAAGTATATAAGTAGTATATCCGTTGTCTGGCATCCATAACACAAGTCTAGTTACTTAGCTTGGGGCTAGATGGCGATGTGTGGAATGTCCTGCAAAATTTATTATTTATTTGTTTAATTATTAATATAATTTACAGTTAACATCTTAAAAATATGAAAATTAAATCACCAATAAAATAAACAAAACAAATAATAGGGTAGATGATACACCTCAGTATCTGGTATAAATTTCAACTTGCTAGGTAGAGAAATCGACTGTGAATTCATTCAAATTACCATTTTGTCACCTGTGAATTCACATAGGCACCCAGCTCCTCAACAGCGACTTGTCACCTGTAACTTTGTAAAAGCACCCAGGTCCTCAATGGCGCAGGGCACTTGGGCTAGCTTTATTTTAACATTCTGAGACTTCTTCTTCTTATTATCGTGCTATTGGCCGTTTTTTTTTTTGCATTTTAAATCCAGCAGCAACTAGCCACATTTATGGCCGCAGCTGTGACTCCTATCAGGTCTTCTCTTTTTTTTTTTCTATTAATTATGGCTTCGCACGGCTTGTGCATTTAGCCAGTATCAAGTTATATTTTGCATCAAATTATGACCCGATTTTTCATAAATCGGGCCTAAAGTGTTTCAAAACAGTCAAAGTCGTCATAGTCCGTCAAGTCAGGGGCTATAGTAAAGCGGTGGCAAGTTTACCATAACCTTAATAGGAGATTTGGAAGCAACGAGAAAACTTCATGTTTGACACTGATTTTTACTTTCACTACACTTGTGCACTTTCACAGAACTAAATTGAATAACATTCCACCAGAATTATACAATTCAACTCGGGTTACAACTAAGTTTCATGAAAATAAAACTGCAGCACGACATGTTGTTAACTCGTTCCCGCCAAAACTCCAGGTCTTCTCTTGTGCAGAAGGTAGGGTACAATGTGACGTACAAGGGATTATGACACTGAGAAGATAAAATACAGGATGAAAGAATAATGGCAAAACTTCAAACAAAAATTACTTGTTAGCAAAGAGGTTAGGTTCTTGAAGTTCCTATATGTGTAATGGCATTAGATGCTGATGAAGAATATGAAAAACACGTGACTTCATCATATTATTTCCTTTTTAACCCCCGACGCAAAAACGACGGGTTGTTATAAGTTTGACGTGTCAGTGTGTGTGTGCGTCTCTAACAGATAAACATATTTTAATTTAGTTTTTGACATCTAGTACACGAAATACTATCAATTTAATCTAGATAAACGGAGAGTTTTATCATAATTTTCTATTTGTGTATATGCTCAAGTATTGCCTTGCCATCATTATTTTAAATCAACACCTTGAAATTTTTCAGGTGGCATGCAAGACTTCAACTACGTAAACTCGAACTGCTTCGAGGTCACCTTCGAGTTGTCATGCTGCAAGTACCCATCGGCGTCGGAACTACCTGATTATTGGATGATGAACAAGCAGTCTTTACTGGCGTTCGTTGAGCAAGCAAACTTGGGAGTCAGTGGTAGAGTCGTTGACGAGGATGGACTGCCTGTGAAGGTATGTGTAATTAACTAGTAAGAGTTCTGTGGTTTCACTCATGTAGGCTTTAGAGCCACCTGATAATTGGATGATGAACAAGCAGTCTTTACTGGCGTTTGTAGAGCAAGCGAGCTTGGGAGTCAGTGGTAGAGTCGTTGACGAGGATGGACTGCCTGTGAAGGTATGTTTAACTAGACTAGTAAGAGTTTTGTGGTTTCACTCATGTAGGCTTTAAAGCCACCTGATTATGAGATGATCATGCAGTCTATACTGGCGTTCATTGAGCAAGCGAGCTTGGGCGTCAGTAGTGGGGTCGATGGAGTACCTGTGAAGGTATGTGGAACTGGACTACTCAAAGTTCTTTGATGTCTTAAGTATAACCGACAACCCGCTCTGCAGAGCGTGTCTGTCTGACGAAGAGATAATCGCTCACGCAATCCTGGAGTCTGTTTGCCTGGCTGCATACCGGGCTAACTTACTTGCCAACCCAACAACACTCCAAGAGGTGTGCAAGGACTCTAGGAGGATTCTGCGCTTCTGATCGGAGCTGGATTGGCTAGAGTTAAGTCTACGATCACGCGCAATGGGCAGAGTGATGCCTAAGTACGGAAATCGGAGCCAATAAGAGTTCTGTGATTTCACTTGCTTTAGTACCTTCTTCACAATTGTATGTCTCAAAAACTCCTCCTAAGCCACGACCTGCGCCTCGATTCACTAAGGTTTAATTCATTGGGTGTGTGTGATTAGGGCGCGATTGTCATACAAAAACTGGAGCAAAATTGCAGCAAAATTGACCTTTGTAGAAGTCACTTAACCGACTCCAGACCCAAGTAGGCCGCTGCAGACAAAATGACCTCTCATTATTTATTTTATTTATTTATTAAATAAATTCAGTACACAAGGAAAATACAAAAAAAAGGTTACATTATAAAGTTATTACTAAGGTAAGTCTAACCCTGTGAAGAGTTTTCTGCCGACAGACCTCTAGGGAAAGGAAATAATATAACTCATTATAATAATATATCTCATTTTTAAAAACAATCTCTAATATGCTTCTAATATGAATTAAGATACCTAATTATGTTATTATTGTTTCAGGACGCCAAAATATTTGTAGATGGTATAAACCACAGCGTAGAGACAAGTGAAGACGGTTATTATTGGAGGTTGTTACTGCCCGGTGAATATAATATATCAGCTAAGGCACCTGGGTAAGCCATATGATCAGTAACTAAATTGTCACAACCTCTGTGGGGCAACAGGCCTGCGACGCAAAAGGTTGCGGGTTTAATTCCCGCCTCAAACAAGTATTTATGGAGAGATATTTGTTTCTGGTATGGGGTCTTCTGTATGTATTTACAAAAAAGTATATAAGTATTCCAAACATTGTCTGACCACCATAATACAAGGCTCACGGTTTTACCCGCGTAAGTCCCCATCTTAAATTCACCATCTAAACATTCCCATGACTTTCACAAATATTTCAAAAAATTGGCCAAATTGGTCCAGCCGTTTTGGGTTTTAGCTAGAGAGACTTATAAACAGCAGTATCCAATGTTATTCCAATGAATCAATGCATCCTCATCAAAATCGGCCCAGTAGTTTAGGAGTCTATTCGTTACAAACATAATAGTACATTACGATATAAGTGTGGTAAATTGATCTTTGCATAGAGGCGGTTTATGACGTGCGAGCGGAAGCGAGCGTGTTAAGAAGCCAAGATGCAAAGATAAATTCCACACGTATATCGTACGACGTTTTTTTTATCACAGTTGCGAATAAAAGATAGGACTTGAAAAGAAAACAAAATAATAATTAACAAAATATTTGTGATAAGTCTATGTTTACATTTTTTTAAGGCAATATTTTTTTGTTAATTATGCTCCGGAAAGGCCAGGCTAAAGACTTTTAACCTATACAGCCTCGTCTGACATACAATATTTTTAGGGGTTTTTCTATTTGTTTTTGCGTCGGGGGTTAAGGACAAAATACAATGGTACGGAAAAACAATATATTTAAGAAAAGAAAAAACAAAAAATAAACATAACTCAATTTTTAATCGTTTTCTAAGTCATTATCACGTAAAATGTTCGTTCGTAAACCGACTTTAGAGACAACCATTTTTGCTATCTAAAAAACTCTTTGGTACCTACCTTTTTTATACATCAAAACAGTATAACCCAGATAAATTAAGAATGTTTCACCTACCTAACATGTAATTAGCAGTAAGATACGTATTTAACTTTTCAGGATAACTTTATAGCACTAGGTTGGCAATGTAAAACGCACGCGTGCATAATACGTCGTTGAATAAGATCCACTTTATGAGCAACTGTGATAAAAAAAATATATTTTTTTTAGTTGTTCGTTTCCTTGTTTCCTCCGAAGTATAGAAAAAGAATATATCCTTTCATACGTCCTAACCTCCAGCTATTTCTAGCCATTTTACTTTAAAAGCATTCTGATAACATAAACCATTATATTCCAGCTTATCATCAACCCCAGTATCAATAACCGTACCAACAAGTCAAGCGTCTCCGGTCCAACTGAACATAACCGTCCACCGTACAGCCCGAGGCGAGCCTCTCGGTAAGTCACTCCGATACCACGATAACTCTGCCGTGACTGCTCTCACTCATGTCTCAGTCTTACTTGTCAATTTAGTACTGGTGTTCTTGGTTGAAGCTTAGGCTTAGCTAAGGGGCATGGAGGCACCAAATATGCCTTACGATACCAAGGGTTAAAGGCTTTGCCAAACGAAGCGTCACATACTACATACGCCGGCGCTCTGTTTGACAATCCAATGCCGTCATAGTACAACACAGTTTGACGCTGTCGTCAAGTTAACGCCCTGACGCCGCGTTATAATCGCTCTGTTTGGCAAAGCCTTTTGCGTATTATTTTTTAACCAACCTTAAAAAAAGGTTCTCAATTCGTTTTTTTTATGTACTTATTACTCAGATACAGTCAACCGATTGAAATGACTCTTTTTGTGTTAAAAAGGGGATACTTCAGGGGTGGTCCCATAAAATTGGTGTCTTCACCAATTTTCTGATGATCTTAAAAAAAGCTCACAAGGCGATGAGACAGAAAAAAGTCATATTTTATTAAGCCACGATTAATGACTTAATAAAAGTTAACTTTTTTATTTTATTTAATTTAAAATTTGTGGAGATCTGATGATCTTACAAATAGCTCACAAGGCGATAAGACAGAAAAAAAAGTCATTTTTTTATCAAGCCACAATTAATGGATTAGTAAAAGTTAACTTTTTTATTTTATTTAATTTAAAATTGGTGAAGATCTGATGATCTTAAAAATAGCTCACAAGGCGATGAGACAGAAAAAAAGACAATTTTTATCAAACCACGATTAATGGCTTAATAAAAATACTTTATTTTCTCTGCATAAGGAACATAGAACACAACATACACAGAGCAAAGTAATAGCTAGAAAGTATAAGATGTAACTTATACTGGTGCTCTGTTAGTGTTGTACTGTTTTATAATTACTTACTTCGCTGGCTCAAAGGCCAAGACCCAAAGTGAATCTTGGCCTCCAAAACAAGAGTCTTCCATCGCTCCCTGTCCTGCGCTATTTCTTGACAATTATTAACTTGAAGTTCGCGCAGGTCAGCTATCAGCTTCCATTTTAGTTATAAATACAATTTATTTTTAGTGCCAAAATTTAAAGACTTAGTAATCGAAAAGTATCGGAAATTGATCTCAAAATTATCTACTTATTTAATTGTTTAAAATTATTAGTTAGAAAGGTAAATATTTACGTCTAAAGATGAACTTAAATTTGCTTATTTTATTTTCCATTAACTGTTATAACAAAGGTTGTAAATGTAATTGATAGACTATATGTAAAGCAATATGTTTTTTTATATACTTGTTGTGGATAAAGTCAAAAGTACGATTACGCCTAACGTTTACAAAAATGTCAAATCGTTTAATCCTAGGTTTAGCCATCTTTGTACGGCATAATATTGGCGCATACTATGATCGCGCGTTTAAGATCACCTTAAATACCATAATTTGCCATAAGATAGGTTGTGGTCGAGTATGAACAATGAAAACCCTACAAAGACGGCCTCACCTAGGTTTCACCGAATGCTAGTGACTATACCGTGATTAAAGCGGTTCTATCTAGTTCAACCTGGTTTTAACTGGTTTGATCCGGTTCTAACTACTTTAAACTGGTTTTATTTAGATAAAAGTGGTTTATTCTAGATAAACTAGTTTGTTCCTGGGTAAACCGGTTTTATCTGGTTTAAAAAGGTTTCGTTTATGTGTAACCATACTTTGGGCTTTAACACTGAGATACCTAGGTTACTCATTTACAATTTTCTCTAATCTTAAGGCAGCTTTTGTAAATAACTTAATAAAAAATTAACAACAGCTCCATATTTCATTTAACATTTAATTTGTTTTTTTTTTTGAGAGTGATACCAGTATCGCTCATTATTTTATTTTCGGTGTTGGTGTATTTTTTTCACCTGTTACATACTGTTGATTTGCCCGTTTTCTTTTCTACAGCTTATTTTTCCTTTTCCCTATTCTATAAGTAAAATTACTAATAAATGATATACAAACCTATTAACCCCCGATCCAAAAAGAGGGGTGGTATAAGAAAAAAACAGCCGAAAATGCCCCGCGGGAAGCCGTTTGACCTTAACCTAATTGTGCCCTGTAGTTTGATAGTTGTAAATAATAAAGGGCCATGAAAACCAATCAAATAAAACTTGAGCTAGCAATTACACGCGGCTTGGGCTCTGCGCAAACGGGCCATCGACCACTGCCACTGGTGGCCAGCAGTTTTCATACATTTTGTTGTGGCCGCCATCGACCACCACTGGACCACATGTGTGCACCGCGTTTTCACAAAATGTATGACAATCGTGTGAACTGCTAGTGGCTGGCCACCGGTGGCCTGTTTACGCAGAGCCTATGCCTGCGTAAAGGTTAACATCCTTTCTTAGCGGATGCCTACGTCATAATACCTTTGTGACAAATTTTAGCCCTATCCGTCCATTGTCTTGAACTGTGCGTTTATGTCAGTCAGTCAGGACTATTTAATGTTTAAAGATTTTAAAAATACTAATATTACAAATAAAGTTTGTTTGTTCAAAGGCTCTAAAGATGTAAATTTGTACATGTGTAGTTCATAGTGTAGATAATGCTTTTTCAACGAGAGAAACCGCGGGGCACAGCTTTTAAAATAATACATCTATTTAAAAACCTAACTATCTAAAAAGGTGAAGTGATATTATTAAGAATTAAGAAGTAAGTAAGTTTTTCATATCTTTGCATGGAACTTTACTTAACGCGTTCCTTTAAACTTCTATATAAATGCATGAATTTAGGACATATCTAAAAGAACATCATTTTAAAAGAAATTTCATTAAAGTTTTCTTAAGAGGAAATGCTGGTATTGATTTCTCCATACTTCCCTCTGATTGCTCTACACATGCTCTCCTGTTTAAGGCGCTCTTCCAGTACCGTGTGTAGGTATTCACATTACCTTAGCCCCCGCTCTCAAAGACGTAGCGTGCTGCGTGCTAACTGTTATATTTGATCGATATGCAAAACATTTTAGCATTATTATCCACAAATATAGTTCCTAGAGGTCAAAACCTATCATTTGATTCATTTTTAGAAACATTCGTTGACTATTTTTGAATAAAACCCGATAAACGATCTAATAATTATCTGTTTTCTAACATTTTTTTTATCGAACGAAGTTGTTCATATCATGTTTTCAACCACAATAAACAAAAATATGGTTATTAAACTACAATATCCAGTTATATCCAAATAACAAAAAAAGAGTATTTGATTACTTAGAGTTGCTTAAAACAAAGGTCGATTTTGGTAGCTTTATTAGCACCTGCCCTTAACTTTGTACCCGACTGTGTTTTGTTTACGTGCCTATGTTTGCAATCTTTTTTATTCCCTCATATCTTTCAAACCGATGGATGGATTTCTAACAACTAATTACTAAAGGATTACATTATTTTATTCCCATTGTAAAAATGAAAAAGAGACATGTTTACTTACAGCAAAGCTAGGTTTTATAAAAGAAAAATGTATTGCTCCTAAGGTATATAAAACATTTCATAATTTAGGAAGAATAATGCATTTGGATAGAGAAAGCAATGCCCGTCTACTCTCTTAAGTTCTACCGATTAGAACTAATAATAAAACGATTTTAACGAATATATTCGCGTTTATTTAAAATAAAAAGTAGTCTATAGCCTTCCTCGATAAATGGTCTATCCAACACAAAACTAATTTTTCAATTCGAACCAGTAGTTCCTGAGATTAGCGCGTTCAAACAAACAAACAAACTCTTCATCTTTATAATATTAGTACAGATAAAAAAATTGTGTATAAATCTGATGTTTAGAAATCTTTTCATCTTCCATAGTCACAAGAAGACGGAGGTGATGGTCTTACAAATTATATAATTTTCGATAAGTAACCAGAATTTTCTGATCATTTTGCGTGAGGATCTACTTGTCAGGGGTAAAACCAGCCCAGTTCTTCATACATTTTGCCAAGATTAGATTTTATAAAAATATTTGTGACTCTACTCAATATGATATGTTTGTACAGTCAGCAAAGGATTGAGGGTAACAGGTGCATATTATTAAGATTACATTTTTTAAATGACGGTTCAATCGTTTTTGTTAATTTGCGTGAAATAACTAACACTTCGACAGCTTTAGTGATATCAAGGAGAAGAATTAACAATTACTGAACCGTTATTTAAAAAATTGAAGAATAAAATTTGCACCCTCAGTCTTTTGCTGACTGTACGAGTGCGAAAACAACTCGTGGTAGGGGTAGGGCTGAACAAATGTGGTACAGGGTCTCAAACTGACTTTTAAATCTGTTAAAATCGTTTTATTAGATTTCCATTCCCATTCCTCTATTAACACGCACTAACAAGCACCCACGCACGCAAAAACGCGCACTTTATACGCGCCAAAAGTTTAAAGAAAAACGGGCAAATCTCCAGTTCCCCATCGCACAACACGTCACGAGCTGGATGGTATGTCTGCAGCTGAATTCATCCATCACAACTACACAATGATGAAGAGGACACTCGAAGATATCAGTGAGAAGTATCCGGAGATAACGAAGCTGAGCAGTATTGGGAAGTCGGTCGAAGGGAGGGATTTGCTGGTGTTGGAAGTGACGAGGCATCCTGGAGTTCATGAACCAGGTAAATTGTTTTTTTAAAGATCTCTGTGACCTGGCCAGAAGATTGCGAATTCGATTCCCGCCGTCGAACGAATAATGATATTTATAAATTTACACGAGAAAGTAAATACCCATATTACAAGCCTATGGTTGGTTAGTTTAGAGCTAGATGGCGTTGTGTATAATGTCTGACAATGTTTATTTCATATGACGACCCAGTTGGCACAATGGTCACCATGCCGGACTGCCAAACATTGGGTTGCGGGTTCGATTCCCGCCTCAGACAAGTATTTATGCTTAGATATTTGTCTGTGGCGGTCTGGTTGTTTCTATGTATTATAAGTATATATTTACAAAAGAAAATCATATAAGTAGTATATCCGTTGTCTAGCACCCATAACACAAGTCTATTTACTTAGCTTGGGGCTAGATGGCGATGTGGAGAATGTCCTGAAATATTTATTTATTTATATTATTAATGACGCCTATGAAGCGGAAGACTGTGGGTTCGATTCCCGCCTTAAACAAATATTTTTATAGATACGCGGATATTTATTTTAGTCTGGTGATTTTAGATGTAATATGAAGTATGTATTTACAAAAGAAAATATATAATTATAACTCGGGGCTAGACGGCGCTTTGTACATTATCCTGCAATATTTATTATAGATCTAATGATTAAAGCTGGAAATTATACTTCAGACAGTACAGTTTTACAAATCGCAAACTTCAAACTGTCTTTTACTTCACATGAACTTTTTCCAGGCAAACCCGAGTTCAAATACATCGGCAACATGCACGGGAACGAAGTGGTAGGACGCGAGATGCTGCTCCTTTTGGCCAAGTATCTGTGTGCCCAGTACTACAACGGTGACGACAGGATACAACGGATGCTGAACACCACCAGGATCCATCTCCTGCCAAGCATGAACCCTGATGGATACGAGAACAGCAAAGAAGGTAATGGAACGCAAGCAATAGTTATGATAGGAACCAGCTTTACAAAAGATTACTTTCTATAATCAATATCGCCAATATATTGTAACTTTTAGAAAGGAAGAAATAAAAAATTATTTTCTGAACCCATAAAAAAATAGACGCATAAAAAAAGCACAAGAAAAAAGTAGTACAGCGCCCAGAAAAAAGGTTTCGCCCTCAGCACGATGCTAAGACTAGAAGCCTGATTTTCAGGACGAGTCTTATTGAGACGGGCTTTAGTAGTATACTAATTATATAGCTTTTTAGGGTTCCGTACTTCGAAAGGAAAAAAACGGAACCCTTATAGGATCACTTTGTTGTCCGTCCGACTGTCTGACCAGACCCTTTTTTCAGGAACGTAGAGGTATCAAGCTGGAATTTATATTAAATACTCAGGTCTTAGAACTGTAAAAAAATTAAACTTCTAAGCCAACATAAGCAAAAGATACACCCGTTTATGTCGCAAATTTTCGAAAATTTTAGACACTCGGACACTAGGGAATCAAAATCTGCAGGGTACTTCTGTCCAAAACTACTAGTTTGTATTGTATTTTCAGGTGCCAACGGTATGATCGGACGGAACAACGCTCACGACACTGACCTCAACAGGAACTTTCCTGATCAATACGAGTCTACCAAGGTAATTTTACGTACTAAATATTATATCTTTAAATGAGCAATTCTTGTATATATATATAATTGGAATCTCAGAATCGGCTCCAACGATTTTCATGAAATTTGGTATATAGGGGGTTTCGGGGGCGATAAATCGATCTAGCTAGGAATCATTTTTAGAAAATGTCATGTGTGGCGAACTACTAATACTATTTTTTGTGAGCAATAAAGTTATTCCAGCAGATGGCGTTGTTAAGTAACACGAAGTCAATGAGTGTTTGCTTTGAGGTTAGACAAAGTAAAAAAAAACCGAGTAAAGCTCGGTCATCCAGGTACTTAACTTTAAACAACCGAAGTGTTCTAGAATTCATCTACACTAAAAAACTTTCTTCTATCTATCTTTCTACACTAATCTATCTACATCTACACTAATATTATAAGGAGTAAAGATTTGTTTGTTTGTAACGAATAGGCTCCGAAACTATTGGACCGATTTTGATGAAACTTGGTATGAGGATACATTGATTCATTGTGAATAACATAGACTATACTGTTTCTCCCAATATTCCCACGGGATCGGGAGTTACTCGAGTGACCGCGGAACGCTAATAAATATTGTAAGAGACTTCACACAGTGCTATCTAGCCTTAAGCTAAGAAACTAGGCCTTGCGTTATGGTGGCTAGACAACGGGTACTAATATACTTTCTTTGATAAATATATACTTAAAATACATACAGAATACCTAGACCAAAAACAAATAACTGTACATAAAAATTTGAGGCGGGAACCCGCAACCTTGTCAGTACGCCAACTTCGCAAAATGCTATTTTCGCGCTTCAATGCGTCATTTTGAGCAGTTGGCATTATAAAAAGAGACGAGTATTCAAAATTATTGAGATGTTTCTGAATTTCAATTGCTTCACGAAGCATTCAATGAACACACCAGATTTCAGCAGCTAAACGTTTTGATTGAGAATCAAAAGCTGCTGAAATCGTTTCTCTTTATTTGCCTCTTTTCCAGGACAATAAGATCCAAGAACCAGAGACGACGGCTGTAATGAACTGGTCCCTATCGATACCGTTCGTCCTATCGGCTAACTTGCACGGTGGGGCGTTAGTTGCTAACTATCCTTATGACAACAATCCTCTAATGGTCACTGGGCAGGAAAACTTATCGCCGGATAACGACGTGTTCGTGCATTTGGCGCATTTATACTCTGACGTAAGTTAAATAAATATTCTAGAACATTATACACAATGCCATCCCGCCCCAAGCTAAGCAACTTGGCTTCTGTTATGGGTGCTAGACAACGGATATACTACTTATTTACTTTTCTTTTGTAAATAAATACTTTTAATAAATAGAAACCACCAAACCACAGACAAATATCTAAGCATAAATACATGTCTGAGGCGGGAATCGTACCCGCAACCCTGTGTTTGGCAGTCCGGTATTGTGCCAACTGGGTCGTCTAAATACTTGATTGGGGCGGGAATTGAACCCGCAACCTTTTGCGTCGCAAGCGGGTGTTCGCCCGACGCGACGCGTCACAGAGGTCATCTAAGATTCAAATGTTAATTATTGATTTTCAGGCACATTTGAAGATGCATTTAGGACAGCCGTGTAAGAATTTTCTCAAAGACAAATTCCCTGAAGGCATCACGAATGGTGCTAAATGGTGAGTCTCAACATTTTTTTAGTGATGGCTTGCCACGTTTCGTGGTTGGAGCCAGTATTCAATAATTATGCAGGCAAAAGTACTTTTCAATTTTTTTAATAAATCTGAAGTTGGCACGGGTATGTAAGTCAATCAATTGTCTGTTTTTTTTTAAAATGTTATGGTAACAGAGTTTTTTCGAAGACGACTGCATGTTTTATCTCCGAAAAAAATTTAAACCCTTTTTTACGATTTGTGTCTTTTTCACCCAGACAAATGATGCAAAAAGAAGAGTGTATTGAGTTTGTCAGCCATTTAAAAACTATGAGGTTTTACCCTGTTTTTGAGTTCCGTAGTCCTAACAAGAAACCTTTATAGTTTCGCCACATCCGTTCGTCCGTCTCCGTCCCCAGCTTAGCTCAGAGACTATTAGTATGAGAAAGCTTTTTTAATATATCTGGCAAATGTATTGTGTCCAAGGTATGTGTTATCCGGCGGTATGCAAGACTGGAGCTACCTCCACACTAGCGACATGGAGCTGACCCTCGAGCTTGGCTGTATGAAGTTCCCGCACCAAGCCGACCTCGCTGGATATTGGAAAGACAATAAAGAAGCTCTCTTGAGATATATTGAAGAGGTAAGGCACCCCTTTAGTACGAAGGAAAATATTTGAATACAATTTTTTATCAGTCATTTATTTAGATATTTTTGAGCTCGACGTGTGTTGTCGAGGCAAAAGCTCGATGTCCCGTAAAAGTAAGCTATATTTCATGAAAATCAATTGAGTCATTTACAAGTTATGGCTTTTTTAATTTGTTATATCTTTCCTCTTTATAATATCAGTATAGACTATAGCTATACTGATATTATAAAGAGGAAAGATTTTTTTGTTTTTGTTTGTATTGAATAGGCTCCAAAACTTCTAGACCAATTTGAATGAAACTTGGTATAAGGATACATTGATTCATTGACAGTAACATAGGCTACTTTGTATCCCGATATTCCTACGGGATTAGGAGTTACGCTGGTAAAACCGCAGAGCGTTGCCAGTAACAAATAACTTGTTTTGAATTAGGTGCACCGAGGTGTCCACGGGTTCGTCCACTCCCACATCGGCCACGCGTTACCCAACGCAACGATAACAATCAATGGCATCAAACATGCAGTCAGAACAGCTGAATATGGCGACTATTGGAGGATTCTGATGCCGGGGACTTATAATATTACTGCTAGTAAACATGGGTAAGTTTGTTATAAATTTACACGATTTTTAAATCCATTTTGGGTGTCTTTTTCAAGTTTTTCAGATCAATAATATGTTTGTCTATTAGACAGTTTGGTCACCGAACTTTTGCAAGTAGTTCGGTTGGGGGACAACCCCACGGTTAACCCGCGTAAGTCCCGATCCCGCGGGAACTTCGGGATCAAAGTAAACTATTACTATGCCGATTTTCATCCAAATCGGACCAGTTGTTTGAACGAGAAGAAGGAAAAACCAATCTTTTGGATTTATAATATTAGTTAGAATTATATCTGTAGTCTAGCCACCATAACACAAACCTAGTTGTTTGAAATGGAGCTAGATGGCGCTGTGTGAATTGCCCTACAATTTATTTTAACTATTCTCAGATACGAAAGTGTAACGGAGCAAGTGACTGTACCTGAGGCCGGATCAATAAGCGTCAACTTCACACTGATGGCGGACGATCCGCAACATTGGTCATCTGCTTACGACTTCCGGTGAGTTTTACTTTACGACCTTAATGCCGAGGGATAGAGTTTATATTTCTATTACAATATTTATTTGTCTCAAAGAAGGCCTTATAAGGCCTTGTCTCTTGCGAAAAGATCTGTTAAGTGTTCACCGTAATATTCATTATTTAATTTCTCCTGTTCTGTTAAGTGTTTAACATATATTTATTTGGTTTCTCTTGTCAAAAGGCTTTATAATAGTTTAACATATATTTATAAGGTTTATTCTGGTTTATCTTGTTAATAGGCCTTATAAGTGTTGGTGTTTCTTGCGAAGAGACCTACTAAGTCTTAAACATATATTTATACGGTTTATTCTGGTTTATCTTGTTAATAGGCCTTATAAGTGTTGGTGTTTCTTGCGAAGAGACCTACTAAGTCTTAAACATATATTTATAAGGTTTATTCTGGTTTATCTTGTTAATAGGCCTTATAAGTGTTGGTGTTTCTTGCGAAGAGACCTACTAAGTCTTAAACATATATTTATAAGGTTTATTCTGGTTTATCTTGTTAATAGGCCTTATAAGTGTTGGTGTTTCTTGCGAAGAGACCTACTAAGTTTTAAACATATATTTATAAGGTTTATTCTGGTTTATCTTGTTAATAGGCCTTATAAGTGTTGGTGTTTCTTGCGAAGAGACCTACTAAGTCTTAAACATATATTTATTTAGTTTATCTTGCGAATATGTCTTTAAGTGTTTATTATATTATGTATACATATATTTATATGTTTTCTCTTATTGTTACAAGCTGCCTTTGCAACGTAGAGAATGTAAAACGTAAGGCGTTTCAGTGTGGTTTTGGACAGATGTGTACGTTTTTCATGATTGTGCATGCGCATGTTTGTAAATATGTTTTTCTGTGTGTTTTTACTATGTAACAGCCTATTACTAAGACTTAACTGTCAGTCTGTCTGTCATCAAGCTGTATCTCATAAACCATGATAGCTAGACTGTTGAAATTGTATGTATTTCTGTCGCCGCTATGACAACAAATACTAAAGATAAAAAAAAATTTGGGCTTCCATATAACATTGTGCGGAACCCTTCGTGTGCGAGTCCGACCCACACCTGGCCGGTTTTTAATCCTATACCAAACTGGTGGTGCCATCTTTTGAGCCATAAAGAAACTAATATTTTTTGCTTATTTCGTTAATTTTACTACGAAAGTTATTAAAAATGGGATATTTACCATGTTTATTGTTATTGGAGCTCAATGTTACGATGCTGTTGCAAGCGCTATTTTCACAAGTTTGGAGTTATTGCGAGTAGATATTGATAGTTAGAGGCGACTGTAGCGGAACCTCCTTCAATGTGCGTTTCCTGCTGGAGTTTAAGGGATGATTCTCATTAGACCGGGCCGGGTTATCAGCCGCCGAGGGGACGGGGGGGATCCGTGGAGTAGACGAGCATCGTCCGTGCACGGACGGGACACGGATCTTGTACTGTGTAATATAAATTGCTTTATACATAATGTATGTAGCGTTTCAAATCTGTATCCCTTCCGGGCCACGTACACAGCACGCCCTGGTCTAATGAGCATCATCCCTAATTTACGTTCCAAACCACTTGGTAATTATCCCATTTTTAATAATTTTACTAAAATTTAATCAATTATGTTTTTATTTCAGCGTTTTAGACAATATAGTGAACACGCGATACCACAAGCCACTAGAACTGTACGCGTCTCTCGCGTCCCTAGAGAACACGCACAGCGATATAGCAGAGTTCAAAGCTGGGGAGTCTACTGTCACATCTCTCTTCCATCAGTTGAAGATGACTGACCAGGTCAGTATTTATAAATATACGCGATACCGGAAGAGCGGTGTTGGCTTAGTGGTAGATACCTCGACTTTCATTCTGAAGGTCGTGGGTTCGAATCCCGGCCGGCAGGGCAACAATGTATTTTTGTTAAGAAAAAAATTATGTGCGCTAATTGACATTGCTCTTACGGTGAAGGAAAACATCGTGATGAAAACGCGGCTTAGTTAGCCCCAGAAGTATTGACAAGTTCTTTCCTCTGGACATGGCCGACTAAGCTGAGAGGGTAGTAGGTGCTGGGCAAGCCTACTCCATGCTCACGCAAAAAGGACTCAATTAAAAAAGGTCTTAGGGTAGATTAAAAACATTCCAAATAATAGTAATTTTAGAACTCTATGGTGGGTCTGTAATTCTGACTCCGACCGTACATATGAATTACTCGATAAGCCAAGATTTGCTTTTTCTACAGATCGGATCCCCTGAAGAAACGAAATTCCACATAGCTTTGATAAGCAGCCTCTACGGCTCCCAACCTTTAGGCCAGGAAATGCTCCTGAACTTCGCTAGACACATCGCCACAGCGTACTCCATCGGCGAACCAATCCACAGGCGATTACTACAGAATACTGTCTTACATTTCATACCGAACTTAGACCCTATATATACGAAAATATTGAGAACCTATGACCAGACAGAAAAGTGCGATTTACAACCTTTGGAAGAAGAATTCGGTGATAGCCTTTACACTTATTTAACTAAGAAAGAATTGAATCCGCTTAGCAATTATACTAGAGAGAAATCATTCGTACAAATGTTGAAATCTGAACAGTATGACTTAGTTCTGGAGCTTGCAAGTGGTACGGAAGACGTTTCATACCCTGAATTATCGAAGAATATCTTTGAAAAATTAGCCCAGACGTACCAAGATAATAGAGTATTCAGTGACAAATATTCTTGTGGTAAATTTTCTGATGTTCATGGTGATTTGATTGATTTGATTAATGAGAGATTTGGTGTTCCTGTCGTGTCTGTCGGGTTGAGCTGTTGCAAGATGCCGGTGGAAGAAGATATAGCTACAGTTTGGAGGGATAACCTTAGAGGGATTATGAAGTTTGTTGAGCAGGCGAATACGGGTAAGTAATATAGTATTTACTAGTTGCGTTAAATATCGGAATACTTTAGCCTATATTAGCCTATTTGTTAATCCAGGTCTTTAGCTATTTCACGACCCAGTTGGCACAATGGTCACCATGCTGGACTGCCAAATACAGGGCTGCGGGTTCGATTCCTGGCTTAGACAAGTATTTATGTTTAGATATTTGTCTGTGGTCTGGTTGTTTCTACTATAACCAAATTACAGCATCGTCCTACTCTCTCCAATCACAGGGTCTCCGCTGAAAATCAGCGTTGCATTTATGCAACACATAGCTGAGCAGGAGCCTATTTGGCGGCGACACTGTTACTGTGTTATAAATAACATAGCTTATATTATTTAATTAAGTTTGTTATTTTTAGTCATGTCAAAAATAAGTTATGTCTAATTTTTAGTTTTGTTGTTGGCCAAATAAAGATATATCTATCTATCTATCTATCTTATAAGTATATATTTACAAAAGAAAAGTATATAAGTAGTATATCCGTTGTCTAGCACCTATAACACAAGTGTAGTTACTTAACTTGGGGCTAGATAGCGATGTGTGGAATGTCCTGCAATATTTATTATTTGTTTATCCACATACCGAGTTTCAACGCAACCAGTCCAAAGTTTTTGCTTGAAGGAGTAGAAACAAGTTTCACCATCTGTAATATTAGTAGGATTGGATTAAGTTTATGGTCCAAAATTCTTATTCTTAATTACTAGTTAAAGTTATTTACAACTCGAGATCTACTAGTGCCGAAATATCGAAATCCACAAGTTAAAAAACATGGCAAATATCACATTTTTAAATAAGTTTAGTAAAGGTTTTTTCTTTTATTTTTTTGTGTTAAATTCGTCTACTACTTCAACCGAATTGAAATCGTTCTAGGCCACACTTGTTTTATTGTCATTTTCGTTCGTAATGAATAAGCTCTGAAACTACTAGATTGATTTTAATGAAACTTGGTATGAGGAAGTATTGAATCTTTTGGAGTAACAGACTTTTACCTCTATAGAAACTATAAGATTCGAGTTGATAAATTCACTTGATACCCGCTAACCATTTTTTCTCCTTCAAGAAAAACATCTGATTTTCCTTTTTCTTTTCTTTTTGTTCAGGTGTCGTAGGCTTTGTAAAGAACGAAGCTGGCGCTCCGATCCGCGACGCAACATTGTCTATATCAAATATTGAAAGATTGTACAAAGTGACGAGAAACGAGGCTCATTTCCACCTGCTGTTACCGCCCGGTGAATATCGGACCATTGTCAAATCACGAGGGTATGAAGATCAGGTAAGAAAATCTTATGTAATACCTATTATAAGTTATCTATACATATAAAATGCTTTGTCCTGAACTACTGACGGACCAACGCACAGCCTAAACCGCTGATCGTAGAGACCTGAAATTTGGAGGGTGTGTTCTTTGCATGACGTAGGCACCGGATAAGACAGGATTTTTCGAAATTCCACCCCTAAGGGGGTGAAAAAGAGGGGCAAAGTTTGTATGGGACAACGTAATTCCTTGGTCCAATCTACTTCAAATTTTGCATAAACATTCATTAACAGAATTGATGGAACACGTGTTTTGTATTTTATTGAATATCATCCCCTAACGGGGTTAAAAAGGGGTAGAAAGTTATTTTGGGGGTGAGTTGCTTAAGAGTGCCATTTTCGACGTCTACGCGGACGAAGTCGCGGGCAAAAGCTAGTTTACTATAAATATCCTGCTTGAGTAAATTTACCTACTACCTAAATCAGTTCTTTTCCATCCAAAGGTTGCCTGGCACATGTACCTTTTCACATTCTACTCGCAATGTAGGAAGTTTTAAATATAAAAGATTTTTTAACTATCGAATCCTTTCAAACTAAGGACCTCTTGCATAATCTCGATTTAAGATTTAATCCATTCATAAAGCTAAAATCTAGTTTTAAATTAGAACAAAAAGGTATGGCCAAGTCTCGATTTAATCTGTGAATCTAACTACCCTTCGTCACAATCACCACTAGTCTTAAAATTACACCTTTCCGCCCTCCGCTCACAATAAACATTTTCCTCACAGGTCTTAAACTGGCAAGTGATAGACGGTGTACTAAAACATAAGGATATAGTGTTGAAACGCGAGAACGCAGACAGCCTCCCCGGAGGGCAGTTTGAAGAGATACAAGTCAATGATGAGTCTAAACTTTATATTACTGGTATGTTTAAATTGGCTATACGTCTGTGATAACGATAAAATATGAAATAAGTTGAAAATGGCAGCTAATTTACAATAACTCTACAATATGTATTTTGTATTCAAATGTAAATATTTTATATACGCAAAATAAATTTGCAACGCTGACTAGAAGAAACGAAATGCAGGCGGCCATGACTGACCTAAGTAGTAAAAAATAAAAAATAAATTGATAAAGTAAATATACATACATTTTCAATTATTTTTTTAGTACTTAATTTATTATAAAAAAGTATATACTTGTTGTGCCTCTTGATTTTACCTGTGTTAGTATATTATAAAATTTATAAAAAAGTATTTAAATATTCTACTCGTTGTCAGGTCACCATAACACAAGCCTAGTTGCTTGAGGCTAGATGGCGCCATATGCAATGTCCTATAATATTTATTTAAATAATTTTTATCTCGTAGGTCTAACCCTAGACCACGAAAGCCGCCCCCTCCAAGGCATCATAGTAATCCGTCCCGTCGGCTCCAACACGGAACTGGCACGGAACACGTCCGACTACTCCGGGAGGTTCGCCCTCTCGCTCCCACTCACATATAGAGGGAGGGAGATAGAAGTCACGGCTGATGTCGACGGGTATATTAGTAAACGGAAACATGTTAAGGTGAGGCGTCTTAAGGCGCATAATATTATAAGTACCTGGATGACCGAGCTTTGCTCGGTATTTTTATTATTTTTTTATTATTAGTCTAACCTCAAAGCAAACACTCATTGACTTCGTGTTACTTAACAACGCCATCTGCTGGAATAACTTTATTGCTCACAAACAATAGTATTAGTAGTTCGCCAATAGATGTCAGGAAGAGTCATATTTTTCAGATAAAAAAAAGTAAGTTTCGATAAAACACGAATAAAATGACATTTTCTAATGATTCCTAGCTAGATCGATTTATCGCCCCCGAAACCCCCTATATACCAAATTTCATGAAAATCGTTGGAGCCGATTCCGAGATTCCAAATATATATATAAACAAGAATTGCTCATTTAAAGATATAAGATTATATAAAAAAGGCTGTTGAGGGTTACTTCTGTCCACCTTTTTCTACGACTTTTGGAAATTTGCTTCTGGTCCATAAGAACTTAATCCCAAAATGTCTAGCTAATCAATAGGACTGAATCTCATAATGCCGGATATTGAATACGCATGCATTTTGCACAACTGAAGGTCATTATAAAACACAATCCCTATAGATTATATAGGGAACTATAGTCTAAACACTATCCCTATAGATTATATAGGGAACTGTAGTCTAAACACTATCCCTATAGATTATATAGGAAACTATAGTCTAAACACTATCCCTATAGATTATATAGGGAACTGTAGTCTAAACACTATCCCTATAGATTATATAGGGTACTATCTCGAACTATACTTAAACCTCGTTTTGAAATAAGGGGGAATATATTTATACAATTTACGCTTGTTTTCATAATGTCGTTGTATTTCAGGTTGGAACCGTGGCCAACTTCACACCGAACGTGCTATTCAAGTTGGAAGCTGACGATTACGTGCTAGGCCTGCCCAGGCTCGTCTTTGTTATGCTAGCTGGTGAGCTCTTAGACAATATAGACTGGGTTATTTTTGGAACCAAGTTTCTTATAGCGCGTTGCGAAAGGGGGCTAGACGGAAAAAATTGAGACCAAAAGTTGTAACGACACTTTTTGATTTTATTACAATTCCTTCACTAATTCATCGAAAGAAACTACGTTCCATCCGGGTGTAGCTTGACACCTATCAAGTTTTTTTGTTGATTTTTTTGATTGAATAGATATTGTGATTATATATTGTTTGTACAGGTGTTGTAGGCGTAGCGGTGATAGTGTTGGCAGCGTGGTGCTTCAGCTGCAGGTCGTCGGTTCGGGAGTCGAGACGCGAGTACCTCTTCACGCAGATACCCGCAGATGACAAGCGGCCTCTTGTCACTGATGATAATTACGGTAAGGAACATTCAAGGTAGATACGTCTTTCCGATATATACCTGACCACAGGAAAGATTTTTTAAAAGCTTTTATTTAACTTGCAATGTATGTATGTATGTATGTGTGTAAGTATGTATGTTTGTACGGGTCATTTTTACTGACCACAAAGAAATTTTCATATTTGGAGGTTTGACAGCTCACAAATTCATGAAAGAATAATTTTGTGAAAAACTGAGACATGACTTTGGAAAAAAATAATCACAAAATAAAAAAAATAATCAATTGATTCCTTGGTTGAAGGAGCTCTCTTCATAGTTATTTATTTGAACTGCCGGTGAAGGCAAGCCAGAGGCGGAGGACCGCTTCTCATTGTTCACTCCGGTCAGCCAATTAAGGCAAGCCAGAGATGAGGAACGGTGGCTTTCCCCCTGGAGCAGTCGGGACCGCGGGGTCGCTACTCCCCGACACCTCGCCTCAAAGTGCTCTGCGGGCTTTTTGTATATTATTATTGTTTTGTTATAGAAATAGTACGTAAACCTTACTACGATGAGGAGGAGATGCCTCTATCGGAAACGGACTCGGAAGATGAGGTCGTGTTGCTGCGGAGCGATAGAGATTGGAGACCGGTAGTACAAGATGATTAGACCTTTATTTTCAGAGGGAGGGACTTACACGTCTAGCTATACGAACTTTTGGAAATTCGAACTGTTCTTTTTTAAGAATCATGTCTTCGAGTAATCGGTGATCATACATAAGAAATATATATTTAAATATACGCGTTGAATTAAAAAAGTTTACAGGTTAAAAAGGGTTTGTTACATTTATCGTAGTAAAAGAGAGGGCCAGACGAACTTTTGTTTTACGACTTTTGAAATTTTGAACGTTTTTTTAAAAGAGTTTTAACATTTTGGCATAGTAAACTAGACGAACTTTTGTTTTAAGGCTTGAAATTTTGAACCTCTTATTCGACTAAGGCAGTAACATTTTAGCATAGTAAACGGCCATCCATTTTTATTTTATTTACGTGGCTAACTTTTTGATCAATTTTTTCTGGATGCCAGTGTATTCCAGTGATGTTTTTTTGGCATCTAAAAAAACATTACGTGATTATTGGACTTCATCTAACAGATAAAAATATTTATTTTATAAAATACAGGTATAAGTATCATCTAATTTTTAACCGACTTCAAAATAAAGGCTGCGTCTCGCGGTTTCACCCGCGTAAGTCCCGATCCCGTGGGAAAAAAAGTAGCCTATGTGTTAATCCAGGTCTCCAGGTATCTACATACCGAGTTTCATTGCAATCGGTCCAGCCGTTCTCGAGTTATAAGTGTTGTAACAAACACGGCTTTCTTTTATATACATATATAAGATTATAAATTATTTTTATTATTATTAGAAAAAAATTCGCCGGTTTTCGGTTGAGTATCGTTTACCGAAAAAAGAAATACACGTGATATATTACTACACCCCTCTCGCCCCTTGTGATATTTCGTGATTTTTATGGACCCCCCCCCCCCTCCTTTCGAGCCTTACGTGATTAATGGACAGCCCCATATGTGACAAATTCTTTTTAAACAATCTTCTTAAAACCGTCCAGTAAAACAACCAATGAAATATGCTCGCGTCTCGTGATAGGACCTGTAATGTCAACCAGTTTAGTATTTTTTTAATTTGCTTCCATGTAGGTACAGATTTTTGATCATTTTTTATTAATTTCTTAGTTATAAGCATAGATAATATAAACAAATGTATTTAGTAACTAGCTGCGCCCCGCGGTTTCACCTGCGTAATCATTTTCTGCGCAACTTTCTTAATATTTTCTTTCATAAAAACCTTCTTCTGACAATATCAAAGACAACAAAAAAAGAATTGGCCAAATTGGTCCAGGCGTTGTTGAGTTATGCGCTTACCAACACATTTTGCGATTCATTTTTATATATAAGATGGACTTCAATTTGATTCGCTTTTTTTATAATTTGGTTCCGAATCGTTCGTTAAACGGTGTTTCCAATTCCATGATATATCAATTTTTTTGTAATCGAAATGCAGAAAATTCCAATCAATTTTTACCGGGTGAGATAGTGGTCAAACGCCACTTTCTTACCCAGCTATATTATGAAAATAAAAGTCAAAGTCAAATTTGAAAACATGTGAGTATGTATGAAATCAGATTGAAACGTCTTAAAAACTAAGCTAGGATGCGTGCCGTTGAAACGCGCCCACCAATAAGAAGAAAGCACAAGAAATTGGGCTTTTTTCTGTTTTTTTTGTGATCATGCTCACAAATGTAGATATAATTTTTTGTTTTAGTAGATCTCTTTTTAATATTATAATTTATTTTAAATTTATTTGACAGTATTAATAATTGGCGTTGTGTATTTTTTTTTTATTATTTTACGTGCATTTTACAGAATATTTCTGCCTTTTTGTAATTTAGACATTCCTTTCTATTCCATTTTATGTTTTTTTTTGCTTCTATTTTACTAAATGAAATAGCTAAAGTGCTTTTACGATCAGGGTTTGAAAAAGTTATGCATTTTTTAACTTTTATAATATAAATATAAGATTTTAAACTAAAATGGTTCTTTTCATTAGGTACTAAAGTTATTTAAAACGGGATTTGTGAAATTCGATATTTCGATGCTGTTCCACGCATCATATTCACGAGACTGGAGTTTGCGGGTAGATCTTAATAGTTAGACTCGACCGTATTGGACTACCTCCCTTCGTGTGCGTGTGGTGGGTGAGCATTCCAATACGTTCGACTCTTAATTATTAAGATCCACAATATAAAAAAAAAAACATAGTAAATGTCCCGTTATAAATTTTAGGTAAACATGTTTAAAATCGTAATTAGATATTTAAGCAAGTACATTAATATTAAATAGAATGAATCTCTATGTATTTCTTCAAATTAATTCTATACCTACTTAGGTAATTCAAAAACACAACCTACCTACCTATTTTTTGAATTGTTTGGCAATAATAATGAATTTCAAACAATGGTGCTGTCTAAGGACCTATTTATTTATAAGTAAAAATATTTGATGTGATAGTTCTGTTAAAGATTACCACTGATATTGTAGTAATTTTATTATTAAAAGTATTAGTGAGCAAAGTAATTGTTTTTATTTGGCACCATACTATTATTATAATCTTTGTCTAGCGCCCAAATCAAGATAAAAATATATATTTTTTTAAATCAAGTAAGTACTTCGTATCGCACGATTTGCAAAGCCAGTGTCTTTATTTGCAGAACGTTCGATGTGCTGATTTAGACCTTAAAAGAGACGCGATAAAGGCCAGACCATTTCGTAGAATATTGTAAATGCTTACGTGCCCGATATGCGGTAGAACATTTCCTGCAAAAATCGGGTACGCCTGTCACCAAAGAGCACCATAGGCGAGCTGCTGAACATCCAGACAAAAATAGTCACTGTGGCCGAAATCGGTCAACATCATCATCATTATCAAAAACTTATCGCATGTATATACAAAACATATGGATGAAGCCTCTTTTCACTCGGTAGTAAAAAAAATTGAATTTGATTTGAATTAAAAGTTCGCGGTATTCTTTCGGATTATGGATGTAGTTTTGGATAGACCGAATGATTGATGAAAGCTTTACGAAGCCTATTTTACTGGCAACTTTCAAATTGGCTTTCCTAAGTTGCCTAACCAAAGAGTCAAGTGACTTTTTTGACATCTGTCAAAGTGACAGCTAGTGGTTTATCGGACGATTGTTTTTCTTTGATTTCACGGTTTTGTTGCATATTTAAAGCTGTTTATGCTAAAATGCAATGTAAAACGCTGTAATTCCACAGTAACTAAGAGTTCTTAAAGTATATACTACTTATGGCGCTCGTGTTGTTATGGATAAAGTGAAAACCTTCACCGAAATGGGTCGACCTGCCGGAGAATTTATGAGACGGATTTACCGAATATTTGACGGTCCTATGACTAGGAAGAAGACTGTAATACTAGGTCTCATATCTGTCTTTCTAATTCTATATGTAGGACCAACGATATTGCATAGTATATTATC
Source organism: Idaea straminata (assembly GCA_951213275.1). Taxonomy (NCBI): domain Eukaryota; kingdom Metazoa; phylum Arthropoda; class Insecta; order Lepidoptera; family Geometridae; genus Idaea; species Idaea straminata. The sequence goes on along the minus strand of OX577866.1, from coordinate 10,331,423 downwards.
TAGATACGAGAACTTAAGAAGTCCTGAGAATGTGTGCCAGAAAAACTTCATAACACCTTTTGAATCGGCACTCAGCGAGTACGACGTGTACTTGAGACATGACTCGCAGGCCTCAGTGTCCTCTCCAAGTCATAATTATGTGCCTTACGTTGGTAACGGACTAATAGGACTATCCTTAGAACATGGTTCCCACTTAAACATAAAGTATGGACGAACCCTGTCCTTGCCAGTCTATTACCACCCACTCTATATCGTACACGACAACCAAATGAGCGAATTCACCGTCGCAGAATACAAAAGAGGTATTATAAACAGGTACCAGTGCTCAAATACTGGGCATCAAGTGTCTTATCAGTATTACGCCCATCGAACAATTCCATCCCTTTTCGTACAGGAAATTTTAATAAACAACCCTACTCAGTATAAATCGAATATATATTTATTGACACCGAGAATATCTGATTGGCCGACAGCAGTAAAACAAACTGTAAAACTCCGTCAAGAGGTTGATACTGTAGAATATGAAGTCATAACAGGAATGATACCTATACCTGATAGTGAGAATGTCATTGCTGCATCTGTAGTGTGTCGGAAACTTAGTGACTCAGTCATCGTTGAACCAAAAGTCAACCTAAAATTGCTTGTACTAACAACAGTTCAGTACAGTAGACCGATCAAGAAATCTGATTATGCAAAACATAAGGATATAGTTGAAAAGAAAGCCATAAATGAAATGGAGCGAGTTATAGCGTTAACCGCAGACAGAACATCACTACAGCAGCTTAGAGATAACCATGCTCGAGTTTGGCAAGGCCTCTGGTACACTGGTTTTTATATCTCCGACTCTAAAGCCGAGGGTATCATCAATGGTGATCGCATCAATGCAACAATATATGCTATTCTATCACAAGTACGAAGCTACGAGCATGAGGAACACATCAAACCTAACACAAAGGCAGAAATATTAAGAACTTTAACATACTCCGAAGGATGCTACGAAGGTCATTCCACTTTAGATGCTTTCAATTTGTGGAAACCTTTGAATTCACTTGAAAATTTGAATGCCGTAGCTAGCGTTTGGCTTTTAACTTTAGAAAAGCTAGGTTGTCATAACTTACTGAAAGCCGGAGCAAGTGGAGTCAACCAGGCTATGATACTGAGCTTTGGAAGCTTACGGTTCAGTAATCAGCATCTTGAATACAATATCCATCCGTCTAAATTACATCGAGATTTCTTATTCCGTCGTGTTAATTATGGGAACATGACTCATGTTAACATTAGTGTGATCGTACAAGAGGATAACAAAGCAGCGATTTTTGTTGCTTTAGATCGATCAGATCGGACTTATTATGCTTGCGATGCAGGGTGCCTTGACTCTCCTGTCCAGCTCGGACCGTATCGAAAATATTTCCCCGTTAAAATGACTGAACCACTAACAGCTATACTATATGTAACAGCTGATAAGCAACACATGGAAGATCTAAGACATGCGATCCATGTGAAAGAAGTTATCGAAGCTCCACCCCACGAACACCATGTCATAGCCTTACATAAGCATGGACATAGTCTCGGTGGTCTAAATCCTTTATTCTGGATATCAATAATATTACTAATAGTAGTCTTCCACTTATTCCTTTGTAGGATAATTGTAAACGAATTCTGTGACAGTGGAGTCAGTTATCGAAGGCTCTATAATAAGCCCTGAAATTGCCTTAAAGCAGAATGCTTGACTGATGGCATTTTGAAAGGACTCGGTGATTATCAAACGAACAAGCCTCCAGCAACACGCTGCGCAAGCCTATTATCGCTTCTTTTTATGCGTTATGCTTGAGGCTTGATGCTTGATCGTGGCCGAAGCTTTTTTGATAGTGACTAACCCAGTGCTTAAGATTTTGAGGCTTATAAATAGTTCTGGTGAAATGAATTGAATAGGTTCTATTTTTACACAGTTTGACAATAAATTTTCTTTAAATTGCCTTTTTTATCATTTGATAAGTATCAGTATAATCATCACAAGGGGAAATAGGTATTGATGTTAAAAAACTTCTAATTTACCATTTTTTATTTAAAAATTTGAAAAGACTAAAACAGCTTTTAAAAAATTAAGAGGTCTTATCTTAAGAGGCATTTATTTAAGGTTTTTTTTGCTTATTATTTGATCTCGGATTCTTGAATAAACCATAAATAAAATGTAAGTAAAATATATCTGATAAAATTATTACAAAACCAGCTTTTTACTGTTTGTCTTAAAAACTACTATTATTTTTAGGACTTGTTAAATGCACAAAAAAATATAATTAATAAAGCCCAATTTAGGTTTAAAGAAAACATAATCGATGTCGCGAATTTTAAAAAAAGGGGGTTTAGTATCTGTTTATTTTCTTTAAAACCTAGGTACGGTCGGAGTCAGAATTGCAGACCCACCGTAGAGATCTAAAATTACTATTATTTGAATGTTTTATACTAATAATATTTTTCTAATAAATTCATGAGTTGAAAGGTCGAATGTCGAAAGACTTCAAACTTGAACTCAAGCATGACCTTAGAATCTTGTTTCAGTTGAAAACATTCTAATAATAGATGTTTAAGTAATAGATAACATCGAAAAATACTATTTAAACTTACATGATTTGTACCTATTCATAGTCATTATTTTCCCGGACCTAAAGTACGCGATAAACACCCGGAAAAATAATTACAATCGGTATTGGTAGGTTTATTGTTTTGTAAAATTCCAGTTTTTCCTGACTGTAGATATTTAAATTAAATCATAATTGACTATTATTTATTATTTTTCTGCTTTACGGCAATAATTATTTGATAACAATACGCTGTGTATATTGTTGATAGTTGTAATAAATAGATAATGTTTCGCGTTTGTATTAATTATGAATAATAATTAATAAGAACTCTTGTTATAAGAAGTGGTGTATATTTTTGAATAAATGGAAAGTTGTATGTTACATCAATGTATTTTTATTAATTTTTTATGTTATATTATTGATGTACTTGAACGGCCTGTTTTCCGCAATTAGACCCTTTTTAATAGGGACTTTTTTGCGTGAGGATGGAGTAAGCTTGCCCAGCACCTACTACCCTCTCACCCTAGTCGACCATTTCCAGAGGAGAGAAGTTGTCAATACTTCTGGAGCCAACTAAGCAGCGGTTTCATCGCGATGTTTTCCTTCACCGTAAGAGCAATGTCAATTAGCGCACACAATTTTTTCTTAAGAAAAATACATTGGTGCACGGCTGGCCGGGATCCGAACCCACGACCTTCAGAATGAAAGTCAAGGTATCCACCACTAAGCCAACACCGCTCTGCACAAAGGGTAAAAACGGGACCCTTTTTCTAAGACTCCACTAAGTCTGTCTGTCACCAGGCTGTATCTCAGGAACCGTGATAGCTAGACAGTTGAAATTTTCACGAGATGATTTTTTTAGCAACAAATTACTACTAAATATAGAATATAAGAATATAATGGTATAATCGCGCACGAAGGGTTCCCCTTCGTGCGCGAGTCCGACTCGCACTTGGCCGGTTTTCTAATCATACCTAACATCCTATCGGCTATGTGTAACACATAATGTCAGGCGGAGTTAATCGCAAAATATCAAATTCGCAATACTATCTATGGCACGGGTAATCAGGGCCAACTGCCAATTTCATTAAAAACTTAATATTTTTAAAAAATAGTCTGCCTGTGGCCATCCATGGGTTCTGCAAAGTTCCCGAAACGCCAGGTTTAAAACAAAAATAAAAAATGCGAATATATTCGTTCAAATATAATTATAATTATGAGTTCAAGTCGCGAAAACCATAGAAAAGACTATAGGGGAACATTAAATAAAAAAAACTTTTTTTTTTTGTATATTTTTTTGTTATTTTGTCATTAATATCAAGGTTTTAAAAAAACCTTTAATGGCCCTTTTCACCCGCAGGTAACTCATCTATATATATAAAAGGGAAAATCACTGACTCACTCACTCACTCATCACGAAATCTCAGAAAATACAAGTGCTAGGAATCTCAAATTTTGTATGGGGGTTTCTTTTATGACGTAGGTGCTCACTAAGACGGGATTTTGCGAAATTCAACCCCTAAGGGGGGCAAATGGGGGGTGGAAGTTTGTATGAAGGTTTGATTTTTTTTAAAGGTAGAAACTTGAAAATTAGAATTATATCTTCTTATCGTAAATAAATGATGACGTGTTTCAGGGATTTTCAATTTTCCTATTTTAAGGAGGGGAAATGGGGGGGGGGGGTGAAAGTTTGTTTGTTACTTTTTATCTCGAATTTCCCACGGGATCGGGACTTACGCGGGTGAAACCGCGGGGCGCAGCTAGTTACATAATAATCACGCAGTAAATACAATTTTACGTAAATTAAGTATTTCATTTTTATGTCCACGGTAAGAGCGGTGTTGGCTTAGTGGTAGACCTCGACTTTAATTCTGAAGGTCGTAGGTTCGAATCCTGGCCGGCCGTGCACCAATGTATTTTTCTTAAGAAAAATGTATGTGCGCAAATTGACATTGCTCTTGCGGTGAAGGAAAACATCGTGATGAAACCCGCGGCTTAGTTGGCTCCAGAAGTATTGACAAGTTGTCTCCTCTGGACATGGTCGACTAAGCTGAGAGGCTAGTAGGTGCTGGGCAAGCCTACTCCATCCTCACGCAAAAAGGACCCAATTAAAGAGGGTCCAATGGCGGAAAACAGCCTGTATACAAGTACAAGTAGTCCACGGTATGAAAAAATATGTAAAGTAAGTTAAACCGAGCGAGAACAAAAAGCGTTATGTTTTTTATACTGGAAAATATTAATTTCTTTGGAAAATAAAACAGAATATTTTAAATAAAGTAGTATATATTTACAAAATAGGCACTTGCTTATATCTTTAAAAAGGCACATACAATTGTCATAATAGAAACACTTCATTTAGATTTTTAAACACTTGAATAAATATGTGGTTAACTTAACTGAATTTTAACTTTCAGAACGAATATTATCCTCCCATTTAAACATAGGTTTTTACAAAATTAACTAAATCCTACTGTAATTATAAATGTGAAAGTTTGTGTTTGTCTGTTCCTCATTTACGCAAAAACTACTGGACCGATTGCGATACAACTCTATATGCAGATAGCTGAAAACCATAAATTAACATATAGACTACTTTTTATCCCGATATTCAAATGGGATCGGGGTCTACGCGGGTGAAACCACAGTGCGCAGCTAGTACAAAAATATGAATCACTAGCTGCGCCTGCGCAAGTTCCCATTCCGTAGGAATCTATACTTACATTATAAAGCTGAAGAGTTTGTTTGTTTGTTTGAACGCACTAATCTCAGGAACTACTGGTTCGAATTGAAAAATTCTTTTTGTGTTGGATAGTCCATTGATCGAGGAAGGCTATAGGCTACTTTTTATCCTGATATTTCCACGGGATCGGGAGTTACGCGGGTGAAACTACGGAGCGCTGCTAGTATCGGGATAAAAATCCATGTGTTAGTCCAGGACTCCAGCTATCTACAAACCCAGTTTCATCGCAATCGGTCCAGTAGTTTCAGTGTGAAGGAGTAACAAACATACACACAACCTTTAACATTTTCATTAATAGTTGGATTATTACTAAAAACTTATAAATAAAATTATATTTATAAATATTGTACAGGCAGGCGACAAAAGTACAGAACCACCGTGGAGCCCCGAAATTGCTATTATCAGATTTTTTTCGGCTCAAGAAGAACTGCTAAAGGTCCTGCTTATTAGACATACATAAATATAACTCTGCACTTTTGTTGCCGACTGTACAAAACGTATACATTTGTTTTGTACAAAAAATATGTATAAAAACCTAAGCCTGTCTGTCGCGCGGTATTGTATCACAGTGTCAGTCAGGCTAAACGATGTACACATAACTATCCACATATTTATTCAAAAAGTAAATAATCACATACAATCACAGCTACTATTCTATTATGAAGACATACAGAATTTCAGACCCACCCTAAGGTTCTAAATGAAGTATTATTGGAATGTTTTCATTCTAATAACTTTCGTCTAGTAAATTAATGAGTTTGAAAGACTTTAGATTTTAACTCACGGATCTTAGAATCTTGTTTGACTTGAAAACATTCAAATAATAGCAGTCCTGGAGCTCTACGGTGGGTCTACACTTCTGTTGCCTTAGTGTACATTTGTTTTAACACGCTTATATCAGAAACTAACAGTCGGATTTGAACAATATTTTTTGCATTTGATAGCCCAATTCTTGAGAAAGGCTTTAGGCTATTTTTAACGCGATCGGGACTTACACGGGGCGCAGTCAAAACAGAAACGAAAAAAATGGTTTTATTTTTAGAAAATTACAACATTTGTCCTTATCTTTCGAAAAATGTGTCCTAGACGTAAAATGTATATTTCTCATAGTATCTCTAAAAAAATTCAGTCGTCTATTTTTCTTCTATACATATAAAATGCTTTGAATGACTGACGGATCAACGCACAGCCTAAACCGCTGATCGTAGAGACCTGAAACTTGGAGGGTGTGTTCTTTGTATGACGTATATAGCATCCCATAAGAAAGGATTTTCCGAAACTCTACCATTCAGAGGGTGAAAACGAGGGGCAAAGTTTGTATGGGACAACGTGATTCCTTGGTCCAATCTACTTCAAATAAATCAGGAAAATACTAGTATTTATATACTAATTTTTGTCTATACCCTGTTCCGTAGTAAGTCCGCATTCACTCCCCTTTCAAATCCTTACCTCCTTCCTAATGCAATCCCTCTATTCCTTAAGCCTTCCTCTCATTCTACTTCCCTAACCTTCAATTTGTCGGCAATGGCCGCTTCTTTCATATTTCCTAAAGGTAAAAAAAAAAACATATAAAAAGCTAATAATGATAGATTTTGATAATTTATTTCTATCAAAAATATAAAAGTTTTTTTAAACAGTCGTTTCTTTTCTAATAAAACTATATTTGATTTATTTTGTTTCTATGTATTATAAGTATATATTTACAAAAGAAAAGTAATATAAGTAGTATATCCGTTGTCTAGCACCCATAACACAAGTCTAGTTACTTAGCTTGGGGCTAGATGGCGATGTGTAGAATGTCCTGCAATATTTATTTATTTATTTTTCTCACATAATTTATATTTCATAGTAGTATTTACCTACCTACCTATATAAAATCTAGCAAACATTTTTTTTAAATAAAAAATGGCGGAAACTGTCAAAACGTATTTTGGATTCTGTCTAAAAAATTTGTGCGTTAGTCTGTTACTTACCTCTTAACGCAAAAACTACTCAACCGTTTACGGTGAAACTTGGTAAGTAGATAGCTGGAATACTGGAATAATACATAAGCTACTCTTTAACCACGGGGCGCAGTTAGTCACATAATACTATGAAAATATTGCATTGGTTTTAACTTTTAGCTATTTTTGATAAACCTAACTACCTATTATATTCTACAAGCAAAATTAATATCTATTAACTAACAAAGAAGGTACTTTATAGAATGATTAGGTCAGAGTATTTGAACTATGTTGGCACAAATCAGTTTATTAAAAAAATTACGGTTTATTTTCAAGGGTTCGGAACGTAGCCTCATAGAGATTCTTAGTAAAGCTGCGTTCTAAATCCTCGATCGTTAATCTGACATCGCACGAATTTTTTCGACGATTTTCAAGGGTTCAGAACGGAACCTGATTGAGTTTTTTCTTAGTGAAGCTGCGTTCCAAATCATCGATCTTCTATTTCACTGTCCCACTGATTTAAAGACGAAGTTTGTAAGAAACACAAACCAATACCCCTACCACGAGTTGTATTAACCTATGAAAAATTCTACCGATTGTGCCTAAACATTGAAATAAAACTATTATAAACTAAAGCCGAAAACGGCTGAAGCAATTGAAATTATATAACTTATTAGTAAGGTCCATGGTTTCATGGCCATTGAACAATATTAGGAACTAATCTTCCAAATATAGAGATAAAATATACTTTAACATTTAGGTAGAACCTTAAGGCGGTGACAATCTTGCTGCGTATTTATCCATACAAATATAAGCTCTTTTCGCCCCATAATATTTTTCAGTTAAAAGTTATAAGTTAAAGTTATACTTTTTTTGAAATAATATAACATGTAGGCTTAAAATACAAACTATTCAAGCGATTGACATCAATAACATGACATTTTTTTTGCAATTTAAGGGATGAAAACAGCCAGAGAACGAAATTTCATCAATAAATGTCAATGGTTTATGATCCTCTTAAGGTTAATGACCTCTAACTATAAGAAACAGCTGTTTTTCGAGTTAACTTAACCACTTTTTTTTAATAAAGTTATAATTTCCAAAGTCTAGTATTTTATCTCTATACTTCGAATATATCAAAAATATTAAGAAAAGTATAAGATTATAAAAAAAACCTTGATCTATACGTTTTTTAAATTATTATTATGCAATAATATATTTAAAAAAGATAGACTTCATAATAGATTATTAATTTGGATGTACAGTCAACAAAGGACGGTGTAGCAGGTGAATATTTTAAAGTTTTAATAACGTTTCATACTTAACCAATCTGAACCCCTACCACAATTTGTGATAGTATTCGCAAAAAGTATTAGCCTATATAATATGTGACAGCGATCGAACTGTACACTAATGAATGAACTGTTCATTATATCAGAACTATTAGTTTCAAAGCCTAATAAAAGTTTTTATTTTTAGTCTTTCTGTAATTTATTGGAAACTTATCGCGGGTTGGCGAGAAAGAATGTTAAGCATTACGAAAACGTAAAACTGTAAAAAAATTATATTCCACAAAAAAGGTACCTCGTTGCAAACGCGTGTTCCGCGATACGTATTTTTTTTTATTTGGAATAATTTGTTTAATTTTAATTTAAATTTGTTTTAATAGTTGGGAATTTATAAACAAGGTTACAATTTCGATTTCTTTATGAAAAACTACAATATTTTTTAATATGGCGGATCGTTAATCTGACATAACCCTAACGTTTATCGAATATTATGACAAATCGTGGTAGGGTTACTATTCTAGTGAAAAAACTGCTTTTTACACCTTTTTAATATCTTTTTTGAATTTAAATATCACTTTCGGGTATGTTAATGGCACATTTTAATGGTTGATTGAATTATTGGTGATTTCATTTGAACTTTACCAATGATAAATAAACTGCAGTTCATAGAATAAAAATAATATAATTAAAGCCTGCGCACATCGGCGGAGGGCAGTTTAGCATAGTGATATTTTTTGCATGGTGCACTTTGAGGATACCTATCGATAGAGGGCACTGAGATAAATAAATAATGACTTTAGTGGCGCAATTACGGGTCAAAAACTTTTACAGGTCAAAGGGGTAAAAAAGCTCCCATTCAAAATTTTAGTATAGGAGCTTGTTTTTTTGCGCGGTTCATTTTGAGACCCATACCTATCGATAGAGAGCATTACGGCGAACAAATAATGCTTTTACACCAAACTTCTAAAGCGTCTCGGAAACGGGATATTTAACCAAATAAGATTTCCAAAAGTGCACGGTTCACTTTCGAGACTGATACGATACTGTCGATGTGGGTCACTTTGGAAGTTTGGGCATTACTTGTTCGCCATAATGCCATCTATGGAAATCTATATAAAATGCACCACGGCATTTTTAATTACAATACCTGTTGTGTCTAAAGGCCTTTGTTTATTCCAAGCCCGCTATATTCAGTGAACTTGACTGGTTATGTGGGACATCACTTTTCAACGAATATTCCGTTTCTGAGACGCTTTAGGAGTTTATTTTTAGTACTGGACATTTTAATAATTAGACATTTTTATAATGGTACTGTATATCTTTTGGACATTGGCTTTGGACATTAGTCGTGCAAATCGTTTGATGTGCAGGCATTATTTGTTCGTCTCGATGCCCTCTATCGATAGGTATAGGTATTAAAGTGTACTTAAACTTAAAGTCGAAGTTTAAAATGCTGTCCGCCGATGTGCATTGGCCCTAATTGTTCACCCCTTTCTTATAGCGACATTTGGCGGTATAAAATTATGTACTTAAATAGAAGAAATGACCTCAATTTCAATGCAATTCTCTCAAAAAAAAACAGTGGCCACTAAAATCGAAAAAGATTGACTTAGTGAAGAAGAGGTCATTTCATTATACTTAAATTAAATAACAAATAAAATATCTAAGTATAACTTATTGTCAATGTTTTGTCAGTATGCGTTGTATGTATAAAGCTGGCTTTTACACCTGGAAGAAAAGAAAACGAACATAAATTACGTATCTATGCATATAATTACACATCAATGCATATAATTTATGTCCCAATGTGTATAATTTATATCATGAGGCGTATAATTTATGACACAATGGTAGAACTTATGTCACAATGCAATGCGTTAAATGCTTAAAAGTTGTACCATTCATATCATTCGCACATATGTACTCTGGCATAACATAGTTTATGTTAGAGTGCGTATAATTTAAGTCGAAGTGTGTTAAGTTATGTCAGAAGGCATATAAATTATAAGTATAATAATATATTATGTATATGTTTAATTTCCGCCAGAATTCGTATGTTTATGTGAGAATGCGTTTAATTTACGTCCCAATGGATTTATTTTTTATCAGACTGCGTAAAATTTACGTCGAAGTGTGTAAAGTTATGTAAGAATGCGTACAATTAATGCCTCTCATAGTTTATAAACTGACCTCATAGTTCCTCATAGAACGCTAGTCTTGTGTTAGTGGAGCCCTGCTTCAGCCGCCGCAGCGTGGAGTACTTGTTGTCGCCGGCCTGCGCCTGCGCCTCGTGCAGTCGGTCTAAGGTAGCCGTGCTCTGTTCCACACGTAGAACGGAGAATTCGCAGCGTAGCTCGTCTAGCTGGCGTTGGAGGTGCTTCGATTTGGCTAGGTATTCCACTCTAGGTGAAAAAAATATAAGTATGTTAGTGAATTGTAATACAGTGTCCCCGAAAACATAGAAAACGACACCCATACTCTTTTAAACAAATTTTAGAAAAGTAAATCTACGTCATTAATAAAAATAAATATTGTACGTCGCTTGGGGCTAGATGGCACTGCTGTGCCATCTAGCCCCAAGCAACGCGGTACTAAAAGAGTTCATGTTCTTGCAAGTTCAAGTCTAGTCTCGGTTGCAATTTTCGATGACGCATTTTTCCTTTAAAATATTTTGAGATAGCCTAGTGCTGGCCTAACTTTATCTTACTAATATTATAAATGTGAAAATTTGTGTGTGTTTGTTACCCCTTTACGCAAAAACTACTGAACCGATTTGATGAAACTCGGTATGTGGATAGCTAGAGACTGGATTAACATAGACGCTACTTTTTATCCCGTGGCGCAGCTAGTCACTACATGGTATAAAACAAAGTCGCTTTTCGATGTCTGTCCATATGTATGCTTATATTTTTAAAACTACACAACGGATTCAGATGCGGTTTTTTTAATAGATAGAGTGATTCAAAAGGAAGTTTTATATGTATAATACATTCATAATATAGCCGTGCGATGTAAGAAATAAATACAACTCACCTCTCCTTTTCAATCTCAATAGATAGCCGGTGTATGTGAGGGTCGGCATCGTCAGGGACCAGCTGATACGAGTCGTGTTCCGCTTCCGTTCCGTTCACCTGATCCGTTCCCAGTTCAGCGGGAAGCGAACACGTCGATGGAAAGAGACTTATTGTGTTCGTCGGCGTTGTAGGCGACTGTAATTGAGGTATCTATAAATATTAAATTACTGACTGACTAATATAACAATGGACGAATTGGGCTGAAATAATGATGGTAGGGCAAGAAAAAATAAGATAAAATTCTCCGTTTTTCTAGATTACAATTAAATTGATAGTATTTCGTGGTCTAGATGTGGGAAAAAGGGTATAAGCCTTTAAAGTCACGTGTTTTTCATTTTCTTTATCAGAATTTGACGCCATTACAGATATAGGGACTTCAAGAACCTAACCTCCTTGCAAACAAGTAATTTTTGTTCGAATTTTGTCGTTATTCTTTGGCTATTAAGAAATAATTTTTACAACATATTTCACAAAAAGGTTAGAATCCGATCCTGTTCGAAGGACCACAAAACATAGGATTTGAAAGTTACATGGTTTTATCGGGCATAGACAAAACAAATAATTTTCAATCTATGCTTCAGGTTAACATCACTTGGTTTTTTGGTTTGGTGGTTTTAAGGTTTGGTTTTACAGTCTTGTGAAATTAATGCTTGTAACCAAATCGAAATATCGTGCTCCACAAAATAAAAAACCAGGTAAATATCATAAACTACTAGGCTTGTGTTATGGTGGATATAATAAGTACTCATATACTTTTATTTTGTAAAGGAGAATGGTCTTTCTGGGCCTGGAGGCCTCATGAAACGAGTCATATATCAAATGAAAGGTGGTTTCAAGAGGAACATTTTATTGTAGGACCACTTTTTCAAATTAGTTGTGAGATCGGAGTTATAGGTCATTAATGATAGGTGATCGATTCACTCTCCGTACACCAGTAGGGAGTATTAACGCCTTAATAGAATCAAATGTAGCCATCGTATAGCAATGAGTCATATATCAAATGATAGGTTATTTCAAAAGGAATAATTTAATGTATGATGATTTTTAAAATTATTTTTATTTTTAGTGTTATAGGCCATTTATGCTAAGTAGTAGGTATAGGTGACTAAGGTCTTCTCTTGTGCAATGCAAAAGCTTGATTAGAACCAGATGTTGGTCTCCTCATGAAACGAGGCATATATCAAATGAAAGGTGGTTTCAAGAAAAACATTTTATTTTAAGACCACTTTTTCAAAATAGTTGTGGGTTCGGTGATATAGGTCATTAATGGTAGGTGGTCGTTTCACTTGCAAGTTTTCTCCGTACACCGCTAGGGAGTATTAACGCCTGAATAGAACCAGATGTACCCATCATATAGCAACGAGTCATATATCAAACTAGCAGCGCTCCGCGGTTTCACCCGCGTAACTACGTGCGTAATATCGAAATATAAAATAGTCTAAACCCTTTTTCAACAATGGACTATGCAACATAAAAATATTTTTTTTCTATCCGAACCAGTAGTTTCTGAGATCAGAGCGTTCAAACAAACAAACAAACAAACACTTTGTATGCTAAGTAGTAGGTATAGGTGACTGAGGTCTTTACTTGTGCAATACAGATGCTTGGTTAGAAGCAGATGTTGCCCTCCTCATGAAACGAGTCATTTATAAAATGAAAGGTGGTTTTAAGGGGAACCATTTTATTGTAAGACTATATTTTCGAAATAGTAGTGGTTTCGTAGTTAGAGATCGATAAATGTACTTAAGTATTCAGTTGTATCAGAAATAGTTGTCGTGATTTAGTCATCACTACCTAATACTATTTAGTGGCATAGCAGGCTGATAAAAAGCATGATGCTTATCGTAACCGAGATATAGGTTATGATACACCTAAGTAGGTTTATAAATAGGTTCAATGTCCTGCAAACCACACAAGAAAAGAATGCTCAAGTCTCGTGACGGATCTTGTACAATAGGTATAATAATGATACCACATACCTTTCTACGAGTACCTATTGTGCGTTTCTTTTGTTACTGCAATAATATCTATTCAGATTTTCCTGTTTGGGGACTAGGTATTTTTCTTATCGACTAAATCGATTGTGATGAAACTCGGTATGGAAATTGTTGGAGACCTAGATTAACACAAAATATTATTTTTAACTCGATATTCCCACTGAATAGAGACTAACGCTGATGCAACTATGAATCTTCGTTATCAATTTCATTGAGAGGAATAATTTTCAAGGGTTATTCCTTTCGACTCCCGCTTATAGGGGCCGTAAGGAAAAATCTTACGACCTCCACTCAATAATAAAAGTGCGGGGTGGTGGTCCAACCATGGGGCCCATTAAGCGGGAGTCGAAAGGAATAATCCTCTATTTCATTAATTCTTTATTCACAATCCGCGTTGAACCACCGCGCACTTGGGCCTCCAACTATAGGTCGTGGTTCAACTTTTTAAATAGTTGAACCACGGGACTGTTCAGAGTCCCGTTGGACATTCATGACGCGAAGTCTGAAGATTTAAATTATTTCGTTAAATAACAGAACACGGTTTGTCGAGAAAATATTATTTACACAAAATACGCAATAATAAATGAAAAACCACATTAAACTTAACACAAAAACATAATAAAATAATAATAATAATAATAATAATAAATAAATAAATAATTTATTACGCAAAAAACATCATTTACAATATAGATAATAAAACCCTGACCCTCAAACTAGGCAAAAAAAACCTGTGACTTGAGGTGTCAGTGTCATAACAAAATATATTACTAACTAAAACGTTTAAAATAATTAAAAATGCATTTGCTGCATAAGCTGCATCTGCATAAGTTATTGCATAGCTTTTATCGCGGGCTTTGAGCGCAGCGCCCGAATCAAGAATAAAACCTAACACCCCCGACTCCACCCACCATGTAGCTCGGCCGAGCGTTCGCTTAAGTGTATGTATATGGTACGAAGCTCGCACGATACAATAGTTTTACCGCGGCAGTCCCGGGTGCCACACATTTTTTTTTAAATAACGGAACAACACTGACCGTACGGTAGTATAAAGCCACATCAGCAACATCACGACAGGGCGCTGGCGGCGGCGCAGCATGGTCATACGACGCTTTGGCCATTTTCGTCTTTACATTTATTTTGTTAAATAAGATAATAATATCTTGAACTAAATATATCTCTACTTGAATTCGATTACTGAGAAAAAACCTACTAAGTACTAAACTCTGGCAATATACACAAGCCGTGCGAAGCTATGATTTGACATGAAAGTTGTCAGTGAAAGCGATTTTCCCTATGGCTGAAAGTTTTACTTTCAACACGCTCGTTAGGCACCTTCGGAGTATGAATAATGAAGAGTACCTTTAGTTTTTTGAAGATACCTAGTCCAAAAAAGATGGTTTTGCTTTGTCGGAACTTATTGATTGCAATAGGTTCCGACAAAGCAAAACCATCAACATCAAAATGGCTTGCGTATGACTCTACATCTGAGCTCACGACTCGTGATGGTACCTATACCTCGGTTACGATAAGCATCATGCTTTCATCAGCCTGTTGTGTCACTAAATAATGCTAAATAGTGATGTCTATATCACGACAGACATTGTCAACAATTTCTGATACTACCGAATCCGAATCGAAACCACTAATATTTCGAAAAAGTAGTCATACAATAAAATGTTTCCCTTAAAACCACCTTTAATTTGATATATGACTTGTTTCATGAGGAGGGCAACATATTCTGTTTATAGCCAAGCATCTGCATTGCATAAGGAAAGACCTTAGTCACCGATATCTACTAATTAACAGAAATGACCTATAACCCCTAAATTAGAAATAATTTTTAAAAGTCATGATACACTAAATTATTTCTCTTGAAATAAACTTTTATTTGATATAATATGACTCATTACTATACGATGGCTACATCTGATTCTATTCTGGTGTTAATACTCCCTAGTGGTGTACGGAGAAAGTTCGCAAGTGTACCGACCACCTACCATTATTAACCTAAAACTTCGAATCCACAACTATTTTGAAAAAGTGGTCATATAATAAAATGTTTTTCTTGAAACCACCTTTCATTTGATATATGCCTCGTTTTATGAGGAGTGCAACATCTGGTTCTAACCAAGCGTTTGTATTGCACAAGGGAAAACCTCAATCACCTATACCTACTACTACTTAGCCTATAACGGCCTATAACTCTAAAAATAAAAATATTTTTTTGAAAGTCATAATACACTGAATTATTCCTCTTGAAATAAACTATTATTTGGTGTATGACTCATTACTGTACGATGGCTACGTTCTAATTCTATTCTGGTCTTAACACTCCCTAGTGGTGTACAGAGAAAATTCGCAAGTGTACCGATCACCTACCATTATTGACCTATAACTCTGAATCCACAACTATTTTGAAAAAGTGGTCTTAAAATAAAATGTTTTTCTTGAAACCACCTTTCATTTGATATATGCCTCGTTTCATGAGGAGACCAACATCTGATTCTAATCAAGCTTTTGCATTGCACAAGAGAAGACCTCAGACACCTATACCTACTACTTAGCATAAATGGCCTATAACTCTAAAAATAAAAATAATTTTAAAAAATCATCCTACATTAAATTATTTCTTTTGAAATAACCTATCATTTGATATATGACTCATTGCCATACGATGGCTTCATTTGATTATATTAAGGCGTTAATACTCCCTACTGGTGTACGGAGTGTGAATCGACCACCTATCATTAATGACCTATAACTCCGATCTCACAACTAATTTGAAAAAGTGGTCATACAATAAAATGTTCCTCTTGAAACCACCTTTCATTTGATATATGACTCGTTTAATGAGGCCTCCAGGCCCAAGCTCTGTACATTTTTTCCCATTCTCCTTTATCTATGTATCTATAATATTATAAAGAGGAAATATTTTTAGGGTTCCGTACCACAAAGGTTTAAACGGGACCCTATTACTAAGACTTCGCCGTCCGTCCGTCCGTCCGTCTGTCTGTCACCTGTATCTCGTAAACCATGATAGCTAGAGAGTTAAAATTTTCACAGATGATTTATTTTTTGTTTGTAATGAATAAGGCTTCGAAACTATCGGACCGATTTTGATAAAACTTGGTACGAAGATACATTGATTCAGTGGGAATAACATAGGCTACTCTTTATCCCGATATTCCCACGGTATCGGGAGCTATGCGGGTGCAACGGTATATAGCTACTAGGACATAATATACATAAACACAAAACAATGTAACTTACAATATTATTATTAGTAGGTGGTGCGGCCCTCGCCAAGAAATCCAGCAGCTTCTCCTTAGCACGTCGCTCGTGATGCCGCGCGGCCGCCAGCTCACCTCGCAGCCGCTCCGCCTCGGCCGCGCGCTTCTCAGACTCTTCCACGAGACGGACTGTTAGGTATTCTGCTTCGCGGGTCTTACGTTCTAATTGCACCTGGAGATGAAAAGCATTTAGTTTTATTTTTATGTTTGTTAGTACTTTTCTAAATGGCTTGTTCAAATGTTCTTTCTTTGAGAACAGCCTACAAAACGTTGTGGTCAACGTTAATAAAGTGTTATGGCTCCGGTCTAAGCATGCGGCTGGGACTGTATGCAGGAAGCGGAAACTGCGTAAATAAGTGTAGATGAGTGCGTTTTGTTACGCAATAATAATAATATTGGCTTTTATATATGATCTACATGATACAGCAAGAGTATTCCATGCTATTCAAGGCACGCAAGGGTATTGATTAATACCTTTTCCTCTTCAGTCTTGATGGCGGTGAGCCTGAGCCTCGCGTTCTCCCGCTCCGCGTCGGCCGCCTTCTGCGCGAGGAGTGACGCCTCTTCTTCGGCGACGCGACCCTTCTCCGCAAGAAGTTCCGCTGTCTCTTCGGAACGACGCTGTAAAATACATCAGTATATATTTATTGATGATAGAAAATAGTACTCCGTATCTACAAAATAAAATTCAAAGCCCTTAGACAATATTGCTTTCTATTAGCGATGTCGCCAATCGATAGATTTAATTGTATGAAACTGACATAAACCATTGTATAAAATTAACATAAGATGGAACTTAGCCACCATTTTTTTTTTCTCTAACGCAAGACTACGTGACTTTTCGTTGGCTTGTGTCAATTTCTTACAAAAAAATCAAAAAAAAGTCTGTCGATTGGCGATATCGCTAATAGAAAGACCATCTTGTCTTAGGGGGTTTTTTTAAAGTAGGTATAAAGGTCAGCATTTGACCCATTGGTAAGCGATGATGCAGTCTAAGATGCATAAACGCTCATGATTTGAAGACCCTCAAACAAACGGGAGCCTGCGAGGGATGCTAGTAAAGGCACGAAGACGCAGTGGAAAAATGTTCAACCCGTCTTCGTCATGAGGCTGCACCGTCCTTAGCACTAAATATCAACGCAACTCAAACCAATGGACAGTTCTTAGCGGATTAATACACAGAGCTAAAGATTTTGGAAAACTTAAACGAAGTTACGGACAAAAGCCAGTAATCTATATATAAGTAGACTAGCTTTTGCCCGCGACTTTGTTCGCATAGAAGTTGAAAATTTGAAAGACAAACTTTGCCTCTCTTTTTCATCCCCTAAAGGGTGGAATTTCGAAAAATTCTTTCTTATCGGATGCCAACGGCATACAAAGAACACACCCTCCAAGTTTCAGGTCTCTACGATCAGCGGTTTAGGCTGTGCGTTGATCAGTCAGTCAGTCAGGACAAAGGATTTTATATGTATAGATAGATTATACCAGTGCATCGTTAGCGAGCCGTATCTCCTCCTGGTATTGCAAGAGTCGTTGCTCCATGGCAGCTCGCTCCCGTTCCGCAGCCTCCCGGAGCTGCTTCTCTCGAGCTAACTTATTGCGTTCTATTTGACGACGCTGGAACGAACACACATTACAACATTAATATAATTCCTTAATTGTGCACGCTCTTGAGCATCTTTTAAATATCATAGACTACTTTTTATACAGATACTAGTTGCGCCCCGCGGTTTCATCCGCGCACTTTTTCCGCAATAGCCTTTTTTAATTGGGTCCTTTTTGCGTGAGGATGGAGAAGGCTTGCTTAGCACCTACTACCCTCTCAGATTAGTCGACCATTTCCAGAGGAGAGAACTTGTCAATACTTCTGGAGCCACCGTAAGAGCAATGTCAATTAGCGCACATAATTTTTTTTTAAGAAAAATCCATCGGTGCCAGGCAAGTCGGGATTCGAACCCATGACCTTCAGAATTAAAGTCAAGGTATATACCACTAAGCCAACACCGCTCCTCACAGATGAGTATTATATACCTGTTTTTCCTCTTTGGCTTGCGCCTTCATCTGTTGAACCTCCATGGTATCCGGTTTCCTCCGTCTCATGTATAGATCGTGGTTGCCGATGCATAGGTCTAGTATCTGGAATTAATCATATATTTTTTTTATTTGTTTAGTCCCAGTAAGTGTACAAAATTTACTTTAACAAACTTCGCGTTTTCGAAGAATTAGGATTATTATTTTCTCAAAATATTAAGGTGAAATCTATTTTTATAAAAATGAATCCCTATTTTCCATTGGTCACACCATAACTTGAGAACGATATAACCGATTGAAAAAAATTAAGATACGCAGAAAATTAATATATGCGGGTGAAATCGCGGGGCGCAGCTAGTTTATACCAATATTATAAAGAGGAAAGATTTTATGTTTGTAACGAATAGGCTCCGAAATTACTGAATAAAACTTGGTATGAGAATACATTGATTCATAATCAATAAAAATATCAATCTAATACATTCAGTATTTTTTCCTGACATTCCACACATCGCCATCTAGCCCCAAGTTAAGTAACTAGACTTATGTTATGGGTGCTAGACAACGGATATACTACATAAATACTTTTCTTTTGTAAATATATACTTATAATAGATAGAAACAACCAGACCACAGACTAATATCTAAGCATAAATACATGTCTGAGGCGAGAATCGAACCCGCAACCCTATGTTTGGCAGTCCGGCATGGTGACCATTGTGCCAACTGGGTCGTCAAAAGATGGAATGGAATAAGACGAAAAAAACATTTGATGGTTCTGCTATTTTTTTATCATTTGATAGCCTAATTAGGCTATTTTTTGCCGTGTAAAGTGAAATTCTTTTATTTGCATTTGATTGTCTAATTAGGCTATTTTTTACCCAATAAAGTTTAAAACTATGAACTTACCAATTTATTCATCCCTTTAGGCGAGAAGAAAATGAAGTTATTAACGCTCTTGTCAACAAACTTGATGACAAACTTCTTATCATCGAATGATATATGTTTGATTTCTGACCAGGGGAAGGTCGTCTTTGGTGTAAGCTTGTTGTCTTTCTCGTATATGTTGAGGCCTAGGGCTGTTACACCGAGGTACAGTTCTGTGTCTTTCTTATTCTGGAATTTAAATTGTATTGTATGCATACGGGCTTTTTTCGCAACTAGACTCTTTTTAATTGTTTCCTTTTTGTTGCGTGAGGATGGAGTAGGCTTGCCCCGCACCTACTACCCTCTCAGCTTAGTCGACCATGTCCAGAGGAGAGAACTTGTCAATACTTCTAGAGCCAACTAAGCCGTTTTAAGTTTTTTTTCACACAATATTATTAACAATTTAAATTCGTGGGTTCGAATCCCAGCAGGCCGTGCACCAATGTATTTTTCTTAAGAAAAATTTATGTGCGCTAATTGACATTGCTCTTACGGTGAAGAAAAACATCGTGATGAAACCCGCGGCTTAGTTGGCCCCAGAAGTATTGACAAGTTCTCTCCTCTGGACATGGTCGACTAAGCCGAGAGGGTAGTAGGTGCTGGGCAAGTCTTCTCCATCCTCACGCAAAAAGGACCCAATTAAAAAGAGTCTAGTTGCGGGAAAAAGCCTGTATGCATACATACATACATACACATACATACATAAATTAATTTAGTTATTTTTGTCTTATGCTATACTTTGGTGGCTTAAGGGAATGTTGTTATAAAATAGACAATGATTCGCTAAAAAAATATTTACCTTAATAGCGAAGTAATTAACCCCATACATGTCTAAATCCTGTGCGATCTTGAGATACTCCATCTCCGCTTCGTCGCGAGACATTCCTTTGTGGTCCGCGTACCTGGAGGAAGTCCTAAAGTTTTATTTTAATGTTAAACTCCTGATCCCGTGGGAATATCGGGATAAAGAGTATATTATTCCCAATGAATCAATGTATTTTCATACCAGGTTTCATCAAAATCGGTCCAGTAGTTTCGGAGCCTATTTGTTCCATAATAATAAAAAATTATAGCATAGAACTATAGATATAAATTAGCAGCACTTGTGGGAATATCGGGATAAAAATAGCTTATGCATTAATTCACCTTTCCAGCTAAAAAAAAACTAATAACTTCACGAAATAATTTTGCCATATCCATTCTTCTGTCATACAACCGGGCAAACAGATATGGCACCGAGACACCGATTCATGGTGGAAATCCCAGACACTAAAACTTTAACTTCATTCTTTATTCGTACATCAAGAGAATGGAATCAGTTGCCTGCGTCTGTCTTTCCTGACGTGTACAATTTGGGGGGTTTACAAGTCACGAGTGAATAGGTATCTTCTAGGACAGCGTGACCGCATCGTCACCTACCATCAGGCAGGTGTGAATGTGGCCAAACGCTGACCTTACTTAAAAAAAATCTTATAAAAAATGGTTGTCTGTAAAGTCGGTTTACGGACGATAATTTTACGTGAAAACGTCGTAAGAAAACATTGATGGTAACTATAGCAACGATTCCTTGTCAATGACGCTCCCGTTGCCGTAACATGAGCGTGACGTCACACTTTTTTCACGTCAAGAAGAAGAAAGATTCTTTCTTGAAGATAATATTCTTACCATATTTTGATTCTATCTTCCCACATTTCCGGTGTCATCTGATATTGGTCTATAACTCTCTGAGGTAGCAAGTCTTCACTCGCAAGCATACCAGGCTTGTATGCACTCTCATCGTAGTCGCCATACTGATAATTTATAAATATATACTTTAAAACACATTTTATAAATCTTCAACTAATGAAAAGAACAGCTAAATAATGCTTTGGATGATTTAAAAAATATATATATACGTGACGAATTGAGAACCTCTTCCTTTTTTAAAGTTGGTTAGAAATAAGCCACAACGCATCTTTAAAAAGCAACAAGGCGGTAAGGGATGATTCTCATTAGACCAGGCGGCGTGCCGTGTACGGGGCAAGGATTTGATACATTTTGTATGAAGCAATTTATATTGTGCACGATCCGTGTCCCGTCCGCACCCGGACGACGCCCATCTACTCCACGGATCCGCCCCGTCCGCTCGGCGGCTGATAACCCGGAATAATATAAACGTGGACGGACTCCGCCCCCGGCCCGGTCTAATGAGAATCATCCCTATAGCTGTTTAATTCGCGGTTTAAGGTGGGACCATACTCCAACGACCTTGCTACACAGGTTACTAAATAGTTACCGGTCGCCTTCGTAGGTGGAAATTGTTGATTGTAAAGAATGTGTTTTGTTTTTATCAAAAGTGCTGAGATGGAAATGTAGGTGAAATCTTTACCGATGTTTTGGGGTAAATTGGGACAAAAATTCCATGTCATTTCCAAGTTATACTAGTTTTAATTCTTCATTTTAGGATAGCTTCAAAACTATAGGGAATTTTCCGTTCAAAGTCACACCAAAATATCGGAACAATCGACAATTTTCACCAACGAAGACGACCTGTACCGGTAGTAACTATTTAATAACCTGTGTATGAAGGTCGTTGGCGATAGTCCTCCCTTTGTAAACAATTTTAGACTTACTTTAGCCTGTACAGCATAACTAGCAAGTAGAACTGACGCCTCAGGCGGACAGTATATATCCATGCTGAGTATCGCCTGCTTCACCTGCAGGAACAGCAGGTGCTGCGTCACCTCCTGTATCAGTTCCTCGGCCACATCCTCAGGGTACAGCTTGCAGAGTAGCATGAAGGGAGTGCCAGGCATTTGGGAGACGCATTGTTCTTGGACTGTGAGGGGAGGTAATTAACATATTTTGACTTGTCTATAATGTTAGTTACTTTTGGCTTGAAGCTCTATTTGTTAAAGGGAAAACCAGTTCTTATATAAAGTTCGCCACAAGGTGTGGTTCTAGATTTGTAGAAGAATTTTGACGCCCCAAACATCCTGCCAGTAAGTGCGCAGTCGTCAATTCAGCCTCAACTAGTAACCATTTCTGATGGATGGGATTTTCATTATTACAGTAAATGTGGTTTGCATAAAGTAGATTGAATAAATTTTACGGAACATATTAGCTACACAAAAAAACCGCTCTATGGTTACCTGGAAGAGATCGCTCTTCCCTTAGATGATGATGTCATCCTTTGTGCCACTCTAGGATCTATCCCTATATTTAAGGCTCCTGTTTTAGTTTGTTTTTGTGCAATATTTTTTTTGTGTTTCATTTTATGCTGCAATATAGTTTTTAAATAAGCTGTTATTAACCTCTTTTATCCAACTTGAGCCAGCTGATGAAGTGTTTGGTGTCCTCGAACTGGAGCCCAAAGAACCATGTCTCTCTCAGTCCTATAGTCCTGCATACCAAGTCAAACAGCTCCCTGCCTGTCGCTCGCCACTGCAATACAAATATAAAAGAAAGTTATTAATGTTTCTTATAAAACAAAGTCGTTTTCCGCTGTCTGTCCCTATGTGTATGCTTAGATGTTTCAAACTATGCAAAGGATTTTGATGTGGTTTTTTTAAATAGATAGAGTGATTCAAGAGAAGGTTTTGGTACATAAAACAAAACTACCACGCGTACGAAGTCACGGGTAACAGCTAGTAAACAAATAAATAGGTCGTGCAGGGCACACAGATAATAGAAGAATACTCAAATAAATTAAAAAACTGGCAAAGTGCGAGTCGAACTCTTGCGCCGAGGGTTCCGTACCTGCCCTTTATAATGCCATAATAAATTTGACTCTTAATCGACATATATAATATGTGTAACAGGACACGGTTCATTAAAAAAAATTTTTTTTTATAATTTTTCCTTTATTTGTGCTGTAAGACCTTGCTTTTTGCCCATACTTTTTATAGCTATATTTTTTTGCCATTAGGATTGGGACTTATGTGGGTGAAACTACTGGGCGCTGCTAGTTATATTATCAATGTGAAAGTTCCTCTTAAACTCTTTTATTTTTTATTATCTGTTTCACTATTCTCTGTAACTCTTACTGTTTCATAATTATCTTATGTTGTGTGTTTGTTTGAATAAACTATATTCTATTCTATGTTTCTTCAAAAACAACTGAACAGTTTGTGATGAAACTTGGTGTATAGATAGCTAAATAGCTTTATCCTCAAAATAACTTATAAACAGTTCACATAAATGAGAACTTAGTTATACAATAAAATTTTATACAATTAGAATTAATCCTGGTATTAAAAAAGATTTAGGAGCATAAACTAGATTATACAATACTTTTTACATTATTCATATACCATAGAATGGGATCAATTCATGAAACAATGTTTTTTTGGCTAAACCGTCCCATTGCAGGGCAAAAGCCCCTCCTTCTGCTGGTCCCTGTCTTCTGCCAACTGGGTATTAGTAGGGATTATATAGATAATATTTAGATTAGTAAGTCTTTCTGTGTTGTAATATTATTTGAAACAATGATAATACTTATCAAATTCATGAAGTTTAAAGAGATTTGTTGGTAGGCAGTTTAATTGATTGCAGTTTTAGGCATTTTAATAATCAAGGATTAAAGAAATAGGCATGGATTTAGAGATAATTAGTGGAAATTTTTCGTTATCATATTGATTACTTTATCATTTTGAAAAATTTCCATGATGAACAGTGAAAAAGTCTTTTGATTCCCTATTAAAACAATGCATTCCAAATAGCCTGTAATTGGTATTACAAATATCATTTAATTAGCGAGTTAACACTTTGGTCCTACGAACCTGTGACTCATAAAAACAAAGTACAGTCCAGACTAAATACTAACTCAATAGAAGCAAGGTGTGGATGTATTTTTAGCATTTTTTACCTCAAGGTTGAACTCCAACTCCGCATCCAGAGTGCACACCTTAACAGGGAAGGATTTAGTAGCTTTCTTCCTTAGAAACGGAGGCATTATCCAATCTCATAACATAGTCATCACAAGAAAACAATAGCGAATACACCACCGCGAGGTTATGATAGTTACACTGCCATTTGACTAATTAATTCGCAATGCGTTTCGTTTACGTAATGTGCGATCGATTGAGGAATGCGAGTATTTTCACATTGCGTACTATTTCCAGAGTTACAGCAGTTATTATTTACAAACAAGGAAAACGTCAATGAAACAAGTAGGAATCCGAAGGTGAATGAAAAATTCTAAATTGTTTACGTTCCGTTCTACGTGGACTAACAATAGAAGTGACAGTCCTAAAAAAATGAACCAGAAAACATGAGAAAACGTCAAAATACCAATTCAATTCTCTTGGGTACCGTGAAACGGAACGTTTTATGGCATGTTTACACGATCAGCCCTTCAAACAACCGGAAGTTCTGATTAAATATTTTTATTGCTGGCAGCTCTGGAGATGACAGTTATTTTCTAAAAGTTGGCTAAACAGCTGACAGTGACATTGACAGCCATTCGTGGCTAACTTCACTTCAATTTTTCCGCTACCACGTGTGGTGTGTTTTCTTACGAATTTTGATATGAAATAAGAAAAAAATGGGGAAATTCAGATCTAAACTCAAAGGCAAATCAAAAGGGAAGAGATGGCAGAAAGGTCAATCCTCCAACTCCAATCCGAAGATACAAAAATACCGAGAAATGGCGAAATCCCGGTTCTTCCAGGAGAACTTAGGTTTGACTTTATAATTTCACATATATCTTTGTATTTTCACAGCTCCTACAGTCAAAAACTATAACACACTAAACTAACTAAACCACCACGCAAATGAAATCGATATTATGACCCTGTAATGATCCTACACTCCAAAAACATACAATTTCATAAAGCAATTTGTGACAAAAAATTCTTAGTATTAACCTTTATTTTTAGGCAGAACCGGGCTGACCCAACAAGCTGTATCGAAGCATGATGCAATGATGACATACGGACATAAGAAACAAACCTCCGAATCAGAGAATGACCTCAATATTTCAAAGGAATTTGAGAATATGTCCGTGAGATCTGTTGATGAGGGTACGGAGTCTGAATATACGGCGAGCGTGAGATCCGGGACGTATAAGACCTTCCAGACGTTCGCCTCTGATTGGAGTCAGTGCTCCAATATCAGTTTTAGCAAGTATGTTTTATTAATTACCTACTAGCAGTGTGAGTCGTGTTCACATTGGTATATGAGAAAGAAAAAAGTAGCCTATGTTTCTCTCAAGGATTCAATATATCTTCATGCCAAGTTTCATCAAAATTGCTCCAGTAGTTTTGAAACCTTTTCATTCCACAGAAAAATCTTTCTTTTTAAAATCATTGTACACTAGCTATAATTACTAATGTGGCCTAACCCACATAAGTTACCAATGCCATGATGTCACAGAAACCTGGCCTCCTACTTCATGAAACTGGAAAGAAACAGTCTTTTTAACCTGCTTAAAAAAAAGTAGGATGAAAAGTAGAAAAATTTAATTAGTTATGTAAATATTTTTTAGTCTTCATCTTGCTGGAGGGACTAATTCATTATCCATGTGTTTTTGGTTTTGTGGGTCTTGATATTTCAGCACACACAAGCATCATATTTGCTAGAACTTTCGTATCCTGTCTCAAATAACTTTAGTTGTTAAAATGATGTATAATTTTACAAAGGCCCTTAATTTTCAGGTTGTTAAACCGCTTTGACTCAAACAATGCTCTTCACAAGGAGATGCTTGCAGTTCTGGCTGCAGTCACAGAGGTGATCAAAGAACAAGGGGGGAAAGAGTCTACCACTGAGTACTTTGCTGCATTGGTTGGTATACTACTCATTCTAACTAATATAATAATTTTGATGACCTCTTGTGGTACGGTGGGGAAACACCCACCTGCGACTTAGAAGTTTTTGATTTTGATTCCCGCCTTTCGTGTATCTATTGTCTGCCCATTTGTATATTTGGTACATACATCAAGCAATACCTACTGAACCAAGTTTGATAAAAAAATGCTTTTATTTTTAGACCATATTTTTTTATACTAAATGATAAATTTTTGTATTTTTGACCTTTGCGGCGAGGCGGTAGACCTACGACGACAGCATAAGCCTAGTTGCCTAATTTGGAGCTAGATGGCACTGTGTGCAATGTTCAGGAATATCTATTGGCCGAGCGAGCAAAGTGAGGATTGATGCAGTCCTTAGAACCATCTCATACAAAACTCCTCAAAATCTGTGCTCGGTCTATTCACAGAATTACTAGTTGACTCAGCATCTCTGCTTCAAGTCTGACAAAAGAATAAAAGCAAAATTTCAAACAAAAATTACTTGTTTGCAAGGAGGTTAGGTTCTTGAAGTCCCTATATGTGTATTGGCGTCAGATAGATGATTATATCTTTTTCCACATCTAGTTTACGAAATACTATCAATTTAATTGTACTTGTTCTTGTATACGGGCTGTTTTCCGCAATTAAACTTTTTTTAATTGGGTCCATTTTGCGTGAGGATGGAGTAGGCTTGCCCAGCACCTACTACCCTCTCAGCTTAGTCGACCATGTCCAGAGGAGAGAACTTGTCAATACTTATGGAGCCAACTAAGCCGTGGGTTTCATCACGATGTTTTCCTTCACCGTAAGAGCATTGTCAATTAGCGCTTATAAATTTTTCTTAAGAAAAATCCCGGCCGGGATTCGAACCCACGACCTTCAGAATGAGAGTCGATGTATCTACCACTAAGCCAACACAGCTCTTACAATTTCATTGTAATCTAGAAAAACATAAATGAAAGAATTGTTTGTGGGTACTCCTCTTCAGGTCATATTTCACAACCAATCTGGACGAAACTTGTTTATTTGTTTCAGATGGAGACTCTAAAAGCTTCCGAAGTAGAAGAGAACCTAGTAGCAACATTAACCCTCCTATCCATGGGTATAAAATCAGTCCCCCAAGCTGTCCTACGCAAGCAATTCTCAGACTGCGCGACCACTTTCACCAATATTCTAGAACTTAATATAAATACAGAGAATGGTGCATTATTGCGAGGTGTTATCGGTTGTCTTTCTGTGTTGTTACGGGCGCAGGAGTATGCTTTGTGGGGCGATTCGTCTACTATGAGGGTGTTTGATTCGGTGCTCGCGTTTGCGCTGCATTCTAAGCCTAAGGTAAAATTAGAAACGTGCACAATTAATCCTCTTAGTTTAGTTTATTCAATTTTGAACAGAGCAATTTGAGGCTGAAATCTGGTTATCACTCTGAAGTTCGTCAAAATCGGTTCATAAACACGAGATAGATTGCGAATAATGAACAAAAATGTGTTACGATAAAAGCAAAATACCCCTTATTCCTAGATGGCGCCACCGCTATTTTAACCGTGTTTTTATTTTATTTAATATTTTTATTTCGGTTTATTTTTTACGCGAATGTATTTCATCAACTGGCAGACAGATGGCGTCATATTGAGAATATAAGACGTGTCTAAGTGATCTTAAGACGTGAATAAGTGATCTTATACATAGAATAAAGATTTTTGACTTTGACTATATAATATGTCTTTCTGCCAGTTGACAAACATACATAATGCTCCTGGGACAAATCACTCTTAGTTAGGAAAAAGATGTTGTAAAGTTCTCTAATTCTTTTATTACAACGCTCCATCTACGTAACTTATTTTAAAAGTTGCTAAAGGGATATTTTGTAGTATATTTCCTTTAATTTGCGAGACTATGTTTGTTTCCAGGAATTTATCTCTTCTATCGACTATCGATTGGTTCAAAAATATAGGGTGATTATTTTTTTGGAAACTGAACAGATTGGATTCCCAGCTAGGGTAGTGACTTTTCCAAAAATCTAATGATGGAGTTTCAGTTTTTATCAAAATCGGACACGCAACTTCTTTCATCATTTTTCGCTCACTCTTATGGTTTAAGATATAACCTTGAAGGCCCATGTAAAAAATTCATCTTGTATAATGAATCTTTTGTCTATGCCATAGACAGACATAGAAAACTTATAGATAGATAGATAGATAAACACTTTATTTGTACAACACACAAAACATTGAAAATAACAAAAAGGATGAGAAAGCTTATAACTACGAAATTGTACAAACAGGCGACCTTATCGCTTAAAGCGATTTCTTCCAGGCAACCTTAGGATGGAGAAGGTCTGTTTAGCTTAACTGGTAGGTCGTGTGGTGTAAGAAACACATATAATAATAAATACATACGTAAAAACGATATAAACTAAATACTTAAACATAGATACATAACATACACATAATAATATTTAGCAAAACTATTCATAATGAGAATAAATTAACAAATATGTATATAATACAAAAAATAAAAATAAAATATAATAAAACTATACAAGCAATTCTAAGAGAAAAAACAAGAATATAAATATAAAAAGAAATAGGAGGCAAGAGTTATGTAACAATAGAGTGAAAGTAATGTTCAGTTACCATACTCTTGAAAATTGGTAGGGTTTTAACAGAGCGGATAGGTTATACCATAGACTCTATGGTATAAGTCTTCTATAAGTACTCGCTTAATATATTCCAGGTACGCAAAGCAGGTCAACATGCAGTCACGTCAATATTACGTGGTAGCTGCTTCATGATACCAACAGAAGATCAAAAAACATCAGTAAGTATTCAATTAACCTTGTTATTGCGTTTCTCAAAAACTACTAAACGAATTTGGACATATAGTATGAAGATAGGCAAACGTGTTAAGCATACATGTCCCAAGGTTGTGGACACGTATTCTATTTATGCAGATAAAACTGCAAAGCGCAACTAATCTAGTCAAATCTAGACTAATATAATATTAAAAAGAGGAATACATTTTTGTTTGTTTGGCTCGCTCTAGGCTCCAAAACTACTGGACCGATTTAAATGAAACTTGGTGTGTGGATAGCTGGAGACCTGGATTAACACATAGGCCATTTTTATCGCGATATTCCCACGGGATCAGGAGTTACGCAGGTGAAACCGGTAGCGCTGCTAGCTATCATATATACTTAGTTAGCTCTAAGTTGCCATGTAAATAAATGGTAAATCACCCTGTTTTTTTTTTGTTGAACAGATACCTAAAAACCATCCGGCAGCGAACCGCGTAGCAGAGTTTTGCATCTCACAAATTAAGTCTGAAGCCCTCCTGGCGGGGCACAGGACCGTCTTACACACGCTCACTCTGCTCAGAGATGTCCTACCTGTATTTACTAAGGAATATATCAAGGTAATCAAATGTTTTGATATAATAAACAATCTTAACTTTTATACAGACCATCGCATGATACGATGTAAAATAGCAGTGGCAAAATACAAAAAACAAAGAACATTTATTAAGCGCAATCATAACTCAATAAGAAACACTCTCTTACTCTCCGAAGAACAAATCAAATTTTGGGAAAGTAGGTTTATGAAATGCGTTAACGAAGCAAATGAAATCCAAAATCAATATAATAATCTAGAATCAGAATTGCAAGAGTTCTTGAAACAAATCCCAAAGACTAAAACCGAGAGATATAACATATCTGAACACGTTAGAGCACTTTTCGTACAACGAGACAAACTATACAAAGAAAAAAGAACAAAAGAAGTAAGGAAGAATATTACACAACTTAGTAAAGAAATTAACCGAAAAATAAAGAATGAAAAGAAAATGTTTAGATTAAATACCCTACAAAACCTTATCGAAAAATCAGGAGCGGTAAAAAAAGCTTTTAAAGAACTAAAAGACAAGAAAGAATGGACAGAAAATCTGAAAAATAGTTCGGAAAAAAATATATTGAGTAGACGACCAGAAATAATCAACGAAGCAACAACATATTACAAAAATCTATACAAC
The DNA here is from genome assembly GCA_951213275.1 of Idaea straminata. NCBI lineage: Eukaryota > Metazoa > Arthropoda > Insecta > Lepidoptera > Geometridae > Idaea > Idaea straminata. The sequence continues at coordinate 10,300,754 of OX577866.1, read as the reverse complement.
GATAGTAACAAAAAAGAAAATAAAGAAAATCCAACCCTGATAGAGTCTGAACCTACAGTATTACATATCCTAAATAGCGAATTACAACTGGCAATTCGAACACAAAAAGACGACAAATCACCCGGCGAGGACCACATACCAAACGAAATTTTAAAATCACTCTTAGAACCACTACAAGCTCCACTCCGAATATTGTTTGACAGAATTCTAAATGAAAAAGTAATTCCTTACCAATGGACGATATCTACCATTACCCTATTGCATAAAAAAGGAGACAAGAGCAATTTAAGTAACTATCGCCCGATCAGCTTGATGTCAAATATGTACAAAATTTTCTCGAAGATAATACTAAACAGACTTACGAAACTACTAGATGAACAGCAACCGAGAGAACAGGCAGGCTTCCGTAAAAACTTTTCCACATTAGATCACATACATGTTGTTGCCCAAATAATAGAGAAAACAAATGAATATGGAAAAACACTATATATATGTTTTATAGACTACACGAAAGCATTTGACTCGTTGAAACATAATGCTATCTGGAAGGCGTTAATAGAGCAAAATGTAGAAAAAGAATATATAGAGATACTGAAAAATCTATACTCTAACATGAACGCGAAAATAAAATTAGAGAGAGTAGGTGAGGATTTTCCTATCAAGAAAGGTGTTCGCCAAGGAGACCCTCTCTCACCGAAAATATTTTCTGCAGTGCTAGAATCTATATTCAGAAACATAAATTGGGATAAAAAAGGATTCAAAATAGATGGAGAATACCTAAGTCACCTAAGATTCGCGGATGACATTGTGATTTTTGCTGAAAATCCAACCGACCTTGAAAAAATGATACTAGAACTAGCTGAGGAAAGTAAAAAAGTGGGGTTACAATTGAACCCAAGTAAAACAAAAATACTATCTAACGGAGAAAGAAGAGATATAACAGTGGAGGAGAATAAGATAGAATACGTAAATAAATATATATATACTTAGGTCAAATTGTGTCATTTGAGAACTACACTAGAAACGAAATTGAAAGAAGGATAGCTATAGCGTGGAGAAAGTATTGGAGTCTGAAAGAAATTATGAAAAACAAGGAAATGAAAATAAAAGTTAAGAAAAGACTCTATGAAGTGGCGATTTTACCGTGCTTGACATATGGTTGCCAAAGTTGGTCATTTAGAACAGATGACGAAAATAAGCTCGCTATATGTCAAAGAAAAATGGAACGCAGTATGTTGGGAATAACACAATGGGATAGAGTTAGAAACACAACCATAAGGAAAAAGACAGGAATAATAGATGTGAGGAAAACTATAAGGTCACTAAAATGGAAATGGGCTGGACACATATGCAGAATGGACAACAATCGATGGGCAAAGAGAATAACAGAATGGCTACCAAGAGGCGAAACAAGAAGTCGAGGGCGACCAAAGAAAAGATGGGCTGATATATTCCTAGAAAGAGCAGGGCCAGAATGGATGTCAAAAGCTAGAGACAGAAGGAGGTGGAAAGAAATGGGGGAGGCCTACGCCCGAGAGGCGACTACTACTGAAGATTGAAATTAGTAAAAACTAAATTATAAAAAGAAGTCTTAAAAGATAAAAATTGTAATAGTATTAAATAATAATAATTTATCAAATACTTAAATTATATAAAAACAAAGAACTCTACACTTATCACAGTAGAATCGCAATTAATAAATATTTATCATTTATTTATTAATTGTGTTAATATTAAAATTAATATATATTAAAAAAAAATTGCATGAAATTTAAATATTATATAAATGTAGTAAAATTGTATGTAAATGGAAAATTTTATATTCTTTGCAAAGTAAAGACTATTAAAGTTAATAAAAATATATAAATACAATTAATATGTATAAGTAAATATATTCATACCTAGGAAAAAAAGAGAAGTTTGCGTCATTATGTACCTAACCGCTAATTAGAAAAGAATTGGTGAATATATTACATATCTAAAATATTATGGCATGTAATAACTGTTATATTATGTAGTAGAAAATAAAGGCTTATTTTATTTATTTATTTATTTATATCAAGGTAAATAAAGACATCAACTAGCAGTAAACCTCTTAGCATAGTTATATATCTCACAAATAAAGTTTGAAGCTCTCCTAGCGAGCCACAGGACCGTCCAATATGCTCAGAGATGTCTTTAGCCAGCAGTAAACTCGGAACAGAGTTCACAAATTATTTTTCTGTTTTAGGATTTACTCCACCACGCAAAATCTACTGAACCGATTACAATGAAGTGGGTGTAGATTAGTTCATTAGAGAATAAATCGAGACGTCAAGCAGAGCACTCGTTTCATTACAATAAATTAAGTACCCCTTCTCACACCTCATATCCTGGCAGGGTCGCCATGAGGTGTGAGGAGGGGTACTTAATTTATTGTAATGAAACGAGTGCTCTGCTTGATGTCTCGATTTATTCTCATATTAATTATTTAGGTACTACTTATTAAATATGGGTAAGAGTATGTAACTATGAACTAATCTACACCCACTTCAACAATGAAACTTGGTATAAAGATAGCTAGAGTCCTTGTTGAACACATATGCTAGTTTTTATAGCTATATTCCTGCGGTATATATTTAATTCTGCTATATTGTCAACAGTCAACGTGTGAAGCGATCCTATCTCTAATGACACACAACAACGTCTACATAAAGACATGTTGTCTTCACACTCTCCATGCATTGTTCACGGCAGGATGTACTGGAAATGGAGGTCAGTATGCTTCTTTTTATCTTAATTGAATAAGTTGAGTACTCCAGTATGCTGCCAATTTTTGGGATTGTTATTGACTGAGATTAGGTTAGCCAGCGTACAGCTACTAGGGCTGGAAAGTCAGATTAGTAGGTGGCATGTCAGTTTAAGTGCATCATCTATCTGTAAGTCTTAGTTTATTCTACTGGATTTTGAATTTTGAATTGAGCAAGCCCCGAAAAAAAAAGACAGGAGAGCCGTCTGCGGTGGTACGGACACGTTATGGGGCGAATCAGTAGTAAATAAGAACCTCAAAGAAGCCCAAATCAACAAAGAGACGACCCAGGACGGGCGGCCTGGAGACGCATGATACGGATGACCAACCCCAAATAAAATGGGAAAGTGCCAGGCAAAGAAGAAGACTTTAAAGATCATCACAATCAGTTCATAAACAACGAAATAGACTGCCAATCATTAACAATAATGCGTTACACAAAAAATCTATACTAATATAATATTATAAAGCTGAAGAGTTTGTTTGTTTGAACGCGCTAATCTCAGGAACTACTGGTTCGAATTGAAAACATCTTTTTGTGTTGGATAGTCCATTTAATGAGCAAGGCTATAGGCTACTTTTTATCCCGAAATTCCCACGGGATCAGGAGTTACGGGGGTGAAACCGCGGAGCGCTGCTAGTCTCTTATTAAAGATAAGCGCCAACACTATTTTGGCCTTATTTTTATTTTACCCTAAGTGGTTTATTTTTTTAAATTAATAATGTTATTAACATAAATAATGCTCCTGTGAAAAACCACTCCTAACTAGGAAAAAATGTCATAAAGTTCTCTAATTCTCTATTACAACGCATCATCTGCTTAACTTATTTTCAAAACTTGTGGTTTACTCGGTAGCCCCCGCAGTTGCACTGGGTCAGGCATGGATCAATCATGCCTCATCTTCTCATAATTGCCCTGCAGAGACTATTCCTCGGTCTATTAAGTGACTTCCACACGGGCTATTATAATTAATTATGATTAGAGCAATAAAAATGATAGCATTTACCGATCAGGATATTTTACCTGCACCATAGGGCCATATTGTGTTCATGTGTGTTTTTATAAATTAAAATGACGGAACGTGGTTCAGTCTGTCCCAGTGGCTTCATAATACTTGAACCGTTTAGTTGGCACCCAAATTATTCGTACCTACGTACTTGTACGGGCCGTTTTCTGCAATGAGACCCTTTTTAATTGGGTCTTTTTTGCGTGAGAATGGAATAGGCTTGCCCAGCACTTACTCCCCTCTCAACCTAGTCGACCATTTCCAGAGGAGAGAACTTGTCAATACTTCTGGAGCCAACTAAGCCGCGGGTTTCATCACGATATTTTCCTTCATCGTAAGAGCAATGTCAATTAGCGCACATACATTTTTCTTAAGAAAAATACATTGGTGCACGGCCGGTCGGGATACGAATCCACGTCCTTCAGAATGAAAGTCGAGGTATCTACCACTAAGCTAACACCGCTCTTCGTACCTACTACTAGTTTAAGAATATAAAGTGTAGATTAGCTATTACTTAATCTTTAACTTTTACGTTGTTGTCAAAATATGTAGTTGATTTTACTAAAAGATGTTTTGTATAATATCTAGGTGCCCCAGCGTCGCTAGTGTGTCAGATATCCCGCGCCCTTGTAGCGGCTCGACCTGCGAGCGGAGACGCGGGGCAGATACTACCTTGGACTGCTGTACTACAACAGTCTTACGCGTGTTTGGCTAAGTATGTTCTCATTCTTATACTATTCTATACTAATACTTGCTTTTGCCCGCGACTTCGTCCGCGTAAAAGTCAAAAATGGATCAAGGAATCATGTTGTCCCATACAAACTTTGCCCCCTTTTTTCAGCCCCTAAGAGGTAGAATTTCGGAAAAACGGTTTTGATGGAATTTTCGTTCGGTGTTATATTTTCATCCCTTAAATTGCAAGAAACCTTGTTAAGAGAATACATAGATTTATCGGGAATAATGTAGGCTACCTTCTAATCTAATATTCCCGCGGGACAAGGTTGAAACCGCAGGACTCAGCTAATGTTTTTATCTTGTGGAGCTGGATACTTTGAAATTCGTTGATTTATCTTATTTTTTTATTATGTTTCAGTTGTGATTTGAACCTGTGCGTCCCAAATTTACCTTTATTTGTTAATATCTGTGTGTCTGAACTCTGGTTGTCTGATGTCCAAGATATAAATAATGCAGCGACTAATGCTTTGAAGGTAAGTTTATTCGGATGTTTCCAATTGAAATTATAAATATGTTAGAAATAGTAGCTATCGCTCAGAAATTCACGGGGTTTTTTTTGTGATCATACTCACAAAGGTCAAGAGCAGTTAAATATTTGAAGGTTAATTATAAACATTTTTTTTACAGGTGATTCTAATGGATTGTGTTAAACCGGCCATAGAATCTGAACCGATTTTGACCAAACACAAGTCTCATATTGAGAATATTTTCAAAACGATCGGTACAGGACTGGACAATCCCTTCAACCAGGCCATCAGGCATGTTATCATGACTTGCGCTGTTTGTTTTGAGGTGAGTAACATCAAAATTAGCTCAGCCGAGAGACAAGATAAGATTACTGTATATTAGTGATATCGCCTATCGTTAGATATTTTTGTATGAAATTGACATAAGATGAAACTTATGAACCATTTTTTTTTCTCTAACACAAGACCACGTAGCAATTTATAACAAATTAAGTATCCTACAATAATGTACCTATGTTAAACACACTTACACATTATTTGTGAATTTTCTTGTGAACCCACTGAAATAACTAACCTATAATTTGGGTTGTCTTAAATAAATTCGTTGGTTTATGTCAATTTCATACAAAAATAATAAAAATAAAGTCCTTCGATTGGCGATATTGATAGCAATCTTGTCTAAGGGGGCTTTTCACAGCCAGCTGTGGCTATTGTACCCATCTTACTTGCTCCATCTTATAGCAAAGAAACAAACACAAATATAATATCTGTATACGACAAGTAAATAACGTAAATAAGTAAATAACGTAAGAGAAATGTCAATTAGCGTACATGCATTTTTATTTTGTGTAAATTAAAATTATAATAAAATGTGACAGGAAAAAATGTAGGCGTTTATGTTTTGTTACCCATGCGAAACCGGGGCGGGTCACTAGTAACAAATTTGCTAAATATTAATAAACTTTAGGATATAAATATTAATTGACATTAAAATTCTTAGCTGATTTTTCCCTTTAGACGCATAAAACCAAACACCATCTCTACGAAAAACGCATAACTCGCAAAATACCAACTACACATAACACTTATATTCCTTACAGATAGCAAACGAAAGAGTGGCATACATACTCGGACCTCTTCTAAAGAAACTGAACGAAAGACGCGAAAGCCACAACTTCCATAACGAGAAAGAAGTAGAATTTGCGACCGGGTGCGCTGTAAAATCACTCGGCCCACAATTCGTATTAAAAATTATACCTTTAAGAAGTTCACCGGACTCAATAAACCTAGAACGAAGTTGGCTACTCCCAGTTCTAAAAGAGAAAATACAAAATTCACACTTGAAATTTTTCGCTACAGAAATTTTGGAAATGGCAACTTTTGCACGGAAGAAATCGAGGGAATTGCAAAATAAAGATGTTGCCAGTTCACATACTTATGATTTACTTTGTAATCAACTATGGGCGCTGTTGCCTTCGTTCTGTAATGGCCCGAAGGATATTAAAGATGGATTTAAAAATATAGCTCGAGTTTTGGGTAATGTTTTGAAAGATAATCCGGAGTTCAGACTGTCTGTTATGCAAGGTTAGTATGTGGCTTATAAAGAATTAATTAAAGTGAAAACCTCTATCCCTTTCCCCCGCGCGCCGCGTTATAATCGTTTTAACTGTTTTATGTAATTAAAAGACTTACATTTATTTTAGTGAAAAACCATCTGCACTACCTTATGGGATTTGATGTAAGGTTTATTATGTAGATTCATAAATTTTGTACTTGTTTTTTTTTTAATCGATGTAAAATTAAAAAATATAAAAAAATGAGATTTTTTTACGATTTTTTTCTATCGAAGCAAATCAGTCTAATCGTGTTTCGAAGGGTACACATGCCCTTATGTTTTTCTTTTTTCTAACTACTAAGAACTGAAGGACCCTCTAAAAACCTAAACAAAAGTACTACAAATTAAAATAAAATGTTTATTTATTTCAGCTCTGAGAAAGTTAATAACTGGCTGTGACAATGAAAACGACAAGACGGAGTTGGCTCGGTTCGCAAAGAACTATCTACCTATATTGTTGAATGTCTATATGTCGCCTGTAAAGGGCAGTACGGCTGAGGGACAGAGGCTGGCGGCTTTGGAAACTATACAGGTAAATCTATACATATAAAATGCTTTGTCCTGAACTACTGACTGACTGACTGACTGACTGACGGATCAACGCACAGCTTAAACCGCTGATCGTAGAGAACTGAAACTTGGAGGGTGTGTTTTTTGTGTGACGTAGGCATCGTATAAGAAATCCTTTCTCCGAAATTCTTCCTCTAAGGGGGTGAAAAAGGGGAGTAAAGTTTGTATGGGACAACATGATTCCTTAGTCCAATCTACTTCAAATTTTGCATAAACATTCTTTAACAGAATTGATGGAACACGTGTTTCGTACTTTATTGAAATTCATCCCTTAACTGGGTTAAAAAGGGGTAGAAAACTATTTTTGGGGGTGATTTGCTTCGAAGTTGATTTCAATACTCCTTTTAAATTACCTACATTTTATTTTGACACAAGTTTAAAACTCAACTATTTTCGACTCCTGCGCGGACGAAGTCGCGGGCAAAAGCTAGTATATAAATAAATAAATATTGCAGGACATTCCACACATCGCCATCTAACCGATTATAATAAAATTCGCACACCATGTGCAGTTCGATCCAACTTGAGAGATAGGATAGTTTAAATCTCAAATTATAGTCGCAAAATCTACTATTTCTACGCGGACGAAGTCGCTGGCAATAGCTAGTACTACTTATATACTTTTCTTTTTGTAAATATATACTTATAATACATAGAAACAACCAGACCCCAGACAAATATCTAAGCATAAATACTTGTCTGAGGCGGGAATCGAACCCGCAACCCTGTGTCTGGCAGTCCGGTATGGTGACCAGTGTGCCAACTGGGTCTCTTATTTAATACTATGTAGTAAAAGTGATTATTTTTCCTTTCTAGATATACCTAACGATAACAGACAAGAATCTAACAGAAGAGTTATTTAATAACGCCCTAACACAACTAGAAAGTTCTAAAGACAATCATTTCCAACGAGAAGCCGTTCTAGACATAATACGCCTATTAGTCCTATATCAAAACAGCGATGCAATAGCAAAACTATTCGACAATTGGGTCTATCCGTTATGCGAAACGGTCCTAGAAGACCCGAGGAAATTCAAAAGGGCTAAAAAAGACCAGAAAAATGCCGAAAAAGACCAAGAAAAAATGGAAGATGATACAAATAAGTCTTTGAAATACAGAGATAAGGTGAAATTACTAGAAATGGAACATAAGAAGGCTTATAGGATTTTAGAAGAGATATTTAAAAGTGAAAATGAATGTTGTAAGGAGTTTTTGAAAGATAATTATAAGAAGATTAAAAAGTTGTTGATGAATTCGTTGAATAAGGTGGCCGATAGCAGTAAGGCTGCTAGATTGAGGTAAATTAATTATTTACTATTAATATTGGCATTTACATCTGATGTACCTGCGGGTAATAAGAGCCTCCAAAACATTTTTTTTTAAATATTAGGTGACAAAATAACAAGAAAATACGAGAAACAAGTGAATTGTTTTTCAGATTGACCAATGGACTGTTTTTGAGTAATTTTATGGTGGCCCTTATTACCCGCTACTTACCTCTAGATTATTTATACATGCATTTTTTGTAAAAAAAAAACCATTTGTACACGGCCGGGATTCTAATCCACAACCTTCGGAATTAATGTCGAGGTATTTACCACTAGGCCAACACCGCTCTAAATATATAAAAAGATTCATCTAAATCGGTTGATGAACAAAGAAGATATGCACGAACATCTATATAAAGAGTACATACAACCGAATTAAGTACCTCCTCTTTTTTGGAAGTCGGTTAAAAAGTAGGTACTAATACCCATTTTTTTTTCTCATACATTAGATACCTACTTGGCAATCGTGAAGCTTGAAGGCGACGATTTTTGTATTTACCATAAATCCATAGCTTTTGATATATACAGAAAAAAGTGTTTAAATATTATTTCTCTCCATTTTCTAGCTACCATAACACAAGCGTAGTTACTTAGCTTCGGAGTAGATGGCGCTATGTAAAATGTCCCATATATTTATTTTTATCTTATCCCCCAGGTGTATAGAACATCTAATAAGTTCAATACCATCCATAAACCCGGACAGCAAGCTGCTCAAGAGTGCGATTGCTGAATCAGTGATATGCACTAAGGATATTAACTCTAAGTGCCGGCAGTGCGCTTTCAATCTCATTAGTACTGTGGGCAAGATTTTAAAGGATAAACAAGGTGGTAAGTAAAAGTCGGCCAAGTGCGAATCGAACTCGCCCACAAAGGATTCTTTTTTTTAACAAAATAGGCTTGCATTTGAATAGAGGATAAAAATTATGTCCACCCGTTATGTCCTCTGTCAAGGGAGAAAATAATTTTGTCCACCTGCCAAAGCACGGCAAAAGGGGAAAGGATAAGTATATCCCGATTTGACATAACACGTGGACATCTATTCCCCGCCTATAGCATGGGGACGGAAGACAATAGAATAAAATTAAATCAAACAAATTACATTGACAAGCACAGATGTATAAAAAACGAATTTATTAGGTTGATTTGCGACGACATTCTTTGTACTCTGTGGTTTTCTTATAATGGCAATAATTACGGGGATAAGCGTTTCCGCCGTCTACCGTGGATAGTATATCCATCCTTGCACCCATGCTCGGGGGGTGGACAAAACTGACAGAGGAAATACTGTTTTGTCCTTTCTCTGTGGATAAAATCTCTTGCTAGCCCTGCTGGAAGCGAAGATGAGGTCGAAGATGTAGCATGCTCGCCTAGAAGGTACCTATTCACTCTAGACTTGAAGACTCCAAGGTTGAAGTTATGGGGAAACAGCGACGCGGGTAAAGAATTCCACTTCTTAGCAGTGCGTACGAGAAAGGTGGATGCGTGACGCTTTGTGCGCGAAATTGGAACCTTCACCATGTGTGGATGGCGATCCTTCGTACACCTCGTTGTCTTGTGGAAGAAAGGGCGGGATGGAACGAGCTCATGGAGTTCCTCAGAGCACTCACCGAAGTGAAGTGGTTCTGTAACATGTTGTATGAGAGCCCAATATAAATATTATTTTCTTTTTAGTATTTGTTGTTATAGCGGTAACAGAAATATATAATCTGTAAAAATGTCAACTATCTAGCTATCACGGTTCATGAGATACAGCCTAATGACAGAGAGACAGTCGGACGGACGGACAGTGAAGTCTTAGTAATAGGGTCCCGTTTTTACTCCTTGGGTCGGATTTCTAAAAAATAAATATACTATATAGTAGGATTTGATTTTCCAAAATCATATCTTAGTAATTCGTCGTCTTGATTGGTAAACCTAAAAATAATGGCAAAACTTCAAGCAAAAATTACTTGTTTGCAAGGAGTTTAGGTTCCTGAAGTTCCTATATGTGTAATGTCGTCAGATGCTAATAAAAAAATTAAAAACACGTGACTTTAAATGCTAATACCTTTTTTCCGCATCTAATTCACGAAATACTAACATTTTAATCTATAATTTGTGTATTGCCTTACCATCATCATGTTTTTCACCAGGAATGCAGGCCTACGTGACTTTACTAACATCAGGCCTTGCAGCGAATGTACCTAGAATCACCAGCGCCACTTTACGAGCTATTGCCTCTGCTTTGTTCAATTACTCCGAGGAAATGGGCCTGGAGACGGTCCAGGGTCTGATGGAGAAGGTGGCCGAACAGCTACTTACCAATAATAGGGAAATTGTTGCGGCTGGACTTAGTTTCTTGAAGGTAAATATATGTAAGGCATCAAGGGTTGTAGCTAATCTAACGAATAGGTTAGATTAGCTACGTTTCGGGGGCTGTGCAACAGAATTACACGACCTTGTTTTCGCAACTTCCCCATTGCTCAACTAGAGCAGTACACCTACTTGAACGGGCTATTTTCCGCAATTAGACCCTTTTTTAATTGCGTGAGGATGTAGTTGGATTGCCCAGCACCTACTACCCTCTCAGCCTAGTCGACCATTTCCAGAGGAGAGAACTTGTCAATACTTCTGGAGCCTACTAAGCCGCGGGTTTTATCGCGATGTTTTCTTTCACCGTCAGAGCAAGGTCAATTAGCGCACATAATTTTTTCTTAAGAAAAACACATTGGTGCACGGCCGGCCGGGATTCGAACCCACGACCTTAGGAATGAAAGTCGGGGTATCTACCACTAAGCCAACACCGCTCTTGAGCAGTAAACTTAATAGAGTCTATAGTCCCTATTAGGTGTATAAAAATCAAAGTCCTGAGTCAACACGATAAAAAGATAAGGACAAATTTATATTTTCGCGAAAACTTGTAAGTAATTTACCTTAATTTTCAACCTTTTTCAAACAACTTTTTTTTTCATAGGTATACACAAAAGTTCTCCCCACAGACGTGCTAGCAGGAAGTCTACCGCTAATCTTCAAGACTCTCTCAACAATGTCTGAAGACTGCAAACGTAATTCGAGACTCGAAATAGGGTATTTCCTTAACAGAATGCTGAGGAAGTATGGATCGGATACGGTGGAGAAGCTGGTGCCGGCTAGCGATGAGGTTATGCTGAGGAGGTTGAGGAATTTGAGGAAGATTGAGAATAGGAAGAAGAGGATTAAGGATGGAGAAAAGTAAGTACTTATCCGTTCTATAAACACGGTTTGCGAGTAACGTTTCGGTTGAATTGCATCGATCGTGGTCACGAGAATATGTAGTAGTTATAACGCGGTTGCGACCCGTATGTTTAATTAAAAACAGGTAATTAGATAAGTTAATATTTGCTTTATTGTCAATCTGAGAAACAATTCATATGTTCATTTGTTGTTATTTTGTCACGAACACCAAGGTTTTTAAAAAAACCTGGCCCTGATTACCCTTCCCTATAAATTTCTGACTTCTTTGCGGATCGTTTCAGCAATATACTTAAAAAAATTATATAATAATAGTACATTACGATATAAGTGTGGTAAATTGATCTTTGCATAGAGGCGGTTTATGACGCGCGAGCGGTAGCGAGCGTGTCATAAGAAGCCAAGATGCAAAGATCTATTCCACACGTATATCGTACGACGTTTTTTATCACAGTTGCGAATAAAAGAAAAGACTTGAAAAGAAAACAAAATAATAATTAACAAAATATTTGTGATAAGTCTATGTTTACATTTTTTTAAGGCAGATTTTTTTGTTAATTATGCTCCGGAAAGGCAGGCTAAAGACTTTTAACCTATACATCCTCGTCTGACATACAATATTTTTTAGGGTTTTTTCTATTTGTTTTGCGTCGGGGGTTAAGAACAAAATACAATGGTACGGAAAAACAATATATTTAAGTAAAGAAAAACCAAAAAATAAACAACTCAATTTTTAATCGTTTTCTAAGTCATTATCACGTAAAATTTTCGTTCGTAAACCGACTTTAGAGACAACCATTTTTGCTAGCTAAAAAACTCTTTGGTATCTACCTTTTTTATACATCAAAACAGTATAACCCAGATAAATTAAGAATGTTTCACCTACCTAACATGTAATTAGCAGTAAGATACGTATTTAACTTATCGGGATAACTTTACAGCACTAGTTAACAAATCTAAAACGCACGCGTGCATAATATGTTGGATTATGAGCCTAAAAGCCGTTGAATAAAATCCACTTTATGAGCAACTGTGATAAAAATACAGTTTTGTATTTGTTTTTCTTAATGAAATAATTTAATATTTTTAAATTTAGCTGGCCTGCTGTTCTACATTTCATTAAGACTTATTTCTGTGCCAACTCTCATTAAACTCGTTCACTAATACATGTTCATTTCAACTATATTCATACTTTATACCCTTTCCAATCGTTTATTTAACTTTTGACAGCTCTAATACTTACTCAAATAGTGATACCCTGACCCGTTACCGATTCGATTTCTTTTATCGATCGATTTTATTCATAGAGAAGTTTTAATCGATTTGACACACTCATTATTTTGTAGTTGTTCCTTACAAGTAGGTACCGCAGTTCATTCACATGCGTTTTATTTGAACCAACTACAGTAAGTCCAAACGATTACTTTAGATTCAATAATTTGCAACGAATATATTCGATCCCATTACTAGGTACGAGTACGATGGACCTGTTTTCATTACGCAAATTAACTATGCATTAAAACAGAGACATTTAGGGCATTTTAATGCAAAATAATAAAGGTTTTTACGTGATTTGATATAAAATATAATCACAATAAAATAGTATGTTTTATAAATATAATCGATAATAATCGATTTTTTCAAAACCGTTTTTAGTCTGTGGTCATTAATTACGAATGACACATCACTTAAGTGGGCGGAGCCCGTCCATGAAGTACAGTATTACCAGTAGTACATTGTATCAAAAATTATTACTAAACTTTATGTGCGTGATCTGTCAAAAGTTAAATAAACGATTGGAAATACTATAATTTCTAACTACTCAGAGAACAAGACTCCGATTCCGACACGGAACCAATACGCGGTACATCGAAGACTCTTGAAGAAATCCTCAAAGACTCCGACTCGGAGATGGAATTCCTTGACGATGAACAGCCTCAGAGGAAACCCAAGAAAGGCAAGACCCAGGCGTGGATACAGGATGACCCGGACAATATTGTAGACTTGGCTGATGTGTCCGCTGCTAGAAAAATTACAGGTAAAGTCATTTAAATTACATTAGTATAAGATTCTAGAAGGAATCCTCAATAGTCTCTGACTCTGATACCATCTCCTTGAAGATCAGCATCAGAGAAAATCCAAGAAAGGCAAGACTTAGGCTGCTGATGTGCTGCTAGAAAAATTACAGGTAAAGTCATTTAAATTACATTAGTATTAGACTCTAGAAGGAATCCTCAAAAGTCTCCGACTCTCCGATACCATCTCCTAGAAGAACAAAATCAGAGGAAACCCAATAAAGGCAAGATTCAGGCTGCTGATGTGATGCTAGTAAAATTACAGGTGAAGTCATTTAAATTGCATTAGTATAAGATTCTAAAAGGAATCCTTGAAGAACAACATCAGAGGAGACCTAAGAAAGGCAAGACTTAGGCTGCTGATGTGCTGCTAGGAAAATTAAAGTTAAGTCATTTAAATTGCATTAGTATAAGAAGGAATCCTCAAGGACTCTGTCTCTGAGATATTATTCCTTGAAGAAGAACAGCCTCAAAGGAAACCCAAGAAAGGCAAGACCCAGGCGTGGATACAAGACAACTTGGCTAATGTATTTCGCTGTTCAAATCCCACTAGAGACAAAGATTTGTAGAAAGGACTTCAATATTTATCATTTTATCGTATTTCTTGCAGCAACTGATCCAACCAAGAAACAGAAAACAACCGAAGCTAAAATTCAAAAGAAAAAAGATGGCGGTTTCAAGACCGCGCCGGACGGACGACTGATCATCGCTGACGAGAGTGACGACGAAGCTGACGATGCTGTCAAGCCGAGCGGAGATATTGATACGGATACTGACGATACTGGTAACTACTAACAATTAGGTCTCTCTTCGCTGATATTGGCTTGATCGGCACACTATTTTGATCCCATCGGAGAACTGATTTTGGCTTGATTAGAACATTATTTAGTGTCTATCGGCACATTGATTTCTGCTTGTTCGGCACATTACTTTGATATTATCCCATCAACACACTAATGTTGGCTTGATCAGCATACTCCTGTAGCCGGACTGTCAACTGTCTATGAAACTGATAGATGATGCATTTAAGCCGAGCTGTCATATTGATACAAAACCTGACTATACAAATAACTATTAATATGTGGCTCCCTTGCCAAATTATAAACTACATGCTTTGTGATTTTGGCTTGTCTGGCACACTGATGTTGGCTCGCTCGGCACACTGATGTCGGCTTGATCGGTACACTATTTTTGTTCTATCGACACACTGACGTCAGCTTGATTCGGCACGCTAGATGTCAACTTACTCGGCCCATTGAAGTCAGCTTATTCGGCACACTGATGTCAGCTTAATCGGCACATTAATGTTGGCTTGATCGGTTCAGCATACTAATGATGATTCAAATTTGTAACAGATAATGAAGAGAAACCGTCGAAGTTAGTAAAACCTGGTACGAAACGTCGTTATGATGACATACTGAGCGTGAAGAGCGGCAAGTCGTCTCGGTCTCGAGCCTCCACAGTCACAGTTGGCTCCAAGTACAAGGCAGGCGGGAAGGGGATACACAGGTAATATGTTACTGAAGAAAAATTTAAAGAGATAAATATACTAACGAAAACTTGTTCCACATTCACAAAAATCCTGATATTCTTCGCAATAATAGCGATATTCATAATTTCAACTTAAGAAATAAGGATGAACTGATCGTGCCCGCTAGTAGACTCCGGAAAATAAGCAGGTCGCTAAATAGCACATGTGTGCTTCATTATAATAAATTATCTAAAAATGTTTATGACATGTCCATAAGCAGGTTCAAATTTTTTATAAAGCATAAATTGTGTAGTAAGGCGTACTATGATACTTCGTCTTACCTCAATGATAACAACCCATGGACGAGATTTTAGTTTCTCCATTTAAGACCTTTGTGAGCATAATAAAAAAACCCTATGAGTTTCTTATGCCTTCTTCTCATTGATGAGCGCGTTCCGAAGACACAGGCCTAACTTAGTTTTTAAGACTATTCAAAGTGAACACATGCACTGTACATGATTCAACATGAATAAAAAAATTGAGTTTGAGTTTGACAGATGAAGTCCTCCATAGCCTCCATCCGTCGACTGCCATAAGCTTAGATTTAATTTGAAGAGTGTTTCCAACTTTGTTTCTAAGTTTTTGTTGCAACAAGGAGCGGTGTTGACCTAGTGGTAGATTCCTCGACTTTCATTCCGAAGGTCGTGGGTCCGAATCCCGGTCAATGGATTTATCGTACGATAAATTTATGTGCGTTACTTGACATTGCTCTTACGGTAAAGGAAAACATCGCGATGAAACCCGCAGCTTAGTTGGCTCCAGACGTATTGACGAATTCTTTCCTCCGGACACTTCTACAGGATTTAAAAAAAGCTAAAATAAATATTTTTTTAAAAGTCAATAAACTTGTTTTTTTTAATGTCCTCAGGCCTTTAGGATCAGCGGCATCAGTCAGCTCGACGATCGGTACAGAATTCAAATCTAAAAAGGCTAAAGGAGATATCAAAAAGAAAGGGAAACACGATCCCTATGCGTATCTACCCTTGTCTAGGAAAAATCTTAATAAAAGGTAAGATTTTTTAAGGAAGAATTTCAATAAAATACGAAGCACGTCGTCCATCAATTCTATTCAAGAATGTTTATGCAAAATTTGAAGAAGATTGGACCAAGGAATCACATTGTCCAATACAAACTTTGCTCACTTTTTCACCCCTAAGGGGTAGAATTTCGGAAAATCCTTTCTAAGCGGAGACCTACGTCATACAAAGAACACACCCTCCAAGTTTCAGGTGTTTACGATCAGCTGTTTATGCTGCGTTGATCCGTCAGTTAGTCAGGACAAAGCATTTTTATGTATAGATGATTAAATTTTCAATATGATCATTGACATATATTTACCAGATATACATAAACACATTACCCTCCTTTGAAGAAATATGTGGATTACTATTGTGGAGGGTGAATTTGATATTTTAACTTTTAGATTGACGATTCAACTCTGCTGTAGCATGAACCCTCCTGATAAAAAAATTAATAAATATTGCAGGTCATTCCACACATCGCCATCTAGCCCCAAGCTAAGTAGTTACTTACCTTGTGTTATGGGGTGCTAGACAACTGATATATTACTTTATATACTTTTCATTTGTAAATATATACTTATAATACATAGAAACAACCAGACCACAGACAAATATCTAAGCATAAATACTTGTCTGAAGCGGGAATCGAACCCGCAACCCTGTGTTTGGCAGTCCTGCATGATGACCATTGTGCCAACTGGGTCGTCGTATAGTTAACCAGATGGCGCCAGTGTGAAGCCGCTGAATCGCGCAAACGTTGTGTTTTGCAGCGTTAGAGACATTCGAAGGCAAAACTGATATTTGCATGCAAACATTAATCTGCGTAGCAGCTATTTTTGAAGCGTTGCGAGGCGTAAGCTTTGTTGCGCCCAATTAACATGAATTAATATTGCAGTATTATCTGATTCCATGTACAGTCGACTGCAGCCTCCGCTAGAGTTCAAAATAGTACATTACGATATAAGTGTGGTAAATTGATCTTTGCATAGAGGCGGTTTATGACGCGCGAGCGGCAGCGAGCGTGTCATAGAAGCCAAGATGCAAAGATCAATTTCACACGTATATCGTACGACGTTTTTTATCACAGTTGCGAATAAAAGAAAAGACTTGAAAAGAAAACAAAATAATAATTAACAAAATATTTGTGATAACTCTATGTTTACATTTTTTTAAGGCAATATTTTTTTGTTAATTATGCTCCGGAAAGGCCAGGCTAAAGACTTTTAACCTATACATCCTCGTGTGACATACATTATTTTTTAGGGTTTTTCTATTTGTTTTTGCGTCGGGGGTTAAGAACAAAATACAATGGTACGGAAAAACAATATATTTAAGTAAAGAAAAAACAAAAAATAAACAACTCAATTTTTAATCGTTTTCTAAGTCATTATCACGTAAAATTTTCGTTCGTAAACCGACTTTAGAGACAACCATTTTTGCTAGCTAAAAAACTCTTTGGTACCTACCTTTTCGGGATAACTTTACAGCACTAGTTAACAAATCTAAAACGCACGCGTGCATAATATGTTGGATTATGAGCCTAAAAGCCGTTGAATAAGATCCACTTTATGAGCAACTGTGATAAAAATTACTATTATTGGAATGTTTTCCTTCTAATATTTTTGTTTGATAAATTCACGAGTTAGACGACTTTATACTTCAACTAAAGCAGGTGTCTAGAATCTTGTTTGTGTTGAAAACATTCTTATAACAGCCGTTTTGGAGCTCTACGGTGGGTCTGCAATTATGCAGCCGACCGTACCTTTGTCTTTTTTTTTAATTTTCTTTAGTAATAGTATAAAACAAAGTCACTGTCCGCTGTCTGTCCCTATGTATGCTTAGATCTTCAGACTACGCAACGGATTTTGATGCGGTTTTTTAATAGATAGAGTGATTCAAGAGGAAGGTTTATACGTATAATACATGCATAATATAACCGTGCAAAGGGCGGATCGCTAGTTCTTCTATAAAAGTAACTTCACTAAAATTTTCCAAAAATGTACAAATAGAAGCATTTTGATTTTAATAAAATAGCTTTTGCCCGCGACTTCGTCCGCGTAAGTCGAAAACCAAGTAATCACGATGTCAAATACAAACTGTGCCCCCCTTTTTCACCCCTTAAAGGGTAGAATTTCGAAAAAAAACCTTTCTTATGGAATGCCTACGTCATATAAAGAACACACCCTCCAAGTTTCAGGTCTCTACGATCAGCGGCTTAGGCTGTGCGTTGATCCGTCAGTCTGGACAAAGCATTGTATATGTATAGATTATCAATAACCCTGTAAATCATTTTATTTTAGTGTTCACTAGCCTTTTTTAGGGTTCCGTAACGGGTCTGTCTGTCTGTCACCAGGCTGTGTCTCATGAACCGTGATAGCTAGAGTGTTGAAGTTTTCACAGATTATGTATTTATGTTGCCGCTATAACCAACAATACAAAAAATAGAAAAAAAAATTAAGTGCGTCTTCCATTCAACATGGTACGCATTCCTTCGTGCGCTAGTCCGACTCGCACTTGGCCGGTTTTGTTAAATTACATTATTTAATTCGAACCCTAGACGCTTAAATAAAACAGGACACCAGGAAGGCATTCTTTCTTGGTGGCATTAAACACGCCACCTACGATTTTATAAATCAAATTGTACCTCAGGGATCTGTTTTGGGGCCTTTGTCCTTTCTCATCTATATTAATGACAGAGACCCGCGGGTTTTTCAGAAGTTTTATCCTGTGGGAATACAGAAATGAATAGCCTATGTTACTTCCAAGAATTTAATGTAATGATTACTTGATCGGAACCCAGTTCAATACAAGGAAGTTAAAATCCGCGATCGGAACCAGTTCCATACAAGTAAATTAAAAACCTCGTACGGAACCAGTTCCGAAACTTTGGTTCTATAGACGGCCGAAGCAGTACCATCACACCAAGTTTCATCAAAATCGATCAGTAGTTTCGGAACCTAATCTTTCAAAAAAAAATAAAAATGGTTATCTGTAAAGTCGGTTTACGGACGATAATTTTACGTGATAACGTCATAAGAAAACATTGATGAAATAATTGAGACTTGAAACTTGAGACTTGACAAATGGTTGTCAATAACGGAACGTGAGCGGTAACGTGACCGATGACGTCACCTTTTTTGTGAGTGCCGCCGGTGTTCATCGATTTAATAGACGTTATCACGTCAAACATATCTCTATAATATTAGTGTAGATTATAGAATAGTGTAAATAAGTACTGATTGATAATTTATATTAAATTTTACAGGAAAAAGGCAGTCACATCGAAGCAATTCAAGGGTGTAGTCAAATCCAAAACGAAAGTAGGAAAGATCAACAAGAGAAAATGAAATAACTAAGAAAAATGTATTGAAAAATAAATTCTAACTTATAAATACTAAAGTTTGTTTGTTTCCTTCTCTTTCACAGTCAAACGGCTCGACCGATTTTGATGAAAATTAGTACAGGGATAGTTCATAGTATGGAAAAGGACTTATTGCTACTTTTTATACGGCTAAAACCGCGAGGCAGTTAATATTATAAAGCTGAAGAGTTTGTTTGTTTGAACGCGCTAATCTCAGGAACTACTGGTTCGAAATGAAAAATTATTTTTGTGTTGGATAGTCCATTTATCGAGAAAGGTTATAGGCAACTTTTTTTGCAATATTCCAACGGGATCGGGACTTACGCGGGTGAAACCGCGGAGCGCTGCTAGTATATTAGAAACATTTTGTAGTTACTTGTTTAATTAAACTTACTAATCGAACCCGCACCTTCAGTGTCGATGGCATTCAATGTCAAATAATCATAGGTCTAATTTCCCAAAAATCCTATCTTAGTGCTCTCCTACGTCCTAAAATAAGCACCAATGCGAAGAGGTCCTACCTTTTGTAGTTTCAGAGATTTCGTGATGAGTATTTTTCTATTATAGATTATTTATTAATTTGCAATGAAGGCCTTTAAAAAAAATATTCTGTATACATATCCAGAGGTAACCCCTTGGAACATCTAACGCCAAACGATACAAATAGGAGCATAATCAATTGCTTCCGTTTTCGACTACATCTGTCGTCCAGTCTTATTTAGGGCACGCTCTAGCCTTCAACTCTACCTGCCTATCTAACACATACAATTAATAGGTAGTTACATACCTACATTACATTCCTCTGAATAGCTCCATTGTCTTAGTTCCCACAGATAACTTGCCTTCTTTACAGTTGAGTAATTCAGTTCTTTTATGGTAATTATGTTCACTGTTGCTATTTTTCTTACGAAAAATTTATGTGCATTAATTGACACACGGCTCTGGCTGTTATGTGAAGGAAAACATCTGGAAGTTGGCTCCAGATGTAGGGTGTTTCCTCTGGATATGCTCGACTAAGCGGAGAGGGTGGTATAGGCATGTGGTATAGATGCTGGGCAAACCTACTCTATCCTCACCCAAAAAGGTTCCAACTAAAGAATTGTTAGTTGCTTGAACTAACTGTTTTCAGAGGTTTTTTTCTTTTTATATGCCAGTGACATGTAGCAAATCAATTGTAATAATCAATTAAAATTATCAGGGTTTGGTTTCTGGCGTAGGCATGACTTTTCCAAATATCTGATGAAACTGTTTTCATCGAAATCGGACTGGCGTTTAGTATTTCCCTAGAGTCCAAGAATTTGTGTAGAAGGCCCATTTTAAAAATCACCCTGGGTGTTTTTTTTTTCTTAACACAGAGTTTTTTATACAGTATATTTTGTACACTCGGCAACAAAAGTGGCAGTCTACCGTAGAATAATAAAACTGCTAATATTAGAATGTTTCCAAAAGTCCTGCTTGGGTAAGACTTTAAACTTATTATTAACTAAAAAAACTTAAATGACTTATACTAAGATCATAACAATTTTAGAACTCGTAAGGTGATTCTGCATCATTGTCTTACATCTGTTCTGTTTTGTTTGATAAATAAATAAATATTGCAGGACATTCCACACATCGCCATCTAGCCCCAAGCTAAGTAACTAGACTTGTGTTATGGGTGCTACACAACGTTTAAACTACTTATATACTTTTATTTTGTAAATATATACTTATAATACATAGAAACAACCAGACCAAAGACAAATATCTAAGCATAAATACTTGTCCGAGGCGGGAATCGAACCCGCAATCCTGTGTTTGGCAGTCTGGCATGGTGACCATTATGCCAACTGATTGCTGCACCTTTGTCTACAACAGAAAGTAAAACGAACTTATTCAGTTATTGAGGTATTTGCCTTTATTTTCAAAAGGAGGCGATTTACTATTACGGATATTACTTAGTTTAAACGTATTTATATTTTTACATGGAAAATTTCAATCATCACAATAAAAACCATCATTTATCCCTAGGCCATTAATCATTAATTCAAATTCAGTAAGTATCAACAATGAGTAACGTCATTTCGAAAAAATACAACCATTCTGTAATATTCTACGTTTAATTATCGATCGATACAGTCCTCGGCGCTACCGGTGTTGTCGGCGTTATCGGCCGATCTCCGGCTACGTATCGGCGAACGATTGAAAAAATCATCTTACAAATAATATACAAAATAATACAAACATTAGTTCGCTTCTAGTCGCGACGAACACGATTCAGATTTAACATTATAGTTATTACGTTTGATTCCCCGTAACACAAACACCACGCGCCGCTCGGGCGCCGGGGAACGATTCACTACACCGAGTCAGATTTGATTCATCAGCTGATAATAAATATACAAATGTAAGGATTCTAGTCGCCGTGAGATGCGCGAGCGACGTCACGTTCAACACTTCTCGTCGGCGAGGAGCGGATCTAGTGCGAACGCGAGGTCTAGGGAGGGCGGTTTGTGTCGCGCCGGCTTGCCCACGTGACCGTTGACAGGCTGCAGCAGCGCGCCTCCGCCCCCGCCGCCGCTCGCACCGCCGCACACCACCAGCCGGCGCAGCTCAGGCCGAGCAGCGCGCGCTCTGCCACCGCCCGTCCCGCCGCCGCCGTACGAAGGCTCGCCCGCCTTGCCCGAGTACCCGCGCGACCATGCTGACTTTATGTTGCTGCGGACGGTCGCGTACCGCTTGCCGAGCGTTACCGCGCCCGCCGCGTGCGACGCGTTCCACGTGCATAGCGCGAGCGGGCGCGGGCATGACGAATACCAGCACACTTCTGCAGTGACCGGCGCGAGCGACGGAGGCGGTTCTGCTGGCACCGACACCGTCACCGGCGCGGCGACTGGTGCGTGTGTCGACGGCGCCGCGGCCGGTGTCGTCGGCTCCTCCGCCAGTAAGCTGTACAGGTCGGGTCGAGGCGGCGCGGCCGGGGTCGGGGGAGCGGGCCGCGGCGGCGGTTCGACGGCAGGTGCAGGTGCGGGCGCGGGTGCGGCCGCCGCCTCGCGGTTCGCCCGGTGCTCCGCCAGCAGCGTGTCGAAGGGCTTGGCACGGCCCTCGACGAGCCGCCGCAGCGAGAGCGCATGCGCCTTACATGTCAGCGAGCGCGTGCACGGGCGCGGGTTCTCGCCAGTGACGACGCCGCAGTGTTTGTTAGGATCGTATTCGCGCATGTTGATCGGTTTAGCCTTGTTGGAGCGCGCCCGCTGCGGCGGAGGCGGCGGGCGCAGCACAGGCTCGGGGGGCGCGAGCGCCGCCAGCTCCGCCTCGCCGAGCGTGAACGCGGGCAGCGCGCCGACATCGCTACCACCGAATGTGAGATCCTGAATCAGAAACAGAATCGCTTATTGCTAGCACTGTCTACATTCGTAACGTAAAAATAATGAGACGAAAAGTGTACATACTAATACAATGATTAAAATTAATTATTCACCTGCAGGTTACCAATGTCGCGAATAATATTCTTCCAGTCGGCTGAGTTAGCGATATCATCGGCGGTTTGAATACCCTCGGAGTTCATAATGGCGAATATATCGTCAGTAAGGGTCTCGCCGAGAGGCAGCTCCTCCGTGTCTTGTATGCTGACGACGGGGAGCTCGCCTGTCTCGACGCGGATCTGGACCTCGGGCGGTGGTGCGACAGGTGCGAGCGCCGGCGCAGGCGCAGGTGGCGGTAACACGACCGGTGGCACCGGCGGCGGCGCGAGCACCGGGGCAGGCGGGGGCTCGGCGGGTGGCGGTGGGGGCGGCGGCGCCTCCTTCTTGTGCCGACTGCGGTGTCGGAGCGCGGGGGCAGGCGGCGGCGGCGGCGGGAGCGGCTCGGCACCTGCGTGTGCCTGCATCAGGTGTCGGTACGCGGCGCTACACTTCACTATAACACCACACATGTGACAGACAGCCGCGTTTAGATCGTCCATCTGCGGAAAGAGGCCGTGCAGGCTCATCGTGTTGTGGCGCAGCCGGTGCAGCCCGGTGCGGCGGTTGCGCGGCTTGTCGCGGTCCGGACGCCGCGCCGCGCCCTCCTTAGCCGACGCTTCGCTGGCGGGCGGCCCATCGTCGTCCCGCAGCGGCGACTGGTGCCCGATCTCGCTCACCCAGAGGTCCCACGGCTTCTCGTGGCACTTCGCGGGACTGACCGACTTCGACGAGAACGGGTACTCGCCGGACATCTTGAACGACCAAAGCTAGGACTCTCACGGGAGCCCTGCCATAGCGTATCCACTGACCAGCCTCGCTCCTCGGTTAGGTTATTAACCCATATCTGCCGCGAGAGAGTTCCTGTCGCGAGATTCTCCAGGGTCACATGGTTGCTCGCTGGTTTACTTCATAATTCACTCGTTCCGTACTAAAACGTGTCGCGCTCGTCTTAGCTTTTATATTTACAGGTACAGATGATCTCTCAATGACAGCTGATTATGCAGATCGTAAGTTTTTCTCGACCATGGAACACTTCCATCTGCTGAATGTGGTATTTATATTTCTCACTGAATTCACTCAAAATGAAAGACCAGATATTTCAGCACTATTTCATTGATATTATTTACGTTTTGCACAAAATAAAATGTATAAAATTATGTTTGGTTGGTTGTAATTTACTGTAGAAAGCATCAACACTTTTTTGAGTTTTTTTTATTTGTGAGTGAAGTTTCGACAGTTGTCTATACTCTGTCTTTAGTGAATGAAGAACAAAGAAACTCTATTCTCGTTCGGAAAGTGTTGCCAGTAGTATTATTGTGGTATAGAATCATAATCGGACATGTCGAACCAATCACATCTGGATATTTGTTAAATTGTTTGTTGTCTGTCACTGTCACCTTAAACTCAATGATCTTTCAAATTGGTTGAACATCAAAGTTCCGTTGTGCAAAATTTACAAAAAAAAATGTTTTCAAAATAAATCAAAGCAATTTTAAACAATGAAGTGAGCGGCTATGTAGTCTCATTAATTGCTGCTCAGTCACGTACCGGCATGTTGCTCAGAAGTTTAGGCAGGTCCGTCGTGTTCGGTGTACCCATCGGCATAACCTTTCTGGATACTGTGGGCTATGTGGCCCGAGTCGAAGGTGTTTCTATGCAGCCAGTGTTAAATCCCGGATCGAAGAACACGGATTACGTGTTCCTATCACGATGGTCGGTCAGAGACTATAAATTAAGACGCGGTGATGTGATATCATTAGTTTCGCCTAAGGATCCCAATCAGAAGATCATTAAACGGGTCGTGGGGCTCGAAGGGGACATAGTGACCACTCTGGGCTACAAGAACCAGTATGTGCGAGTACCTGAAGGCCACTGTTGGGTGGAGGGTGACCACACAGGACATACGCTCGACAGCAATACATTCGGCCCCGTCTCAGTAGGGTTAGTGAATGCTAAGGCTATCTACATCGTATGGCCTCCGCACAGATGGCAGAGCCTTGAGACCAAGCTGCCAGACCATCGGAAACCGGTCAGCTCTATGCATTAGTACCAACAATGACTTATAGATGTATTTCATAGCAAATAGGGTACAAAAGTGAATTTAGTAAAGATTGTAAAATAGAATCTTCATTTAGCTCAAATGTTACTTAATTTAATCATCTAATCTGATCTCTTACTAGTCTTCTTTGTCTAATATTATTTTAAAATCTCTTTCTATCTAGTATCTATAACTTGAGGTCATTATTTTGCAGAAAAATATCTCTTGATTTTTTCCCTGGGAGAGGGTTTTTTGCCAAAATTTTATATAATAATTTAATAAGTTTGAAATGAGAGTTCCTGTTGTTTCTACTTATAATGAATAAAGTTTTGTTAAACATTTATTGTTTTGTCAATAATATTCAATCATTAATATTTTCACATAATACATCATTCAACATGTCTTCAAAAGTAAACAATCAAAATAACGGCATACATCTTACACTACATAACATCAAGTTGCCATTGCCAACATTGTGTGAAATGTTTATATTATTAATTATGAAACTCAGCTACCCCCAAACTATCTCTGCAAAATTTCATCCAAATCGGTCCATTTGTTTTGGAGATTGCCCCCTACAATGCCATAAACTTTACCTCTATAGAATATTAGTATAGATCTAGATATAGTTGATACAAGAACTATAAAAACAAAATGGATGACAGAAACAAAATAACTTTATTATTATAAACTATCACAGTAAACTAATACATAACACTCTTCAATCCACAACTCTCAACGATACCAACCACTTTATCATACGATATACCCTTCCTTATAACATTGTACTGACCAATCTCGGACAAATCAATAACTGTAGACCCACTTCTACTTTGATCTAACCCTTGGTTTAGCAGACCTCCGTCAAATACTGCTCCTAAATGAGGAAATAAATCCTCAAATTCTCTTACAGATAACGTAGAAGGCTCATTACTAAAATTAGCACTTGTAAGTGCAACAGGCTTATCAAAAATCTTAGTAACACTATTTATAAAAGTATTTCTAGGTATACGGATACCAATTTTAGTAGTACTAGGGTTTAAATAAGGATTGTCTAAGTGGTGAGTTTTTTGTAATACAATAGTAACAGGTCCCGGAAGTAAACTATGCAACAAGCTATCTTTTAAATGCTCTGCTTGTCCCCATTTTCTCACGTCTGAAATATGAGTAACACATATTGCAACTGGTTTGGCCGAGTCCCTTCCTTTTATGGTGTAAAGTTTCTTTATGGCTTCCGGACAGGTAGCACTGCATGCTAAACCATAGATAGTGTCAGTTGGGACTGCAATAACATGTCCTTTGGTCAGGAATTCAGCTGCTTTCGAGCTCGATTGGTCATCTGAACATTGTATGACGGGAGTCATTGTGTCAATCTTCATTTTCGTGGCACTTTTATAACGAACTACACTACGATAAAGTTTCATTAAATTCATAATATTCTTTAAACTAATCGCGCCAGTTATGAGCACATTCGTGATTGCAGCAGCGGTAGAATGTGGTCATGGGCTCGTCAGCCGAGCGTGTTTGTAATTGCATGAAGAATGCTCGGTTGTGGCTGCATTTGGGGCAGACGGCGTCGGTTGAGTCTACGTTCTCCCAGGCGGCGGCTCCGCCCATAATATAGTCCAGTTCCTGAGAAAATAAACAAAGTTTAGAAAACTGAGTAACAATTAAATCAGCTTAGCCCTGCAGTCCTAATACTATGGAAATATTATCGTGATTTAATGTAGCCTATGTGGTTTTTCAGGACTATAGCTGTCTACATACCAACTTTCATAATAGTAGGTTCAGTGCATTTGGCGTGAAGCGGTAACAAACTAAGTAACATAATAACTTGCAAATCTGTTTTACTAGAATTCTCTCTCTACTAATAGCCTAAACTTCTAGGTCTAGGAATATGAGTAAGCTAATTGAGCTATAAGTATCGAAAAAATTGCCACGAGATCAGGAGCTTTGCAAGTCCTTACAGTGCCTTAATTTAAGATGATGCAATATTAAATTACCTTCAATTTAGGGAACGTCCGTGACGATACTTTCTTCTTAATATTGTACACGTAAGGGCACGTGTTGCAAGCGTATCGAAGCACTGATTCAGGGCCTTCTTCTACCATGAGAATATTGGCACACGTTGGACAGAACAACATCTCTGCATATTAGGTGGAAGTTTTACAAGCACTTAACAACGGAAGTAATTAATTAGAAATACATTATTTATTGCAATTCTAATGAAGAATACGAGTAAATAAATTGATGTACGCTGTTTTCTAAATATTTTTTAATGTTAAATAATTTTTGAGGTTATAATATCACGAACTTCAGCTATTTCGCAGAGTTTGACAGAAAAATATTTGTTTAATTTCCGTCAAAGTCACATTTAAATTTTGGCGTGATTACACGTTCAGTCAGTCAATTTATTTCCGTTCTTTGATTCAGTTTCCGGTTTAATAATCTGTATTTTGCCGCAGTCCATGAGTGAATGAAAATTAAATACTAAATACTTTTTTTATCTGTAGTCAGTCAAAATTGTGTCATATTGACTGCGGGACGGTTGTGTTTGTAATTTTTTTGGGTGTGTTTATAAAACGAAAATAAAATAAAGACTAGGGATGAACAATATTCACTTACTGTGCGGAACAAATAGTTAGTGTTACAAAATGATTCGCACAGTGTTAGACACATTTTGGAGTGTAAATGTGTGGTTACCACCGAACACAACTTGGGAAGACATAGCGCCGGGTCCTGAAAAAGCCGTGGCTTATAATGACTACCGGCACCTGCTATACCCTCTACCCTTGGCCCTGGTGCTGATAGCGCTGCGGTCTCTCTTAGAAAAGTAAGTATCGAAGGCCATAATGGAATAGCCAGCGGAGTGTATCCATCTATACTCACGCTTGAGTAAGTAGTCTAATGAATTGCAAAAATATGACTCACTGCTTATCTATTTCACGAAAGTGCAATGAAGATAAAGTACATCCGAGATCTTTTTTTTTAGTAGCAAAAACTACTTTTTTTACGTACATACTTATTTTTTAAATCAGTATTTTTATTTTATTTTTGGGTACCTACAGTCTAAATTATTTAAAAATCAAAGATATATATACCTATTTTTTTACTTATAAACCTTTAAAAATATCACAGAAATTGGTTCTATTGTTGGACACAGCAGTCATATTATGTGATCGATTGTTCTGGAAGTCTTTGGGGAATTCCTATATACAGCGGTGGATGTTACTGATATGATAGCGATTGTTCCATCTAACTGGGGCTTTACATGTTTTAAAAATTATTGTATAAAAATATATTTATTTGTTGAAATACCTACTATCAACACATCTGGATAATTTATATGGAGCGTAGTATAAATAGGTGGAAACAGTTCATACTTCTATACATACTAATATTATAACCTGTATTATAACTAAAGACAAACTTTTTTGTAACAAATAGACTCCGAAACGAATGGACCGATTTTAATGAACCTTGGTATAAGAATACATTCAATGCTGCTATTTTTGTGTACTAAGCAAATTTATAAAATACTACTAACTAGCTGCGCCCCGCGGTTTCACTCACATAACTCCCGACCACATGGGAATATCGGTATAAAAAGTAACTTATAGACTTCCTCGATAAATTCAAAAATATTTTTTTTATTCGAACCAGTAGTCCCTGAGATTACTGCGTTCAAACAAACAAATTCTTCAGCTTTATAATATTAAGTATAGACTAGCAGCGCTCCGCGGTTTTATGCGCGTAACTTCCGATCCCCTGAGAATAGCGGGATAAAAAGTAGCTTATATTATTCCCAATGAATCCTCATATGAAATTTCATCAAAATCGGTCCAGCAGTTTCGAAACCTATTCATTACAAACAAAAAATTTAAAAATTATTTCCTCTAAATTTACATATGATATTGGCGTTTTGTAAGGGAGGAACATAAAGTCTTTTTTTTTTAATTATAATATATTTATTCAATCAAACTATGTACCATTGCTATCTATGCACTTTTGCCATCTCATAGGTAGTTCATTGATCCCTTTACTAAAAAAACCATTAGGACGAGAATCAATGAAATCTTTGAAGGCGCTTTGGACTGCCCCATCGGAGTTGAATTTTTCCCCTTGCAAGAAGTTATCCAAATTTCGAAAAAAATGGTAATCTGTTGGAGCCAGGTCCGGGGAGTACGGTGGATGTCTTAGACATTCCAATTGAAGCTCCTCTAATTTGGCAACCGTCTGTTGTGCAGTGTGTGGTCTAGCGTTGTCCTGAAGCAGCAGTGGCCTAGAGCGATTGACCAACCTCGGTTGTTTAGCAGCTAGCTTTTCCATCCTGGTTTGCAGTTGCTGACAATAGATATCTGCTGTAATCGTCTGGCCAGATTTAAGAAAGCTGTAGTGAACGACACCGGCACTAGTCCACCAAACGCTCACAAGTAACTTTTTTTGAGTCAATTTTCGCTTGGGGCAGGATTTGGCTGGTTCGCCAGGATTCAGCCATTGCGATGAGCGTTTCCGATTATCGTACAGGATCCTCTTTTCATCATAGGTAATGATCCGATTTAAAATCCCTTCATTATTGTGCCGGTTGAGTAATGTAACGCAGCAGTTGACGCGCGTTTGTCGGTTTGCTGCACTCAATTCATGAGGTACCCACCTTTCAAGCTTTTTCACCTTTCCAATTTGCTTCAAGTGGATTAAAACAGTTTTATCACTAACACCGCAGCCTGCAGCTAACTCGGACGTGGTTTGCGATGGATCTGCTTCCACAATAGCTTTCAATTCTATGCCATACACATCAATAATCCTTCGAGCCGTTTCTGCAGCACTGGTACCACGGTGGAACTCGTACTCGTAAATAACGCGATATTTCAAGTTTTCCATTTTATAAACTGCGTGACGCAAAGAAAAAACCAAACGAGGACAAAACAAATGAATTACGGTTTTCGAAATATAAATGTATGAATAAATAGCTGTATAAATTTGAAATTGGAATCCCTAACCAAAGAAGAGATATTTGAGATCAAAGTGGCCAGTACGACAAAACGCCAATTTCATATGTAAGGACCTAATATTAGTATAAAAGTATAAAATCTAAGGAACTTATAATATTATTATAAAAAGAAAATATTTCCTGTCGTTCCTTATCAAACTACTGAATCGATTTTGATGAAATTTGAAATTTAAATCCTGATTTTCAAGAATTACACAAGTAAAACTTGAAGTTTGTAATAATGAATTATTTTGTTCTAGATTATGGTTTGCACCGTTCGGACAATCACTAGGTATTAAGAACACAAGATCAAAGAAAACACTGAATATTCCTAAACTGGAGGCTGTGTACTTATCATCCACTAAGATTAAACATAAGCAGGTAAGTTTATAAATAGAAAGAAAGAAAGAAAGAAAACATTTATTTCGACAAGCACCAACACAAGACAATCAGAAAAGTAGTAACGAACATAAATGCACTAACATGAAAGTATAAAATAAAACGAAAAATAAATAGGTAAAAGAAATAAAATAAGCATAAGAAATAAGATCTAAGGAGCCGTGTGCCTCCAAAAAGGTTTTGCCTCTCAGCAATGATAGCTGCACCAACATTTTGCTGACACAGCCGTTGCGCAGTGTGAAATGTCGTGCAATATTTATCTAAATATTGCACGACATTTCACACTGTGCCATCTAGCCCCAAACTAAGCAACAAAGCTTGTGTTATGGTTGCTAGACAACGAATAGAATACATATATACTTTTCTTTATTATACTTAATATACATATAGACAACCTGACCAGTTACAAATACCTTAAACATAAATACTTGTTTGAGGCGAGAATCGAACTCGCAATTTTCCTTCTTTATAATTAGATATCGTGAAACTTGCTTTTTAAAATAAATAAGTAAATAACTACCTACCCAAAATAGAAACAAAAGTGCAGAAATGTGTTAGGGGCGGGAATCGAACTTGTTACTTTATGCGTCGTTCCTAGTTCCTCAATGTCCAATCCACTACCATCCCATCACAATAGATCAATTTTCTCCTGAAATCTATCCAAACCGAAGATTGTCCTTGGCTGCATTTTATAATGCAGGGATATTAGCCAATTTAGTGTCCACATTGTACTTTACTATTAAACGTAACAACGTTTAATAGTAAAGTACGATGTGGATTGTGGATGTGTATTGTAAAGGGCCTCTACGTGTTGGCTACGGCTCCACACACGCCTTCCAAAGGTCCGGGGCTCCATAACCCCGTGAAAAATAGATAAACTCTTTATTGTACCACATTAAACCTTAATTCTAACAAAACCTCCTATTACGAAAACAATATTAAACCTAACAATATGGCACAATGGGCGGCCTTATCGCTAAAAGCGATCTCTTCCAGGCAACCTTTGGATGGACAAGAATTAAAGAATATGATATGAATATGACATGGTGTGATATGGGAAACATATATAAATTAACTAGATTTCGCCCGCGACTTCGTTTGCGTAAAAGTCGAAAATGGACCAAGGAGTTACAAACTTTGCCCCCCTTTTTCACCCTCAAAGGGGTAGAATTTCGGAAAATCCTTTCTTATCAGATGCCTACCTCATACAAAGAACACACCCTTCAAGTTGCAGGTCTCTACGACCCGCTGGTCGCACGCACAGCCTAAACCGCTGTTTAGGCTGTGCGTTGATCCGTCAGTCAGCCAGTCAGTCGTTCAGGACAAAGCATTTTATATGTATAGATTTAGAACACCTAATTTACATTCATTTAACACCTGAATAACAAAAAACGATCAGTTTAGATTTGACTAAGCTCGTAGTCTTATCATGCGTTCACTTCAGTGCTCTTGCACTAAACTTACTTAAGGGCAAGTGCTAATAAAGCTACCAAAATCGACCTTTGTTTTAAGCAACTCTAAGTAATCAAATACTCGTTTTTGTTATTTGGATATAAATAGATATTGTAGTTTAAAAACCATATTTTTGTTTATTGTGGTTGAAAACATGATATGAACAACTTCTTTCGATAAAAAAAATTTTAGAAAATAGAGAATTATTAGATCTTTTATCGGGTTTTATTCAAAAATAGTTAACGTTTGTTTCTAAAAATGAATCAAATGATAGGTTTTGACCTCTCGGAACTATATTTGTGGATAATAATGCTAAAATGTATTGCATATCGATCAAATATAACAGTTAGCACGCAGCACGCTACGTTTTTGAGAGCGGAGGCTAAGGTAATGTATGGGTCTACACACGGTACTGGAAGAGCGCCTTAAGTAGATACTTCACCTTGCGTTATATTTTTTCCTTTACCTAAATTAATGTCAAAACATTTTTTATTGATCCTCGAGGCCGCAATATAACCTTTGATTGAATAATCAGTCATTTAGAACAATCAGATTTATAGCTAACATCGTTCATAAAAAATCGGCCAAGTGCGAGTCGGGGTCGCGCACGAAGGCTTCCGTACCATGTTGTATGGGAGACACAAAATATATTTTGTTTTTAGTATTATTGTTATTAAAGCGGCAACAGAAATATATAATCTGTGAAAAATAATAATAAATATTGCAGGACAAAATTTTTACCTGTCTATCATGGTTAATGAGATACAGGCTGGTGACAGACAGACGGACAGTGGAGTCTTAGTAATAGGATCCCTTTGGGTACGAAACCCTAAAAACATCGAATCGATTTTAAAAATCTATGTTTACGATACATTTTGCATCCCTACCTGACCGCAAAAGTCTAATTTTTATCGTAAATAATACATACTAATAATATTATAAAGCTGAAGAGTTTGTTTGTTTGTTTGAATGTCAGGAACCACTGGTTCGAATTGAAAAATTATTTTTGTGTTGGATAGTCCATTTATCGAGGAAGGCTATAGGCTACTTTTCGACTTATTTTAAACTAGCAGCGCTCCGCGGTTTCACCCGTGTAACTCCTGATCCCGTGGAAATATCGGGATAAAAAGTAGCCTATAGTCTTCCTCGATAAATGGACTATCCAACACAAAAATATTTTTTCAATTCAAACCAGTAGTTCCTGACATTAGCGCGTTCAAACAAACAAACTCTTTAGCTTTATAATATAAGTATAGAGTATAGATTACAAATACCAAATTAATGACTAATTCAAACTTTCTAGTCAAGAATTCAAGATTAATCCTTATTATAAAAATTACAATCACTGTATGATTAATTCTACATAGTTGTATTCATATTTTATTATCAAATCCAGGCGCAAAGTCTCGATAGCTACTAATAGTATACGATAGCAACACATACTAGCTGCGCCAAGTAGTTTCACCCGCGATAAAGTAGCGTATGCCCTTCTCCAAAGCTTAATCATCTCTTTACCAAAATTCATCAAAATTGGTTCAGCGGTTTAGTTGCTCTTACGGTGAGGGAAAACTTGATGAAACCCGCGCCTCAGGTGGCTCTAGACGTTTTTAATTTTAAACAGGATATTTATCATGATTTTGACAGATTTTGTGGAGCTCGATATTTCGATGTTGTTTCAAACACCATTTTTACGCGAGTCCCGAAAAATAAATAAAAAAGCCGGCCAAGTCGCGAATTAGGCTCGCGCACGAAGGGTTTTTTCCCTTTCCTTTTTTATCTGCCATCGGGTCTTCTAGCCATGATGAGATCTGAGAGATTAGATGATCCCTGGATATTTCACTCTCTTTGGTCCAAATCGAGGATGTGCAATCTCTTTAAACGCCTCACGTTGTTACAACTGTCCAGTAAGTTCCTTGCAAGTTGATTAACGTGTGTCGTTAGCAGTTCTTTGTACTTTGTGCTGTATTTGCTCACTTCCTCCTTTTCAGTACGCATTTAGGACGGGTTCGATTCCCGCCTCAGACATGTATTTATGCTTAGATATTTGTCTGTGGTCTGGTTGTTTCTATGTATTATATGTATTTACAAAATTTACAAAAGAAAAGTAGGTATATAAGTAGTATATCCGTTGTCTAGCACCCATAACACAAGTCTAGTTACATAGCTTGGGGCTAGATAGCGATGTGTGGAATGTCCTGCAATATTTATTTATTATTTGGAGGTGTTGCACGAAAGGTTACGTACCATTAAATTGTATTCTGGTTTTAGGGTTTCGTACGTCAAAAAATAAAAACGGAACCCTTATTAGATCACTTTCTTGTCCGCCTGTCTGTCTGTTAGTCTTTGTTATAGCGGCAACAGAAATACACAATCTGTGAAAATTTCAACTGTCTAGCTATCATGGTTCATGAGATACAGCCTGGTGACAGATAGACAGACAGACAGTGGAGTCTTAGCAAAAAGGTCCCATTTTTTCCCTTTGAGTACGGAACCCAAAAAGCATAGTAAATATTCCGTTTTAAATAAAGTCAAAGTCAAAAAAAAATATTTCTTTGGATGCTCAATACAATTGTACATAGACCACTAAAAATAACTTTAATGGTTAACAGACAGAGTTTCTTTTTATAATATTAGTTAGGATTAACTATCTTATCAAATGGTAGGATATCTACTACCTAATATATAGATAAATTGTTTATCCCTTTCAACTGATATCGATTGCAATACATGCATCCCGTTCATATTATTAAATCTGTAGGCAGCAAGTCGTACATTTTATCTTGTATTTATCAACTTTATTGATATTTTCAAAATGCGTTGTACAAATCTATATATATAAAAGAAAGTCGTGTTAGTTACACCACTTATAACTCAAGAACGGCAGAACAGATTTGGGTGAAAATTGGTAGGGAGGTAGCTTAGAGCCAGGAGACGGACATAGGATACTTTTTATCCCAATATGCCCACGGGATCGGGACTTACGCGGGTGAAACCGCGGGGCGCAGCTAGTATTTTATAAAGCATACATAAGTTTGCTTAGTTAAAATTATAACGTTACCAATGACATTTTTGACGGGGTAACGTCTTATAAATCGATGAACACCGGCATTCACAAAAAAGTGTGACGTCATGCGTTACGTTACAATATTGACAAGGTAACCATAGTAATGTATTGAAATAGGCAAAATCGTAATGTCAATTATATTATGGACAAGGTAACCATAGCAACGTATTGAAATAGGAAAAATCGTAATGTCAATTATATTATGGACAAGGTAACCATAGCAACGTATTGAAATAGGCAAAATCGTAATGTCAATTATATTATGGACAAGGTAACCATAGCAACGTATTGAAATAGGCAAAATCGTAATGTCAATTATATTATGGACAAGGTAACCATAGCAACGTATTGAAATAGGCAAAATCGTAATGTCAATTATATTATGGACAAGGTAACCATAGCAACGTATTGAAATAGGCAAAATCGTAATGTCAATTATATTATGGACAAGGTAACCATAGCAACGTATTGAAATAGGCAAAATCGTAATGTCAATTATATTATGGACAAGGTAACCATAGCAACGTATTGAAATAGGCAAAATCGTAATGTCAATTATATTATGGACAAGGTAACCATAGCAACGTATTGAAATAGGCAAAATCGTAATGTCAATTATATTATGGACAAGGTAACCATAGCAACGTATTGAAATATGCAAAATGGTAATGTCAACGACACAAAATAATTCTTATGGCGTTATCACGTAAAATTATCGCCCGTAAACCGACTTTACAGACAACCATTGTTTTTATAGAATTTTCGTTCATCCCGTAAATTGCAACAAAATGTTAAGTTATGGATGCCAATCGCTTGAAATTTGTATTGTAGGCTTATAATATGTCTTATTATTATAAAAAACTTTTAGTTGATCTAAAATCTAAAACTTAAAAAAATGGAAATACAAGCATAGTTTATAATGTTTAAATTACATAAATTAGTATTTGTTGTTATAGAGGCATCAGAAATACATCATCTGTGCAAATTTCAACCGTATAGCTATCACGGTTCATGAGATACAGCTCGGTGAGAGACAGACAGAAAAACGGACGGACAGCGAAGTCTTAGTAATAAGGTCCTGTTGTTACCCTTTGGGTACGGAATCTTAAAAAAGAAACACCGAAATTTAACAATAAGGGAAGAAAACAACAATTTTGTATGAAAAAGTAAGAGGTACGAGTACCTATGTCGTCTTGTAAGTTCAAGCGCACACTAAGGAATTTTAAGTGTTTACACTTTACACAGAAAAAATCCAAACAAAAACCGCCTCGATGGGATTCAAACTTGCTGGAGTACTCATGCAAAACAAGCTTAACTAAACTTGCTAGTAGGGATTATGTTTTAACTCTACTCCAACGCCATTCTCATTTAGGATGAAGAAATACAGTAAAAAATCCGCAAAAATAGACTTACCATTATCAATTTTTTAAGCAATTTTTGTTTTGATATATATCACAAAAAGTCGTTTAATATATATCTTATAGTCTATAATATATATATCATGATATATATCCATTGATCAGTCAGTCAGTCAGGCTTATTAATTTTCTTCTATTACCTAAACTATAAACGTCAATACCTAAACTTAGGGATTATGTTTTAACTCTACTCCAACGCCATTTTCATTTAGGATGATAAAAGTATAAAAAAACTGCAAAAAATAGAAGAATAAATAAAAGTCATTTAAAATATTTGGTATATATATATCATGATTCATGATATATATCCATTGATATACAATCCTCGAACCCTGCAAACAACTACACAAAACGAAGACAATCAATCGCATTACCTAAACTAATCATGGTAGCAATCAAGTTACATGGTAGACTAGTTTTAAAAAACCACAACGTTAATAAGTTTAGATGTTTCTATTAATTTAATGGCATTCTTTAGACAATTGATGAAATGGAACTAGACCAGTGACAATTGATATTCATTGAATGTAGCAAATAGGTGTTGATTTGGTGATGTAAGATGTTATGATTTTTAACGTGTTAACCTTTTTACCCGACTGCAAGGAAAGGGTTATGTTTTTTACGCCTATCTTTGTATGTTTGATTGTAATATTCCTTATCTATACATATAAAATGCTTTGTCCTGAACTACTGACTGACTGACGGATCAACGCACAGCCTAAAACTCTGATCGTAGAGACCTGAAACTTGGAGGGTGTGTTCTTTGTGTGACGTATTCATCGGATAAGAAAGGATTTTCCGAAATTCCACCCCTAAGGGGGTAAAAAAGGGGGGCAAAGTTTGTATGGAACAACGTGATTCCTTGGTTTAATTTACTTCAAATTTTGCAAAAACATTCTTTAACAGAATTGATGGAACACGTCGTATTTTATTGAAATGTATCCCCCTAACGGGGTTAAAAAGGGGTAGAACGTTATTTTGGGGGTGGTTTGCTTAGGACCCTTTTCGATGTCTACGCGGACGAAGTCGCGGGCAAAAGCTAGTTCCCTCATATCTTCCAAACCACTTGATCGTCTCGTTTCCAAGTGTCCATAGATAGGTGAGGTGACATAAATAAAATATTGGTGGTAGATTTCATAATTTAAGGTAAAAAAATGTAATCTTCTTTTTCTGCAATATGGGTATTAAATTATCTTCTATGATATAAAAATGAATCGCTGAAGTTTTCCTAACCGCAAATCTCAAGAACGGCTGAACCGATTTCGCTAATTCTTTTTTTTAGAATATTTCTTAAAGTACAACAATAGTTCTTACGGAGAGAAAATTTTAAAAATTGCCTGAATAAGTCTAAAAAATCACTTTTCTATACTCCTAATTCCCATACAATCGATTCGTAATAACGATTCGATTCGTTGTGAGGTTTTAAGTTAACTCTTGCGGGTCATAGTAAAAGTCTCGTTTAGAATGAATGTTTAACTTCCACTAATATAGCTCACAATAATTTAATTAATTTATGTTATAGTGTTTTTTAAATAGGTGAAAAAATGGGGGCAATAAAAAATAATTTATTCTCAAGTGGGCAGTAGACAAAATAAGTTTGGGAACCTCTGGACAAGACAAACATGCCCTACACTAAAGTAGGTAACACTAACACAGCTTGTGTGACAAATTAAGCATTTCTCTTGGCAAAGCTTTGTCTTCTAACTGTAATGTGAAAGGACATGTCCGTACTTGGTATTTGTAACATTGTGCATTTCAAATTAGAGACTAGTGAGCTGTGATGGTATAGTGGACTAAAACTTGACTTTTCATCCGATTGTCGGGGGTTCGAAGCCTAAACGATGATGTGTTTTAGGTTTGACGTGTCTGTGTGTGTGTCTGTCTGTGGCATCGTAGCTCCCGAACGGATGAACCGATTTTGATTTTGTTTTTTTTTTTGTTTGAAAGGTGAATTAGTTGGGAGTGTTCGATCGAAATCGGTGTAGCCGTCTGAAACTTATAGATGATAAAAATTGGGGATATTTTTATATTATTATTTTTTTTTAACGCGGTACGCATATTTTTAGATGAGAAAAATCTCTGAACTCTACCGAGACGCAATAAGTTTTCACTTTTGTCGACACTCCCGTTTTTTATTATTATTTAAAACCTACATTTTCCCACTGCAGGGCAAAGGGCCTCTCTACCTTTCTTGCATTGATCGCAATCAATAGCTATTGCATACCAGTCATTCCTATAGGAGTCAAAATCATACCGACATCGTTGCCTTGGTCTGCCGTGGTCGTATCCCTATGGGGGACCATTCTGTTGTTCGAATTCTAAGTTTTCCAAAATGTTCTAAGCTCTAAATAGCCCAATCCATCAATTGGTTTGAGCTGTGCGTTAAATTATCAGTCAGTCAGAATTTAGAATTTTATATGTATAGTTTTTAAGTTATTTTTAAGAGTATAATATAAATAAAAAAAATATTTAAAAAATACTTAAAAAACAGAAATGTATAAAAAAAGACTACTTTTAAAAACATACCTACTTAACTCTTTACATGTGCCTGAACTAGGTGATCCTGTGTGAAGTAAATAAGCTCTGTAACTAGTAACTACTAGACCGATTGTGATGAAACTTGATATGAGAATATATTGAATCGTTGCAAAAATAACGTAAGTATATTTTTTTCAAAGTCCTAACTGACTGATCAACGCACAGCTTAAATCTATGGACGGACCGGGCTACTTGTACGGACTGTTTTCCGCAATTAGACCCTTTTTAATTGGGTCCTCTTTTGTGTGAGGATGGAGTAGGCTTGCCCAGCACCTACTACCCTCTCAGCTTAGTCGACCATGTCCAGAAGGGAGAACTTGTCAATACATCTGGAGCCTACTAAGTCGCAGGTTTCATTACGATGTTTTCCTTCACCGTAAGAGCAATGTCAATTAGCGCAAAAAAATGTTTCTTAAGGAAAATACATTGGTACACGGCCGGCCGGATTCGAACCCATAACCTTCAGAATGAAAGTCGAGGTATCTGCCACTAAGCCAACACCGCTTTTTACGGACCGGGCTAAAGATAACTATTATATCGGAGCATTCGTTAGAAAAAGATTTTGGAAAATTTAAACTCTACACGTACAAAGTCATGATCAAAAGCTAGTCCCCTAAACAAATCAAAAGGATTAATAAACACTAATAAGTCAAAAAGGAATCAATTTGAACCAATCTACAAACCTGCGGGTGTACAATTATGGCCTACACACAGACAGACTACATGGTTGTATGATATATGCTAATGTAGAAAGAATGCTTGGATTATGTACCGGCCTCTGATTGAGGTTAATTGGTCGGTGTTTGGTTAGTAAGTGTTGTAGAGGAAGCGAGAAGTGTCGATTGATTTATTTTATTTTATTTTTTTTTTTTTTTTATTAGGCATAGTAACAATATACAAATTTAATATTACAGATAGACATTAGTTGCAAATAATCATTTTCAATTTGTACATCTATTATAACTACGCACAGCGTTTGATTACACTTTTCAATTCATACAATGTCAATTTAGTTTTGACAATTAGCTAGTAAAGCTTTTGTTTTGTTTTTGTGTATGATGGGTGCTATTGTTTATGCTAGGTAATGCTTTTGGTATACAATAACTAGCTTTTGCCCGCAACTTCGTACGCGTAGAAGTCTAAAACTTTGAAGTAGATTGGAGCAAGGAATCACGTTGTCCTAGCAAACTTTGCCCCCCCTTTTCACCCCTTAAAGTGTTGAATTTCGGAAAATCCTTTCTTATCGGATGCCTACGTCATACAAAAAATACACACTCCAAGTTTCAGGTCACTACGATCAGCGGTTTAGGCTGTGCGTTGATCCGTCTGTCAGTCAAGACAAAGAATTTTTTATGAATAGAAGAAGATGATTGCTCCAGACATTCTTCAGAAGCATAATAGA
Source organism: Idaea straminata (assembly GCA_951213275.1). Classification (NCBI taxonomy): domain Eukaryota; kingdom Metazoa; phylum Arthropoda; class Insecta; order Lepidoptera; family Geometridae; genus Idaea; species Idaea straminata. Next base: position 10,260,301 of record OX577866.1, on the reverse strand, counting down.
ATAGAATATAGTTTATTCCAACAAACACACGACAACATACAATAAGAGATAGTTACAGAGAAAAGTAAATACAAAAAGAAAATGGTAGTCTGTAAAGTCGGTTTACGGACGATAATTTTACGTGATAACGTCATAAGAAAATGGTAACCATAGCAACGATAATAAGTTGCTATGGTTCCCTACCATGTCAACAGAACGTGAGTGGAACGTGACACTTTTTTGTGAGTGCAGTGTGGTGTTCATCGATTTATAAGACGTTGTTACGTCAAAAATAGAAAATTCATAATAAGAAATAAGTACTAATCTATACATATAAAATTCTTTGTTCTGAATGACTGACTGATGGATCAACGCACAGCCTAAACCGCTGATCGAAGATACCCATTAGATACCTGAAATTTATGTACGCTAATTGACATTGCTCTTACGGTGAAGGAAAACATCGTGATGAAACCCGCGGCTTAGTTGGCTTCAAAAGTATTGACAAGTTCTCTCCTCTGGACATGGTCGACTAAGCTGAGAGGCTAGTAGGTGCTGGGCAAGCCTACTCCATCCTCACGCAAAAAGGACCCAATTAAAAAGGGTCCAATGGCGGAAAACAGCCTGTATACAAGTACAAGTACAGATTACTAAACCATGAATGCATGTATTTATGCTTAGATATTTGTGGTCTGGTTGTTTCTATGTGTTATAAGTATATATTTACAAAAGAAAAGTAACATAAGTAGTATATCCGTTTTCTTACACCCATAACACAAGTCTAGTTACTTACCTTGAGGTTAGATGGCGATGTGTAGAATGTCCTGCAATATTTATTTATTACTAGCTGCGCCCCGCGGTTTCACCCGCGTTTGTCCCGATCCCGTGGGAATATCGGTTATTCGATTTTTTCTCGCCTTTTAAACCTTCCCTAGACCTCCACGAACATTTCAAGACTAAGATAAGATAAATCCGTTTAGCCGTTCTCGAGTTTTAGTGAGACTAACGAACAGCAATTCATTTTTATATATATAGTTTATTTATTATTTATGAACCAATCCACAAATGCCACAAAATATGGTTTCATGAAAATTTGTGGTAGGCTTCTACACAGTCCAAGAGTATGTGGTCAGGTTCTATACATCCTTCGCATAGAGGACTTACACCTAACAGTTACAACTAAACAATCTTAAAAGGCCATAGATTATTTTATCTTACGACTTTGAAGATAATACCTTTTATTGTATTGTTCAGGTTAATTTGAGTTTTAACTGTGTGTCGTGAGTTGTACATTAACTCATCATTTACGTTTGCTATTGTAAAATGAATAACAGTCCGCTTCAAGGTTTCATGGATAAAGGCGCAAATATGAGCTGAAAACAACATGCCTTTCTTCTTCACTATCACTACATAGTATAAAACAAAGTCATTTTCCGCTGTCTGTCCGCTTAGATCTTTAAAACTACGCAACGGATTTTGATGTGGTTTTTTTTAATAAGTGACAAGAGGAAGGTTTATATGTATAATAATTGCTTAGTATAGCCGTGCGAAGCCGGAGCAGGTCGCTAGTTTGTTATAATTTAAAGACGAAAATTCTTAGTTGTTTTTACGATAAATAAGAATGGCAACGGACAACGCGACGCCATCAAGGATTTTAACTTTAAATTATACCAAAGCTAAATGCGCCCCGCGGTTTCAAGGGAATACCAGGGTGTAGCCTTACCTATAAACAACACTTAATAATATCACAACATAATAACAATTACAACAACTTAATAAACTAATTATTACTTAGCTTGGGGCTAGATGGCGATGTGTGGAATATCCTGCAATACAAATTAAACTTAACTTAATTATTTTAGCTAGCAGCGATGTGCGTTTACAATTTAAAAACTTGACTGGAGTTATTTTTCAGAACTTCCTCGTAGCTATAGAAAATGATCATTATTATAATCTATAGTAATATTTTATAACGTTTCCTTCCTTATTTGTTATTTGCTTGTTTTTTTTCTGTTTTGACGTGATAACGTCTTATAAATGCGGCATTCACAAAAAAGTGTGACGTCATCGCTCACGTTCCGCTATGGACAAATATCTTCTTATGACGTTATCACGTGAAATTATCGTCTGTAAGCCGACATTACAGACAGCCAGTATTTTTATAGCGGCAAAAGAAATACGCAATCTGTGAAAATTTCAACTGTCTAGCTATCACGGTACATTACATAGGTACAGCCTGGTGACAGACAGACAGTGGAGTCTTAGTAATAGGGTCCCGTTTTGACCCTTTTTGTACGGAACCTTTGAAGCTACACTCTCTCAACCAACCTACAACAAAAATAAACCAGCTGATCGTTTTCGTTCAACTTTAACTTGAGAGGAATGGGTACCGGGGGCTCTCTCCATACAAACGTAGTCGACTGTTTTCTCCCTGGATAATGACACTAGCACAAATATTTTTGTGCCATAAAACCACCATGCCATGACTATGCCCCTATGTTTTTTTTTTAAACTTAATTTCTATGATAATTAGAAAATGAAAAAAACCAAAACATAGGGCATAGTCATGGCAGTTATAGGTTTTATGGCACAAAAATATTTGCTCTAGTGTCATTATCCAGGGACGAAACAATCGACTACGTTTGTATGGAGAGAGCGCCGGTACCCTTTCACCTTAAAGAAAGTGTTATACCGTAAATCGTGACCACTTGATTGACAGCCACCGAACCACCATCGTATTGATTAGCGGTAAACATAGAACATGGGTACATTTTTGGTTAAGATTTTTGAAATAATAGCTTTTACCCGCAGCATCGTTCGAATAATAGTCTTTCTTATCGGATGCCTACGTCATACAAAGAACATACCTCCAAGTCTCATGTCTCTACGATCAGCGGTTTAGGCTGTGCGTTGATCTGCCAGTCATTCAGAACAAAGAATTTTATTTGAAACTAGCTGCGCCCCGCGGTTTCACCTGCATAATCATTTTCTGCGCAACTTTCTTAATATTTTCTTTCATAAAAACCTTCTCTTGACAATATCAAAGACAACAAAAAAAGAATTGGCCAAATTGGTCCAGGCGTTGTTGAGTTATGCGCTTACCAACACATTTTGCGATTCATTTTTATATTATAGACTAGCTTTTGCCCGCGACTTAGTCCGCGTAAAAGTCGAAAATAGTCCTTATAGGTCTTCCACCAAATCTAATAAAGAATGTTTATACAAACTTTGAAGTAGATTGGACCAAGGAATCACGGCTACTTCCCGTTTCTTTAACTTCCCGTTTCTACAACCACCCAAAGTACCTACACAAAAGTAGCGTTTCTACAACTTTTAAACCTTCATACATTTATTCCCGTTTCTACAACTTTTTAAACCCTTTGTTTAAGTTCCCGTTTCTACAACTTTTTGACAATCAAGTACAGTCGTGTAAAAAACTACATTATAATTTCAGATAGGATTTGTAATCGCATTGTGACACCAGTTAAATACTTAAAGGTGAAATGTAAATATTACTTAAAGCTAAGTTTCATAAAAAATCACAGTTCGTCTGATTTGACTACAAAAAAATATTCTTACTATTAAGTTTAATAAAAATCACAAATCGTTTGGTTCGATTACAAAATAACTCTACTACTTAGTTTAATAAAATAATCACAGTTCGTCTGATTTGACTACAAAAAAATATTCTTACTATTAAGTTTAATAAAAATCACAAATCGTTTGGTTCGATTACAAAAATAACTCTACTACTTAGTTTAATAAAATAATCGCAGTTCGTCTGATTGGACTACAAAAAATAACTCTACTATAGTTAGTTTAATAAAAAAAGAAAGCATTTGACGTGGCAGATCATAAAGTACTATCTCGAAAGCTGCAATGGTATGGTATCAACTCAAAACCTCACAATCTGTTGCTAAGCTTCATGAGAGACAGAACTCAGTTTGTGATGGGCGACAGTGGCAACATAAAATCAAAAGGTCTCGATACGAGTATAGGAGTTCCCCAGGGATCAGCCTTATCAAATCTCCTCTTTTCATTACTGCTGAACGACCTACCGAAGTACATAGAAAATGCTGAGCTGTTTATGTATGCGGATGACGTGGCTGCCGTTGTCACAGCTGATAATGAGCCAAACCTAGAAAGTCGTTTGACGGAGGTCGCGGGCAAACTGCACGATTGGATTAAATTCATCATCATCATCATGTCAGCCCATGCACGTCCACTGCTGGACATAGGCCTCCCCCATACGACGCCACAAACAGCGGTCCTGAGCCGCCTCCATCCACCGACTACCCACGACCGCTACAATGTCGTCGGTCCACCGGGCAGCTGGTCTCCCAACACTCCGTTTCGCGTTGCATCGCGGCCGCCACTCGAGAACCTTTACTCCCCAGCGGTTGTCAGTTCTGCGAGCTATATGACCTGCCCATTGCCACTTCAGCTTACTAATCCTGAGGGCTATGTCGGTGACTTTGGTTCTTCTACGGATTTCCGTATTTCGGATTCTATCACGTAGAGAAACTCCGAGCATAGCTCTCTCCATAGCCCGCTGAGCGACTCTGAGCTTTTGAACGAGGCCTATAGTCAGCGACCACGTCTCGGCTCCGTATGTTATCACTGGTAACACACATTGGTTGAAAACCTTCGTCTTGAGGCTCTGTGGTATTTGTGACGAGAAGATATTGCGAAGCTTCCCGAACGCTGCCCAACCGAGTTGGATTCGTCGGCTGACCTCTTTATCGAAGTTGGATTTACCTAGTTGGACCATTTGGCCTAGGTAGATATAGTGATCAACAACTTCGATAACATCGTCTCCGATGTGAACAGGTATGGGTACGACATGGGCGTTCGACATGATCTTTGTCTTACCCATGTTCATTTTAAGACCCACCTGTCCGGAGACGGTGTTGAGGTCTCTCAGCATCCTGCTGAGGTCCTCCAGCGATTCTGCCATGATGACTATATCGTCGGCAAACCGAAGGTGAGTGATGTAATCGCCATTGATATTGATGCCATATCCGTCCCAGTCCAAGAGCTTAAATATATCCTCCAATGCAGAGGTGAACAGTTTCGGAGAGATAACGTCTCCCTGTCTCACCCCTTTTTGCAATGGGATCGGATGTGCTCTGGTTCTGAAGCCGGATAGACATAGTGGCGTTGCTATACAAACACTTCAGCACTTGGATATACCGGTAGTCGATTTGGCACCGCTGGAGGGACTGTAGCACTGCCCAGGTTTCGACTGAATCAAAGGCTTTCTCGTAGTCCACAAACGCAAGACATAACGGCCGATTATACTCCTCTGTCTTCTGTATAATCTGCCGGAGTGTATGAATGTGGTCTACGGTACTAAAGCCTTTTCGGAACCCGGCTTGTTCGGGAGGCTGGAAGTCGTCAAACCTTCGAGAAAGACGGTTGGTGATAACTCTCGAAAACAGCTTATAGACGTGGCTCAACAGTGAGATGGGCCTATAGTTCTTTAGAAGGGCTTTGTCACCCTTCTTATGGAACAGTACCACCACGCTCCTGTTCCACGCCTCTGGCGTTTGTCCCTCGAGAATGACGGAGTTGAACAGCCTCTGAAGGACTTTAAGTACCGGTGCTCCACCCGCCTTCAGAAGTTCTGTCGTTATTCCGTCATCCCCCGGTGCCTTATTGTTTTTGAGCTGTTTGAGAGCCGTCCTTATCTCGTACAGGCTGACGTCCGGGATATCTTCGGTATAGTATCGGGTTAAACGGGCTCTTGCATCGCCCGCCGTGTTGTTTGCAGGGCATTGCAACGAGGTGTACAGCTGTCCATAAAACTTTTCAAGCTCTCTCAGGATCTCAGGCTTGGAGGATATGATGCTGCCGCTATCGGTCTTCAGCCTTGTCAACTGGTTTTGTCCAAAAGACAGATCTCTCGCGAACACTTTCGAGCCCTTGTTCCGCTCTATTGCGCTCACAATACAGTTAGTACTGTAGGAGCGCAAATCGCGTCGGATGGACTTCGAGATCTGTCTGTTGAGCACACCGTATCTTGACATATCTGCCGAAGACTGCAGCCTCATTTCACTTCTCTCTGCCATTAACTGCAGAGTGTGATCCGAGAGTCTCTGTGTTTTATTTCTGCGGCGGGTCTTAAAGAACTCCGATCCGACCGCTTGGACAGTTTCCACCAGCCCATTGTTCAACTCGTCCACTGTTGCGCATTCCGCGAGGCATTCAAAGCGGTTTTGTAGCTCCAACTGAAAGCTTTCGGGATTTTGTATTTGGACAGGATTTGGGCGTACCGTAGACTTTACCAGACGAGACCGTTCTAGCTTAACATTGATATTCGATGACGCTCTTACTAAGCGATGATCGCTGCCGGTTTTCACCCTGTTGATCACAGAGACGTCATTGAATATGTGCTTGTGGTTCGTCATGATAAAGTCTATCTCATGCTTAAAACCGCATGGGCTCAGCCACGTCCATTTCCTGGACGACCGCTTCTCGAAAAAAGAGTTCATCGCGAAGAGTCCCTCTTTTTCCATGAAGTCGGCTAATCGCTGGCCCCTTTGGTCTCGCTGTCCAAATCCAAACTGGCCCACTCTCAATTCGTCACCGCTCTTCTTGCCAAGCCGCGCATTGAAGTCCCCCATCACAACCGTGTAGTGTGTTTTCGAGGCATGCATGACACGTGCAATATCGTCGTACATGACCTCCACTTCATCGTCGGGGCGTTTCGAGCGTGGCGCGTATACCTGTATGACCTTCAGCGAATACCGGTTGGTGATTCTGAGTATAAGGTACGCCACCCTGCTCGAAACGCTCTCGATCTTAACAATGTTGTTGACGAGAGACTTGTGGACGAGAAACCCGATACCATGTTGGGACAGCTGGTCGCCCTCCCGGTGGTAGAACAAGTTGCCGGAATTAAGGGTGATCGTGTCCTCTCCCTCTCTTCGGACTTCTGATAACCCTATGATATCCCACTGCAACTTGTCCACCGCTTCTTCCAGCTCTATTATCATCTCGTCGGTCCTCAAAGTTCGCGCGTTGTATGTTACCAGGTGCAAGGGTCGTCGGTATTTAGTTTGGTAGCTCGATCTCTTCCGGAGATTCTTAGCACCCCCTGCCCCGCCGTTACCATGGCCGCTACCGTGACCAGGAATAGCGGAGCTGCCGGGGACTGGGGGCCGTTCTCTGCTTGCATCCGTCATGTAGGGGGGGGGGGGGTTTTGCCATAATCACCACGCTTGGCAGGCGGATTGGTGATCGCAGTTAGGTATTAAATACTCAGAAGGAAGCTGCTGCCCTTCCTCTGGTAGAATCCCTTAGTCGGCTTTTACGACATCCACGGGCTGAGTTGGAGGGGACGATATTCTTACGCTGCGACCCCACGGCCATGGTTTAAATTAAATGGTCTTAAATTAAACTTGTCTAAGACCCATTTTATTCGCTTTGACCTCTCAGGACGTAGACGTCGCGACTTGATGGTGGACGTAGATGGGGTCCGGGTGAATCAGGTGGGGACGGCTTCTTTTCTCGGCTTTCGTTTAGACCAAACCTTGTGTTGGGAGTCCCATATCGAACAGCTGTGTGCGAGGTTGGCTAAGGCCTGCTTTGCATTGAACCGCCTCGCCGTGACGCTCCCTAAAAACACGGTCCGTACGTGCTACTTTGCAACAGTCCAGTCTCTCCTACAGTACGGCCTGGAGTTCTGGGGTCGTGCAGCCGATTGGGAGCGCGTCTTCCGCATGCAGCGTCGTGCTGTGAGAGCTATCGGGCGTATACAGCCTGACGAATGCGCCAAGGATTATTTCATCGAGCTAGAGATCTTGACGTTACCTTGCTTGTTAATCCTTCATATTGCTTTGTACGCCCGTGAACGCCTACATGAATTCCCAAAGAGATCGGACTTTGCAAGATACCCACTTCGTCATGGTAGCAGGTTGCTCGGTCTTTCCAGCCGGTTGGTGAAGGCCTCGCGTGCTATACACCCCATGAGTCCACATGTCTACAATAGGCTACCTGACGCCGGTAACCTTGGATTTTTTAAAACTAGACTCAAACAGTGGCTTATTAAGCGGTGCTTCTACAGCATTGACGAATTTTTGGCTATTAAATTATAAATTGTTATACTTTGTAAGTACCTAACTTGACATTGAATTTCTTTAATTTCTCTTTTTATTGCTATTTACTTTAAGTTTTAATTATTAATATTACATACAAAATGTAAAATATAACAGATTGACGTATAATGCAAATTATGAATAAATTTATGAATATGAATATTATGAATATGAATAAAATAATCACAGTTCGTCTGATTTGACTACAAAAAATAACTCTACTATACTTAGTTTACTAAAACAATCACAGTTCGTCTGATTTGACTACAAAAAATAACTCTACTATACTTAGTTTACTAAAACAATCACAGTTCGTCTGATTTGACTACAAAAAATAACTCTACTATACTTAGTTTACTAAAATAATCACAGTTCGTCTGATTTGACTACAAAAAAATATAACTCTACTATACTTAGTTTAATAAAACAACAGTTCGTCTGATTGAACAACAAACATAAATAGTCTCTTATTAAAAATAGTCTCTAAAATATTTTAAAAAAATGCAGATTCTGCAGAATTACTTACTTAAAAAATAAAACAATATCTGAACAAAAAAGTTATTTGAAAAGTCTGTAGTCAGTGTGATATTTAATAACACATGAAAAAATTATAGTGTTATGGATGAGATTTTTGATAATTGTAACAGGCAATCTTCCAAGGAAATGTTCTTACTTTTATAATCTTCCAGTAGCTTCTTTATGTTACAATCGTTGAAGAAAGTAAACAAGTACTTACCGAGTTTAGATGAGACACAATAAATTTCAATTATATATTGCTATCTCTTTCATACCTTTGGTTAAAGTGCAATATGAATATCCGTTTTACCGTTTGAGTGCTAAAAACGAGCATACGAGAATGCGCTGATGTTCTACGAATTAATAAAAAATATGAAGTAATTGTACGTGACAGTACCGTACGTAAGTACATGGTTGTAGAAATGGGAATAAATGTATGGAGATTAAAAAGTTGTAGAAACGCTACTTTTGTGTAGGTATTTTGTGTGGTTGTAGAAACGGGAAGTTAAAGAAACGGGAAGTAGCCGGAATCACGTTGTCCCATACAAACTTTGCCCCCCTTTTTTCCCCTCTTTTTGGAGAATTTCGGAAAATCTTTATCGGATGTTACGTCACACAAAAACACACCCTCCAAGTCTCAGGTCTCTACGATCAGCGGTTTAGGCTGTGCGTTAATCCGTCAGTCAGTCATTCAGGACAAAGCATTTTATATGTATAGATACATAGATACATTGGTCTCGAACTAGCTGCGTACTGCATTTCCACCCGCGTCTATCCTGTTTCCGAGAAAATGTAAGAAGATGCATATACGTATTGCCGTCAAAGTCAAAATTATCTATAAAAAATGAAACGCAAAATGTGTTGGTAAGCACATAACTCAACAACGCCTGGACCAATTTGGCCAATTATTTTTTTGGTCTGTTTGTTATTATCAGGAGAAGGTTCTTATGAAATAAAAATTTAGAAAGTTGCGCAGAAAATTATTACGCGGGTGAAACCGCAGGGCGTAGCTAGCTACTTAAATAAAATAGATAAATAAAATAGGCCTTATTTACTGTTTTAAAAATATACAAACTAAGTATAATAAGTTTATATCTTATTATCATAATCGATCAGTTTCATCAACAGCTTGTCCTTCGACATAGGCCTTCTCTAAAATTTTCCATTTCTCTCTTTCTCATCCACTCTGGGCCGGCCACTTTTTTAAGGCCATCTTCTCAACAGTCAAAGTTAACATTTATTTATTCAGTTGGAATAATTAGCATGAGATCAAATTAAATCGTCTTAAAAACTAAGTTAGGAATAGAAATCACGTTGTCCCATACAAACTTTGCCCCCCTTTTTTCCCCTCTTTTTGGAGAATTTCGGAAAATCTTTATCGGATGTTACGTCACACAAAAACACACCCTCCAAGTCTCAGGTCTCTACGATCAGCGGTTTAGGCTGTGCGTTAATCCGTCAGTCAGTCATTCAGGACAAAGCATTTTATATGTATAGATACATAGATACATTGGTCTCGAACTAGCTGCGTACTGCATTTCCACCCGCGTCTATCCTGTTTCCGAGAAAATGTAAGAAGATGCATATACGTATTGCCGTCAAAGTCAAAATTAATCTATAATATAAAAATGAATCGCAAAATGTGTTGGTAAGCACATAACTCAACAACGCCTGGACCAATTTGGCCAATTATTTTTTTGGTCTGTTTGTTATTATCAGGAGAAGGTTCTTATGAAATAAAAATTAAGAAAGTTGCGCAGGAAATTATTACGCGGGTGAAACCGCAGGGCGTAGCTAGTACTTAAATAAAATAAATAAATAAAATAGGCCTTAATTACTGTTTTAAAAATATACAAACTAAGTATAATAAGTTTATATCTTATTATCATAATGGATCAGTTTCATCAACAGCTTGTCCTTCAACATAGGCCTTCTCTAAAGTTTTCCATTTCTCTCTTTCTCATCCACTCTGGGCCGGCCACTTTTTTGAGGCCATCTTCTCAACAGTCAAAGTTAACATTTATTTATTCGGTTGGAATAATTAGCATGAGATCACATTGAATCGTCTTAAAAACTAAGTTAGGAAATAGTCTTGCATTTGACTTCATCTCACCCGATGGACCAAGTGTGTCTTCGGAATGCGCCCACCAATGAAAAACCTGGGTTAACACGAGTTTCTTTAATTAAAAAATCATTTTCTGAAATTAAGAAAACTGCTTATTATATTAAAGATATTTTCCAGCGTCTATAAGGAGACGATTATTTCTCGCTACAAGAAACCTTTTTTTCTGTGTGTGTAGATATATATTTCACAAAACGAATCACAATTAATCTCAAGTATGTTGGTATAAAGCGTTATTCTTACGCGTTCCCTTGCCCCAATTCCGGGCAACAAGTATGATCTCATCAAGATTTTTATCAACAGCATATTACTGATTCTGAATCAGTAGAGATTATATCGATGGCACGGATCATGTTAGAGAATAGGTACCCATACTATAGTCAGCATTCTCAATATTATCACCTAAGGCTCTTTGATAATATGAACCCACAAATAATAAAAGAATCAGAATCGATAGAATTGATAGCAACCCAAAGTAGTTTGAATGTCTTTCTTCGACTCGAATTGCTACTTTAGTAGAATATCCTGCTGAACCCAAAAATAATGAAAGCTGAATAAGAATCAATAGAATTGATAGCAACCCAAAGTAGTTTGAATGTCTTTCTTCGACTTGAATTGCTACTTTAGTAGAATATCCTGCTGAACCCAAAAATAATGAAAGCTGAATAAGAATCGATAGAATTGATAGCAACCCAAAGTAGTTTGAATGTCTTTCTTCGACTCGAATTGCTACTATAGTAGAATATCCTGCTGAACCCAAAGATAATGAAAGCTAAATAAGAATCGATAGAATTGATAACAACCCAAAGTAGTTAGAAATTCTTTCTTCGACTCGAATTGCTACTATAGGAGAATATCCCGCTGAACCCAAAGATAATGAAAGCTAAATAAGAATCGATAGAATTGATAGCAACCCAAAGTAGTTAGAAATTCTTTCTTCGACTCGAATTGCTACTATAGTAGAATATCCTGCTGAATCCAAAAATAATGAAAGCTGAATAAGAATCGATAGAATTGATAGCAACCTAAAGAAGTTAGAAAGTCTTTCTTCAACTCGAATTGCTACTATAGTAGAATAGCTTTTACAAAACTTTGACCGATATCAAGATTCGAATTGCCCCTAGAGTAACAGCATTATTTTATTCTTAACTAGCGACCCGCCCTGGCTTATAACCTTCCTCTTGAATCATTATCTATTACAAAAACGCATCAATATCCTTTGCGTAGTTTTAAAGATCTAAGCATACATAGGGACAGACAGCGGGAAGCGACTTTGTTTTATACTATGTAGTGAAATTGCTTACTGCTTTAGCCTCCATTAAAGACTATCTATCAGGCATCTAGACTCCATTTTTTAATTTATTCCTATGTTTAGACCTTTTGTTCTTTCTTCATTTATTTTCTCTGTCAGTGTATAAACATTTCATTTTGAGCTCTGTGAAGAAAAACGACAACTGACCCGACTTCTACTCAAATTCGCATTTCAACAAGTTTTTATTTAGCTTCACCTGTCCCGATATTTATCATGAAATCTTGCAAAAATTTTTTTTCTAAACTAGCGCGGCGCGGCATTTTGTTTTTATTCCAGATTCAAACAACCATTTTTGAGGAAAATGACATTTTAAGTCTTGGTCGTCGTTAGATAGGTTATTGATTTCGATTATACATATATAAGGTTTACTAAAAAACCAGGTCTAAGTGCTTCGATAGATGACAGACCCAATTTGCTACAGGATAATAAAAAAAGATGTCTAGCCAGTAAGAATCAATGTAGCGTGTAACGATGCTATATGTGCTAAATATTAAAACTTCGCGTGCCCTGTTAGTGAAGGATCTCTTTAAGACCGACCTGCATCGAACTACTTAATGGATTTAACCAAACCAGTAAAATGATTTTTTTTGTTAACCCATGTGCAATACATATAGTTACTTATTTATTGACACACTTAATTTGATATAAAATACTTTTTAACTATTAAACAGCTTGGAGAAGGTCGTTCTTAAAACGATCTTAGACTAAACATGTTGCAGACCCAGTTTGCTAGGGAGCATCACCATCAGTACAATATCTCAATTCGAACAATTCTCAGTTTACACAAACTATCAGTACGTACAATGAGCATTTCGTACAATTCTAAAATCGGTACAATAGCTAAATTTTGTACAAATTGCTAATTTGTACAAAATTAAAAAATGTACCAATATGATAGATAAAGCATCTTATGTCACATTTGTTACGAATTGATAATTTACTATACAAAATTTTGAACGAACTGCTAACAAATCACTAAATGTACAAATTCAGAATTTCAACGGATGGCGATGCTCCCGTTTTTACAGTTTTTTATTTTATTTTTAAATTGATTTAGAGGTCTTTCTGCAATAATATATAGTCCAGTACAATTAACCTCGAATAACATACATCAATGAAGTTAAATCAGTAACAATCAGTCTGTCTGTTGAGACTAGTACTCCGAAATACTTTCAATTAGCACGGCCTTCTTGTTGTGACCTAGTTTGGGAGGCAAACGCCACGCCCGTCTGCGGGATTTACTTTGCTTAGGTACTTCCCCTCGCCCTTTTAGTTTTGCCACATTTGACCTTAAGACATTGACCTGATTGTCAAATATATTTAGGGTCTTTTACTTTACCTAGAATTAGGTAAAACATATTTTTCCCGGGTCTTAATCGGGTATTTTGGAAAGAAGTTCCTTATCGCGCGTTGCGAAAGGGGGCTAGACCAAAAGTTGTAACGACACTTTTTGCTATAGTTGTAAGCCGTGCGGCGTGCGCGTGTTTCTCTCTCTCTCTCTCTCTCTCTCTCTCTCAAAGCAAGCCAGTTTACTAAAACTGAGCCTACTGATTAAGTTTATATTACATTATATTTGTTATTAATAAAAAAAAACTATAACTTAAAAAAAATTACAATTCCTTCACTAATTAATCGAAAGGAACTTCGTTCCATCCCTTGACACCTATTTCTCTTACCTCGACGTTTTGACTATGTTACAATGGTCGCGAGGAGACTGGAGCAATGGAGACTGGAATAATTACTATGAATACAAATCGTGTGAGTTTATTAGGTAAAACATGTTTGACAGAGATCTAAAATCAAATCGTGTCAAAAATGGATGGAGAAGTTTTAGTGCGGCTTACATGACGTTGTGCTTAAACAAGTTTAGCTAAATGCATTTAATTATCGTGTAATCTAAAATTAAATTCTATTTCCATAACCACAATGTAGGTATGATTTAAATCACTTTGAAAACGTAGGTTATGTTTAAGGTCTTAAAACAATAATATATTTTTTGTTGTGAATGTCAACCCTTATAGAATCTGGATTTAGTAGCAAAAGGCTTTTCTTACATTCTTTGTTATTTTCTTAGCATCAAAATAAAATAATTTGGAAAATAGACCTCAGCATCTGGTATAAATTTGAACCTGCTAGGTCCACCCGTTCCTGAGAAAATCGATAATGACACACGGACAGACAGATTGACAGACGGACAAGAGAGTGATCTTATAAGGGTTCCTTTTTTATCTTTCGAGCTACGGAGCACTGATAATCGTTTTGAAAACCTTGTACCCTAGAATTAACCACGTTTTGATGGCATACGAAATTTGCTAAACCTCTCTTTGGGTCTTAAGAAGAAAGGGTACCGGGGGCTCTCTCCATACAAACGTAGTCGACTGTTGTCTCCCTGGATAATGACACTAGAGCAAATATATTTTTTTGCGTAAAACGTATAACTGCCTATGTTGTTAATTTTTTATTTTTTAAATCATAATCTCTATGATAATTAGAAAATGAAAAAACCAAAACAGGGGCATAGTCATGGCAGTTATAGGTTTTATGACACAAAAATATTTGTGCTAGTGTCATTATCCAGGGAGGAAATAGTCGTTCAGTTTTGGTATCTACTATGCGTGCTGTTTACGTGGCCATCCTACATAATTGTACAAATAAAATAGGTCTGTATGTTAGTATCGATCACACAATGATAATAAGAGAGTACGCAAGCACTGCTGTCTCCATACAAATATATAATTCCCTACTAAATAACAATAAATAAAACTTGCAGGACATTCCACACATCGCCATCTAGCCCCAAGTTAAGTAACTAGACTTGTGTTATGGGTGCTAGACAACGGATATACTACTTATATACTTTTCTTTTGTAAATATATACTTATAATACATAGAAACAACCAGACCACAGACAAATATCTAAGCATAAATACTTGTCTGAAGCGGGAATCGGAACCCGCAACCCTGTGTTTGGCAGTCCGGCATGTTGACCATTGTGTCAACTGGGTCGTCAAACATAATAATAATGCCTCTAGACATGTCCCAGGAACTACAGCGCTACTGGCAAGGATTTAAGTTGCTGGCGCTCTGTACAATGCATCTACATTAGATGAAGCCAAAAGTCTAAAGGCCAATAATATTTATTGGACTCTAGAGCATTTTTTTTTTCTCATTTAACCTAGGTCTTCTGCACGCAAGGTTTTTTATAGGAAATACATCCCTTGAATTACCAGTATGCCAATAATTAGTATAATAGCCAATAATTGCCTTTATACATAAATAGGAAACCACAACAAAATATACAGTTCTTTATAACTTTAATGCAATGTCGTCTAAAACATTAAACTCCTTTTATCGGTTAAAACCTTGTACTTTAGAAGTAATTTAGAAATCGTTTAAAAACCGATTTATCGTCCGTGGACATTATAGTTTTGATGTAGATCAAATGATATCGGTGCCATGGACAGATCAATGAATATCAATTATGTATCGTCCATGACACTGTATTATAATCATCTATATATAAATACTTATTTTTTATTAGCCTGTTGTGTCCCACTGCTGGGCAAAGGCCTCCTTCATTTCCCTCCAAGTGTCCCGATCTCCAACTAATTTTGGCCACTCTACGTCGAATGCAAAAGTCAAAAGTCAATTTTTTTTTATTCCTTTAGATGCTTAATATAATTGTACAGTACATAGACCACATAGAAACGTCTTAAAAAATCCAAGTCGTCGTGCCATCGTCTTTTAAATTGGGTCTACCTCGAACACGCTTGCAATATCAATACATATAAAAATAAGGAGGGTATGTTCTTTGTCAACACTCCAAAACTACAAGTAAAGAATTACGAGTCTGAAACTTCGTATGGGAGTTCCTTTTAGAACGTAGGCGAGCACTAAGAAAGATTTAACCGAAAAAAATACAAAACCTTCATGCAAGATAGATAGATAAATTCTTTATTGTAAACACCATTTTTTAATTTCATTAAATAAATAAAACGTGTGGCACTCGGGAACTGCCGCGGTAAAGCTATTGCATCGTGCGAGTTTCGTATTGTCGTACCATATACATACACGTTAAGCGAATGCTCGGCCGAGCTACATGGTAGGTGGAGTTAGGTGTTAGGTTTTATTTTCGTTACGGAATTTCTTGATTCGGTCGCCGCGCTCAAAGCCCGCGATAAAAGCTATGCAATAGCTTAAAACAAAGCTTAAGTTTAAGTGGCCTTATCGCTCAAAGCGATCTCTTCCAGGCAACCTTTGGATGGACAAGATGTTAAGGAAGGTAAAGGGAAAAGATTGTTGAGGTTGAGGCAAAAAGATTGTAAGAGGTTTATATTAAACATCGACTTTACTCAAAAACTTTTAACAAGCTAATTATACTCGACGAAACGAAATTAATTAATATTGAATGAACCCATAAATTATCCAGACAACTTAATTGTAAAAGTGTAAGAAACATTTAATAATACCCCGGAGTCATCGTCTATAGAAGCCGTGACCTTAATTGTGAAGGAACAACCTATCCCTCGCAAGCTTTTAGAATAAACTGGGTACACTATGCCAAAGATGCATCACACATAGCACGCCGCGCCGCACATCGATATCACCGCCATGTAAAACAAATGTATGGCAATAGAGGCGCACGCGCATGTCGAAAGATCATTGTGATTCATCGATGCAAGTTTATCGATGTGCATCTGGCTCGTGATTGGTCAAATAAAGCTGAACGTTGCAGTAGATACAAAGCAGGGCCGCAATTTTGTAAGGCAACTTGACGTGTCTCACGTGTCACCACGATCAAATATTTGCATGAATATTTCTTGATTACAAAAAAAAATATACGAACTATCGACAAACTTAGTCCGTTAGTGGATTTATTTAATAGTACATTACGATATAAGTGTGGTAAATTTACCTTTGCATAGAGGCGGTTTATGACGCGCGAGCGGTAGCGAGCGTGTTAAAGAAGCCAAGATGCAAATATCAATTCCACACGTATATCGTACGACGTTTTTTATCAGAGTTGCGAATAAAAGAAAAGACTTGAAAAGAAAACAAAATAATAATTATCAAAATATTTGTGATAAGTCTATGTTTACATTTTTTAAGGCAATATTTTTTGTTAATTATGCTCCGAAAAGGCCAGGCTAAAGAAAAAAACAAAAAATAAACAACTCAATTTTCGTTTTCTAAGTCATTATTACGTAAAATTTTCGTTCGTAAACCGACTTTAGAGACAACCATTTTTGCTAGCTAAAAAACTCTTTGGTACCTACCTTTTTTATACATCAAAACAGTATGTAATTAGCAGTAAGATACGTATTTTTAACCTATCGGGATAACTTTACAGCACTAGGTTGGCAATGTAAAACGCACGCGTGCATAATATGGGGGATTATGAGCCTAAAAGCCGTTGAATAAGATCCACTTTATGAGCAACTGTGATAAAAAATATATTTTGTGTGGTTTCCATTCATATTTTAATAAATAAACGCTATTTCTGAAGTCGTATTTCGGAATCGACATTATCACAGTCTTACGGAATCAGGGCCCTGTGCGGTGTGAGCAAATATTTTACAAATTAAAAATTAAGAAAAAAACTTATTTCTAAGTTTGATGTGTGTATCTGTGTGTCTGTCTGTACTAGCACCGATTTTGATTTTGTTTCTTTTGTTTTTTATTAATCCATCTGCAAGTGAATTGACATGTGCGATGTCGATTGGCGACGTGCGATGCATCTTCGGTTTAGCCGTACCGTTATACTGTACTGAAAGAGTCACTTCTTTCTTGTAGGGGATGATATACCAAAATCTTGTTTTAGTAATTATACTATCAAGCCGTTGAGGGCTACTTCTGTGCACCGTAACAAACAACTTTTGTTCTACTACTTTGGGAAATGCGAAAAAAAATGAAATTTTGAGGTCAGGTATAGCAGATTTTTTAAAACAAAGGTCATTCAGTCTAAGAACAGTAGATAAAACTTAAAAATAAGTAAAATTTTAGGGTTAAAATTTAAACCTCTCCGTGTAAGGAACAGCTGATTTTCAGGTAAACCTAACCTCAAAATTTTCAAACGAATATTCGAATTTCCAAAAGTCGTAGAACAAATTTGTTTGTTTAGGTGCACAGACGTAGCCCTCAACGGCTTGCTAGTATAATTATCTTCTATTATCTATCTATCTTCTATCTATCTATATATACATATAAAATGCTATGTCCTGAACTACTGACTGACTGACGGATCAACGCACAGCCTAAACCGCTGATCGTAGAGACCTGAAACTTGGAGGGTGTGTTTTTTGTGTGACGTAAGCATCGGATAAGAAAGGATTTTCCGAAATTCTACCCCTAAAAAGGGGGGCAAAGTTTGTATGGGACAACGTGATTCCTTGGTCCATTTTCGACTTCTAAGCGGACGAAGTCGCGGGCAAAATCTTGTTAACAATAAACCTGTATACCTCCACTTTCGGTACAAATGATTTGGACTGTCAGTCCATATTAACCAGGTCTTAACTTAACCTCGAAAATATGTCATACACATAGAGGTATGTCATACATTATCTTGAAGATTATCACAATATCCATGTTTACTTGTGCTTATCACTATTTGATTAAATAAGTATTTCAAAAGGGGGCTTGTCTTATCTCCATTATCAAAGCTAAAAATAAATTAAATTGCCTAATAACTTTCTTCGTATTTAAAACACAGAACAATCTGTAACCCGCGTAAGTCCTGATCCCGAGGGATTAGGGGATAAAAAAACAAGTGCGAGTCGGAATCGCCCCTTTACTCCACGTTCATAATTAATTTTTGATTACCAGATACGAACATGGAATTTTTTTTGTTTAATTACCAGTTACGGAAACTTAATTTACTTGTCATTTTCCTAACCATGGTTCATAACCAGCTACGAAAATGGTATTTTTTTCTCTGTTCATAACCGGTTATTGATTAGGAATATTTTATCGACCACGAAGGGTTTCGTACTATGTTGTTTGGGAACCCCAATTTTTTTTCTGTTTTTAGTATTTGTGGTTATAGCGACAACAGAAAACATCATCTGTGAAAATTTCAACGTCCTAGCTATTATGGTTCATGACATACAGCCTGCAGACTGGTGACAGACAGACTGACAGACAGTGGAGTCTTAGTAATAGGGTCCCGTTTTTACCCTTTAGGTACGGAATCCTAAAAATAGCCTGTTTGTTAATAAAAGGCTCCAGCTATTTACATATCAAATTTCAACGCAATCGGTTCAGTAGTTTTTAACCTATTGCATAGCTTTTATCGCTTTGAGCGCGGCGACCGAATTAAGAAATTCCGTAACGACAATAAAAGCTAACACACCCCGGCTTTACCGCGGCAGTCCACACGTTTTTTTTTTGTTGATATATGAAGTAACAAACATACTCATAAACACGGAACAGAAAAAATACCTCTAAATATTAATCGCTATTAACATTATGTCCACAATAAGTTATCTGTTAGACTTGCAATAAAAAATACGGTTGAAAATCAGTTGATATCATTTATTATCAACCGATTGACAAGAGAGAAAAAAAAAGACAGACAAATCTATACTTAATATTTTAATATTATATAGTTGAAGAGTTTGTTTGTTTCAACGCACTAAGCTCAGGAACTGCTGGTTCGAATTGAAAAAATATTTTTTTTTTCGATAGTCCATTTATCGAGGAAGGCTATAGGCTACTTTTTATTTTGATATTCCCACGGGATCGGGAGTTATGCGGGTGAAGAAGAAATTGTGCGGTAAGGCGTATTATGATACTTCGTCGTACCCTATTGATAAGAACCCATGGACATAACTTTAATTGCTCCATGTAACGACCCAGTTGGCACAATGGTTACCACGCCGGACTGCCAAACACAGGGTTGCGGGTTCGATTCCCGCCGAACCCGCAACCCTGCAGCAGGCAAGTATTTATGCTTAGATATTTGTCTGTGGTCTGGTTGTTTCTATATATTATAAGTATATATTTACAAAAGAAAAGTATTTATGTAGTATATCCGTTGTCTAGCACCCATAACACAAGTCTAGTTACTTAGCTTGGGGCTAGGTGGCGATGTGTGGAATGTCCTGTAATATTTATTTATTTTAAAAATATCTTCAAAAATATTTGTTATCCTGACCTTTGTGAGCATGATCACAAAAAAAGAAAAAACCCATGAGTTCCTTGTGTCTTCTTCTCATTGGTGGACGCGTTCCGAAGGCATACATCCTAAATTAATTTTGAAGACGTTTCAAAGTGATGCAATGCACTGCATGACACCTATTGAATATAAAAGTTTGAGTTTGATTACACTCTTTCTCGTCAAATAGAAACAGTAATCTTGTTCATCGGCAAGTGTCTGAAGTGGCTCTCAATCAAAAGAATGGCATGTAGCCTTTTACGGAACCGCATTGTTACTTTATAATTTGTATTCAATACATAGATGTCGGTCGGGGCAATAACCGTCGCAGTGACTTAATTAGAAGCTTTAGAAATTATAGTTCAGACTTAGTATTCATTTATGGGGTGCAATGTTTACTTCTCCCACCCATTTCCTTCTTTAATTCTTATCCGTCCAAAGATTGCCTGAGGAGTTTTGGCGGGAAAGAGTTAACAACATGTCGTGCTGCAGTTTTATTTTCATGAAACTTAGTTGTAACCCGAGTTGAATTGTATAAGTCTGGTGGAATGTTATTCAATTTAGTTCTGTGAAAGTGCACAAGTGTAGTGAAAGTAAAAATCAGTGTCAAACATGAAGTTTTCTCGTTGCTTGGAGGCAACCTATTAAGGTTATGGTAAACTTGCCACCGCTTTACTATAGCCCCTTACTTGACGGACTATCACGACTTTGACTTTTTGAAACACTGTAGGCCCGATTTATGAAAAATCGGGTCATAATTTCATGCAAAATATAACTTGACACTGGCTAAATGCACAAACCGTGCGAAGCCATAATTAATAGAAGAAGATTGCCTGTAATAGATTGAGTAAATTGTTGATATCATTCTTTGGACACTCTGGCTACTTGCAAGATTGTGAATCTCCTATTACCGTTAACTTCCCTATGACTACGTAAGCTATATTTTCATTTCATAGATTTTTAACCCCCGACGCAAAAACAACGGGGTGTTATAAATTTGTATCGTATTGTGTGGTTTATATTGTTTTTTTTTGTAGCTGGTATTTATGTTAGAAATAATCTTTAATGTCGTCACGTTGAGGCTTGAAGTATCTTGCAATGTCGGCATCCAAACAATTTCTTTTGTTTTTTCCAGATTTTAGCATTAGCAAAACAGCTAGACATGTCAGAGCGTCAAGTAGAACGCTGGTGGCGTCTCCGCCGTTCCCAGGACAAACCCTCAACCCTCGTCAAGTTCTGTGAAAACATGTGGAGATGTACCTTTTACTTCTACAACTTTACCTACGGTCTCTACATCCTATGGGATAAGGAGTGGCTTTGGAATATAGACCACTGTTATATTGGATACCCTCATCAGGTAAACAGACGATTAATCATAACTCTTCGATCGCTAGCTGTCAAAAACATGTTAGAAACCTCATACCGCAAAGTTCAGTTTGAGAAAGAGATATGAAATTCGCAAATGCCCTTCGTTGGCAGCTAGGAATCGTGACACATCTTCCAGAAGGAACAGTATTTTGTTGTATTCCTTTGACTTTGTCCCCACTATATGGTTACAGCGGAACTTAATTTTTTATGGTTTTGTGAACTTATGGCTGTTTTTCCTTTCCAGGGTTTCACAAACGATATATGGTGGTACTACATGATCTCATCAGCCTTCTACTGGGCTTTAACCATATCCCAGTTCTACGACGTGAGACGTAAAGACTTCTGGCAGATGTTCGTCCATCACATAGCAACTATAGCCCTGCTGTCGTTCAGCTGGGTGTGTAATCTACACAGGATCGGGTCCTTGGTGCTGTTGTTGCATGATTGCGCTGATATATTCTTGGATGGAGCGAAGGCAGCCAAATATGCTAACTATCAAAAATTCTGCGACTGTATTTTCGCTGTGTTTACTGTGCTGTGGATTGTTACAAGATTAGGATTTTATCCTTTCTATATAATCTGGAGGTATGTGCTTTTTTTTTATTTCTATTCTAAGGTTTTAACCAGTTTTCTGTTGAAGAAGTAACTAGGTCTAATAAGTATGGTCGTTTACGTATGGTTAAGCAGCGCCTTGCACCGTCACTACTTCGATGGCTGACTGATGAAAATAGTGACAAAATATACTTTCTCAAGCTCATCCGTACTTCAAAAGGCACGGCGTCAACCCTCGCTACTATGCCTGAGTAGCAGTCGTCAGATCAATAGTCTTTCATAACTTACCAGCCTGTATCTTTGCCTCTTCTCACTTTCGGTGGGACTCTTCTTATCTGTGGGCAATATACATATCCTAGTTACCTTCGATGGATACCGGGCAAGTTTGGTCTGAAAAACTGAAATGCTTAGAAGGGTGTAAAAGAGACCTTTGCCCAGAAGTGGCACAATATAAATTAACTAAAAAAACTAAATTTTGGCCTGGTTCTATCTTCTATACATATAAAATGATTTGTCCTGAGTTACTGACTGACTGACTGACGGATCAACGCACAGCCTAAACCGCTGACTGTAGAGACCTGAAACTAGGAAGGTGTGTTCTTTGTATGACGTAGGCATCCGATTAAAAAGGATTTTCCGATATTCTACCCCTTGGGGGTGAAAAAGGGGGGCAAAGTTTGTATGGGACAACGTGACTCCTTGGTCAATCTACCTCAAATCTCGAATGAAGTCGCAGTCAAAAACTAGTTTTTAATCAAAACCTCTTACAAATTTCCAGCACATGGATTCGGGCTCCAATGTTATTGCCCTTCTTCCCTGCGTATTACATCTTCAACGCTCTCCTGTGCCTGCTGCAAGCGTTGCACCTCGTCTGGACCTGGCTCATACTCCAGGTGGCATATAAGGCTATTAGTGCTGGACAGGTTAGTTCTAAACATCCGGATTTTTGTAATTTAGCACCTTTCGGAAAATTACAGGTTAAAATGATGATGGCAAGGCAATACTTAAGCATATACACAAATAGAAAAATATGATAAAATTCTCCGTTTTTCTAGATTACAATGAAATTGATAGTATTTCTTGAACTAGATGTGGAAAAAAGCATGCATTTAAAGTCACGTGTTTTTCATTTTGTTCATCATCTGACGCCATTACACGTATAGGAACTTCAAGAACCTAATCTCCTTGCCCTCAAGTAATTTTCGTTCGAAGTTTTGCTATTATACTTTAGGCTATACATAATTAACCTAGCGAGCAAAACGACTGACAATGACTGTGTTAGGACTCAAGTTGCCGGGCCCTAGGAACTTATTCGCTTAGACTCATATTCTTGTGCATTTGTGGAAAGGCCAAGGGACCAATGAAGCACCTTATGACCTGCTCCGTGAACCCTACTACCTGTTCAGCGGAGGACCAGAACTCCTCCGGTCACATTGGCAACTGAGATTCACAACCAGTTCCCAAAGAACTAACATTCTTGCTACTCAACAGGGCGTCACCTTCGCCAAATTTTGGGAAAATCACATTTAATGTCTTTCACACGACAGAAGATGAAGAAGACTCATATTTTGTCTGCAGGAACCTACTTGGGCTCTGATTCGGGTCCAGGCAGACCACTGCATATCATTTCCTTGTGGGAGCTTTTTCTAATGAAAATTGTATTAATCTATATTCCAGATGGAAGGTGACATTAGAAGTTCAAGTTCAGAAATAAGTGACAGTTCGAATCAGTCCAACCACAGCACCCCGAACAAGGTTAATAACAAAAAGTAAGTATATATTGCAGAAAAATTGCACAGCGTCATCTAGCCTCCAAGCTAAGCAACTACGCTTCACCTTAGTGCTCGCCTTCGTTCTAAAAGGGAACCCCTATGCGAAGTTTCGGACTCGTTGCTCATGTATAGTTTCCGAGATTTTGTGTTTTTTTGGCACGAAGTTCCTTATCGCGCGTTGCGAAAGGGGTCTAGACGGATAAAAATTAAGGCCAAAAGTTGTAACGACACTTTTTGCTATAGTTGTAAACCGTGCGGCGTGCGCGTGTTTCTCTCTCTCTCTCTCTCTCTCTCATGAAAAGCAATTACTAAAATTGAGCCTACTGATTCAGTTTATATTGCATTATATAAGTTTATATTACATAATATTATTTAATAATAAAAAAAAATATTAAACTTAAAAAAAAAGTTTTGTTACAATTCCTTCTCTAATTAATCGAAAGGAACTTCGTTCCATCCGGGTGTCCCTTGACACCTCTCAAATATTTTTTTTTTTCAATTAAGTATATATACATAAACAGGACGATATTTTTATGTGGGCCTTTATTGCTATATTCTAAACTATAAAAGATAGCGAACAAACGGCTGAACCGATTTCGATCACACATAGCTAAGAACACTCGCGACTAATGTACCTTTCAAACAAAAAAAACTAAATTAAAATCGGTTCATCCGTTCGGGAGCTACGATGCCACAGACAGACACACACACACACACACAGACACGTCAAACTTATAACACCCCGTCGTTTTTGCGTCGGGGGTTAAAAATAGTGAAAGGAGTTTAGATTTTGACAGAAACTAAAAGAGCAATATTCGATTTTTGAAACAATTTTACCCTGGCCAGGAATCAAACATGTTGTTTTCTCAAAAAAATTATCATTCTAGAATAGAATAGAATATTATTTATTTGCAACAAAATAAGAGATCACAAAGTCTTTAAAGCTATTAACTAACAATTGTTGCAAAACGGACCACAACTCATCGAAATGCTAGTCATTCCACTAGCGCTGGTCTTCCGTTGAGGCCGTTCTATATTTTTATACTAATAGATAGTGCTGCTGATAGACATAAATCCCTAAAGGCCCATGTAAAAAATCATCCTGTATATAATTTGTTTTGTTTCCAGAGATACATAGGGCAGGCCGAGAAGGTCAGCTCTACGTCACAGATCCCGGTCGCGGGCGAAAGACATGACCTCAAAGAAAATATCCTGAGATTTAAGTACACTTAATTACTTATAGATATTTAAATATCATGGCCTTTTACATGTTAGAACTTAAAACTTATTTAAAGGTGTTATTTATTATGACATTTCTTAATATTAGGTCCTAAAACTTAAGGTCTAATTAATTATGGCTTTTTTTATGTAATTCAATTTTAATTTAAGAATTATAGCCCCTTTATTTTAGGTTCTAAAACTTAAAGGTCTTATTTATTATGACCTTGTAGGTCTAATTCATTAATGACCTTTACAATTTTAGGTCCTAAAACTTAAAGGCTTTCGTTATTGTGGCCTTTTTAATAGTTCTTATTTATTATGACTATTTTGATGTTAGGTCGTAAAACGAAAGATATATTATTTATAATAATTGACCTTTATAATTCTAGGTCCTAAAACATAAAGGTATGATTTTTATGACCTTTTTGATGTTAGGTCCTAAAAGTTAAAGGTCCTATTTGTTATGGCCTTAATAATGCTAGGCCCTAAAACAAATTAAAAAGTTTTTTAGCCTTTTTAACAGTACACACAGGCCTTATGATAATATGCTGGAGTCGTTTCAAAATTGAAGAATAATTGGCCTTTGAATCTTAAACATTCTAAAATTGCGGTTATTCAATACTGCTCATGCCTTAACTTGTGGGGCATTGTAAAAAGCTTAGATTTGGGGGCTTTTTATTTTTATATTAAATAGGCTCTAAGAAATAGTGCTTTTTTAATATTATTCAGAGCCAGAGATATAAGTCTTTTTATATTCCTAAGGTCCTTAAATATTAGACCTCTTTAATATTACTAAGGTCCTGAAATATAAGGCCTTTTTATATTACTAAGGTCCTGAAATATTAGGCCTTTTTAATATTACTAAGGTCGAAGTATTAGGTCTTTTTAATATTACTAAGGTCCTGAAATATGAGGCCTTTTTAATAATACTAAGGTCGAAATATTAGGCCTTTTTAATATTACTAAGGTCCTGAAAATTTAGGCCTTTTTATTACTTAAGGTCTACCTTAAATATGGGGTATTTTTAGTATTAGGTCCTAAATTATCATTGGGACGCTTTCGCGGTATAACAAGCAATTAAAATGATGCTATATTCGTATTATGGATATGTTTGAACTCTTATGAATATTATTAAGAGGGTATCGGGCACAATTTGGCGGGAACAAAAAGAAGTTAAGTATTTTTTCCCTCAGTAAGTTTTTAAATGATAATTCTTTCCCCTCATATAACAATATGTTTTTTTTCGGCCGCTATGAGTATATTTTTAAGTGACATTTTAGTTAATTAATACATTTATCTCGCTCTGTTCAGCGTAAAGGCAACAAAGCATTGCTTAACTAAACTTTTACTAAGTAACGTCTATTTATAACTATTTCATAACCCACGAAAACAAAAACGAAGTAGGTTATCAATATAACTCGTATATTTTTAAATAGATTTTGAAATCCGTTTTTCTATCTAAAACCTGGTTATTTTTTCGACTTTTTTTTGTTCCCGCCCTTTTTCACACGTTACTCTCAAATATCACTTAAATAATTCAAGCATTTTCACCAAATATTAAGCGTGCCACAGAGTATGCAGTATGCATTTATTTAAGGACGTACTTAATTGTCTTTATAATTAAAAAAGTACTTTCTGATTATTTATAGTTAAAAGAGGATTGTTTATTTTATGATAGGAAAAATATGCATTTTATTTTGAGAGCAAATTTTCTAATTAGTTGTAATCAAAGTCAGACCGAGAGGTCGCTGCAAAAAAGTATATAATTCGAGGCTATGAAAATATACCAAAATGTGACATTAAATGTTAGTATCGTACATTTCCATTGTTATTACATTTTTAATGTTGTTCTAAAAATATAGACCGAGAGATCACTGCAAAAAAGTATTATAATAATTTGAGGTTATAAAACTTTACAAAATATGACATAAAATTTTTGTATTGTAATTTGTACATTGCCATGGTTCTAAAAAAAAAGAGTCAATACTGCAAATAAATATTTGAATATTTTAATTTTCATTGTTATTACAATTTTAAATTCGTTGTTCTAAAAATCACTGCAGAAAAACTATTATTCGAGAATATAAAAACTTTCAAAAATGTGACATTAAATTTATCGTACATTTCCATTGTTGTTACTATTATTTTAGTATTTGTATTAAAATATTATTTTATTACGTTACCTTGTTTATAAATAAATATTTTATCCAAATGTTAAACTTAACAGTATAATAAAAAGAACAATTTTATTTAATGTTATTTTTCTACAAGAAAGCCGTTTATGTACATTTTTAAGACAAAACTTTTACATTTAACTTTGATAATCATAAAAGTGAACAAAGGTTGTTATGTAATTCTAATTTTTACAATATATCGTTTAAGATATAATAACTTATGTACGTAATATTATGTACATTATACATTTAACATACAGATATATTTAAAAAATGTACAGTCGGTTATATGACTACTAATGGTGCATCCACACCGCGGTTACTTTTTGTTGAGAAACATTTAGATTAGATTTGCGATTAGTTGTTGGCTATTTTTTATTAACCAATTTTGAAAAAAAGAGGTTCTTAATTTTGTCTTAATGTTAAGATGTTTCTGCCATCTATCAGGGTATCTGGAACTGACCCTTCTTGAGTAAGCGTAATTAGTTAAAAATACAGTATGCGTATAAAATCAATAATAATACTTAGATTAAGTCATATAATCGGCTGTATATTTACAATTGTACAGTAGGCAAGAAAAATGGAGGCCCATCGTAGTTTTAAAAATGCTTTTATTTGAATGTTTTCACTTGAAACTTAAATAAACCAAAGTAATTGCAATTTTAAGCTCTACGGTGAAGTTTCACTTTTGTTGTTGATTGTACATTTTAAAATCTAAATAAAGTACCTACATTTTGTAATCAACGGTGAAGTTTCACTTTTGTTGTTGATTGTACATTTTAAAATCTAAATAAAGTACCTACATTTTGTAATCAACGGTGAAGTTTCACTTTTGTTGTTGATTGTACATTTTAAAATCTAAATAAAGTACCTACATTTTGTAATTTAATGCGTATAGTAATAGCTTTAAATGGGATTTACACTATACAAGTTCCCTTGTACAAGTTAAATCGTATGCGAGTGCACTCGTTCCAGTTAGCTCATATACGAGTCTACTTGGACTGCAGTTATACTATACGAGTCTACTCAGACTGCAGTTATACTATACGAGTCTACTCAGACTGCAGTTATACTATACGAGTCTACTCAGACTGCAGTTATACTATACGAGTCTACTCAGACTGCAGTTATACTATACGAGTCTACTCAGACTGCAGTTATACTATACGAGTCTACTCAGACTGCAGTTATACTATACGAGTCTACTCAGACTGCAGTTATACTATACGAGTCTACTCAGACTGCAGTTATACTATACGAGTCTACTCAGACTGCAGTTATACTATACGAGTCTACTCAGACTGCAGTTATACTATACGAGTCTACTCAGACTGCAGTTATACTATACGAGTCTACTCAGACTGCAGTTATACTATACGAGTTAATTTTCATGCAATATACCAAAAAATCCTTGGTGACACTGTCATTCGATTTTTTCTACATATTTCAATATACTTATTATTATCATAAAACAAACATTAACAAAATAAGAGTATTAAAAATAAAAATTTAAACAACGTAGGTAATACATATTTATTATTTTGTTTTGATAAAATTAATAGAACCGAGTAAGCACTCGAGTGCACTCGAGTGAACTCAGTCCAAGTGCACTCTTATAGTGAAAACCCCGCTTTAGCGTTTAGTATCATAATAAAAATTAATAATCAATAAGTACATATTAAAATAATAATATTAAAATTTAGCATGGAATTGACGGAAGACATATCAAAGGATGAACACCAAAAATTGTTTAGTATTCTAATTTAAAGCTAGAAAAAAAAACATAATCATAAAATATTACAAAATGACATTTATTCAATATTTTTTCACCTACGTTCAGTATTATTATAATGAAAGAATAACAAGACAATTTGCTTAAACGCCTAATTACTTAAAACGTATTATTTTACAATTTGCTTTTATAATGTTCTATTTCTTTTTTATCATGGGTTGGGCTCGAAAATTCTAAGGATCAAACAAAATTACAGTCACCTCTTGAACTAATTCATAGAACAATCCATGTATTATTTCTTTCTACAGTTAAAAACACATTTTAAATCGATTTCAAAGTCTGAGTTTAAAATCTCGTTTTTCTAGCGTCAACGAACCAGCAATTCTTGAGATTTTTGAATCCAGGATTTCTCCGGTTTAAACCCAAATCCATACAAGTTTAAAAAAAAATCAGGGACCATAACTAAATAATATATAGTCAAAATAAGTACTTATTATAATTGATAAAATTACCTACCAATATAATTTAACTTAATTTTCTCTTATTCTAGTTTCCAATTTGTAGCCTTAAAATCCTTGTCGTTTCAAGCCTATCTAAAAATAAAGAAAGAAATATAGCGCGAAAAACAACCCTTTTCTTTGCCGTTGTCGGGTAAAAAAACGCCTTTGCAGACTTTTTGTCAAATTTTATTTTCTTGGTCTGAAACCGAATTTTGACCGCGACATGGATAAACTTAGAAATGACAAAGAATTTTCGTCTATTTTTATACAAAAGGAAAATATTACACACAACAACACTTTACAACAATTATCAAGCAAGCAAAAGCCATTTTGCTTTTGACTCCTTTATGCGGCTTAACCACATGAAGTTTTATTTAAAAATAAATAAATATCGATCATCCTAGATGTACCCAATTATCGAGCAATATTATTGGGCATAAGCCATTTTACTTTTGACTCCTTTATGCGGCTTAACCACATGAAGTTTTATTTAACCTCTCCTACTGCCGAAAACGCCAACTGTCATTTTTGAAATAATTAATGTCAACGTCATCAATTCGCGAATCTATTTTATTCGCGGTTTCAGGTTACACTTCAAAAAAATACCCATAAAAAAAATATCTAGAACACCTATCGGTATAAATAAACGGCAATGGCTTACCTAATGATTTACCTCTAAGCTGATGTAATAATATTTTGTTATCTGAAATCTGACACCCGATAAAAAGAAAAAAAGATCGATCATCCTAGATGTACCCAATTATCGAGCAATATTATTAGACATTAAGCCATTTTGCTTCTGGCTCCTTTATGCGGCTTAACCACATGAAGTTTTATTTAAAAAATAGATCGATCACTAGATGCCCTAGTCTTTATTTTCATTCTTATACATCGTAATTTTAAATACCTCTGAACTTGAATAGCTTAGTTATATTAGTCAAGAAGCTAGTGCCTAAACGCATACATCACTTAGGCTAGAAGCGAATAGAGGCTTTGATACGGTGGGTGCTAACCCTTATTATTTTAAATTATAATATAAGGTGTACTGTACTTATCATAAAACTTAATGAAAAGAACAAATATTGTTATACCAAAAAAAGAAATATTTTAAAAGTTTGTAGAACAAAAAAATTGCGTTTTTTGTTTTTGTTGTACACGGTGTAACAAGGGGGGTGGATCATAGATTGCTGGGGAATGGGGGACCTCAGTACCTATCGATTTAACCCCCCTGTATGGTTCTGAAATATTTATTGGTTTAAAAGTTATTTGAACTTTAGTGAAATTTTTGTAAAAATCAGATTTCAGCCTGCACTTCCAAATGAAGTTCCCTACCTCCCAGCAACCGATGATCCACCCCCCTTGTTACACCGTGTATTTTAAAAGTTTCTATACCATAAATCTGTTTTTTTTACTAAAGAAATGTTTTCGAAAGTTTCTTATAAGTAAAAGTATTTACGCTTATGCATTTTTTATTTTAAAAGAAGAATTTCTAGAACAAAAGGTTTCTATAAATTATGTTACTAAAAATAAAAATTGCTTTGTTATTATTCTAAAAGAAACTGTAGAAATGTGTTCAAAAGTTTCTATGATCAAAGGTTTCTATAAATTAAAAGTTACTATAACTTATAGCTTTGTTTTTTATTCAATACGAAACTATGAAATTGTTTCTAAACGTTTTTAGAACAAAAAGTTTCTGTAAATTAAAGGTTTCTTTATAAAGTATCAAATTTCTAAGTAAACCTTTTGTAATGCTTTGCGATCTTTTGATTCAACGCGAAAATGTGACAAAGCATTAACTAAAGGTTCACTTAGGAAGATTTATGAGCGCGAAGCCAATTACAAAGGTTCTATAAAAAAGTATTTTTAAAATACAGAAACCTTTTAACTATAAGAAATACATTGAGTTTAAATTGTATTTGAAAATAATTTTTATGTTTTGAAAATTTAGCATTTTTATATGCTTAAATCTTATACCTACTTAAATAAGTAGCTTAATTCCAAAAAAATCTAGATAATGCACATTTTATAAGAAGTTATGATAAAAACTTATGATTTAATATGAAAGTAATATACAGGTTTATTGGTAATTATATAAGAAAGTAATTGGGGGCTACTTCCGTTCACCTTAACAAACTTTATTGTACGACTTTTGGAATCTCGAATATTATGAGGTTATTTTCTTGCCATGCCGGACTGCCAAACACAGGGTTGCGGGTTCGATTCCCGCCTCAGACAAGTATTTATGCTTAGATATTTGTCTGTTGTCTGGTTGTTTCTATGTATTATAAGTATATAGTTATTTACAAAAGAAAAGTATATAAGTAGTATATCCGTTATCTAGCACCCATAACACAAGTCTAGTTACTTAGCTTGGGGCTAGATGACGATGTGTGAAATGTCCTGTAATATTTATTTATTATTTATTTATTTTTATCCGAAAATCAGCTGGTACTTACACGGATGGGTCAATAACTTAAAAATATACTTATTTCTTAAGTTTTATCCACTCTTCTCAGTCTGAATAACCTTTATTTATAATAAAATAACTGATTTTCAAAAAGGTACCTACCTTAACAATTTCCAAAAGTCGTAGAACAAAAGTTTATTGTTAAAGTGCGTAGAAATAACCGTAAACGGCTTTCTTATACAATTTGTTTTAGCGAAGGACTTTTAATACAAAAGGAGGTTGTTCTAGAGGTCTAGGCGAACAACTTTTGTTCTACGACTTTTTTTTTCGATAATTATGAGGGAATTTTTACTTGAAAATCAGCTGTTTCATACAACCACTTCGAACGAAATGTTCGAATTTCCAAAAGTCGTGGAACAAAACTTATTCGCCTAGATGTCTAGAACAACCCCCTTTCGTATTAAAACCCCTTTGCTGAAACACATTGTATAATAACCGATAACCCTGTATAAGTTAAAAAAGTCAATTTTATGACTTTTTTAAGTTAAGTACATAATGTATGTGTAGTTTTCTTTTATAATTTTATTTATGTTGACTCGTTCAATAAGTAAATTTGTTTGTCATGAAGTTCACCGTTTTATTTACGAACTAGCGGCGCTCCGCGGTTTCACCCGCGTAACTCCCGATCCCGAGGGAATATCGGGATAAAAAGTATGTAGCGACACTTCACATCGCCACTAACAGATGGCGCCACCAAGCCGATCGGAGATCCTAGATCGCGCAAGCGAAGTTTTTCTGAAGATATATAAGCTCATATACAAGTTCCAACGAAACATCGTGGGGCCGCGGCCTACCGGGTATAACACCTGCCCGGTGGAAGATCTTCCCTTTGGAGGTACACACCACCTCGTACCTCCAAAAGTAGCTTAAGACACACCCAAATAATCAATGTAGCCTCATAACAAATTTCATCAAAATCGGTTCAGTAGTTTCAATGCAAACAAACAATCAAATCTGTCCTCCTTATAATGGACAAAATTAACTTAGAAAACAAAAAACTTTTTTTAAGTCTTATCATCTCCAAGGGAACGAACCACTCAGTGATTTTACAGAATTTCCTTTACCTTTGTATACAAAGCGATAGGAATTCTAAATAGCTTTAATTGAATGGCAATGTATGACTTGTTAACTAATATTATAAATCCGAAAGTTTGGGTATTTATTTGTTTGTTTAATAAATAAATATTGCAGGACATTCCACACATCGCCATCTAGCCCCAAACTAAGTAACTACACTTGTGTTATGGGTGCTAGACAACGGATATACTACTTATATACTTTTCTTTTGTAAATATATACTTATAATACATAGAAACAACCAGACCACAGACAAATATCTAAGCATAAATACTTGCCTGAGGCGGTAATCGAACCCGCAACCCTGTGTTTGGCAGTCCGGTATGGTGACCATTGTGCCAACTGGGTCGTCGTTTGTTTGTTCGTTACGGTTAAAAGACTGAACTGGACCGATTTTGATAAAATTCGGCCGTCTTAGTTTAGGGGATAGAGAAGCTGGGTATAGGATTGATCTCGAAATTCCCGCGGGAGTGGAACTTGCGCAAGTGAGACCGCGGAGCGCGGCTAGTTTAGAATAAAAACAACATAATTCATAAATAGAATCATATACAATTAATGAAGGTCAGTGTAATTCATTCAATTTTATGAATACATAAAAAAATACTAGCTACGCCCCGCGGTTTCACCCGCGTGAGTCCCGATTCCGTGGGAATATCGGAATAAAAAGTAGCCTGTGTTAATCCAAGCCAATACCGAGTTTCATCGCAATCGGTCCAGTAGTTTTTGCGTGAAGAAGTAACAAACACACACACAAACTTTCACATCCTACTAATATTAGTAGGATAAGTACTAAAATATACAATTTTATTAGTTTTTTTACAAAGCTAGGAAGCGTCAGCATTCCCGGGATTTTTTTTATAAATATTAATCCTTGAAATCTTTAGCTGGGTAATAATAAATCAAAATAGATCCAAAAACACTCTAATTACACAAAAAAATTACCTTACGTATAGTAGAGCGGTGTTGGCTTAGTGGTAGATACCTCGACTTTCATTCTGAAGGTCGTGGGTTCGAATCCCGGCGGGGTGTACACCAATGTATTTTTACATTACTCTTACGGTAAAGGACAACATCGTGATGAAACCTGCGGCTTAGTTGGCTCCAGAAGTATTGACAAGTTCTCTCCTCTGGACTGGTCGACTAAGCTGAGAGGTTAGTAGGTGCTGGGCAAGCCTACTCCATCCTCACGCAAAAAGGACCCAATTAAAAAGGGTCCAATGGCGGAAAACAGCCTGTATACAAGTACAAGTACAGAGTACCTTAAGTATAGCTTATTCTCATATCTATACATAAATGCTTTGTCCTGAATGACTGACTGACGGATCAACGCACAGCCTAAACCGCTGATTGTAGAGACCTGAAACTTGCAGGGTGTGTTCTTTGTATGACGTAGGCATCGAAAAAAATGTATTGTATGGGACAACGTGATTCTTTGG
Organism: Idaea straminata; assembly: GCA_951213275.1. Lineage (NCBI taxonomy): Eukaryota > Metazoa > Arthropoda > Insecta > Lepidoptera > Geometridae > Idaea > Idaea straminata. Next base: position 10,225,822 of record OX577866.1, on the reverse strand, counting down.
TCCAATAATAAATAAATATTCTACATACATCTGTTGTGCCCAGTTGGCACAACGGTCACCATGCCAGGCTGCCAAACACAGGGTTGCGGGTTCGATTTCCGCCTCAGCATTTATGCTTAGATATTTGTCTGTGGTCTGGTCGTTTCTATGTATTATATGTATATATTTACAAAAGAAATGTATATAAGTAGTATATCCGTTGTCTAGCACCCATAATACAAGTCTAGTTACTTAGCTTGGGGCTAGATGGCGATGTGTGGAATATCCTGCAATATTTATTTATTTACATTTTTTTTTTGTTGTCGAGCTCCACAAAACAAAACTTGGTTGGTTTGAAATAACATTAGTAAGTATATTATCTATAGGAATATCATTTATCAATCACTTGAACATATACCTTTATTACTCATTTCCTAACCAAACCAGTCTAGTATCGGTTATATTACTAATACAGATTAGATTAAATATAGGTAGTGTCGGAACGTCTTATAGCCAATACCGAAACCGAATCTTCGGTTTCGGTCTTAGTTTCGGCCGAAGTTGAATGTGGCGGACACACATAAAATCCCTGTGTGTCAGCACATTCCGTCGTAATCTATAGCGACCGTAGAAATAGAAAGAAATAAAGAAAGAAACACATTTATTCGGTGAAGGCACACGACAACTTTAAAATTAAACACACACAGAGAAATAGGTAACATTATACAACGAAGAAAGAAACATAACTAAACCTAAGAACATTTAAGAAGCCATGTGCTGCCCCAAATGGGTCGACCTCAGCTGTAAGCCACAGTCAAGCGTAACTTGGCTGCAGCGCTGGTCTTCCGGCCAAACCCGCTGCCGTCGTGCGTCGTCTTACGCTCCCACAACACACACAATAAAACGATAAATAAATATAATAGCAAAATAATTTTATAGGTACGGTAAAAAGGAAAGAAAATAGAATAAATATTTTATTTGTATAATACATAAACTGAGTTATAAATAGCCTAGAGAAGAAGAGGAACTGCCCGTAATAAGAAAAATAAAAAAAAGTATATATAAATAAGACGAAAACGTCACTGTCATTTGGATTTGAAATTCAAATTTAGAGGGTATAAATACGTGTCTTTATCATATATTATGAATATCACGTGTATACGTGATAGTTTGTATTTCAGATGCGCTACCTAACTGTTACCCTTTCCTATCTAGATATCTGTGTAGTATATATAAGCTATAATCTGTTATACGGAGTCAGGTTATTACTAGGAGAATAAATCCTACCGTCGAAATGGATGACTAGTTTTATTACTCTATCTGGGCACTCCATATTGAACCTTATTTAAACATGTAAATACTAAGCTATCTATAATACAATATTTATATACTATTTTACCCTTTTGGAGGTCGAATTTCCGAAAATCCTTTCTCAGTGCTCGCTGACGTTCTCAAAGGAACTCACATGCGAAGTTTCAGAGATTCGTTGATGAGTCTTTTTAACACGCTTTTATTAGCTTCACCTGTATGTTTGTAAGTATGTTTGTAACCGACTCCTTTGAGCTCGATTTTGTCCTACTTTGAAATTTAATTAATAATTGAATGAGATTTAATTCAAACTTTGCACACCTGTCAAAGACCGATGACAATGCAATAATTCGATTAAAAAATCCGATTATCCCAATTAGATTCGCCAGGATTCATTAATTCCTTTCCGCATCCTTTGCGAGTAAGAGAGATAGAACTAGTGCGCGAATTACGCATGCGTGCAGCTCCACAGGGAAAACCCAACCTAAAAATTCACCCAAAAAATGAAAAATAAATAATATATTAAAAAACTAAAAAAACACGCTTTTATAAAAAATCCGACTAAAAAACAGAAAATAAAATTTAATAAATTTGGATTAAGAATACTGTAAATAAAAAATAAATGAACATTATTGTAAAAAAGCGTGGGGTGCATAGTGTCAATAGTTATAAACATTTGATTGACAGATGAGTAGAAGGATCCTTACTTTGATAATAAAATAAAAAGAAGTTTAAATGCACACCACGCTTTTTTACAATAATGTACATTTATTTTTTATTTACACTATTCTTAATCCAAATTTATTAAATTTAATTTTCTGTTTTTTATTTCCTTTACGAATATAGATCATTGAAATTTAGCGTATTAATCATAGAATTAATTTTAAAACATAATAATATGTAGTTTTTCCTTGAGTACAGAGCAACTCGGCACATTTTTTCACTATGCCTGGGGAAAGTCTAACTAAGAAAAATTAAGGGGGGAAAATGCAACTTTGAAGATGCCACGCCAAATGGCCGTTTTGGGGGATAATGGAATACCCCAACGGATTGTGTTGATACAAAAGTTAACAATATCGAGCCGAAATGAAACTCGTGGCCGAAACTTAACCAGATTTTTAACTGAAAAATTTCCGACAGCTAACAATCTCTTAATTTCCAGACAACTATATAGCCAGATACCCCGAAGCCGAATAAGTTTCGGTTTTTGTGAGAAACCAAAACTGAAATCACTAATTAAAAATGTACCAAACAACCTCAATACAACGCGAATTTTACCTTGTTTAGTATTATTTGAAGCGTGTTATTTTTATATAAATACTTATGCATATAATTTATATATGTATATTTATTATTCGTTAAACGTATTCAGTTTTTAATGTGATGTTTATCACGATCGGAGGTTTCTGTGTTTAAATATTACAGTTGATAAAAGGTATTTGTCTGGTCACCATACACCAAGCCTAGTTGCTTAGCTTGGGGCTAGATGGCGCTGTGTGAAATGTCTTGCAATATTTATTAACCCCCGACGCAAGAACGACGGGGTGTTATTTAAGAGGAAAGGGAATCGGGGGCTCTCTCCATACAAACGTAGTCAACTGTTGTCTCCCTGGATAATGACACTAGAGCAAATATTTTTGTTGCATAAAACTTATAACTGCCATGACCATGCCCCTATGTTGTTTTTATTTTTGGTTTTAAAATCCTAATTTCTATGATAATTAGAAAATGAAAAAAAACAACCAAAACATAGGGCATAGTCATGGCAGTTATAGGTTTTATGCTACAAAAATATTTGTGCTAGTGTCATTATCAAGAGAGGAAACAGTCGACTACGTTTGTATGGAGAGAGCGCCGGTACCCTTTCACCTTAACTCCTAGTTTGACGCGTAGTATTTTTGTGGCATCGTATCTCCCGAACGGCTGAACCGTTTTCGATTTAGTTTGTTTAAAAGGTGACTTAATTGTGAGTGTTCTTTGCTAAGTTTGATGATAATCGGTTCAGCCGTTTTAAAGGTACGAGAATTTTTTTCAGTGAATTGCGGGTATTTTCTGTGTTATTTATTTTTTCTGCCTTTTCAAAAAGTAAGGCCTAACTCAATCAAATATAGTTGGCCTAGACGTCAAGAACCCCCTTTCGTATTACAATGACCTTATTTAAACACATTGTTTAGATTCGTTTGCAAATATAAGTCAGTTAAAAACATAAGGTCAATGATTGTTAATGAAAAAAGGTACATTTAACATTAGAAGTCAAATATAGGTAGGTACAGGGTTAATAGTAATCTATCTCTATAAGTACATATAAAATTCTTTGTCCTGACTGACTGACGGATCAACGCACAGCCTAAACCGCTGATCGTAGAGACCTGAAACTTGGAGGGTGTGTTCTTTGTGTGATGTAGGCATCCGCTAAGAAAGGATTTTTCGAAATTCTACCCCTAAGGGGGTGAAAACTCCCCTTTTCACCCCCTTAGGGGTAGAATTTCGAAAGCAAAGTTTGTATGGGACAACGTGATTCCTTGGTCCAATCTACTTCAAATGTTCGTCTTATATGTGGACGAAGTCGCGGGCAAAAGCTAGTTATATTATAAGAAAGCGGTTGAGGGCTACTTCTGTGCACCATATAATTAAACTTTTGTTCTACGAACTTAGGAAACCCTAAAAAAATTTTTTTTTAGGTTATGGTTACTCGAAAATCAGCTGTTACTTACACGGAAAGGTCATTAACCTTAAGATCGTACTCATAACTCATAAGTCTGAATACTAACTTAATATTAGTACCTGGATGACCGAGCTTTGCTCGGTATTTTTATTTTTACTTAGTTTAACTTCAAAGCAAACACTCATTGAATTCGTGTTACTTAACAACGCCATCTGCTGGAATAACTTTATTGCTCACAAAAAATAGTATTAGTAGTTCGCCAATAGATGTCAGGAAGAGTCATACTTTTCAGATTAAAAAAAAAGTTAGTTTCGATAAAACACGAATAAAATGACATTTTCTAAAAATGATTCCTAGCTAGATCGATTTATCGCCCCCGAAACCTCCTATATACCAAATTTCATGAAAATCGCTGGAGCCGATTCCGAGATTCCAATTATATACAATATATATATATATATATATATATATATATACAAGAATTGCTCATTTAAAGATAAAAATGCAGCTGATTTTCAAATAATAACGCAAACTTTTTCGTTGAGGAAAACGTTCTGTTGAGGAAGGAGGGAAACAATTATTATTTTCCTCTTTTATAATTTGTGCTTCTCTAATAAATGGTTTATAATTACATTCTATTATATCATCAACATATCAGCTACAGCACGTCCACTGCTGAACATATAAACGATCGGTAGTATGCTCTCTGCGTCCAACCACTTCCCGCAACCTTATGTGGTCTCTAACCTGGGAATTTTCGGCTTCAAACGGCCATCAATTCTGTTATACGCGTCTCATGCCTCGGCCATTGCCACCTCAGCTACTTTTGGCAGCTTTTTTTTTAAATTATGTCTTAGTTTAATTCGGCTACGAATCTTTCTTATTTCATCAACTGGCAGATAGATGGCGCCATATTAAAAATGTATAAAGGTATTTTTGTCTGCCAGTTGAGAGGTTATATGATTACCGATAACCCTGTATAAATTGTATGACTTTAGCAACACCTGTTGCATGTGTGCATATATTAGATATGTATGTATATTTTATATTAAACTAGCTGTTGCCCGCGACTTCGTTTGCGATGTGGTTTTGGGTTATATAGAATACCTAGCATTTTTCGGCATAGATACAATTTATCATTCGGTGTAAGTTATAAAACAAAATAGGTAGTTACATTGTTTTTAAACTATATTTTTAATTGATTTGGCGAAGGCACTTTACTTACTCATACTCCGAAAGTAGGTCTAAAGATGCCTGAAGAGCGTGTAGAAAGAAAAACTTTCAGCCCTAGGGAAAATCGCTTTCACTGACAGCTGTCATGTCAAATTATGGCTTCGCACGGCTCATCCATACTGCCAGAGTACTGACAGAGAGTACATAATAGGTTTTTTCTTAGTAATCGAATTCAGGTAGATATATTTAGTTCAAGATATCTTATTTAATAAAATAAATGTAAAGGTGAAAATGGTCAAAGCGACGTATGACCATGCTGCGCCTCTGCCGGCGCCCTGTCAAGATGTTGCAGATGTGGCTTTATGCGACCGTGCGGTCAGTGTTGTTCCTTGAGTAAAAAAATACTGGCAGGAAATGCTTGCATTTTGAATGATTTTAATTAGTATTATCTTTTGTTATTTTATTATGTTTTTGTGTTAAGTTTAATCTGGTTTTTCATTTATGATTGTGTATTTTGTGTAAATAACATTTTCTAGACAAACCGTGTTACAAAAACTGTAATTTAAATCTACGGACTTCGCGTCATTACTCAGTGTTGGATAAACTAATTAATAAAAATCACTTCGGTAAGTACCGACGTATTTGAGTATTGAAAACATATTGAAAACAAACAGCAAAAACAAAAAAATCTACATAATCTATAACCTCTTTGGTCCCAACCTTGTAAGAGGATCAGGTAGTATGGAGTCTCTCATTCACTCTCGTTATTAGGAAGAATTTTATGTTTATTCGTAATGAAAAGCACAGTGTTTACCTCGGGTTTGTTTTGTTTACCCAAGGTGTGAAAGTCACTCATTTAGTCCCTCGAAGTATTAGCGCCCTCGCTACGCTCGGGCGCCAAACTCCGTCTCGGGACTCAATGAGTGACTTTCACACCTTGGGTAACAATGTACTATTTTTGTTAATTTTTCACAAATAAAACATAATACACAACAATATGATAAGCTAAAACTAAGTCCAATTTCTATTCGCACAAAATTTTCAAAATACTTTGTCTTCCTAGTTATCTTTAGATTTTTGTAAATTAGTTTTTTTATTAGGTAGCTGGCAGGCCTACGTAATTTTGGGAAAAAATGATTTTTACAAATAACTACCTGTATATTTTTTAACCGACATCAAAAAAGGAGGAGGTTCTCAATTCGTCACGTATATATTTATTTTTTTATGTATGCTCGCTGATTACTCGTAAACTCTTGGAGCGATTTGGAAAATTCTTTTTTTGTTTTTACTATTTAAGGTTTCCGCTACTTGAACTCATAATTCAAACTTTAGCAGGAGAAAAGCGCGATAGAAGTGTACCATCGGAGGTCTTCGGTAAAGGAGATCGGTAATATTATGTAGTAGTACCTCTTTGTACTAACCTCATTTTCAGTTTCACGTAGGTAGTATTAAATGCAAACTATTTGGTTTTATGACAGCTGTCATCTTGAGCGGAGGCATGTTCTGCACCCCTACCATGACTTTTTGAAGAACTCGAAAAAAAGAAACACTTTTTCGATCACTCTCTTGTCCGTTTGTCTGTCAGTGTGTCACTACCGATATTCTCAGAGACGGGTGGACCTAGTAAGTTGATTTTTAGGAAGTTTCATAGTAAATACTCAATATATTATGTTTAATCGAATACTTCAAAAACCCGTGGTAAGGGTACTGTTCCCTTCTGACGTTCGATTACGTTTTACCACGGAAATATGTTTCGATTTCACATTTTTTAAATGTTTTTTTATCAAATATCTTAAGTATTGTATTAAACTCAAATTGAAACATACCCTAAATGTTAATCTGATATTTCCTGAACATATTTGTGTGGACCTTGTCGAAATCTGTTCTGTAGTTTATGAGATTACCTGGTTCAAACAAACAAACAGACAGACAAACAGACAAACAGACAAAAATTCTAAAAACCACCCTATCGTGTTCAGCTAACGATTTAAAGACGACCTGTGTATTTTTTTTCTGGATATCTTACAATTACAGATTTTTTGATGTCTACAGATTTATTATATGTATAGATTTTGATTGAGTTATAAAAAAATATACGTAAAGTCATTTACCTATATTTTTATCTTCTTCTATACATATAAAACGCTTTGTTCTGACTGACAGACTGACGGATCAACGCACAGCCTAAACCGCTGATAGTAGAGACCTGAAACTTGGCGGGTGTGTTCTTTGTATGACGTAGGCATCCGATAAGAGAGCATATTCCGAAATTCCATCCCTTAGGGGGTGAAAAAGGGGGGCAAAGTTTGTTTGGGACAACGTGATTCCTTGGTCCAATCTACTTCAAATTTTGCATAAACATTCTTTCGACTGCTACGCGGATGAAGTCGCGGGCAAAAGCTAGTCTGTCTATATTACTAGTAAATATTGCTTGTAAACGTAACACACATACATACAGACACACGTTCACATTACAATAAAAATAGAAAAATTATTTTATTGTTTCGGTTCTCATGAAGATAATAATAATGTAAGTATGTACGAACAAGTAATACCTAGTTACCTACTCAATTATAGTGTTTTAGGGTTCCGTACCCAAAGGATAAAAACGTGACCCCATTACTAAGACTCCACTCTGTCTGTCACCAGGCTGTATCTCATGAATTGTGCATAATAGCTAGACAGTAAATTTTTACAGATTATGTATTTCTGTTGCCGCTTTTACAAATAGGTACTAATAACAGAACAAAAAATGTTTACGGAACCCTTCGTTCACGAATCGAACACGCACTTGCCCGTTTATCTATACTTAAAAATTCTTTGTCCTGACTGACTGACGGATCAACGCACAGCCTAAACCGCTGATCGAACTTAGTTCTTTGTTCTTTGTGTGACGTAGGCATCCGATAAGAAAGGATGTATCAACATTTTACTCCCAAGTACCCACTTAGGAGTAAAATTTTGATACATCCAAACTTTGTCCCCTTTTTCACCCGAAAAAGGGGGCAAAGTTTGTATGGGACAAAGTGATTCCTCGGTCCATTTTCGACTTTTACGCGGACGAAGTCGCGGGCAAAAGTTCTCTTAAGTTCTGATATAACAAGGAATTTAAAGTCATAATTAACACTTTACAACAATTTTGCAGGCATAGGTGAATGATATTTTGCGGGCCAATCTCTCTAGATCCAGAAGAATCTGCGCCTTAATTAATTGATACTTAAAAAGGCACAACAGCGCCATCTGCTCGGAGCTTCTAGTTTCACACGTCAACTTAACCAACGGTTAAAAAGCCTGCGCAAGTGAAAAAACAGTCAAAATGATAAGTTTTTGGGAAGAATCATTTTGGTTACCAATGAACACAAGCTGGAAAGACATAGAAAATGGACCGAATAAGTTAGTTGTCTATGGAACTGTTGAAGATCTTTCGGTACAACTACCTTTGGTGGTCATGATATTCGTTCTGCGATATTTTTGTGAAAAGTAAGTAGAAGCTTTTTTTATTATATATACATAATTTTTATAATATACATAATATTTTTTTAATATATATATTGCCACTTGTTTTACGAAATGTGGGTTAGAATCACAACTATGGTCTCACAGGTTGTTAATAATACATTCATCAATCCACACGTGTATCGTACGACTTTTTTTATCACAGTTGTGAATATAAAAAAGAAAATAATAATTAACAAAATATCTGCTCTGCTGGCAGTGGGACAAAAACGGCAAATTAATTAATTATTCCCCCGAAGAGGTACCTATAGGCAAAGAAGATTTATCGCCTCATACTTCTTTTTTCTTTGATTTATTGATTTTCTTTCTTCCATAATCTTTTTTCGCTAAAGTCAGTAAAAATCTTTAACGAAATCTCGTCGTGGTATTCTTGCACGAAAACATATGTTTCGTTTTCATTTCACAAACAAGGGCAATGCGGTATTTTTCCACTTAGCGGCAAAAAAAACCTTTTTAAAACGTCTTATCCATATAGCCAGTGTCAGAATTGTTATCTTTTCCTTTGATATTTTTTAACTTTTTAAAAATATATGTTTTCAGGTATTTGTTCAGGCCTTTAGGTAAATATTTCAACATAAGTGATGGGAATAGGAGAAAAGCGCCAGATAATTATGTTTTAGAGGCACACTACAGAAAATCTACGAAACTTAAAGATGTAAGTAAACCACTAAACCTCCTTCACTTCTACTGCAACGCAGCGCAGGTTTGATTCTTGCCTCAAACAAATATTTATGTATTTGTTTCTGGTTTAATAAATAATATGTAATCACTACATATAATAAAACAAAGTCGCTTCCCGCTGTCTAATCCCTATGTATGGTTGGATCTCTTAAACTACGCAACGGATTTTGATGCAGTTTTTATAAATAGATAGAGTGATTCAAGAGGAAGATTTAGTATATAAAACAAAACTAGCGTACGAAGTCGTGGGCTACAGCTCAAAATAAAATAATAATATCTAAGTTTTTTATCCTTTGTCCAGTTATAGCTACAATACAAGCCTATAGTTGCATAGTTTGGGGCTAGATGGCGCTGTGTTATTGTCTTGCAATATGAATTAAGGCGCTCTTCCAGTACCGTGTGTAGGTATTCACATTACCTTAGCCCCCGCTCTCAAAGACGTAGCGTGCTGCGAGCTAACTGTTATATTGGATCGATATGCACAACATTTTAGCATTATTATCCACAAATATAGTTCCTAGAGGTCAAAACCTATCATTTGATTCATTTTTAGAAACAAACGTTAACTATTTTTGAATAAAACCCGATAAACGATCTAATAATTCTCTGTTTTCTAACATTTTTTTTATCGAACGAAGTTGTTCATATCATGTTTTCAACCACAATAAACAAAAATATGGTTATTAAACTACAATATCCATTTATATCCAAATAACAAAAAAAGAGTATTTGATTACTTAGAGTTGCTTAAACAAAGGTCGATTTTGGTAGCTTTATTAGCACCTGGCCTTAAGAGGAAAGTGTACCGGGTGCTCTCTTCATACAAACTTAGTCGACTGTTTCCTCCCTGGATAATGACATACATTATTGCAAGACAATGACACAGCGCCATCTAGCCCCAAACTAAGCAACTATAGGCTTGTATTGTAGCTATAGCTGGACAAAGGATAAAAAACTTAGATAATTATATTTTGGTTTTATAGACGGCCGAAGCGGTCAATTTGCTTGGTTTTAAGACGAAATAAAATTAGGTCGAGAACCTACTTTGTTATGGAGAATCGATTATAATAAAAATACGACCCAGTTGACACAATGATCACCATACCGGACTGCCAAACACAGGGTTGCGGGTACGATTCCCGCCTCAGACATGTTTTTATGCTTAGATATTTGCCTGTGGTCTGGTTCTTTCTATGTATTATATGTATATATTTACAAAAGAAAAGTATATAAGTACCTAGTATATCCGTTCCCTAGCACCCATAACACAAGTCTAATTACTTAGCTTGGAGCTAGATGGCAATGTGTGAAATGTCTTGCAATATTTATTTTTTTATTTTTATTTATTTACGTAACCTCACTTGGGGTCATTGAACCTTGAACTAAACATGAGTTAATCTGATATTCCCACGTGAAAATATGCTAAAATACTTTTTATCACAGTTGCTCATAAAGTGGATCTTATTAAACCGCTTTTAGGCTCATAATCCAACGTATAATGCACGCGTGCGTTTTACGTTACCACTAGCTTTTGCTCGCGACTTCGTCCGCGTAAAAGTCCAAAATAGGCAAAGGAATCACGTTGTCCCATACAAACTTTGCCCCCCTTTTTCACCCCCTTAGGGGTAGAATTTCGAAAAATCCTTTCTTATCAGATGCCTACGTCACACAAAATCACACCCTCCAAGTTTCAGGTCTCTACGATCAGCGGTTTAGGCTGTGCGTTGATCCGTCAGTCAGTCAGTAGTTCAGGACAAAGCATTTTATATGTATAGAATATACTTAGATAGAAGATAGATGAGGAACTAGTGTTGTAAAGTTACCCCGATAATTTTACGTGATATCGATATAGGAAAACACTGATGAAATAATTAAGACTAGAAACTCGGGACCTGAGAGACCTGAGAGATTTGATAGACTTGACAAATAGTCTGTAAATTACCTTGTCAATAACGGAACGTGAGCGGTAACGTGAGCGATGACGTCACCGCGTCAGCGGTAATGTGAGCTATGACGTCACCTTCTTTGTGAGTGCTGCTGCTGCTGCTGGTGTTATTACGTCAAAATTTAATGGCCGCCTTAAACACAAATATTTTGCTAACTTTTTTTATTTTAACAAGTATTTTCTATTATCAGAACCCTAAAACCTAGTCGACTAACTAACGAATCTAGTATTCCTTATTTCCAGTTATCCCTTATCGCGAAGAAAGTGGACATGTCAGAGCGTGCAGTAGAACGCTGGTGGCGTCTCCGCCGCTCACAGGACAAACCCTCGACCCTCGTCAAGTTTTGCGAGAACATGTGGAAAGGTAGCTTTTATCTGTGCAAGGAATGTTATGCTGTCAGCATTCTGTGGACGAAGGATTGGGTGTGGAATACAGACTTGTGTTTCGATGGATATCCACATCAGGTAAGGACATAGATACATACCAAGTAGGACAGGGTTTCATACCCGTAACAATATATAGAAAAACATAGAATAGAATATAATTTATTCGAACAAACACACGACATAGTATACACACAAATAAGAAACAGTAAGAATAGTTACTAATAAAAAACAATACAAAAAACAGACAATAAAAATAAAAGGTATTATATATTCATAAGCATATATTTATTCATAATTTGCATTATACGTCTATCTGTTATATTTTACATTTTGTATGTAATATTAATAATTTAAAATCATAAAATACAATGTCAAGTTAGGTACAGTCGGCTGCATAATTGCAGCCCTCGGTAGAGTTCGAAAATTACTATTATTCTAATAATTTTTGTTTGATTTATTGATGAGTTACAAGACTTTATACTTTAACTAAAGCAGGTGCCTAGAATCTAGCTTGTGTTGAAAACATTCTTATAACAGCCGTTTTGGAGTTCTACGGTGGGTCTGCAATTTTGCTATTATTCTAATAACTTTTGTTTGATTTATTGATGAGTTACAAGACTTTATACTTTAACTAAAGCAGGTGCCTAGAATCTAGCTTGTGTTGAAAACATTCTTATAACAGCCGTTTTGGAGCTCTACGGTGGGTCTGCAATTTTGCAGCCGACCGTACTTACAAGGTACAACTATTTATAATTTAATAGCTAAAGTTCGTCAATGCTGTAGACGCACCGCTTAATAAGCCACTGTTTGAGTCTATTTTTAAAAAGATCAAGATTACCGGCACTTGTTACATCGTCAGGTAGTCTATAGACATGTGGACTATTGTGGACTCATGGGGATGTATAGTACGCGACGCCTTCACCAACCTGTTGGAGAGACCGAGCAACCTGTTACCATTACGAAGTGGGTATCTTACGAAGTCCGATCTCTTTGAGAATTCACGGGCATACAATGCAATATGAAGGATTAACAGGCAAGGTAACGTCAAGATCTCTAGCTCGATGAAATAATCCTTGGCGCATTCGTCAGGCTGTATACGCGCGATAGCTCTCACAGCACGACGCTGCATGCGGAAGACGCACTCCCAATCGTCTGCACGACCCCAGAACCCCAGAACTGTAGGAGAGACTGGACTGTTGCAAAGTAGCACATACGGACCGTGTTTTTGAGAGCGTCACGGCGAGGCGGTTCAATGCAAAGCAGGCCTCAGCCAACCTCGCACACAGCTGTTCGATATGGGACTCCCAACACAAGGTTTGGTCCAATCGAAGCGAGAAAAGAAGCCTGATTCACCCGGACCTCATCTACGTCCACCATTAAGTGGCGACGTCTACGTCCTGAGAGGTCAAAGCGAAAAAAATGGGTCTTAGACAAGTTTAATTTAAGCCCATTTAATTTAAACCAATCGTGCAGTTTGCTCGCGAACTCTGTCAAGCGTTTTTCTAGGTTTGGCTCATTATCAGCTGTGACAACGGCAGCCAAATCATCCACATACATAAACAGCTCAGCATTTTCTATGTACTTCGGTAGGTCGTTCAGAAGTAATGAAAAGAGGAGATTTGAAAAGGCTGATCCCTGGGGAAATCCTATACTCGAGACCATTTGATTTTATATGTTGCCACTGTCGCCCATCACGTACTGAGTTCTGTCTCTCATGAAAATCAGCAACAGATTGTGAGCTTTTGAGTCAATACCATACCATTGAAGCTTTTGAGATAGTACTTTATGATCTGTCACGTCAAATGCTTTCGAAAGGTCACAACAAAGGACCGCGACCTATCTGAGAAGTCGTGTGTTGCCCGAATAGGTAAAGCCTCAGTATGCCAAGTTTCATTAATTCATGAACAAACGAAATTATATTATACATACCTTACCTACATACACTTAAAGGGTAAATTTATAATGGCCCTTCAGGGCTATAGGTATTATATGCTAAACGATAAGAGATAGAGAAAATGCTGAAGGAGTTGCGTACCCGATTTTGAAAAAAACTCAAACTGCATCACTAGATTTATGGTAAAGTCACTAGCCGGGTATCGATATGTTCGATACCCGGCTTGGGTAGTGACTTTTGTAGTAGTGAATTTTGAAAAAAAATCATCATTTTTTTATACCAATCGTTAGTGTTGCTGATAGAGATCAATATTTAGAAACAACCATAGTAATGGTAAAAAAAAAAGAAATAGAATACCTAGAAGGTATTTTTTGTTAATTAATTCTAGGTACGCGGTGTGAAAAATTAAGGAATTTAAGTACAGGAGAAAAATAAATCCTGTACCTATTGCCTCTTTATATTATACCTAATGAAATCTCAAGAGCCCCGTGGTACACCAGTGGTGCTACGATTACTTTTTTTCATTACCGTGGTACAAACAGTGGGCTGCTTGTACTAAGGTTACAGATGCTACAAGCTACAAGTTTGATTTGTAAAATTATTTCAGCGTTTGACACCCCAATTCCACCTAAGTAATACTTATATTATAAAGCTGAAGAGTTTGTTTGTTTGTTTGAACGCGCTAATCTCAGGAACTACTGGTTCGAATTGAAAAAATATTTTTGTGTTGGATAGTCCATTTATCGAGGAAGGCTATAGGCTACTTTTATCCTGTTATTCCCACGGAATCGGGAGTTCCGCGGGTGAAACTGCGGAGCGCTGCTAGTAATTATAATAATTTTAAAAACATACAAATAAATCTTTTTCAAACTTTTTCAAATAAGCCAAATACCTATTAGCGCATATAAACTGTTTGGCTTTATTATTAGTTAAACTTACCTTACTTGTTGGAGATTTTAAAACAACGAAAAAAACCCATGATCAATCGGTGATCAATACTAATTTTTATTAATCACGGAACTACTTCAATTGAATAATGAATGAATAATCGACCATTTTACATTTATTTCAACTCGATTTGTCTAAATCAAGATCTAATAAATAGAACTGCAGCTCGCCATTTTGTTGACTCGTTCCATATCAATCAATCGTCCGTATCAAGTTCCTAGTCCGAGCGGTAACCGCATGAAACTACACGAAATCTACGAATACGAAATCTACGATAACTACGAAATAAATATGGCGCCACTTTAAATTCCAATGCTGCCAACCTAAATTAAGTTTCAAGTATTGTTATTTTTTTTAGGGTATAACAAGTGATGTGAAATGGTATTACATGATCTCCTTAGCCTTCTACTCGTCGATGACAATGTCCCAGTTCTACGACGTGAGACGTAAAGACTTCTGGCAGATGTTCGTCCATCACATAACAACTATAGCTCTGCTGTCGTTCAGGTATTTTACTTATAATTTACTAGCTGTGCTACGTAATTCACCTGCATTAGTAGCGATACCATAGAAATTATTTATTTAGGGAATGTTATGCAGCAGGGTTATTGATAATAATTATACTATAAAGCAGTTAAGGGCTACTTCTGCGTACCTTAACAACCAACTATTCATTTAGAAATTTGGAAAATTACTTCGACCGTTTGCAATGAATTGTTTGCAATGAATTAGTATGTATGCGTCATATCATCTATCAGTTTGCTACCATAATACTATCAACAAGTATTCGACTTACGACCTTCTTCAAATAGACGTTACACACAAACTTAAATACTTGAATTAAAAGTTTCCAGTGTCATCATCATCCGAACGATGTTCCCGGTTGCATCCCTCTCGGGAGCCCGGGGTCCGCTTTCCTGCTTTTACGCCTCCACTTCGCACGATCTTCAGCATCCTGGTTTGTAAGGCCATTTGCACGCATATCACCCTTTACGACGTCAAGCCAGCACTTCTTGGGTCTACCCAGTCTGCCACGACCCGGCGGAGGCGCCATGGCAAGACATTTGTTCCCCACGTAACTAGCCGGTTTTCGCAAGACGTGACCGTACCAGCGTAGGCGGCATTCTTGCAATTTATCTGCAATGTCTCGGACATGAAGGCTGCCCCGGATGCGAGAGTTCCTGACGCGATCCTTTCGCGTCACTCCACACATCCAGCGCAACATCTTCATCTCCGTGACACGCAGCTCCTGCTTATGTCGCTCAAGTACCGGCCACGCCTCACTACCATACAAAAGGACAGGTCTAATGATGGTTTCAGTTTAACCGGCATTTTGGGGTCACAAATGACACCAGTCACCTCACGCCACTTGGCCCAAGCCGCTGAAATGCGTGACTTGACGTCGCAATCGATGTCGCCGGACGCGTGAAGCACAGATCCCAAGTACTTTAAACTGGTCCTTCCGCTCGACCATATGACCGTCTACGCAGACGGGTGTGGGATCTGTGGTATTGCAAGCCAAGTACTCTGTCTTCGCCACATTCAGTTGCAAACCGCCGTTCTCAAGCGACTCCTTCCGCGTGTGTACACGTTGGACCAGCCGCCAATTATCCGAATCCGCCAGCGCAATATCATCAGCGTACATGAGCAGCCACGGAGGCTGCTCATGTGCATCCCTAAATGTATCCAGTGTGATTGTTATTTTTAACATGTTAGCTATGTATTGTTGGCCGAGTGGTATAAGCCGCACCCGCTACACCAGCCTACGTAGTTTCGATCCACAGGTTACGTTGTTATAATGTTCAAATAGTGTTGCACAGGATTGTTACGTTACGGTGCCGATGTACTTTTGAACGTTGATTGTAAGTGGAGACCTAATATGAGTAGTACACTTTACTTGAGATGTACACTACAAATACACGACAAACATAGATACAGAAGAATAAGATGGCAATGAAAATTTGACAAGGATTAATATCCTTAAACAAGATTAATTATAGGAAAGAAACAGAAGCTGTGTGTTGTCCCAAAGGGCTGATCTTCCGGTCGTACCCGCAATATTACATACTGTGTTTCTTGTTTTTTCCAGCTGGATATGCAATCTACACAGGGTGGGCTCATTAGTTCTTATTTTACATGACTCTTCGGATGTATTCCTCGAGTTGGCGAAGGCTGCGAAATACGCTCGAGCGGAAACTCTAGTCAACTTTATATTTTGTATATTTTTATTCATATGGACTTCTATGAGATTGTATGCTTACCCAAAGATTATATTGTTCAGGTACGTATTTTTTAAAGCTATTGTATATAAATATATTAATCTGTAATGGTTTTAAAATCGATCGAGCGTTTTAATTACAGGATGTTGAAAGCAATAATGTATAAGAGTACACAATTCTACTACCCGATGCTAATCTCGTTATACGTACTGCTGTGTTTCTTGATGGTGTTGAATTTGTTTTGGACTTGGATGATTTCTAAATTGCTATTCAAAATGTTGTTTTGTGGCGAGGTAAGAATGATCTAAAAACATTATAATAAAAACTTTTTATCCCTCCTAAGAACTAATAGGCACTACTAGGACATTACAATATTTAATTAAGCTTTTTTAAAATATAAAAAGAAATTCTGAAGATGTGGCAACACCACTATTTGCAGCAAATCTTTACACAAACTTTTATTATTTGATTTATATTCTATTTTGTATAGGATAGTAGAAGTACTTTCCTACAAATATCTAAGAGGGATTACAGCGTTTTCTATATAGTACACTAAAAATTGTACAATGAATAAAGTCTTTTTTTTGCAGTGACCACCTGAACTAAATGTGTTTGATTTTCAGGCGGCCGATGACGTCAGAAGCTCAAGCAGTGAAACCATGGCAACCGATGACGAATCAAGTAAAGAACATAACAACAACAAATTAAAAAGTAATTAATTTTTAAATTTTAAGTTAAATTTTATTTACCATATAATTAAAATAAGAAAAATCAATGCATGCTCTTTTTTTTATTCTTTTTAAGTTATGGTTGTGTATTCGCAGGCCAGTGTCAACTATTTTTTCCCGCCAAAACATCTACATTACTACTACAGCTACTCAAACATAGATGGCACTACTATCATTAAGTTTGACAAAATATATTATCTCAATTTATTGCTAATTTTAGTAAGTACTTATTTTTTCTTTAATAATTTTCTTATTATATGTTTGGTAAATTATAAACAAATTAGAGTACATATTAGAAGGAAATAAAACAAACAACTCTCTAGCTACTCGCCACAAGATGGCGCTACAAGTATCTCAACGGTTTGCGAAACAAATAATTTAAAGTTTCTCTATTATGATTCTGAGAATTTCTACTTTTGGGGGAAGCAAACCTGTGTATACCAGGTTAAAATACGACCTTTATTTAATAACTTTAGTACATACTAATCTATATCTATCTATCTATATCTTCTAAATAGGAAAGATTTGATTGTTTGAATTGAATAGGCTCCAAAACTACTGGACCGATTTAGATGAAACTTAGTATGAAGATACATTGAATAACTTGATGAGGGTCGAGGGTTTGCCTTGAGAGCGGCGGAGACGCCACCAACGTTCTACTGCATGCTCTGACATGTCTAGCTGGTTGGGGGTTAAAAATAAGTGCGTGTCAGAGGCCATACTATAGATAGGCCATAGGTCACCTGAGGTCATAGTTGTTTGCGCTATAAAAAATGTAGCGTATTGAGTATTTCGAAACTTTAGTTTAAAACTGGAATCGGCCATCTTTGAAGTTATGGGTGAAATTCGAAATGACATAACCTTAAGGCGCTCTTCCAGTACCGTGTGTAGGTATTCACATTACCTTAGCCCGCGCTCTCAAAGACGTAGCCTGCTGCTACGTCTTTGAGAGCGCGGTTATATTTGATCGATATGCAAAACATTTTAGCTAACTGTTATACTTGATCGACTAACTGTTATATTTGATCGATATGCAAAACATTTTAGCATTATTATCCACAAATATAGTTCCTAGAGGTCAAAACCTATCATTTGATTCATTTTTAGATACAAACGTTAACTATTTTTGAATAAAACCCGATAAACGATCTAATAATTCTCTATTTTCTAACATTTTTTTTATCGAACGAAGTTGTTCCTATCATGTTTTCAACCACAATAAACAAAAATATGGTTATTAAACTATAGTATTCATTTAAATCCAAATAACAAAAAAAGAGTATTTGATTACTTATTAGCACCTGCCCTTAAGGTTAGGAGTAGGCTGAGATGTTTTCCGCAATACGACTCTATTTCATGTGGTCCTTTTTGCGTGAGGATGGAATAGGCTTGCCCAGCACCTACTACCCTCTCAGCTTAGTCGACCATGTCCAGAGGAGAGAACTTGTCAATACTACTGGGGCCAACTCAGTCGCGGGTTTCATCACGATATTTTCCTTCACCGTAAGAGCAATGTCAATTAGCGCACATAAGTTTTTCTTAAGAAAAATACATTGGTGCACGGCCGGCCGGGATTCGAACCCACGACCTTCAGAATACAAGTCGAGGTATCTACCACTAAGCCAACACCGTTCTTTAGGGTCCGGTCTCTAGGTACCTAATTAATAAATTAAAACGAGTATCTATACGAGTAGTTATGTCAATAATTTATTATACCTACTCATAATATTATATAACCGCAAATATTCGATATAAATAACACAATTTCAATACTTCGTTCAATCCAATTTCTTAAAACATTTTCGAAAAACACATCAAATCGTAAATTCACTATATTCCCTGATGTTTCTTCTCGTATTTCTTCGATTGTTTCACCAACTTCAATTGTTTGTTTAAAATCATCTCTGACTTCAATCATTTGTGACTTCACATCATCAGTATTTGATGCTGTATGATTTGCATGTCGGGTATTTTGTTGAGTTTCAGGCATAACACGAATTATTATAACCATTTTTCAAGCTTTTTTAGAAATTATGTTTATTTCGATTTTTCTAAATCAAGTTACACGAAAATGCGTGATAAATCAACTTCCTCAGATAGGTAACTGAGTGTTTACTTAATAAATACTTAAAATATTTTTTAATATTGACCTCGGTTGTTTTTTATTATTACTTATTAAGGCCCTCTTCCAGTACCGTGTGTAGGTATTTTAACATTACCTCAGCCTCCGCGCACAAAGAAGTAGCGTGAAAGTGAGCCGCGCGCAACGACTCGCGTACGCGATCAAGCTACGCCACAGTGTAGGTGTAAACAGTGGGCACGCCACAGTGTAGGTAGGTGTCAACAGTAGGTTTTCGTTATCTAATTGGGCTCGATATATAAAATAATAAAACTAATGTGTAGCTGTAATAATGTACCTAATATTTTTATTGGAACGAAGTTCCCTATCGCGGGTTGACGCGGGGACCTAGCCGAGAAAAACATATTACGCATTACAAAACCGTGAAACTGGAGCAACAATACAATATACAAACTTGTTACTAACCTTACCTCTTTATAATATTAGTATAGATTATTTGCGCTCACTCAATCGCGTCTAGTCACCATAACACAAGCCTAGCTGCTTAGACTGGAGCAATAATACAATATACAAACTTGTTACTAACCTTACCTCTTTATAATATTAGTATAGATTATTTGCGCTCAGTCAATCGCGTCTAGTCACCATAACACAAGCCTAGCTGCTTAGACTGGAACAATAATACAATATACAAACTTGTTACTAACCTTACCTCTTTATAATATTAGTATAGATTATTTGCGCTCACTCAATCGCGTCTAGTCACCATAACACAAGCCTAGCTGCTTAGACTGGAGCAACAATACAATATACAAACTTGTTACTAACCTTACCTCTTTATAATATTAGTATAGATTATTTGCGCTCACTCAATCGCGTCTAGTCACCATAACACAAGCCTAGCTGCTTAGACTGGAGCAACAATACATTGTACAAACTTGTTACTAACCTTACCTCTTTATAATATTAGTATATATTATTTGCGGGCACATAAGTTTGTAAATTATTATTTGCGGAAAAAAGTTTGTCATCCCTGCAAATGCAAGCTTCCGCGTGGGGTTCGCTCGAACGCAGCGTGCCGGCAAAAGTGGCATAGGTCTTACCTCGACGAGGCCCGGAGGCCGACTGCGAGGAACTGACGCGTGCTAACTGTTATATTTGATCGATTTGCAAAACATTTTGTACATTTTAGCATTATTATCCAAAAATATAGTTCCTAGAGGTCAAAACCTATCATTTGATTCAATTTTTAGAAACATACGTTAAGGGTGTAGATTGTTGGCCTGAGATCTCGATTTCGAGCGACCGCAGCGCCAAAGTTTAATGTAACATCCGACGGGGCGGATGAATGACCTAGAGAGCGCGATTTTCAAAATGTTTTGCAACAAACGTTCCACGTTGAGAAATTGTTATTGAACTTGAATATTTACAGCATAACAATAACGTTGAATTTTTGGAAACTAGCTGTTGATTCTTTTTAATAGATTGTTGAGACACAATTTTTATGTTTTTCTATCATTTGACATCTGACTGATTCCAACTATTTATTTATTTGTAATTTCACTACCAAAATTTATTCTAATTCGTAAAATATTCATTCAATAAAATAATTGCAAATTCAGTAGGAAGTGTGTTTATCTCTACGCAAGGAAATGTGCCTATTGCGTAAACTCAAATACTTACTTTTTGTTTACGATCACCTCGTCGATATCTAAAAAAAAATCCTAGGGTTTAAAAAAAAATGTCAATAAATGAAACACAAGTATAAAAATGATTTATTTACTACACAATAACAAATATGAGTCGCCATTACTCGCTATCTCAAAAGCGTGCTAGGGTTGTACAAAAATTAGTAAATA
Source organism: Idaea straminata (assembly GCA_951213275.1). Taxonomy (NCBI): domain Eukaryota; kingdom Metazoa; phylum Arthropoda; class Insecta; order Lepidoptera; family Geometridae; genus Idaea; species Idaea straminata. The sequence continues at coordinate 10,204,440 of OX577866.1, read as the reverse complement.
ATTCATTTATTTACTAATTTTAACAGAAGTTTGTAAATTATTAATATACTAATTAAAAGTATGTAATTAAACAATAACGAAATATGAGTTCAAAATTCTAATGGTTTTTCATTCGATTACGGATCAAGTTCTGATTTCTGCTAATTTGATGATAAAATCAATGGCTATCACAAAACCTATCAGAATGAAAACGTTACCAGCTGCCCGATTCACGTAAGTAATAAAAACCGTAGCGCAGTGACGTCACTTCGTTTTTTGCAAATTTAGCCCTTTTAACCGACTTAAAAAAAGGAGAATCCTCAATTCGCTGTATTTTTTAACCAATTTTTATGATTCTTTACACCAGGTAACTCAGAAATTGTATAGTAATTGAGCTATTGGAAGATTTATGACAATCCAAGACTAGATAAGTAAGTGCGTTTAAAACAGAAAACCAAAAGGCGATTTCTAAGTTCCTAAGTTAAAACGACTTTTGGACTGGCGTGTTTACGTGAATCGACTGGCTGGGTAGTTAAGTTACCTGTATCTTTCAAAATCATTAGGCGTTCTTCTCTTTCATAACACGTAAAGCTCTTTCTTTCCTCTCTTTCATAGCCTCTATGATACTGGGCGCGTCACGAATGGGCATGCTTCGTGACTGCCGAGGATCAACTAATTCTGGAAGTAGGCAATCGTAATAAAACCTAACTAATTTCATCTCCATTTTCTCCTCCCAAAATTTGTCGTCCTTTTCTATAATATAAACTTTCATAGGTACAGTAGCACCAAACCAGATGCCAAGCATGCAAACGTTTCTTTTAGTAATATGTACCTGTCCCTGAATTTGGAAATACCAGTTATGATTTTTATTTATGACATAACCCTTGGAAGCCTTGTCCTTAACCCAAAAGGTATGTTTGGCCATTGCTTCATCAAGAGTCATGCCAGCTAAAGAATGTGGGCACTTAATTTCAATTAAACCGTTTGCATAAATGCCATCTGGTGTAGTACCAAGAAATTCATATTGATCGTCGACGAACAAACCGCAACCTTGTATACTAATATTCTCTTGAATTTCTAACTGTTTAATTGCGGTTTCTTCGTTTTCGATACCGTACCGTACAGCAGGCAAACTGGAGATATTACTACCATAAACGATTTTACGAACAAGAACAGCACAACTTGTGCTCTCTCGTTTTTTACAAACTTCCCCGAACGATGATGAGGTTAGTAATTTTCTCCTTGTACTCATCCACTCAGAACTACTTCTTTGCAAATGGGTCGACCTTTCAAGCTCCTCTCTTTCAGCACAAGACAACTTTAAATCGGCTAAAAAAGATGACTTGGCTTTCTCATATAATTCTGGACTCAGATCAGGTTTTTCGCAGTTTGGTCCATAGTGAGCGTCTTTCGATACAGCGCTGTGGCTCTTTTTCAATCTTAATTTAGGTTTAGCAATTAAACGGATTTTACGATTACAATTTTCCACTTTCGCGATCAAAGGATTAGGACTAGATTTAAATATTACTTCATGAGTTTTACTATGAATCGATCCTGTATTAAAAGACACAACAGCAGCTGCGCATCGGCCCGCATAAGAACCACGGGAAGAATAATTTACACGCTTACCCCCTACTAATTTGGCAATCACTGCGTTAAAACTTTCAACTATATTACTTGTACAATTATGAATTAAACTTCTAGAATGATATGACAGTCTTTTACTTAAAATGTGTACCGCGTCCATTAATCCGCATCCAACAATTGCTGGAAGCAACCCAACAGGTTCTATTCGACGAGTATCAGGTCTACAGAAATACTCCTTGCAATATTGGTGATTACCAAATACGTGTTGTGGACCATTTAGGATATCTTCACTAAGATTTTTTATTTTTTCTTCGAGTGACTGATTTTGATCGCCCCAATATTTAATAGCGCATTTTACACCCGTTCTTAAACGCAAATACCTTTCTTTTAGGAATTTCCGCAATTCGCAAGGATACTTAGTGTCTTTCGACAGTTTCTCCAAGCTATTGCAGTAGTTTCGTAAAAGATGATTTTTGCATTCAATTTTCTCTACTGTTAAATTACCGTACGGTCGCGAATCTAATATTTTTTTATAAGTACTGGAATCGCCGTCTGCTACAAATTTATTATAAATTACACCGTGATCAACAATGGAACGTTTAAACCCCTCAACTATTATGGTCGATTCCATACCGGTAGATGATCCCGAATAATTCTTGAAACAACGGTGTTCCGAGGGCTGACTGTCGTTCTTTGCGGCTCGTGCACAAACTACGCAGTATTTATTTTTAACTCCAAAAAACAATACTTTATTAGTTTTAATGCCAATTATCGCAGCTGCGCCGGACAAGGCGGAAAAATTCTTACCATAAGATCTCTTGCTCCAACAACCGTCAACAGCAACAGATATTAATGGTGTACCATTTTTATCAACACTACCTATAGACACTGCGTACTCCGCTTCTTCCTTGACAGCTTCTGCCATGGAATGTGCTGCTGTCTTTTCCCACCAATCGCAAACCGTATTATTAATTTCATTGTATAATGAAGGTGACATGATTGGTAGGGCTACTGCGGCAGTTAATGTTTTTAACTGATAGTAGCTCCCACCAGATGATATGATACCAGATACAATTTGATGATTCACTTCCATTCTATCTTCTTTCTTTTCAATCAAACACACAGTAAATTTCATACTACACATACTACATTTCATGATGAGTTTTGAGTCCAGACCAACTTTTACTTCACCTATTATACTGAGGTAACTTAACTTACAATCCATTGGACCGTGGTCCCCTATGGCCTGAAGAGCTTTAAAAAAAAAAGAAACGTCTACAACTCTACGCCCAACTTCCATTTCATCCACCTTTCCCTCTTGGTCGTTTTCAATAACTAGTTCCTGTAAAGAAAGATAATGGCTTGATTTTTTTTATAAAAAATAATTAAAAATTTAAAAAAATGCAAAAGAATTAATACAATATTAGGTTCCTGATGAATAGAAATTATAGTTTCTTTACGCATTAGGTATTGTTTTTTTATGACGTCACCTATTTGAACGTAAATTTTCTTTTGAGAAAGTAATTGAGAAGTATTTCGGTACTAAGGTGTTTGTCTCTCGATGAAAATAATAAATATTGCAAGAAAAAATCTATAGGTAGGTATTGAGATTTTGTCTTCGCCCATCACTAACTAAGTAGTTTATTTATTTATGTAACAAGTCTACAAGAATTACGTATAACAACTTACCTCTATACAGCGCGTAGCATTGTTGCTCAGAGTCTCGGCCCCAAGGTTTTCTTTATTTTCAATACTGGAAATATTATTCATCAATATTATCCACTTTTTATTTATTTTGTACAACCCTAAGCCAGACGCTAGGCGCCTCGCGTCTGTTTGGCGGGTATGTCGACAAAGTTGCGCTGTCGCCTACCTACTTCCACAATTTGACATATACCTACATGTTATTGTAGGTATATGTCTGAATCGGGCGATCTAAATCATATGACATATTCTATTAGCTTTGTAATGTACCCTGTTCAAATGCGATAATAAATAAGTAGGGAGGAACTTACATTTTATTCCGAGATCTTTTGGCTTTCATATTTTTATAATGCGTACAAAACTTTCTTTTCCCTGGCATGACACTCAAATTCAATCAGTCCTGCGAAAAAAATAGCCTATGTTACTCAGTGATAATGTAGCTTTCGAATGATAAAAGAATTATTAAAATCGGTCCAGTACTTTTTGAGTTTATTCGTTACATACAAAAATCCAAATCTTTCCTCTTTATAATACCTATTAGTGTAGATATTGTATTTTTTACGATTTATATCTAGTTCCATCATGGTTTTCTTTCAGACATTCATTATATCGATACTTTCTACTAACTGAAAATAAATTAATTATAAAAATGTTATACTTACAGTTTTTTACAAAAAACACAAATACACAATACGTAATTCTGCTGTCTGCAGCCGACAAGCGTGGTGTCGCGTTCACTTACAGAAAGGAACTGCCGCTGTTGACCACCGAGATTGCACGAATGAAACGAACGTTTTATCCCATACATTTGTGTATGAAAAATTTACCTTAAAATATATCTAGATTTTAGGGCTTTAAAAGAGGAAGTCTTTGTTTGTAAAGGTATAAAAAAAAGTATACAGCTATACTTATTGGTTTCTTCAGTGTTCAAAAAGTGTTTCTTTTTATCAATTTGTGTTGATTTATGGGGTTAAATCTGAAAAATACGAAGTCATGTTTTTGCATTTTTACTCAATTTTGTGCGTTTGTTGACGTTTATTATAAAACAACTATTAGGTTTAAGAGTTTAATTTAAGCATTAACATACTTATTGGTCTTTGATTGTAATATATACAAATTATCATTGATATCAATCATATGTAAATAGGTTAAATATGAAAAATCGTAACACTCTTTTCGGTGATTTTCACGATCTACACCCTTAACTATTTTTGAATAAAAACCGATAAACGATCTAAAAATTCTCTGTTTTCTAACATTTTTTTTATCAAACAAAGTTGTTCATATCATGTTTTCAACCGAAATAAACAAAAATATGGTTTTTAAACTACAATATCTACTTATATCCAAATAACAAAAAAATAGTATTTGATTACTTAAAGTTGCTTAACACAAAGGTCGATTTGCGAACACATGGTCTTAAGGCTGCTTATGCATGCTGCCAAACGCAACGCGCCGGAAATACCCGTCCCTTACAACTTACATTGTTAATTGTAACGTATGTGTTTTATTTTTCTCAAAAGTGCTGAGATGGAATTGTAGGTGAAATCTTTACCGATATTTTAGGGTAATTTGAGACAAAAATTCCTTGTAATTTCAAAGCTAGACTAGTTTTAATTCTTAATTTTAGGATAGCTTCACAACTATAGGGATTTTTTGGCTCAAAGTCACACCAAAGTGTCGGTAAAGATCTCACCTACAATTCCATCTCAGCACTTTTGAGAAAAATTCGTAACAATCAACAATGTTCACCAACGAAAGCTACCGGTGCTAGTAGTAACTATTTAGTAGGCTGTGTACCAAGGTCGTTGGCGTAAAGGTACCTTAAAGGTATAAATAGATTACTTTGACCATGCAGTTGAAAGGCACATATTTAAAAACCGGATTACTAACAAAAGCGAAAAAAAGAAATCGCAAACATTCTTTATTTGATTGTTTTTGTTTTAATGTAACATTATTTTATTTTACACTAGCTGCGCCCCGCGGTTTCACCCGCGTAATAATTTTCTACGTCATTTTCTTATTTTTTTTCTTTGATAAGAACCTTCTCCTGACAATAACAAACACAACAAAAAAAGAATAAACGAAATTGGTCCAGGCGTTGTTGAGTTATGCGCTTACCAACACATTTTGCGATTCATTTTTATATTATAGATAATCTTTTTCTCAAAAAATTGATGAAATTGAACTTTTCGGTTTTTAACTGGTCATATTTACGTCACCTTAAATAAGATAAAAAGATATTTAAAAAATAAACCTAATTAAATACTAGTTTTAATTATTATTTTAGTTCATTTATCTTAATTCAATAAATTATTACCAGAATAATAGGGTAAGTTACTAAAATTGTCTTTAGACCTTTTTTTTTGTTTTAATTTTATTATTTATTCATGTTGTTTAGTTTTATATTTAATTTCTTGGGGTAGTTTTTGGCGTCATTTTGTGATTACTATTTTTAGTTTTTAATTTTGTGTAATTTGATTTGATGTACCTAAATATAAAATAGTGTTTTCAGTTAATTAAATGGACAGTGATGTTTTTATTAGTCTTAATCATCTAGCTACAATCATTATTTCAAAGAAGATAATAAAAACTGAGATATATTAAAGAGGGGCATGGTTAAATAAAACAAATGAGCTTGTTCTCGGCCAACCAGTACTCGGTTCCAGTCCAGCAATCCAGTACCGCTAGACTGGAATGGACCGGACTGGAGATTGTCTACATGATTCCAGTCATTTAAAAGCTGTCGATTCGTGTATCCTGTAAAATTGTTTTGTTACCACTAGAATGGAACTCACACTGGAATGCACTGGATTCAGTGAGCAATCCAGTCCAGTAACTGGATTATAAATAATAAATAAATATTACAGGACACTCCACACATCGCCATCTAGCCCCAAGCTAAGTAACTAGACTTGTGTTATGGGTGCTAGACAACGGATATACTACTTATATACTTTTTTTTTGTAAATATTATACTTATAATACATAGAAACGACCAGACCACAGACAAATATTTAAGCATAAATATTTGTTTGAGGCGGGAATCGAACCCGCAACCCTGTGTTTGGCAGTCCGGCATGGTGACTATTGTGCCAACTGGGTCGTCGCCCGTCCACATTATTTCAGTTGCGCTGGAATGGTCGTACTGGATTCAAAAGTAGACCACCAATCCAGTTACTGGACTGGATTGATCACTGGATCCAGTGCATTCCAGTGTGAGTTTACATCTTTCCAGTTGCAATCCAGCGCTGGATTCGATCGCTGGACTGGAATAATGTAAACCGAGCGTAACACATTTACTTACATAATTAAATTCAAACATTCATTTAATATCGAGATCTGCCTATCTGTACATATTTTCTGTAGTAAAACAAGTAGTAAAAAATAATTTGCTGTATTCTTATTTAATAATATTGCTTTTTAAAATTAAGAATAAATACTGCTTATTATTTTAGGATTATTTAGCTGTTTCTGTAGCGTATAGGGGATTGTATCCACGGATCTCGTGATCAGATGAATTAGCCACTAATCATGTCAAGTTGTATCCTGATAATGTGATTTGTTATATTTGTCTGTGGTCTGGTTGTTTCTATGTATATATATTTACAAAAGAAACGTATTTAAGTATTATATCCGTTGTCTAGCACCCATAACACAAGTCTAGTTACTTAGCTTGGGTCTAGATGGTGATGTGTGGAATGTTCTGCAATATTTACGCTTGGAACCCTGAACCCTTGCGTACTTTATGTCGATAACTTGTATTTATTTTCTATTATTATTTATTATTATCTACTAGCTACGCCCCGCGGTTTCACCCGCGTAATAATTTTCTGCGCAACTTTCTTAATTTTTTATTTCATAAGAACCTTCTCCTGATAATAACAAACAGACCAAAAAAAGAATTGGCCAAATTGGTCCAGGCGTTGTTGACCATTGGCTGAATTTTGGCCTAGGATGGCGGGGACTCTGCTTGTCTTGGGACACGTCATCATACTAACACAACACACCTATACACAAACACATACATATATACATTTTACAAAGCCTGAGTAGATTTAATAAGTTTAATGTTTTATGTTATGTTCCATCCTACTAATATTATAAATGTGAAAGTTTGTCTGTGTGTGTGTGTGTGTGTTTGTTACTCCTTCACGCAAAAACTACTGGACGGATTGTGATGAAACTCGGTATCTAGATAGCTGGAGACCTAGATTAACACATAGGCTACTATTTATCCCGATATTACGCGGGATCGGGACTTACGCGGGTGAAACCGCGGGGCACAGCTAGTTATACATATATATGTAATAGTTTACTGTCTAATCTTCACGGTTTCACTGTAATTACCTCTTTCTATTGTAACCTTTCCTGGACCCTCGAGATACAGGACATGTTCCTAGTTCGAGGTCCATTGTTAGTGCTAAGTACTGTTTGTATCATTTTGTTAAATAAACTATTATTTATTTATGTAATTTTCGACCGTCAACTCACAATCACTGAATTTCAAGGCAACCGTTTATTCCGATAACTTATACAGAACACGTTTCGATTTTAAGGTGAAAGGGTACCGGCGATCTCTCCATACAAACGTAGTCGACTGTTTCCTCCCTGGATAATGACACTGGCACGAATATTTTTGTGCCATAAAGCCTATAACTGCCATGCTTCTTTGGTTTTTTCATTTTCTAATTATCATAGAAATTAAGATTAAAAAAAAAACAAAACATAGGGGCATGGTCATGGCAGTTATAAGTTTTATGCAACAAAAATATTTGCTCTAGTGTCTTTTTCCAGGGAGAAAACAGTCGACTACGTTTGTATGGAGAGATCCCCCGGTACCCTTTCCTTATTAGCTAAAAATATACTATACAGAAAGTGAAGTTTACCTTGTTGTGTTAGGCATATCTTTGTATATATTTGTTTTTCATAAAACGTAAGTATTCAGTTTTTAATGTGATGTTGGTCACGATCGGAGGTCTCTGTGTTTAAATATTACAGTTGATAAAAGGTATTTGTCTGGTCACCATACACCAAGCCTAGTTGCAAAGCTAGACGGGCTAGATGGCACTGTGTGAAATATCCTGCAATATTTATTTTAACTCCGACCCAAAAAGAGAATGTTTGATGTGTGTTAACAGTGTTTCTGTGACTGTTTTGGGCAACCGATTTTGATTCAGTTTGTTTTGTTTGAAAGGTGACTTAATCGTCATAGTGTTCTTAGGTATGTTTGAAGAAAATGGCACGGAACCATTCGTGCGGGAGTCCGATTCGCACTTGGCCGGTTTTTCTTTTAAGGTTTGATTAAGCAACAAGGAATTTTAGGTCATCACTAGAATTAGCCCGTAACTTCGTCCGCGTAGAACTTAAAAATGGTTCTAATAGGATTGGAAATCACGTTGTCCCGTACAAACTTTGCCCCCCTTTTTCACCCTATAATTTCAAAAAATCCTTTCTTATCGGATGCCTACGTCATACAAAGAACACACCCTCCAAGTTTCAGATTTCTACGACCAGCGGTTTAGGCTGTGCGTTGATCCGTCAGTCAACCAGTCATTCAGGACAAAGGATTTATATAGAAGATAGATAACACTTAACAACAATTTTGCATGTAATTTATAACATTTTAGCTATTGGTGACTGATATTTAATGGGCACCGCTCGAGTGCTCTCTATAATCAGAAAAAAAAAATCGCTTTAATTGATACTTAAAAGGTACTGACACAACAGCGCCATCTGCTGAAAAAAAACCAAACAGTCAAAATGATAAGTTTTTGGGAAGAATCATTTTGGTTACCAACGAACACAAGCTGGAAAGACATAGAAAATGGACCGAATAAGTTAGTTGTCTATGGAACTGTTGAAGATCTTTCGGTACAACTACCTTTGGTGGTCATGATATTTGTTCTGCGATATTTTTGTGAAAAGTAAGTAGATGCCTGAGGGTTCCAAAGGTTTCTGACATCTGTATAATTAGTTTTAATTTTAAGTGAATTTGTATATGGGTTTTGCCTGAAATAAAAATCAATTCATTTATTTATTTAAAAGTAAAAAACGGGACCCAATTACTACTGTCTATGCGACCTTTTATTTCTCCGTCTGTCACCAGGCTGTATCTCATGAACCGTGATAGCTAGAGAGCTAAAACTTTCACAGATTATGTTTTTCTTTTGCTGCTTTAACAAAAAATAATAAAACTAGAAAGAACCGCACGGTAGCCCCATCGAAAATAAAAAAAACTAACTTGACGCCTTTTTAAAAGACTGGCCCAATATTGACCGAGGTGTGGGGAACGAAAGAGGGGCCTTTGCCCAGCAATGGGACGGAAATGGCTGGTATGTATATGAAAAGCCAGGATAGCCTTCATCATTATACCTCTTGTACCAATTTAGGAAGTGGACAAAGTAAGGGTTAAGAACAATGTCATCCAATGACAACCAGTATTATTCATACACTACAATTAACTAGATTCACGTAGTTTTCAATGAAACACATAGTTAATCATCACAATAACTCAAACTAAACATAAAATAGTATGATAGTACAACTCAGAGCGATTCGTGAACGAGCACAGTTCGCGGACGCTCGTCCTGTTCGCCAAGCGTACTAAGATAGCGTTCCCCGATCCATTGACATATCACGCTTCGCTAGATTGACTGATTACCATAGTCAATCTGACGTATGACGGGTAGGTACGCGGTAGTATTTAGTTGTTTATCTATGGATACACCTTCATATATATAACCAGTATCAATAATTGTGATTTTTATTTCCTTTACATTTTATAACTTTTCAAATAATATGTTTACAGGTATTTGTTCAGGCCTTTAGGTAAATATTTCAACATAAGTGATGGGAATAGGAGAAAAGCGCCAGATAATTATGTTTTAGAAGCACTCTACAGAAAATCTACGAAACTTAAAGATGTAAGTAAACCACTAAACTTGACGACCCAGTTGGCACAATGGTCACCGTGCCGGACTGCCAAACACAGGGTTGCGGGTTTGATTCCCGCCTCAGACAAGTATTCATGCTTAAGTATTTGTCTGTGGTCTGGTTGTCTATGTATTATCTAAGTAGCTAAGTAGTATATTCGTTGTCTAGCACCCATAACACAAGTCTAGTTACTTAGCTTGGAGCTTGATGGCGATGTGTGGAATGTCCTGCAATATTTATTTATTTACAATTGAGAACCTCCTCCATTTTTAAAGTCGGTCAAAAGCGTATTTAGTATTCCTCATTTTTAGGTATCTCAGATCGCGAAGAAAGTGGACATGTCAGAGCGTGCAGTAGAACGCTGGTGGCGTCTCCGCCGCTCCCAGGACAAATCCTCAACCCTCGTCGAGTTCTGCGAGACCATGTGGAAAGGCAGCTTTCATCTGTGCAAGGAATATTATGCTGTCAGCGTTCTGTGGACGAAGGATTGGGTGTGGAATACAGACTTGTGTTTCGATGGATATCCACATCAGGTAAGGACGTTTTAATATTGGCCTTTTATATCTAATTAGCAGCGCTCCGCGGTTTCACCCGCTTAATACCCGATCCTGTGGGAATATCGGGATAAAAACTAGCCTATGTTACTGTCAATGAATCAAATTATCCTCATATTAATCTTCATCAAAATCGATCCAGTAGTTTCGGAGCCTATTCAATACAAACAAAAACAAAAAAAAAAATCATCTATATAAAACTAGTTGTGCCCCGCGGTTTCACCCGCGTAAATCCCGATCCCGTGGGCATATTGGGATAAAAAGTATCTTATGTCCGTCTCCTGGCTCTAAGCTACCTCCCTGCCAATTTTCACCCAAATCTGTTCTGCCATTCTTGAGTTATAAGTGGTGTAACTAACACGACTTTCTTTTATATATATAGATTAGTTTAGATGTAGATGATTTATTCAGCTCTAGATCCAGAGCGCTGTAGTGCTTGGTACAATCTCTTAGCTAAGTCGACCGTGTCCAGAGGAAAGAACTCGCCATTATGTCTGAGAACAACTAAGCAGCGGGGCTCGCCACGATGTGTTCTTTCACCGTAAGAACAATGTAAATTACCACGTTTAAGCATATTATAGCCAGGCTCAAGTATTGTTGTTTTTAAGCTATTGCATAACTTTTGTCGCGGGCTTTGAGCGCGGCGACCGAATCAAGAAATTCCGTAACGAAAATAAAACCGAATAACCCCCACTTCGCCTACCATGTAGTTCGGCTGAGCGTTCGCTTAACGTGTATGTATATGGTACGACTGTACGAAGCTCCCACGATGCAATAGCTTTGTGTCCCCGAGTGCCACACGTATTTTTATTCTTTTTAGGGTATAACAAGTGATGTGAAATGGTATTACATGATCTCCTTAGCCTTCTACTCGTCGCTGGCAATGTCCCAGTTCTACGACGTGAGACGTAAAGACTTCTGGCAGATGTTCGTCCATCACATAGCAACTGTAGCTCTGCTGTCATTCAGGTATATAATTTACTAGCTGCGCTACGTGGTTCACCTGCGTAAGTAGCAATACCATAGAAAGAAAGTATTAAGCTATTGCATAGCTTTTATCGCGTGCTATGAGCGCGGTGACCGAATCAAGAAATTCCGTAACGAAAATAAAACCTAACACCCCCCACTCCGCCTACCATGTAGCTCGGTCGAGCGTTTGCTTAACGGTACGACTATACGAAGCTTGCACGATATTTTTTTACATTAAATAAAGAATTTTATGCAAGATAATAAAATTGATTTTACCAGAAAGCGGCTGAGGGCTACTTCTGTGTACCTAACAAACAACATTCCACTACTATTTGTACTACTAAAAAAACTATTTGACCACTATGAACCACTGTCAAATACGCTGACTGCGGCTCTGATTCCGGTCAGACCCACTATGTTATGTTGCTTTTTTCCAGCTGGATATGCAATCTACACAGGGCGGGCTCATTAATCCTACTTTCACATGACTGTTCGGATGTATTCCTCGAGTTGGCGAAGGCTGCAAAATACGCTCGAGCAGAAACTTTAGTTAACTGTATCTTTTTTATATTTGTATTCGTATGGATTTCTATGAGATTGTATGCTTTCCCAATGATTGTATTGTTCAGGTCAGTATTTTTTCAAAGCTATTAACTTGTAATGGCTTATTAACAATTAAATTAAAAATTAAAAAAACCACCGACACAAAATAATAAAAATAGTATGAACGTAAAAAGCAAAACAAAAACTATGGAAAAAAACCCTACAAAAATAAAAAAAATTACCCCGAAATTATGATCCTACGTAAGTAGGTACATCTGAATATTTTTGACGTCGGGGGACCGTAACATAGCTAAGAACACTCTCGACTAATTCACCTTTCAAACAAAAAAAAACTAAATTAAAATCGGTTCATCCGTTCGGGAGCTACGATGCCACAGACAGACACAAACACACACACAGACACGTCAAACTTATAACACCCCGTCGTTTTTGCGTCGGGGGTTAAAAAATCGATCACAAGAATCACTTGCGTAGCTTTAGATATAAAAGGCCAATATAAACGAAATTACGGATATGACGTCATAAAAAAATCCAACCTCTTTGGATAATTAAGTTTAGTGCATTCAAATGTCCGACGATAAAGAATGCTGAAAAACTGCAAAATCTATACATATAATAAATCTGTAGACATCAAAAAATCTGTAATTGTAAGATATCCAGAAAAAAAATACACAGGTCGCCTTAAAATCGTTAGCTGAACACGATAGGGTAGTTTTTAGAATTTTTGTCTGTTTGTCTGTTTGTCTGTTTGTCTGTTTGTCTGTCTGTTTGTTTGTTTGAACCAGGTAATCTCATAAACTACAGAACAGATTTTAACAAGGTCCACACAAATTTGTTCAGAATATATCAGAATAACATTTAGGCTATGTTTTAATTTAACTTTAATACAATAATTAAGATATTTGATAAAAAAACATTTAAAAAATGTGAAATCGAAATATTTTCCGTGGTAAAACGTAATCGAACGTCAGAAGGGAACAGTACCTTTACCACGGGTTTTTTACGTATTCGATTAAACATACTATATTGAGTATTTACTATGGAACTTCCTAAAAATCAACTTACTAGGTCCACCCGTCTCTGAGAATATCGGTAGTGACACACCGACAGACAAACGGACAAAAGAGTGATCGAAAAAGGGTTTCTTTTTTTCGAGTTCTTCAAAAAGTCATGGTAGGAGTGCAGTACATGCCCCCGCTCAAGATGACAGCTGTCATAAAACCAAATAGTTTGCATTTAATACTACCTACGTGAAACTGAAAATGAGGTTAGTACAAAGAGGTACTACTACATAATATTACCGATCTCCTTTACCGAAGACCTCCGATGTTACACTTCTATCGCGCTTTTCTCCTGCTATAGTTTGAATTATGAGTTCAAGTAGCGGAAACCTTAGATAGTAAAAACAAAAAAGAATTATCCAAATCGCTCCAAGAGTTTACGAGTAATCAGCGAACATACATAAAAATATATACGTGACGAATTGAGAACCTCCACCTTTTTTGATGTGGGTTAAAAAATATACAGGTAATAGTCATTTGTAAAAATCATTTTTTTCCCAATGTTACGTAGCCCTGCCAGCTACCTAATAAAAAAAACTGGGTATTTTGGTCAAGAATTCAGAAAATTGGATTCATAGGACATCACGTTCCTCCAAATACCCCGTTTCCGAGACGCTTTAGATGTTTGGTGTGAAAGCATTTTTTGTTCAGCGTAATGCCTTCTATCAATATGTAAGGATCTCAATGTGCATCGCGTTATTTTAAGTATTAGTATTTGTTCTGTCATTAATATCATTAATATTCATTAATATTATTATTTGATAATAAAAACAATGTAAAATATTATTTGCACCAAAATAGATTATTATTTGCATGATGTTGGTGTTATAAATACTATAATAACCTCTTATATTATTAATTGAAGAATATAAATCAAGACACAAAGGTAGTTGATAATTATTTTTTCTTTAATTTACAAAAATCTAAAGATAACTAGGAAGACAAAGTATGTTGAAAGTTTTGTGCGTATAGAAATTGGACTTAGTTTCAGCTTATCATATTGTTGTGTATTATGTTTTATTTGTGAAAAATTAACAAAAATAGTATATTGTTACCCAAGGTGTGAAAGTCACTCATTGAGCCCCGAGACGGAGTTTGGCGCCCGAGCGTAGCGAGGGCGCTAATACTTCGAGGGACTAAATGAGTGACTTTCACACCTTGGGTAAACAAAACAAACCCGGGGTAAACACTGTGCTTTTCATTACGAATAAACATAAAATTCTTTCTAATAACGAGAGTGAATGAGATACTCCATACTACCTGATCCTCTTACAAGGTTGGGACCAAAGAGGTTATACATTATGTAGATTTTTTGCTTTTGCTATTTGTTTTCAACATGTTTTCAATACTCAAATACGTCTATACTAACCGAAGAGATTTTTATAAATTAGTTTATCCAACACTGAGTGATGACGCGAAGTCCGTAGATTTCAATTACAGTTTTTGTAACACGGTTTGTCTAGAAAAGGTTATTTACACAAAATACACAATCATAAATGAAAAACCAGATTAAACTTAACACAAAAACATAATAAAATAACAAAAGATAATACTAATTAAAATCATTCAAAATGCAAGCATTTCCCGCCAGTATTTTTTACTCAAGAAACGACACTGACCGCACAGTCACATAAAGCCACATCTGCAAAATCTTGACAGGGCGCCGGTAGAGGCGCAGCATGGTCATACGTCACTTTGACCATTTTCATCTTTACATTTATTTTATTAAGTAAGATATCTTGAACTAAATATCTTGAACCTGAATTCGATTACTAAGAAAAAACCTATTATGTACTAAACTCTGGCAGTATGGATGAGCCGTGCGAGACCATAATTGTTATTCTTTGGTGTTACCTAAATCAAGGAGGTTAGGTTTTTGAAGTCCCTAATGCGTAATGATACTGATACTGGCTACAAACACATTGCACAAGCCGCGCGAAGCCATAATTTAACATGACAGCTGTCAGTGAAAGCCTGTCCTGTCCCTGTCCTGTACCTGTACTGTCCCTAGGGCCGAAAGTTTTTCTTTCTACACGCTCTTCAGGCATCTTTAGACCTACTTTCGGAGTATGAGTAAGCCTAGAATAAGAATTGCCTTTGCCAAATCAATTAAACATATAGTTTAAAAAAACTTACACCGAAAGATAAATTGTATCTATGCAGAAAAATGCTAGGTATTCTAAATAACCCAAAACCACATCGCGAACGAAGTCGCGGGCAACAGCTAGTCTATAATATAAAAATGAATCGCAAAATGTGTTGGTAAGCGCATCACGCCTAAACGGCTGGACCGATTTCGCTAATTCTTTTTTTGTTGTATTTGTTATTGTTAGAAGGTTCTTATGAAAGAAAAAAATTGGAAAGTTGCGCAGAAAGTTTTACGCGAGTGAAGCCGCGGGGCGCAGCTAGTTATAAATAAAACTAGGTTTTTCTATAGTTGACAAAAGTTCTAAAATCGGCATTTCTTATTTTTATTTTTTTTAAAAAAGATATGTCAAAAATCGGTCAATAAAAGTCTCAAATCTTTACCAGTCAATTCCCCCGATTTTAGCGGGTTTGTAAGTTTTGTTAAGAAATGGGTTGGAAGAACGAAATTTTCATTAGTATTTAGGATAGAAGAATAGTTAAACTACATCTCAATGTTTTTTCGTTTATGGAAGAACATATTTTATAATGAAAATGTGACTTCAAAAAATGTCCCGACACTTCCCTCTAATTACCATTTCAAAGGATGTCAAGTCCAATATTTTGACAACTTCGCGTCGATGTGCATCGGGACCGACGTTGTCGGCTCCGTGGCTTTCGGAACTCTCACGTCGTCACGAGCGCACGCGTCTAATTCTAACAGTGGCTGCGTAATAAGTCGTTCTCCGGTGTTTAAAGCGTTTTGTCACGTTTTTTTTCTAAGCACCATTTGTGTTGTTACGGGTAAATCTTATTATTTTTTAATATATTGTATTTCCAGATATATCGGCAATAAGTATGTCTTTCAGCTGATAACATATTCAGGTTGATACCTGTCTCAAATAACGATATTTTGTCAAATATATTCAAGAATCTAATAACCATTCTTCTAATTACCATTATTTACCGTCGTATTAATTGAATGGTAATTATAAAAAAACGAACGGTAATGATTAATGTGTTGTGAAAATTGATGTATTGTTTATTTTTTTGTTGTGTTCTATGTACATAAGTAAGTGTTTAATTTCATTTCTAGGTACATAATACTAAAAGCAAAAAGAAAAAAATCACCCTAGGGTTTTAAATTTTTTTAAATATTGTGTGTACTCACTCACTTGAAAATAGGCGGAAAATTAAAAAAAAGTATTATTTGGCGAAGCAATAAAAAAAAACATTGGAACATAACTACAAAAAACAGTCGAAAAAGGATAAAAAAAACTTTTAGCAACACAGTCATAGGGGATAAATCAATAATAAAATAAATAAAGATTACAGAGTTATGACAGAATTAAAAAATATTTGTGTACGAGACCACCCAAATGCCACAGAAGCTCCTCACGTGCACACCCATACTCACCCCGACTTTTATCTCACACTCGCACTCATTCACTCACTCGATTGAACTTTTGCATTTTGCATTAATATTTTGTAAGATATTTATTATAAATTGTTTTGATGTAACTGTTAACATTCATGTTTAAGGTAGGCACAATCTTAATATAAAAATGTTATTGGTCCAACTCATTACCATATACTAAAAGCTCATTACCATATATTGAAATCTTATTACCATTTATCAAAATGTAATTACCGTTAACGTGAAAACTAATTACCATTCGGACAAAAATTTCCAACCCCAATATTCACTATTTATGTACTTTCAATTACTGTGCCTTTGTTACAATTATTTTATATTTGATGAAAACTTACACAAAATATAGTAAAGAACATCATTAGGCACATTTTATTTTACCATTCTTAAAAAGGCCAAATGTGCATGAAATGAAATATTCGCCCACCCGATTTTTCATAAATCGGGCCTGAAGTGTTTCAAAACAGTCAAAGTCGTCATAGTCCGTCAAGTCAGGGGCGTAAAGCGGTGACAAGTTTACCATAACCTTAATAGGAGATTTGGAGGCAACGAGAAAACTTCATGTTTGACACTGATTTTTACTTTCACTACATTTTCGCACTTTCACAGAACTAAATTGAATAACATTCCAGCAGAATTATACAATTCAAATCGGGTTACAACTAAGTTTCATGAAAATAAAACTGCAGCAGGACATGTTGTTGACTCGTTCCCGCCCAAAACTCCTTTATTTAGCTTTTTTTTTTTTTTTTTTTTCTTTTATTATGGCTTCGCACGTGTGCATTTAGCCAGTGTCAAGTTATATTTTGCATCAAATTATGACCCGATTTTTCATAAATCGGGCCTAAAGTGTTTCAATACAGTCAAAGTCGTCATAGTCCGTCAAGTCAGGGGTTATAGTAAAGCGGTGGCAAGTTTACCATAACCTTAATAGGAGATTTGGAGGCAACGTGAAAACTGCATGTTTGACACTGATTTTTACTTTCACTACACTTGTGCACTTTCACAGAACTAAATTGAATAACATTCCACCAGAATTATACAATTCAACTCGGGTAACATCTAAGTTTCATGAAAATAAAACTGCAGCACGACATGTTGTTAAGGCCCTCTTCCTGTACCGTGTGTAGGTATTTTAACATTACCTCAGCCTCCGCGCACAAAGACGTAGCGTGAAAGTGAGCCGCGCGCAACGACTCGCGTACCGATCAAGCTACGCCACAGTGTAGGTGTAAACAGTGGGCACGCCACAGTGTAGGTAGGTGTCAACAGTAGGTTTTCGTTATCTAATTGGGCTCGATACGTAAAATAATAAAACTAATGTGTAGCTGTAATAATGTACCTAATATTTTTATTGGAACGAAGTTCCCTATCGCGGGTTGACGCGGGGACCTAGCCGAGAAAAAAATGTTACGCATTACAAAACCGTGAAACAAAAAACCGAAAAGAAACTAATCTTCTACATATTACAAATATACACACACATAGATTAAAAAAATAATAAAAAAATGGTTGTCTGCAAAGTCGGTTTACGGCATTCATTTAGGATAACACTACGTATAGACAAGTTACGTTCCATTTTATAACGGCGGGAGCCTGCGCGGGTGGGAGCGCGCCATGACCAAGCCATCCGCTACTTCAGAAATGACACTACCTTTTATACCTACAAAATTTCATTAGAGTTAAACACGTAGATGTAGAGGCTTTTTACAATAACAAGTTTATGAACAAGGTATTATAATATACTTATTTATTATAAATACGAAAGTTTGTGTGTGTGTGTGTGTGTCTAGTGTGTTTGTTTGTTACTTCTTTACGTACAAAATTTAAACCGATTGTGATATTTGGCATTGGGGCTAGCTAGTTTAAGGGGTAAAAGTAGTGTGTGTGATATGCGCTCACTCAATCGGGTCTAGTCACCATAACACAAGCCTAGCTGCTTAGACTGGAGCAACAATACAATATACAAACTTGTTCCTAACCTTACCTATTTATAATATTAGTATAGATTATTTGCGCTCACTCAATCGCGTCTAGTCACCATAACACAAGCCTAGCTGCTTAGACTGGAGCAACAATACAATATACAAACTTGTTACTAACCTTACCTCTTTATAATATTAGTATCGATGATATGCGCTCACTCAATCGGGTCTAGTCACCATAACACAAGCCTAGCTGCTTAGACTGGAGCAACAATACAATATACAAACTTGTTCCTAACCTTACCTATTTATAATATTAGTATAGATTATTTGCGCTCACTCAATCGCGTCTAGTCACCATAACACAAGCCTAGCTGCTTAGACTGGAGCAACAATACAATATACAAACTTGTTACTAACCTTACCTCTTTATAATATTAGTATCGATGATATGCGCTCACTCAATCGGGTCTAGTCACCATAACACAGCCTAGCTGCTTAGACTGGAGCAACAATACAATATACAAACTTGTTCCTAACCTTACCTATTTATAATATTAGTATAGATTATTTGCGCTCACTCAATCGCGTCTAGTCACCATAACACAAGCCTAGCTGCTTAGACTGGAGCAACAATACAATATACAAACTTGTTACTAACCTTACCTCTTTATAATATTAGTATCGATGATATGCGCTCACTCAATCGGGTCTAGTCACCATAACACAAGCCTAGCTGCTTAGACTGGAGCAACAATACAATATACAAACTTGTTCCTAACCTTACCTATTTATAACATTAGTAAAGATTATTTGCGCTCACTCAATCACGTCTAGTCACCATAACACAAGCCTAGCTGCTTAGACTGGAGCAACAATACAATGTACAAACTTGTTACTAACCTTACCTCTTTATAATATTAGTATCGATGATATGCGCTCACTCAATCGGGTCTAGTCACCATAACACAAGCCTAGCTGCTTAGACTGGAGCAACAATACAATATACAAACTTGTTCCTAACCTTACCTCTTTATAATATTAGTATGATTATTTGCGCTCACTCAATCACGTCTAGTCACCATAACACAAGCCTAGCTGCTTAGACTAGAGCAACAATACAATGTACAAACTTGTTACTAACCTTACCTCTTTATAATATTAGTATAGATTATTTGCGCTCACTCAATCGCGTCTAGTCACCATAACACAAGCCTAGCTGCTTAGACTGGAGCAACAATACAATATACAAACTTGTTACTAACCTTACCTCTTTATAATATTAGTATATATTATTTGCGCTCAGTCAATCGCGTCTAGTCACCATAACACAAGCCTAGCTGCTTAGACTGGAGCAACAATACAATATACAAACTTGTTACTAACCTTACCTCTTTATAATATTAGTATAGATTATTTGCGCTCCCTCAATCGCGTCTAGTCACCATAACACAAGCCTAGCTACTTAGACTGGAGCAACAATACAATATACAAACTTGTTACTAACCTTACCTCTTTATAATATTAGTATATATTATTTGCGCTCAGTCAATCGCGTCTAGTCACCATAACACAAGCCTAGCTGCTTAGACTGGAGCAACAATACAATATACAAACTTGTTACTAACCTTACCTCTTTATAATATTAGTATAGATTATTTGCGCTCACTCTATCGCGTCTAGTCACCATAACACAAGCCTAGCTGCTTAGACTGGAGCAACAATACAATATACAAACTTGTTCCTAACCTTACCTATTTATAATATTAGTATAGATTATTTGCGCTCACTCAATCACGTCTAGTCACCATAACACAAGCTTAGCTGCTTAGATTGGATCAAGAATACAATATACAAACTTGTTACTAACCTTACCTCTTTATAATATTAGTATCGATGATATGCGCTCACTCAATCGGGTCTAGTCACCATAACACAAGCCTAGCTGCTTAGACTGGAGCAACAATACAATATACAAACTTGTTCCTAACCTTACCTATTTATAATATTAGTATAGATTATTTGCGCTCACTCAATCACGTCTAGTCACCATAACACAAGCCTAGCTGCTTAGACTGGAGCAACAATACAATATACAAACTTGTTACTAACCTTACCTCTTTATAATATTAGTATCGATGATATGCGCTCACTCAATCGGGTCTAGTCACCATAACACAAGCCTAGCTGCTTAGACTGGAGCAACAATACAATATACAAACTTGTTCCTAACCTTACCTCTTTATAATATTAGTATAGATTATTTGCGCTCACTCAATCACGTCTAGTCACCATAACTCAAGCCTAGCTGCTTAGACTGGAGCAACAATACAATTTACAAACTTGTTACTAACCTTACCTCTTTATAATATTAGTACCTATAGATTATTTGCGCTCATTCAATCGCGTCTAGTCACCATTATACAAGCCTAGCTGCTTAGACTGGAGCAACAATACAATGTACAAACTTGTTACTAACCTTACCTCTTTATAATATTAGTATATATTATTTGCGGGCAAGTACGTTTGTAAATTATTATTTGCGGGAAAAAGTTTGTCATCCCTGCAAATGCAAGGTTTCGCGTGGGGTTCGCTCGAACGCAGCGTGCCGGCAAAAGTGGCATAGGTCTTACCTCGATGACGCCCGGAGGCCAACTGCGAGGAACTGACGCGTGCTAACTGTTATATTCGATCGATTTGCAAAACATTTTGTACTTTTTAGCATTATTATCCAAGAATATAGTTCCTAGAGGTCAAAACCTATCATTTGATTCAATTTTTAGAAACATACGTTAACTATTTTTGAATAAAAACCGATAAACGATCTAAAAATTCTCTGTTTTCTAACATTTTTTTTATCGAACAAAGTTGTTCATATCATGTTTTCAACCCAAATAAACAAAAATATGGTTTTTAAACTACAATATCTACTTATATCAAAATAACAAAAAAAGAGTATTTGATTACTTAAAGTTGCTTAACACAAAGGTCGATTTGCGAACACATGGTCTTAACTCGTTCCCGCCAAAACTCCCTTTATTTAGCTTGCAGTGTATGTATGTATGTTTTAATGTATGTTTTTTAATTTTTGCCTGATGTCGCTATTCTAACCTCTAAATCTGAACATACAAGGTTCTAACAAAGAGGTTTGACTTGACCTAAGATGAGATATTTTACAAACTTCACTGAGGCTGCGTGCCAGATTGTTTATGTAATTATTGAAGGCGTTTTATTTACAGGATGTGTAAAGCGATATTATATAAACAATCCTACTATCCGGTGCTAGTCTTGTTATACGTACTGCTGTGTATCTTGATGGTGTTGAATTTGTTTTGGACTTGATGATTTCTAAATTGCTATTCAGAATGTTGTTTTGCGGCGAGGTAAGAATAATCTTAAAATTTATTATCCCTCTTAGGCAGGTACTAGAAGGCAGGCATATAAGCACTACCCCAAGAATATGACAATAGATTTTTTTGCACAAAATAAAATTTGGAATTCCGAAGATGTGGCAACACTAATATTTGCAGCGAATCCTTACACCATTTACCTATGTACCAAAGTGCCAGGTACCGATGAAGTGCTACCACACCTTGAAAATCTATATATATAAAAGAAAGTCGTGTTAGTTACACCACTTATAACTCAATAAGGGCAGAACAGATTTGGGTGAAAATTGGTAGGGAGGTAGCTTAGAGCCAGGAGACGGACATAGGATACTTTTTATCCCAATATGCCCACGGGATCGGGACTTACGCGGGTGAAACCGCGGGGCGCAGCTAGTTACTTAATATTGTAAAGTTATTAGAGTATTTATTCCAAACTTTAATATTTTATTTCTATGCATTTTTTTTCACATTATTTTTGGGATAATAGAAGTACCTTCCTACAAATAAATAAGAGGAATAACATCGTTTTCCCACACTATCCTTAAAATTCTACGATAAATTAAGCCTAAAATATTTGTGACCACTTGAACTATTTTTTTTTGTTTTCAGGCGGCCGATGACGTCAGAAGCTCATGCAGTGAAACCACGGCAACCGATGACGAATCAATTATAGAATATAACAATAACAAATTAAAAAGTAATTAATTATTTAATTTTAAGTTAAAATAACCAATAAAGTAACCTAACCTATACCTACTAAAATGAAAAACAACGCATGTTTTTTCTTTAAAGCTAAGGGTGTGCGGTTGCAAGCCAGCAAAGAGTAATAGTACATTGTTACCCTAGGGGTGAAAGTTGTAAAAACTTTTATATTTACGGAGAATAAAAACAACATTTGCCGTGCAATCGAGACTGATTTATTCATCACTACCCACCTAATACAAACATGTAGCTACCTACCCTCACAACCCCTTTCTTAAAAATAGAAATAAATTTGAAATTGTTATTCAAGTTACAAAATTAATCGAAACTAAATATTCAACTCTTAGGTGATTAAAGTGATAACGGATAAATTTTTACACAATGAAATCTTGGAATATAAAGATAGTTAGTAATCATAATGAGTACAATAGGTGCCGAGTAGGTATTTATAAACTAATTTGTCTTCTATAATAAACATTCGTTTCATCGATATTATTTAATAAACATTAAAATAATTTCGTTAGTAACTAGGTATTTAATTTAATTTGAAACATAATCGTATTGTTCATCTTATCTTCTCTTCTTATTATGAGAGAAATAAGAGACACAGACAATTGAACCATATGCATGCACTTAATAGCTATGTTAGTCTAATTTGAACCATAAGCATACAATAAATACCTATGTTCTTTTTTTTTTATTTTTATTATTATTATATTTTTTTTTTCTATGTATACCTATTTACATCTGTTTACATTGATTCATGATGGTTCATTTTCTTTAGGTATTACTTATTGCTTTTTACTGTCTTATCTATTTTTTGTATATTTGATAATTGTTAGTTGTTTTTACGTTTCTACGTGCATTTTTATTTGGTGTGTTGCCATGGTGTTTCTTCGGTTCAGGCATAATTCCATCGGTTAGTTGGTTTCAATATCCTGCCAAATGAAGATACATTGTAAGTACTAGTTGTAGTTGTGGTCGTATTGGGAGCGGTCGCGATCGCGGCTGACTGTGGTGATGATGAGTTACTCGGAACACCAGGACTGCCCGCGCCCGCACCCGCGCTCGTACCCGTCCCGCGTCGTGCCGGAGAGGAGCACGGA
Organism: Idaea straminata; assembly: GCA_951213275.1. NCBI lineage: Eukaryota > Metazoa > Arthropoda > Insecta > Lepidoptera > Geometridae > Idaea > Idaea straminata. Next base: position 10,180,408 of record OX577866.1, on the reverse strand, counting down.
GGGTGCTCTGAACTTGTTGATTGTGGTTGTATGTCGTCATAGTTATTTGTTGTTGGCCTATTTATTTCTTGTCGCAAACCGCTATCCAGTATTATGTGCCTACGATTACGTCGTATAATGCTACCTGTGCTCATTTTCACTACATACGACCTTGAACCTATTATGTCAATTACCGTGCCATTAACCCATCGGTTATCTATGCTTACCTTTACTTTACTGCCTATTATTAATGCTTTTAGTTCTTTACTACCCCTATCATAGTATTTTTTCTGATTTGTTTGTTTCTGTATAAGGTTGTCGTGGACTTTTTTGTAATTAATTAGATTCGGTTCGAGCAGTTTAGGATAACATGGAACAATGCTGCGTAGTTTTCTGCATAGCATTAGTTCAGCAGGTGATGGTATTGTTTCGCTTAGTGGTGTATTTAAATATTCTAATAACGCTAGCCTAAAGTCGGTTTTGTTGTAATAAGTTTTCCTTAACATTTGCTTTATTGTTTGTATTGTTCTTTCTACCTGGCCGTTAGATTGTGGGTATCTAGGTGATGTAGTTATATGCTTAAAGTTGTAGTTATTACCGAATTCTGAAAAGTTTTTACTCGAAAATTCTGGTCCATTGTCTGATATAATATCTGGAATACCCTGCCTACTGAATATTGTTTTTAGTTTGTTGATTACAGTATTTGATGTTAAATTCTGTAACTGTTCTACCTCGGTGTATTTACTAAAATAATCTACTACTAATAGGTATGCATTGCCGTTGTAATGAAATAGATCTATACCTATTTTTGACCATGCACGAGACGGTATTTCATGTGATATTAGCGGTTCTTTTACATTCTGCCTACGGTGCATTAAACAAGCCTGACAGTTAGATATCATATCGTCTATTTGAGAGTTCATGTTTGGCCAGTACATTATCTCCCGTGCACGAAGCTTTGTCTTTGCCGCTCCTAAATGCCCTACGTGCACATTTTTGAGCATCTCATGTCTCATACATCTAGGTATAATAATTTTTTGTCCTCTCCACGCTAAATCATATGCCACTGTCATTTCATCCCTACCTTCCCAGTATTGCCTCACTTCATTTTTCAAATCTTTTTTGTTTGCCGGCCAGCCATCCTTTATTTGTTTAATTAAAGATTGTAATTCATCATCTTGGTTAGTTTGCCGCTGTAATCGTTGAAAATGGGAATCAGTTAGTGGATTCGATAGTGCCATGCAGTCTCTTTTTTCAAGAGTTCTCTTAATTTACTCGTCCTATCCGATAAATTGGGAATGAAATTACCTACATAAGTAACTAAGCCTAAAAATTTCTCTACATCTTTTGCATTTAATGGTTTTGGCATATCAAGAATTGGTAATATATGCGATCTATCTGGCTTTATTCCGTGTTGTGAGATGATATGCCCTAAATATTTAATCTCAGTTAAACCTATTTTGCATTTTTCTCTGTTTAACTTTACATTTATCTGTTTACATCTGTTTAAAACTTGCCTAAGCCGCTCATCATGTTCATCCTGACTTTTTCCGTGTACTAATAGGTCATCGACAAACAGTTCGACACCCTGTATGTCATCAAAACACTCATATAATTTTTTATGGAACACTTCAGAGGCTGAAGAAATACCGAACGGCATTCTCAAGAACTTATACCTACCAAACACTGTGTTAAATGTACATAGGTCGGTCGATTGTGAATTTAGCTTTGTTTGCCAAAATGATTGCTTACAATCTAATGTACTAAAATATTTAGAGCCATTTAGTTTTGAAGTTATCTCATCTAGAGTGGGGAGCTTGAAATGTTCTCTCCTTATGTATTTATTAAGATCCCGTGGATCCAAGCATATCCTAATATCACCATTTGGTTTCTTCACCACCGTCATGCTGTTTACCCAGTCCGTGGGCTCTTCATTGAGTCCCGAGACGGGGTTTGGCGCCCGAGCGTTGCGAGGGCACTAATAGTTCGAGGGACTTAATGAGTCTTTTACCCGAGGTTAACACTGTGCTTTTCATTACGAATAATACATAAAATTCTTCATAATAACGAGAGTGAATGAGAGACTCCATACTCCATACTACCTCTGGCAGTATGCATGAGCCGTGTGAAGCCATAATTGTTATTCTTTGGTGTTACCTAAAGCAAGGAGGTTAGGTTTTTGAAGTTCCTAATGCGTAATGATACTGATACTGGCTACAAGCACATTGCACAAGCCGCACGAAGCTATAATTTGACATGACAGCTGTCAGTGAAAGCTATTTTCCCTAGGGCTGAAAGTTTTTCTTTTTACACGCTCTTCATGCATCTTTAGACCTACTTTCAGAGTATGAGTAATAAAAAATAATATATGCACGCCAGTGTCAACTTTTTTAATTCCCGCCAAAACATCTACATTACAGCTACTCAAACAAAGATGGCACTACTAACGTGTTAAATAAACCATGTATGACAGAGTTATCTCTTTATTCAATTTATTGCAAATTTTTATAGGTACGTGATTTTTCTTTAATAATTTTCTTATTATATTTTTGCTAAATTAAAAACAAACTTAATATAAGGAAATAAGACATAAACAACAATACAGCTATTTAAAACAAGATGGCGCTACAAGTATCTCAACGGTTTACGAAATAAATAATTTTAAGTTTCTCTATTCTGATTCTGAGAATTTTCCGACGATTCCGAAGAAGAACTTCGTACATCACGTGCTTCCTGAAAAAAAATATTTATTTATTTATAGTCAATTAATACGATTATAAAAACCAATAACAGCAATTGACAAATTAGGACAAATCATTCATACATTTCTCCCGCAAAAATCCCAACACACTGACAATATCATATACATTCGTCCGGAAACAGATCAGTTTCAGCACTTGCATCCAGGAGAGCGTTAATATGCAAGGTGTAATCCTTCCGAAGAACCCAGCCTCCCTTTCTGCCCCCTTTTGAGGGAAGTATAGATAACCGAAACCACTGAACCGATTTAGATGAAACTTGGTATGAAGATACATTGATTTATTGACAGTAACAAAGGATTTTTATCCCTATATTCCCACAGGATCGAGAGTTACGCGGGTGAAACCGCGGAGCGCTGCTAGCGTAACAATAAAATAGTGTTTTATTACCTTTGTGATTATAAAATTGTATATAACACGCAATATCAACCAAGTCCAGTACAACTGTAGTAAATATAATATGATTAACATTGTACAATGTGTTAGAAACAAGAAATATATCTCCGTTTCCAACATTATCCACAATTCGTTAAAAGCCCTGAAACAAATATATGGAATACATAAATACTACGCCCAGCGAGCTGTTTATTCACGTTCTCTTTAAAAGTGAAGTTACTCGAGTGCGTAAACAACTCAGTTAATTAATTTAACGGTACGTTTGATCAAGTGCGTAAATAACCGTAAATAACTGAAGTGCGTAAACAACTCCGCTAATTTATTTCACGGTACGTTTCATCAAGTGCGTAAATAACTCGTTTTACTTATTGCGTAAATAACCCGAGTGCGTAAATTACTCAGCTAATTCATTTCATGGTACGTTTGCTCGAGTGCGTAAATAACTCGTTTGAAGACCTCCTAATAACCAACTTACCATTGTAAACTATAAGCAGGGTAAATATACAAACGCGTAACACACCAATTAATAAAAAATGCTATGAACGCTATCCAATACCATAGTTTTAGGTTTGCACTTCTCATTGCTTTTACCAACTGAAATAAAACGCGGTTACTTAATATAATATAAATATTGTCGACGACCCAGTTGGCACAATGGTTACCATGCCGAACTGCCAAACATAGCGTTGCAAATTGTCTGTGGTCTGGTTGTTTCTATGTATTATAAGTATATCTTTACAAAAGAAAAGTATAAAAGTAGTATATCCGTTGTCTAGCACCCATAACACAAGTCTAGTTACTTAGCTTGGAGCTAGATGGGAAATGTCCTGCAATATTTAATATTTTAATTGTAGAACATTGTACTAACGCCATCTAGCCCCAAGCCAAGCCACTAGTCTTGTGTTATGGTGGCCAGATGAGTTTGAATTTACTCTACTGACTTTACTCTATAACAACACCCAGAACCAGTTTCCAGTTGTTTACGCACTCGATCAAACCATATTGAGTGAGTATTTACAATGAAAATTCAAGAATATAATCGGCCAATACGCGAGAGACCAGATAGATAGCTTAAAACAGTATCTCCGTCACTATCGTGCAGTCTATTTCAGTTAATTTATATAAATAATATTTGGTATTAAAAACAGAAATACTTTTGTAAGCAATTTGTGTCGGTTTGTGTATTGGCCGATTGAGTTTGTCGTTTGTTCGAGTGCGTAAACAACTTGTGGTAAGGCCTCAGAAAAAAATATCAGTAATAAAATCTTACAAATATTTGTTTTCGCGACCCAGTTCAGTTCGGCTCAATAGCAACTACATTCGGAACTGGACAGATTAACGGATATCAGATTTCAGATAACAAAATATTATTACATCAGCTTAGAGGTAAATCATTAGGTAAGCCATTGCCGTTTATTTATACCGATAGGTGTTCTAGATATTTTTTTATGGGTATTTTTTTGAAGTGTAACCTGAAACCGCGAATAAAATAGATTCGCGAATTGATGACGTTGACATTAATTATTTCAAAAATGACAGTTGGCGTTTTCGGCAGTAGGAGAGGTTAACAACTGGACAAATAAGCAACTTGACAGTTTGACTTACATGCAACAAACAATCCGCTTGATCCTGTAAAACTAATAATACAATTGCTATTCTGTAATAATTGACTATATAACATGTAACACACATGATGATAGCAATAAGGTGGTGCGTCAACATCAATACCAGATCCTTCCGACGCGTGTCCTTAAATAGATTTAGTACCACGTAGAAATAATATGATAATGCTAACATGTAGAAACATTTTAAGTCGGTTTCTGTGTTCTGGAATTAGAAAATTATTATTAGACTAGCTTTTGCCCGCGACTTCCAACCGCGACCAAGGAATCACGTTGTCCCATAGAAAGTTTGCCCCCCTTTTTCACCCCCTTAGGGGTGGAATTTCTAAAAATCCTTTCTTATCCGATGCCTACATCATACCCTCCAAGTTTCAGATCTCTACGATCAGCGGTTTAGGCTGTGCGTTGATCCGTCAGTCAGTCAGTCAGTAGTTCAGTACAAAGCATTTTATATGTATAGATAATTATTTTGTCCACTGCAGGGCAAAGTGCTCCCTTCCCTCTTTGTTCCCTGTCTAGTGCCAACTGGGACCAGTCCCTACGATGCGAGTTCAATTTGTCCCGCCATCTCCTTCTGAGTCGCCTGCTGTTCGGGACTCGGTCCATGGTGGCGAAAAATTATAGATAATAATTTTATGCGCAGCAGGGCAAGCATAGGCCGAGAATAAAAATTATGTCCACCCGTTATGTCCTCTGTCAGGGGAGAAAATTATTTTGTCCACCTGCCAAAGGACGGCAAAAGGGGAAAGGATAAGTATTGACATAACACGTGGACTACTGGATATCTTTTCCCCGCCTATAGTATGGTGACATGAGGAAGACAATAAAATTAGATAAATAATAGAGTAAAATTCAGTCACACAAATTACATTGACAAGAACGACAAGCACAGATGTATAAAAATATGAATTTATTAGGTTGATTTGCGACAACATTCTATGTAGGTACTCGTATGTCTATAATAAGCGTTTCTTCCGTTTTGTCTACCGTGGATAGTATATTATCCACCCTTGCGGCAATGCTCGGAGGATGAACAAAACTGACAGAGGGAAAGACTATTTTTTCCTTTTCCTGTGGATAAAATGTCTCCAGCCATGCTTGCTCTGCTGGAGGTCTTTCGTCACTTTCGACGAATCGTAATTTTAATTTGATTTTACCCATTTGTTGTGTTATATTGTATTAAAACCGATTGTGTCGCGATCTTATAACATTACAAATTTCCGCTTCGATTTGTGTAGCAATACAAATCGAAATGGCCATGTTGATGGGTTGCCATCTTGAAATTTTTCTATGGAAAATAGTGTTAAATAGCAGATTTTTCAAAGTAGCGCCTTTCCATTCTGCTATTTGACACTATTTTGCGTAGAAACGAATCCGAATCGCGTCTCAACCATCGCATTTTGTATACCTAACTATTTATTATAAATAAATAAAAACTTGAATTAAAAAATAAATCCTAAGCAATGAACTGAGAAAATCTTTCTTTTCTGAAGTCGGTTGATTACACACAAAATAAAAATCCAATTCGTATTTCGATTCGTCTTCGAAAGTAGCTATTTTAGACCTGCTAACATCTTACTGCAATTTGTTAACTTATTCTATCAAAGTCGGTCAGATAAATAGCAAATTTCATTTCATGAGATATTATACAGGGTTATTTCTAATTATGCTAGCAAGCCGTTGAGGGCTACTTCTGTGCACCTAAACAAACAACTTTTGTTCTACGATTTTTGGAAATTCGAACATATTTTTGAAAATTTTGAGGTTAGGCTTACCGGAAAATCAGATGTTCCATACACGGGGAGGTCATTAACCTTAAATATTTTAAGGTTATTTTTTTAAGTTTTATCTACTGTTCTTAATCTGAATGACCTTTGTTTAAAAAATCCGCTGGTTTTCAAATTAACATAATCTAAAGAATTTCATATATTTTTCGAATTTTCAAAAGTCGTAGAACAAAAGTTGTTTATTAAGGTGCACATAAGTAGCCCTCAGCCGCTTGCTATTATAATTACCAAAAACCTGTATACTTTTTTTAAAATCCTACAATTATGTGAAATTTTGTGTGTTTGTTACTATTTCACACAAAAACACTGAACCGATTGCGTTGAAACTCGGTATGTAGACAACTGATAACCTGGAATAACACATAGGCTACTTTTATCCCGATATTCCCACGGCATCAGGACTTACGGAGGTAAAACCACGGGGCGCATCTTGTTCTTACATAGTGAGGATAATCTTTTGAAAGCAAGCTCAAGTTCCAAGCCCACTCCTTATCCCAGATGAGGTACAATCCAAGAACAGATGTAAGGAAATAGAAGCAGGTCCTGAACATGTATTCCGTGAACTTGATGAGGTTCGAGGGTTTGTCCTGGGAGCGGCGGAGACGCCACCAGCGTTCTACTGCACGCTCTGACATGTCTAGCTGTTTGGCTATTCCACATATCTAGATAGAAAAATAAGTGTGTGTCAGAGGCCATACCATAGGCCATCTTCAGGCCACCTAAAGCCATTGTTGTTTGCGCTTTTTAAAAAATTTACCTTATTGAGTTTTTTCACGAAATTTTATTTTAAAACTGGAATCGGCTAATGTGCGTGTCGAGATACGAGGGCGGCACTGAAAATTTCGGGAATCAAGGAAGTGACACAACATTACTATAAATGTATTTATTGCTTTTCGAAGTATTCTCCGCGAAATTTGACACATTTTTCCATACGATGGAACCAATCATTAAAGCAACCATTCCATTCGGAAGTTGGGGTCTCCAAAATGGCCGTTTTGTAGGCGTCCACAGCTTCTTCAGGTGATGAAAATCTCTGACCACGCAATTTATTCTTTATTTTAGGGAAAGTATAGAAATCATTAGGGCTTAGGTCGGGGCTGTACGGCGGATGGTCTAATAATTCTATGTTTTCTTGCTCTAAAAACTCTTTTGTTCTGTTCGCGGTGTGAGAACTCGCATTGTCCTGATGGAGGATGATGCGGCGGCTGCAGTTCTCTTTACGGAGTTCAGAAACGACCTGTGGCAAACAAATGCTAGCATACCATTCTGCATTAACCGTTCTTTGTCCCTCAAGAGGAATAGTCACAACATGGCCGGTTTTGGAGACAAACGTGGCCACCATTTTTTTTTCAACACTCCGTGAACGAACAATTTTTGTAGGCTTTAACTTATTTTCGAACACCCAAACTCGTGACTGGTTTTTTGTTTCGGGTTCGTACGTGTATATCCAGGATTCGTCACCTGATACGATGTTGTATACAGCATTTGAGGATCCTGCGTGGAATCTTTCGAGAGTTCTGACGCACCAAGTAACGCGTGCCACTTTTTGCTCTTCACAGAGCGAATGCGGTATCCATCGGGAAAACAACTTTTTTACACCTAATTGTTCATGCAAGATTATTTGTATTTGACTCATGCCAATGTCTAAAGTTGCCTGAATTTCGCGGTATGTTACATGTCGATCTTCCTCAATCAGCTTACGCACAGCATCAACGTTTTCTTGGGTGAGTGCAGTTTTTGGACGACTTTGACGGGGATCATCACTGAGCTTGACACGTCCACGTTGAAATTCAGCAAACCAGCGATAAATTGTGGTTTTGGATGGGGCTTCATCACCTAATGCAGAAATCATCCGGTCAACACACTGTTTTTGTGATAAACCACTTCGAAAGTAATAATAAATCATCGCTCTTGAATTTTCTCGAGTCAATTCTATTTTCTCAACGACTAAACAAGTTTGACAAAACCTTGTGACAAGACCGAGATTCTTTTTTTAAATAAATAAATGGTATTCGATTGTTAAAACCAAGGACTTTTCAATTAAAAAGATTTAAATATGACAGGAACAGTGGAAATATTCCATTCCCGATACTTTTAGTGCAGCCTATGTAGTTAGCTTAAAACCACTCTGTATAGGGTGACCAAATATTATTTAGATATTATTATTATTTAGATATTAGATAGCTGAAATAGCGACAAAGAAAGATATTGTTTTCTTAATCTATCTCTCGAGTGTGTAATCAGAAATCAGAAATCATTTATTGATTAACTGTGTTTTCAGATGTTAAGTTTACAGATGTTATGTAATATAGGAATAATAGGAAAAATAGTGTCAACTACTCGTGGTAGAGCTACAGCTCTGACTGAAGTTTGCCTACTCTTTCTGTGCAAACGTCTCATCTTACGTCAAGACAATACCTACAACTCTAACGGGTGTACCTAATCCAAACTCTCTCTTTAAAGGTAACTTCGTAGCTAATTTAATATCTTCGTTAGTTACCTTAAATATTAGGTAACATCTTTGTTATGTATAGGTATAAATGAAAGCTAATTCCTCTTTCGGAAAGGTATATTTTATTACCCATTCATTCCATCCATCCATTCATATTTAAAATTAAATCGATTCCAGGATAAATCAAATTAATTAAAAATTGCAGGCTCGTATTAAAATTTTGGAATTGTCTTCCAGCCTCAATCTCGAAGTAGTAGGGGAAATTCGCAATGCGTGATTAGGAGTATCTAATTATTAAACTAAAACAAGTACCTATATTTACGGTTAGATAAACAATTTATTATACTCAAAATATTATATAACCGCAAATATTCGATATAAATAACACAATTTCAATACTTCGTTCAATCCAATTTCTTAAAACATTTTCGAAAAACACATCAAATCTTAAATTCACTATATTCCCTGATGTTTCTTCTCGTATTTCTTCGATTGTTTCACCAACTTCAATTGTTTGTTTAAAATCATCTCTGACTTCAATCATTTGTGACTTCACATCATTTTGTGTTTCAGTTTTTGATGCTGTACGATTTGCATATCGGGTATTAGGTTCAGTTTCAAGCGTAACACGAATTATTTGCGCCATTTTTAAAGCTTCTTAGAAATTATGTCTATTTAGATTTTAATTATGTAGATTTTTGTAAATCACGGTACACGAAAATGCGTGATATATCAACTTCCTCAGAGACATAACTGAGTGTTTACATAATAAATATTGGATACTTTAAATATTTTAATATTGACCTCGGTTGTTTTTTATAATATTAAAGGTATAAATAGATAACTTTGACCATGCAACTGAAGGGTGCCGCCAAACGGTAATTGAATTGTAACATTATCCTTTTAAATTTAATTTTGATTTTTTTTTTGTATTAAAGTAATCTATATTTATGTTACCTATTTTTTTTTTCAATAGATGATGAACGAAATATTTTTGTTATTTTTATTTTTTTGTTTTAATCCTCAAACCACGGCATACAACTGTGGGGCACCGCTGCTGAATCCAACATCAACATCATTGAGAGATTCCAAAGTAAGATGCTAAGAATGATATTCAAAATAACATGGCATATCAGCAATAAATATTTATATCAGGATCTCAAACTGCCCACTGTGAGAGACGAAATCAAAAACAAAAGTGATACTTTGACAGATTGAGAATCCACCCTAACAAAATGACTAATGACCTCACAGCTGAAGACGACATCTGTTTCGCTAGACTAAAGAGGCATAGTGTAACTAGCCTCAGAGTCACATAGGAGACAAGGGCTGAGGAATGGGGTCAATGGACCTCTCTCCAGATGATGACAGAACTCATTGCGGACAACTGTGCTGCAGATAGCAACAAGAGCTATAAACATGTAAGTATAAAATTGTGTACAATAGAAAAAATATTCATAATCACACACTTCATAAAATACAGAATCATTCTTTCTTCCTTTAGAGAAGACTAAGCAACCCGCCCCGGCTTGGCACGGCTATATTATGCATGTTTGATACATATAAACTTTCCTCTTGAATCACTCTATCTTTAAAAAAATATAAGTGAAGTAATATAATATAGAGTGGCATGGTTATTTAAAACAAGTGTGCTTTGTCCAGCCAGAGGACCGCAAAGAATGTTGACCGTTATGCTTCTGTTATTTTGCGGAAATCATTGTTTTCCTATTTTTGCGTGCACTAATTAGAATAACAAATTAACTAACTTAATTCAAACATTCATTTAAAATCAAGATCCACCGATAATATTTTGTTGTAGTAAAACTAGTAGTACAAAATAATATAAAGTCGGAGATCCCTTTAAGGACGACCTTCATCGAGCTGTCTAATGGATGAAAAGTATTTTATATCAAATTAAATAGGCTAATAAATATATTGCAAATGGGTTGTCTACAAAAATTCAGTCCAGAATATGATTAATTATTAATTTAATTTTTGTTTTGTTTTTTGAACTTTTCACTGGCTTGTTTAAGATACAAATTTCATAGTAATAGAAAGTATGAAGCCTATAGAATACGCAAATATCAGGTTGACTATTTTTTCCCGTTCCAACTCATGGGTAAATGGATATTAGTCATTTGCACTGTTCTAGTTAATGAATTAAAGTTAACTTAAAATAAAAATTATGTATTTCATTGGTACGGAATTTGTCTATTGACCAAACCAGTGAAAGTTAAAGGGATCTCCGACTATTAGCATTTTAGGATTCTTTTACTGAAATAACAAAAATTATTCTCTAGCGTCTATAGAGAGAGAGAGGAATATTCCTTGCTTCAAGAAACCTTTTTACCCGATTACGGCGAAGCCAAAAGAGAGGGTTATGTGTTTGACCTTTATGTGTGTATTTTCTGTGTAGGTATAATATCTAGAGTATAGATACTACTAGCAGCGCTCCGCGGTTTCACCCCCGTAACTCCTGATCCCATGGGAATTTCGGGATAAAAAGTAGCCTATAGCCTTCCTCGATAAATGGACTATCCAACACAAAAAGATTTTTTCAATTCGATCCAGTAGTTCCTGAGATTAGCGCGTTCAAACAAAGAAACAAACTCTTCAGCTTTATAATATAAGTATAGATTATACACACTTACTATTATTATAAAGAGGTATAGGATGTAGGAGATAATTTGCGAAACCAGTGGACCGATTTGGAAAATTTGTTTTTATCACAGTTGCTCATAAAATGGATCTTATTCAATGGCTTTTAGGCTCATAATCCAACATATTATGCACGCGTGCGTTTTAGATTTGTTAACTAGTGCTGTAAAGTTATCCCGATAATTTAAATACGTATCTTACTGCTAATTACATGTTAGGTAGGTGAAACATTCTTAATTTATCTGGGTTATACTGTTTTGATGTATAAAAAAGGTAGATACCAAAGAGTTTTTTAGCTAGCAAAAATGGTTGTCTCTAAAGTCGGTTTACGAACGAAAATTTTACGTGATAATGACTTGTTTTTTCTTTACTTAAATATATTGTTTTTCCGTACCATTGTATTTTGTTCTTAACCCCCGACGCAAAACAAATAGAAAAAAACCCTTAAAAATATTGTATGTCAGACGAGGATGTATAGGTTAAAAGTCTTTAGCCTGCCTTTCCGGAGCATAATTAACAAAAAAATCTGCCTTAAAAAAATGTAAACATAGACTTATCACAAATATTTTGTTAATTATTATTTTGTTTTCTTTTCTAGTCTTTTCTTTTATTCGCAACTGTGATAAAAAACGTCGTACGAAATACGTGTGGAATTGATCTTTGCATCTTGGCTTCTTATGACACGCTCGCTACCGCTCGCGCTACTCGTACTCAATAAGGTAAATTTGATCGAGTGCGTAAACAACTCGTGATAAGACCTCAGAAAATTAACGCACATTTTTTCTTGGTGTCCATTTTCTATAAATCTCTTCTAATCTATCATTAGGCGGCACACTTCTCAACTTTTTCTCTTTTACACCCAAATATTTGCCAAATGCCATTAAATACCTGAAAATACAGGATAATTAAAATTGTAGGCATTTATTATACCCAAAGGGTAAATATGGGACCCTTTTACTAAGTCTCCACTGTCTGTAATTTTTTTATAACGGTAAAAAGTATTTCATGAATTTTTAATTTTATTAATCACTTAAAAGTAAAAAAGTTTGTTTGCTTTAATAAGCTTTTATTTTTTGCCTAGAAATTTTAGGATACAAAATACAAACTATTCAAGCGATTAAAATCAATAATATAAATGTATAAAGATGTTTCAATTCAATGTTATTTAATGCGAATTATTCCAACTGATTTAAGAAATGTTGACTTTGACTTTGAAAGTCAAAGTCATAATACATTATTAATTTAGAATTATACAATTTGCTTGAAATCACATTGAAATGTCGCGAAAATCAAATCAAGATAATCAAAGCGCCTTCGGAACGCCAACCAATGACAATGCACAAGAAACCCGGGAATTTTTTTTGTGTGTTTTCACAAATACTTTAAAAACAGGATAATAATCGAAATTAACATTAGGTATTTAATAAACCGCCCTTTTAGAACATAACTTCCCAACTATGGAAACCTTTATTCTTTCTTTAGACTTACTTCTGCACAAACACCCGCAGCGCATAAATGGCTCCCAGAAATGGTAGAGTCCACAACAAATAATATACATTATTGTGTTCTATGTCTTCCCATCGAACCTTCGGTTTCAGCCAGATACGTTCCGCCCAGAATATATTATATAATCGTTTTAGCATTTCTACCACTTTCAAAGGAGGTGAAAACCTAAGACCGACTTGTAGGTGGGGTTAAAAAACTTATATGAAAGTTGAAATAACAAGTGAATATCATAAAAATATGATTTACGATGTACGTTAACCTACTTATGTGGGTACCTCCTAATAGTAAGAAATTTATACCTGCTCTATTTTTTTATTATATCGAATATTATTGTTTTTTTTTTCTATTAATTATGGCTTCGCACGGCTTGTGCATTTAGCCAGTGTCAAGTTGTATTTTGCACTATATTATGACCCGATTTTTCATAAATCGGGCCTATATTGTTTCAAAACAGTCAAAGTAATATAATAGTCCGTCAAGTCAGGGACTATGGCAAGTTTACCATAACCATAATAGGAGATTTGGAGGCAACGAGAAAACTTCATGTTTGACACTGATTTTTACTTTCACTACACTTGTGCACCTTCACAGAACCAAATTGAATAACATTCCACCAGAATTATACAATTCAACTCGGGTTACAACTAAGTTTCATGAAAATAAAACTGCAGCACGACATGTTGTTAACTCATTCCCGCCAAAAATCCCAATATTAATGTTTAGATTTTTGAACTTGCTGTATTATTGGCGTAGATACTAGCGCCTTCAAACTTCTCCAGTGATTAATTTTTGAACTATTTCACAATGTAATTGTTCTACTAATCAACAGATGGCAGTAAAACTACAATTGGTTTTGTAGGACAACATTGTCATTCGGTCTATCCGGTCTCAAAAGACCCTTGGGCAAGACATTAGAAAAAGAATTTAAAAAAAAAAGTTTCATGAATGGGGCCGTGATTCGTTGCGCTTTCCGTGTTTCGCGTTTTATTTATTTTTAGCAAAATTTGGTTCTGCTAATGAGTGTTTGAATCAGTTACTGCACAAAAAAAGTATGATTCGCGAATTTCTCGACGCTTTCTGGAACGAGGATGTGTGGTTACCGCCCAACACGACGTGGGAGGACATAGCTCCAGGGCCGGACAAATCGGTGGCCTATACCGATTACAGTCACGTTTTCTTCCCGATCCCACTGTCCATGGTATTCATCGTGATACGGTGGGCGTTAGAAAAGTGAGTTTTTGTGTAGTTTCATTAATGTAAACAGATTTCACCTGACCGTACCATTGATAACCTATAACCTACCGATCTATCGCACCAGACGCCTCTTTCCACCGATAATAATAAAAAGGTAACTAAGTACCTATGATTTATATTATTATATACAAACCGCTCGTATTTGTTTTGACGACCCAGTTGGCACAATGGTCACCATGCCGCACTGCCGAACAGAGGGTTGCGGGCTCGATTCCCGCCTCACAAGTATTTATGCTTAGATATTTGTCTGGGGTCTGGTTGTTTCTATGTATTATAAGTATGTGTTTACAAAAGAAAGGTATATCCGTTACCTAGCATCCGTAACACAAGTCTAATTAATTAGCTTGGGGCTAGATGGTGATGTGTGGAATGTCCTGCAATATTTATTTATTTAATTGTAGCCACTGTGACTTAGACCATATTACTACAAAGTTTCTTGTTCTTTTCCTCACAAAACCTACAGATGAAACTTGGTGGAATAACAGGCTATACTTTATGCCAACATTTTCACGTGATTTTGGGTCACAGTAGCACTATTAAGTACCTACAAAATTGCATGTTTAATGCAAAGAAGTTACTAAGTATTTAGGCTTAATTTTAAACTAGATTTTTTTGAAAACTTTTCTATTATTGGTGATTTTGAAAATTTCATGAAAGCTCCAGAAATGTTAATTAATGATTTCTTTCAAAATAACCAACCAATTCTGTTCTGTATTGGCCCAGTGACTAGTGGTAGATCACAACTTGCATTCTAAAGGTTGTGGGTTCGAATTCCGATCGGCTGTGTACCAATGGATTTTTCTTATGTATAATTTATGTGCACTAAATGACATTTCTCTAAAACCTGCAGCTTAGTTTGATATATTAACAAGTTCTTTCCTCTGGACACAGTCGACTAAGTGGAGAGGGTAGTATAGGCTATTCCATCCTCACGGTAAAACGACCCAACGAAAAAGGTCTAGTTGTAGAAAACGGCCGGTAGATAAGTACAAGTACCAAGTACTGTACAGTTACTGAAGTAAAATCCAACTTTAAAAAATGTACATGAATACCTTATAAGTAATGTGACTTTATTACTTTCCTAATAAGGAATAAGGCATTTCCACCCAACTTCCTGTCTTTCCAACATGCAATAAAAATAACACAATTTTGTAGCCATGTTTGGAGAACATTACATTCAAAGAGGTTGGACCCAGTAGATGAAGCCTCTTTCGTTTTAACACCCTGCACATATAACTAATACCCTAAGTCTATGCTAATACCTAAATTATTATAAACTATAGTTCTCACTATAAAAAAACTGGCCAAGTGCAAGACCAAATCGCGCATAAAGGGTTCTGAACCATGTTATATAGGCCCATATTTTATTCTTCTGTTTTTAATATTTGTTGTTATAGCGGCAACAGAAATACATAATCTGTGAAAATTTCAACACAGTGAGATACAGCCTGGTGACAGACGGTGACTTCTCAGTAAAAGAGTCCCGTTTTTACCCTTTGGGTATGCAACCCTAAAAACATTAAATATGGTAATATTATTTCCCATTTTCAATAACTAATACCTCTCCAATTTAAGACCTACTATTTATTTATTTTGATTCAAACCAATATAACAAAAGACTACAAATCATACGAAACCTATCCCTCGCTAACGCACCAACATCTTAAAGGACTTGAGAGCATGAGGTGAAGAGAAGTGCTTCTAGGAGTTTGTGCTTTGGCCCCTCCAAGTTGTATTTAGGCTACTTTATGCAAAACGTATTGGCGTATTTTATTGTTTTCATACCAAAAAACTAGTTTTTGATATCATATCAGGAAGTATTTAACATTTGATAAATAATTTCGAATTTTTATCATTTTAAATTTTAATTTGGCAGTTCATGTTCAATTAATTTGAATGCTTATACATTTAAATTGGGAGATATTGAAAGAAATATTTTAAGTCACCCCTATGACTTACCTAGGGAAATTCTTTCAACAATTACCAGTGTACCGAAGAGGTTAAGAAGACCTTATTTAAAACTTACTGTTTGTGCATGTACACCTGCCAACTTTGGTTCAACTTCACAAAAAATGGAGACCATAAGGGTTCAATATAATAATGGATATAGGATCCTTATGAAGTTACCTAGGTTTTGTAGTGCATCTGAGATGTTCGCTGAGGTGGGGGTCCCTGATTTCTATGCCATAGTTAGGACGCGGATTGCAACCTTCTGGCATCGGATGAGATGCTCCAACAATGAAATACTGAGGGCTGTCTCTGACAACGTTCAGAGTCCTTTATTTAGACACTGGACTGCTGTTCATCTTAAAGAAAACAGTACTAAAGCGACGAAATGACGAAATGTAAATGATTATTATTGCTAAGCTAACTAAGCTGATTTTTAATTTAATTTTTTAATTTTAATTTAACTATTATGTATGTAATATTTCTCCAATATGGGACATTGTATGCCTGAAATAAATGACTATTTATATATTTCATTACCTAAATATTTGTATGATAATCATTTTCAAGAACAGTTCCCAAACAGATTTTTCTTGTAAAGTAGTTTACAAGTAGTCCATAAAAGTTGTGAACCTACGCTATTGAAGCATTATGGAAGGAAAGAGAAGAATAGCATATTCAGATAATAAACAAAGGAATAAAATACTCTTTATAACAGTTAAATAATAAGAAATTAAATTAATTAAATAAACTACCTAACTTACATTAAATAAAAATTAAAAGTCCAAATTGGGATCCCTAGGAAAGGATGAATAACGATGCTTATCTGCTGTCCGAGGTAGTGCCCTTTGATCACCCGAACCTAAAACTAGTTTTTTTATGATAAAAAGAATAGTTTTCTATGGAGATTATAAATAATAAATAAATATTGCAAGACATTCCACACATCGCCATCAAGTAATTAGACTTGTGGTGCTAGACAATGTATATACTACTTATATACTTTTCTTTAGTAAATATATACTTATAATACATAGAAACAACCAGACCACAGAAAAATATCTAAGCATAAATACTTGTCTGAGTCGGGAATCGAACCCGCAACCCTGTGTTTGGCAGTCGGGCATGGTGACTATTATGCCAACTGGGTCGTCCAAAACACCATAATACCATAAGGCAAGACAACTCAAAATACGCCTTGATCATAGCTTCATTCCTAGAGCAAAGTGCGCTAATGCAAAAAATCCACCTAATTAGGTAAATAGGTTAAAGATAATTGATAACTATAGTGATAACACTTGATAACAGCTACCGTATGATCTTCTTATCATTCTATTTTAGAGGAATTTTAAGACAACTTTCCAAAAGATAATGTTTGCTAACTAACTAGATGACTGCCTAATTTTAAACCATAGCAAGTGATTAATGCAATTACTTAATCTATCTAAAATAGAGGAAGATAGTAGAAGTTCTTGGTTTTTTTCTATTTTTCCCCCTATTTGGAAAAAAGAGAATCACCAAAATCGGTTTATACAAAGAAGTTCAGCCGAATTCTGTTGCCTGATTGGTACACGTATATTGTTAGATAACATTTTCCAACATTCTTGTGTTTTATGGCAAAAAATTCTAAATATTTTTCTAGCTGAAGGCTAGAAAAATTATTTACGTTGTTACTGCTCAGGAGCCCAACCGCGCTTATTGCGTCGGCTTCAAGCCGACGTCGATATCCCAACCCGCGCCTCACACTGGGCGGAACTTTAAGCCTGCCTTTCATAAAAAGTTTGATAAATTAGGTTGTTTTTTCGTGTGTGATTAAAAAAATAACATAGTCATATTCTGTGGTGTTTTTTTTTAAATAACATAGTTAGAATTACTTATTTTTGAATGTTTTGATATCCCCGACAATCCTGCATACTTAAAACACACGAGTAAAACAACTTAATTTTTCAAACTTTTATGAAAGGCGGGCTCAAAATTCCGCCCAGTATTGGGCGCGGGTCGGCATAAGCCGACGCGTTGGCTTGATGCCGACGCACTTATCGCGGTAAGGCCCCAGGTTGGTTGGTTGACCTCGAGCGTCGCCAGTAAAAAAACAATTAAATATGAACCCGCGACCCTTTATCTAGTAGTTAATATTTCATTGTGATTTAACACCAGGTGTCGCTATTCACAACATAAAGTCGAAGTCAATTTTTTTATGCATTTTGACGCATATTATTATAGTTGAGTAAATCCGGCGTTTCTTTTCGGAACTCTATATCCGTAATGAAAGTATTAATATTTAGTTTTTAGTTCCGAGCCTAGTGCCAAAACACAAAATGCAATGTGCAAACTTGAAAAGGCATTAATTATTATAACATAATAAAAAATAATAATATGCTTCTGAACGAGCAAACAAATATAGTCCCATCTCCACTACTCTGATCAATAGTGGGGCGAGGAGGTGGGCGTGGTGTTGACAGTGCATAAAAAGGGAGGGAGCGGCGTCGTTGACTCACTCTTGTTCCAGCGTTCAGCAAGGCAACATCTCGGAGAGCGACGTCTCGCATCTAACGTTTGTCGCCCAATTTCCTCAATTATTAAAAACTATCGATGAAGATAGTCCGGCTTTTGTATATTTATTTATCTATTTTGTGTGGTTTACATTTAATACCCGATTTTTTAAATAAACGCTATTCGTTGTATCTCGCGATCGATATCATCAAATAGTCATACGGAATATCGCGATAACTCCAGGTTTTAAATAAATAAATATTGCAGGACATTCCACACATCGCTATCTGGACCCAAGCTAAGTAACTTGACTTGTGTTATGGGTGCTTGGTAGACAACGGATATACTATTTTTTATCACAGTTGCTCATAAAGTGGATCTTATTAAGCGGCTTTTAGGCTCATAATCCAACGTATTATGCACGCGTGCGTTTTACATTACCTATGATACAACTAGTGCTGTAATAAGTTATCCTGATAAGTTAAATACGTATCTTACATGTTATGTAGATGAAACATTATTAATTTAACTGGGTTATACTGTTTTGATGAATAATAAAAAGGATTTTAAGCCAGCAAAAATTATTGTCTGTAAAATCGGTTTACGAACGATAACTTTACGTGATAACGTCTTAAAAAATGAATTTGAGATTTGTTTTTTTT
The DNA here is from genome assembly GCA_951213275.1 of Idaea straminata. Classification (NCBI taxonomy): domain Eukaryota; kingdom Metazoa; phylum Arthropoda; class Insecta; order Lepidoptera; family Geometridae; genus Idaea; species Idaea straminata. The sequence goes on along the minus strand of OX577866.1, from coordinate 10,160,893 downwards.
TGTTTTTTCTTTACTTAAATATATTTTTTTCCGTACCAATATATTCTGTTTTTAACCCCCGACGCAAAAACAAATGGAAAACTAAAAATATTGTATCAGACGAGGATGTAAAGGTTAAAAGTCTTTTGCCTGCCCTTTCGGGAGTATAATTAACAAAAAAATATTCCCTAAAAAATAGTAAACATAACTTATCATAAATATTTTGTTAACTTTTTATTATTTTAACAAGTCTTTTCTTTTATTCGCAATTGTGATAATAAAACGTAGTACGATACGCGTGTGGGTTTGATCGTTGCATCTCGGCTTCTAAACACGCTCGCGTTCCGCTCGCGCGTCATAAACCGACTCTCTGCAAAGAGCAATTTACCACACTTATATCGTAATGTAGTACTCATGTGGTAAAGTTATCAGTAAATAACATTTCTATACTTTATGTTGACTATTAATACGATCGATATCGCTTGAATAGTTTATGTGATAACGTTTGTTATCGGAGTTAAGTATCATATTTAGATTACAAAATATTTGTTATTTTTCTAATGTTTATATACTTGTGAATATTTATATTTTTATCGGACTGTTTAAATTGGAAATTATTAAATACTTGGTTACAGAATTAGACCTCTTAAGTTTGATGACCCAGTTGGCACAATGGTCACCATGCTGGACTGCCAAACACAGGGTTGCGGGTTCGATTCCCGCCTCAGACAAGTATTTATGCTTAGATATTTGTCTGTGGTCTGGTCGTTTCTACGTATTATAAGTACCTATATATTTACAAAAGAAAACGTATATAAGTAGTATATCCGTTGTCTAGCACCCATAACACAAGTCTAGTACTTAGCTTGGGGCTAGATGGCGATGTGTGGAATGTCCTGCAATATTTATTTATTTTTATTTTGAGTTGGGTCCTTTTTGCGTGAGGATGGAGTAGGCTTGCCCACCACCTATACTACCCTCTCAGCTTAGTAAACCATGTCCAGAGGAAATAACTTGTCAATCAATACGTCTGCACGACAACGATGCGGTTTTTATCACGTTCTTTTCCTTCACGAATGTCAATTCGTAACAAAAATCCATTGGTGCACGCACGATCTGCGGAATGAAAGTCGAGGCGTCTACCACTAAGCCATCACCGCTCTAAAATCGATTATAAATAAATAAAACGTAATTATAAATAATGGCCCGCTATATAAGAGCCTTGATCAACACCTCAAGAGGCTCTCGCTGGATGGTTGGGTCAAGGGTCAGAAACAGAAGGCAGTCATCTTGGATACGGCACGTATTGTCAGAAGATTCCTTTCTCTGCGGCCCTAACCATCGGTAGCCTGGGCCCTGCCTCGCTGCCAACGGTATTCTAGGTTTAGGTTTTTATGATGATTTACTGTTTTAAATACAAAATTTATACATTACTAGCAAACCCGGCGAACTCCGTTTCACCACCAGCTTTTCCTGAATTTTCTTTGCTACAAACCTCACGGAGCCCGAGACCTTTCCAACGAATGCAAAACCGTGGAAATCGGTTCGTGCGTTCTGGAGTTATAGCGTCAGGAAGGAAAACCCGACTTATTTTTATATATTAGATTTTTAAAATTAAATTTTATTTAGGTTAGGTTTAAACGCTTAGATATAATTGTTTTATAAGTTTTTATAGTGATGTATATATTTTGTATTCAGTTTAAAAATCTAAATTTAAGGCCCTCTTCCTGTACCGTGTGTAGGTATTTTAACATTACCTCAGCCTCCGCGCACAAAGACGTAGCGTGAAAGTGAGCCGCGCGCAACGACTCGCGTACGCGATCAAGCTACGCCACAGTGTAGGTGTAAACAGTGGGCACGCCACAGTGTAGGTAGGTGTCAACAGTAGGTTTTCGTTATCTAATTGGGCTCGATACGTAAAATAATAAAACTAATGTGTAGCTGTAATAATGTACCTAATATTTTTATTGGAACGAAGTTCCCTATCGCGGGTTGACGCGGGGACCTAGCCGAGAAAAAAATGTTACGCATTACAAAACCGTGAAACAAAAAACCGAAAAGAAACTAATCTTCTACATATTACAAATATACACACACATAGATTAAAAAAAAAATAAAAAAATGGTTGTCTGCAAAGTCGGTTTACGGCATTCATTTAGGATAACACTACGTATAGACAAGTTACGTTCCATTTTATAACGGCGGGAGCCTGCGCGGGTGGGAGCGCGCCATGACCAAGCCATCCGCTACTTCAGAAATGACACTACCTTTTATACCTACAAAATTTCATTAGAGTTAAACACGTAGATGTAGAGGCTTTTTACAATAACAAGTTTATGAACAAGGTATTATAATATACTTATTTATTATAAATACGAAAGTTTGTGTGTGTGTGTGTGTCTAGTGTGTTTGTTTGTTACTTCTTTACGTACAAAATTTAAACCGATTGTGATATTTGGCATTGGGGCTAGCTAGTTTAAGGGGTAAAAGTAAGGGTTTTTAGGGTTCTGTAATACCTATAATACCTACTACCTAATATACTGCAAAATAAAGGAACTTTTTTTTACAAATTATAAATATATGTGTACGGAACCCTCGCTCCGTGCGCGAGTTCGCTAAAAAAGCGGTCAAGTGCGAACTTGACCGGTTTTTTGCTTGCCACACGTCTATCAGTTATCTAAGGCAAATTCAGTTATATTAAATACTTATCTTTTAATTTGACTTTTATTCATATTTTCTACGGTTGTCGTAATATTTGTTTGTAATGTTAAATATAATTTAGGTAGTACATAACGTTGTGTTTTTTTAAGTTTTTTAAGTTTTTTTCCGCTGTAAGTAATTTTTTGTAACGTTTCCATATATTTTTATTCAAAATGCGAAGGCCCTTATCCTCTACGAACTAGCAAGCGACTATGTCGTCTAGTCTTATTTCAGCTCAGATGGACGGAATGAGGCAATGTACGGCGCTGACCTCTCTTGTAATTTATCTCAATGGTTTACGGACGATAATTTTACGTGATAACATCATAAAAAAACGATAAAAAAATTGAGTTTTTTTCCTAATTTTTTTCTATTAAAATATTTTTTTCATTTATAGTTTGCTTAGACTGACTGGAGCACTCGCTCACTCAATCGCGTCTAGTCACCATAACACAAGCCTAGCTGCTTAGACTGGAGCAACAATACAATATACAAACTTGTTACTAACCTTACCTCTTTATAATATTAGTATCGATGATATGCGCTCACTCAATCGGGTCTAGTCACCATAACACAAGCCTAGCTGCTTAGACTGGAGCAACAATACAATATACAAACTTGTTCCTAACCTTACCTATTTATAATATTAGTATAGATTATTTGCGCTCACTCAATCGCGTCTAGTCACCATAACACAAGCCTAGCTGCTTAGACTGGAGCAACAATACAATATACAAACTTGTTACTAACCTTACCTCTTTATAATATTAGTATCGATGATATGCGCTCACTCAATCGGGTCTAGTCACCATAACACAAGCCTAGCTGCTTAGACTGGAGCAACAATACAATATACAAACTTGTTCCTAACCTTACCTATTTATAATATTAGTATAGATGATATGCGCTCACTCAATCGGGTCTAGTCACCATAACACAAGCCTAGCTGCTTAGACTGGATCAACAATACAATATACAAACTTGTTCCTAACCTTACCTCTTTATAATATTAGTATGATTATTTGCGCTCACTCAATCACGTCTAGTCACCATAACACAAGCCTAGCTGCTTAGACTAGAGCAACAATACAATGTACAAACTTGTTACTAACCTTACCTCTTTATAATATTAGTATAGATTATTTGCGCTCACTCAATCGCGTCTAGTCACCATAACACAAGCCTAGCTGCTTAGACTGGAGCAACAATACAATATACAAACTTGTTACTAACCTTACCTCTTTATAATATTAGTATATATTATTTGCGCTCAGTCAATCGCGTCTAGTCACCATAACACAAGCCTAGCTGCTTAGACTGGAGCAACAATACAATATACAAACTTGTTACTAACCTTACCTCTTTATAATATTAGTATAGATTATTTGCGCTCCCTCAATCGCGTCTAGTCACCATAACACAAGCCTAGCTGCTTAGACTGGAGCAACAATACAATATACAAACTTGTTACTAACCTTACCTCTTTATAATATTAGTATAGATTATTTGCGCTCACTCTATCGCGTCTAGTCACCATAACACAAGCCTAGCTGCTTAGACTGGAGCAACAATACAATATACAAACTTGTTCCTAACCTTACCTATTTATAATATTAGTATAGATTATTTGCGCTCACTCAATCACGTCTAGTCACCATAACACAAGCCTAGCTGCTTAGACTGGAGCAACAATACAATATACAAACTTGTTACTAACCTTACCTCTTTATAATATTAGTATCGATGATATGCGCTCACTCAATCGGGTCTAGTCACCATAACACAAGCCTAGCTGCTTAGACTGGATCAACAATACAATATACAAACTTGTTACTAACCTTACCTCTTTATAATATTAGTATCGATGATATGCGCTCACTCAATCGGGTCTAGTCACCATAACACAAGCCTAGCTGCTTAGACTGGAGCAACAATACAATATACAAACTTGTTCCTAACCTTACCTCTTTATAATATTAGTATAGATTATTTGCGTTCACTCAATCACGTCTAGTCACCATAACTCAAGCCTAGCTGCTTAGACTGGAGCAACAATACAATATACAAACTTGTTACTAACCTTACCTCTTTATAATATTAGTACCTATAGATTATTTGCGCTCATTCAATCACGTCTAGTCACCATAACTCAAGCCTAGCTGCTTAGACTGGAGCAACAATACAATATACAAACTTGTTACTAACCTTACCTCTTTATAATATTAGTACCTATAGATTATTTGCGCTCATTCAATCGCGTCTAGTCACCATTATACAAGCCTAGCTGCTTAGACTGGAGCAACAATACAATGTACAAACTTGTTACTAACCTTACCTCTTTATAATATTAGTATATATTATTTGCGGGCAAGTACGTTTGTAAATTATTATTTGCGGGAAAAAGTTTGTCATCCCTGCAAATGCAAGGTTTCGCGTGGGGTTCGCTCGAACGCAGCGTGCCGGCAAAAGTGGCATAGGTCTTACCTCGATGACGCCCCGAGGCCAACTGCGAGGAACTGACGCGTGCTAACTGTTATATTCGATCGATTTGCAAAACATTTTGTACTTTTTAGCATTATTATCCAAGAATATAGTTCCTAGAGGTCAAAACCTATCATTTGATTCAATTTTTAGAAACATACGTTAACTATTTTTGAATAAAAACCGATAAACGATCTAAAAATTCTCTGTTTTCTAACATTTTTTTTATCGAACAAAGTTGTTCATATCATGTTTTCAACCCAAATAAACAAAAATATGGTTTTTAAATTACAATATCTACTTATATCAAAATAACAAAAAAAGAGTATTTGATTACTTAAAGTTGCTTAACACAAAGGTCGATTTGCGAACACATGGTCTTAAGGAAAATAAATGAATGAGAAAAAAATAATGGCCCGTTATATTATTATTATTTTCTTCAGTTTTTTGTAAAAATGACCCAAGTTAGTAATCGACATAGCCTATATTATGTTCTTTTACGTTTCTTCGAATATCCCGTTTCCGAGACGCAATAGCGAATAGTGTGAAAGCATTATTTGTTCATCTCAAACCCGTCTATCGATAGGTATGGGTCTCAAAGTGCACCGCGTAAAAAAATAACTATACTCCAACCTCCCATACAAAATATAAGGTCTCCTTTGGCATACTATAATTATACTAGCTGCACCCCGCGGTTTCACCTGCGTAAGTCCCGATTCCGTGATAATATCGGGATAAAAAGCAGCCTATGTGTTAATCCAGGTCTCCAACTATCATCGCTAAGTTTCATCGCAATCGGTCCAGTAGTTTTTGCGTAACAAACATACATACACACACAAACTTTCACATTTATAATATTAGTAAGAAGATGACGTAGCCATTCACTGAGAAAGTATTTTGCAGAATTCAAACTTTACACAGAAGAAGTCGCATTTAAAAGTTAATTTCTTATCAGTTTTTAACCAATAATGTTTATTTTTTCCAGATATTGGTTCACGCCATTCGGTAAATCTCTCGGTATAAAGGACACCAGACCTCGGAAAGCAGCTAGCAATGCCAAACTGGAGGACGCATATCGGGCAGCTCCGAGGACGAGAAATGTAAGGGAAATATATTAGCTTATAACCTTAAAAATAATTACCTTAACATCACAATGAGGCATACAAAAAAAAGGACTAGTTCTTCATCAGTCGATAGTAGCTTTAACATATCACAAAACACTTTGACATCAATCACTGGATAAATAGTTGAAAGATGACCAGTAAAAATCTTATTTTTTGAAATACAAAATTTCAAGTAAGCATTTTCATTTATCTGGCCCACATTCTCTTGACTAGAGTTTTTTCTTTTCGTATCAGCGGGTACGTTTCCGGCGGAATGTTGGCCAATCATAGTGCTCGAAATCTCCATTCCGCATCTGTGAAAGAAAACAGTTTATTGTCCAATTCCCAGTCCAATCTGCCTAGTCAGTGGAAACGCAGCTTTAAAATCTGCAATTACGGCTACGGCAGCATTATTTTCGTTTAGGTTGTCCATGTTGCGCTAGAGCTTATGATGTTCATAGAGGCGCCATCTATCGGCGCATCTATTCGGAACTAGAATAAAAAATAAACGAATCTAGTGTTCCTCATTTAATGAATTTCTTGTGGCTTCTCATTGTACGGCGCGTTCCGAAGCCAAACATCTTTACTTAGTTTTATTAGCCACTTCATTTTAAGATTTTTAAGACTTCTTGGCACAAATTAAATTAAACTATCACGTTTTTAACCAAATTCAAAAAGGAAGAGGTTTTCAATTCGTCACGTATTTTTTAATTTATAGTTAAGTTAGTTCCGAACCTCAAAAAGAGACCCTCACTCTTGTCCGTCTGTCCGTGTGTCACGACCGATTTTCTCAGGAACGGGTGGACCTACCATGTTGAAATTCATACCAGATATTAAGGTCTATAGTCCCTATTAGGTGTATAAAAATTAGGATCCCGAGTCAACACGGTAAAACGATATGATCAAATTTAGATTTTCGCGAAAACTTGTAAGTACCAAAATTTACCTTAATTTTCAACTTTTTATATATTTCGGAATTTTCTTTTCACTTGGGCTGTAAGACCTTGCTTTTAACCAAAATTGACAATTCCAGGTCAACCGGAAGTACCCTATAGGTTTTGGGTCGAAAACCTATATGGTAGTTCTTGTTGACTTAAAATCACAAAACTTGGCAAAATGTAAGGTCTTACAGCACACATAAAGAATCAATATCAAAAAATAAAAAAATAAAATATTAAGTTTTGTCTCTATACATACATTAGTTGGACCAATTTAACTTGACACTTACATTGGTATGGGCGCCTAAATAAATCATAATAATCATAATCATAAATATTTATTTTGTAGGTCTAGGTAAACAAAGTTCTTAAAAGATAAAATAAAATGGTACTCTAGATCTTGCCATTTTGGCGTACAAAATTATGTCAAAATTAAATCAATTATAAAAGTCGAAATTAACAAAAAACATTTTAGAAACAGCCAGCACCGCGGTAAGAAACAAATGTCGACATCAATTTTTAATTAAGTACTTATAATAAAGAAAGACGACATAACAGATTTAGCAGGAAACGATTGGCAGAATATTGCAAAAGACAGGGACAAATGGAAGGAACTGGAGGAGGCCTTCACCCGTGGAGGGGCTCACACCCTAAACAAAGTTATATTAAGCTAGATTATAAGGAAAAAATAATACATATAACTAACAAATAAACAATAAAATAAAAAATATATATACTTAACTACATAATTACTAACAAAAATACTTAACCGCATTTAAAAGATGTTTTTTAAGGGTATGAGAAATAAAGGCTTTTTTATTTATTTATTTTATTAATAAAGAAAGATATAGAATTAACATTTTATACAAGTTTGTCTCTTAAAAATTCGTCAACTGTGTAATATGTTTTCTCAATAAGAAATTCACGCAGAGCATGTCTGAAATCATCTAAACCATCTCGGCCCCTAATATGTGATGGTATTTTATTGTATATTTCAATTGCCATAAAAAATATACTCACACGAAGATGATGAGAGTGAGAATTCAAATTATATCGAAACATACCCTCACGTATATTTCCTACCGAATATTTTTCAAAAAGATGTTGATTTTCCTTTGCAAATTTAGCAATTTCCAATATGTATAAGCAAGGAAAAGTTAATATTCGGAGATTTTTAAAGTGCGGTCGACATGAAACAGTCTGCTTGATACGGCATATAGCTCTTATACAGCGTTTTTGAGCTCTAAATATATTTAATTTAGTAGTTGAGTTGCCCCAGAAAATTATCCCAAAACTAAGTATACTTGCTACGTGACCATGATATGCTGTTAGCAATGTCGATAAATTGGCTACATTACTCAGTTTTGACAACGCATATGCAAAACTTGCTACTCTATTGATAACTGATTCACAATGTTCCTGCCATGTCAGACTATTGTCAATTATTATACCCAAAAATCTTGTAGAATCAGTTTCTTTAACTTTATGGTTTTGATAACTGATGTGCATGTCATATTTTGCTCTATTTTGCCTATGTCGAAAGTTCATTATAAAAGTCTTGTCTAGATTTATTTTTAAATTATTATATTTTAGCCATTGAATAATACTATTTAGGGAAGTATTAATTTCACGCTCCAGTTCTGCATAACTATTGCCTACAAAAAGTACTGTGCTATCGTCAGCAAATAGAGTCATGGCATTTTGCGAAGCTGTGACAAAATCATTTATATATAGCATAAATAAGAGGGGACCCAGAACGCTCCCTTGAGGTACACCATATGTTACGGGCTTAGCATCAGACACAAACGCAGTTTCCGTACATGAGGGCATATTGATCCTATGGACTTGTGTAACTTGGGAACGATTAGAAAGATATGATTTTATGAGATCGTGGGCTTTTCCTCTTATTCCATAACAATAAAGTTTATAAAGAAGCAGCTCATGATCAACACAATCAAAGGCCTTCGTCATGTCAATGTACAGAGCTAGAACCTTATGTTTCGTATCCATACCAATATGTACTCTATATAGAAAGTCATATACGGCTTTGTTGATTGACTTATTTTTCCTGAATCCATATTGATTCTCTATGAGTAAGTTTTTAGATTCGCAGAAACTGTAGAATTTACTGAATATGACTTTTTCGAATACCTTAGCGAAAATAGATAAAAGAGCTATAGGTCTATAATTGTTAAGTTCCTCTCTATCACCTTTTTTAAATAATGGTTTTATTATTGATTTTTTAAGGACTTCTGGAAATTCACCTTGCTGAATGCACATATTTATTATTTCACTGAGCGTTGGGGCAATAATATCAGCAACATCCTTAATGACACTGGTTAGAACACCATCCCAGCCCACACTATTACTGTTTTTTAGAGATTTGATTATATTTAAAATGTCATTTGTTATTGTTGGAGTCAAAAATATAGAATTGGATAATATGTCAATTGGAACACTATATTTTGTGTGGAGTACATCAGATTTTGCTACGTCAGTAAAGTAATCATTGAACGAATTAGAAATATCCTGTGGATTAGTTATAAATTTATCTTTAACTTTTATTCTCTGTATATTTTCCTTAGGTATGTTATTCTTGAATTTATTTATGATTTGCCATGTTGCCCTCGACTTACTTTTAGCATTATTTATATGATAGTTATTTTGTGCCTTTTGTGTAAGTGATATAATTTTCTTATATTTTTGTGAATATGTTCTAAACGCCAATTTATTACGAGTACTAGGATTACACCTATACTTCCACAGTAATTGTCTCTTTTTCTTGGAGCATATTTTTATACCTTTAGATATCCATTTTGGCCTTATTTCTGTTGGAATCTTTACTTTTATTACGGGAAAACAAAGATCATAAAACAGACAGAATGTATTGTGAAAGGTGTCGAATGCTTCATTACCATTTTGAGAATTATATACATCACTAAAACTAAGTTTACTAAGGTGTTCTCTAAATTTTTTGCGATTTTCCTCACAATAATCCTTTTTGAATCTGTACCAGTATTTAAATCTACAGCTTATAGAAATTGGCGCTCTCAGTATTTGTGCTTTATGGTCCGAGAGAGCAAGTTCGATAACGTCACTCTTTGCTCCTCGAATGTTATGGAATATATTGTCAAGAAGAGTGCCACTACATTTCCTAGTCGCTACCATGACTGATATCTTCATGTTATATGATCTAAGAATATTTTTGAGAGTTACCACGTTATTGCAAGGTTTTAGGAGGTTTATATTGAAGTCCCCACATATTACCACCTTGAAATTAATTTTAAAACAGACAATGTCCAAAATTTCTTTTAGTTTCTCAAAGAAAATGTCATAGGATTCTTTACTAGTTTTAGGAGGTCGGTAAATACATAATATTATAATTTTAAGTTGAACCATTTTAATTGCTGAACATTCAATGTAATCGAGCATAGACAGTTTGCTAATGTCGTCAATAATGTTATAGTCATAATGATTTCTGATTAGGATACATGAGCCTCCACGTCGGTTGTTTCTACAGAAAAAGGAAGTTAGTTTGAAATTAGGCACATTTAACAAATTAATATCATCTAGTATCATGTTGTGCTCAGTGATACAGATAACATCTACATAGGTACCGAGACCGATCAAGCTGCTCAGACACACCGTCAGCTGTTCTTTTTTCGACATTAGTCCAGCTATATTTTGATGAAATATATTTACACCATTAGAGACGAAAAAATGTTTGCTCTGACTCAGAATTAATTATTTCAGGTGACAAATTTTCAAGGTTATTAGAATCATTATTATCAATACATGATGTAGGAGAACTTGTAGGATTAATATTATTTGCATATACATTAATGTCATTCTTAAATTCAGTTTGGGTCCCTTTATCAATTTTTAATACCTTTTGGAATTTGCTACGATTCCGTTTTTCATTATATAATTGAAATTTATATGCATAAGAAATATGAAGTATTTCCTTAAGTAAGCTTCTTGCTATATTACGTACAAAAATGCTCTTAGGAGGTATGAACCTTTTGTAATTCATATCGACATAGACGACATTATTGAATTTACCACAAGCGAATCTAAGTTCATAGTTTAATTTGTCTACATTAAGGCGCCTATTGTACGGTATTTCACTTATTATTATATTAGTGTGAGTTATAGACTTAAGCCAGTTGTGCATATTTGTCTGAAAATCGTAAGGGTTTCGATCATTTACACCACCTAGAATAATGACACTATCATTCTTGTTAAAGTCTTTGATTTCATTGTGCACGGAGTTAGTCACATCACTCATCATAGCACCTGGTTTTAAATATGCTCGTACGTCATAATCTGATCCTAGGAGGTCTTGTAAAGCAATTCTGAGGTTTTTTCCTTGTTCATCGCCTAGTATTAGTATTCTTTTCTTAATATGTCTATCATTTGTATCCTCGTTAGCCTTACTCTGGTGTTCCATAGCACGTTCATTAAGTATGTTAGTAGATTTGTGATTACAATTTCCTCGATCCGTTTGTTCTGGGTCAGATGTTTTGTAACTTCTTACTGTTATGATATCCTTATTTGAATCCGCATCGTTACATCCTATCTGTGCAATTTCTTTGGATTTATTTACCTCATTCTGTAATGGATATACAGATTCATATGCTTCACTTGATGTGTCGGTGTTGCAGGTAAGATTAAGAGAATTGCTTGCGTTTCTTTTGCTTTGTGTATCACTAAGGTTGAGATTCTGGTGTAGCTGGTGAACATTTTTGGGCTTCTTTGTGTTATTGGTCTCATATATACCTGGTTTTATGGATAGGTTTAGATTCGTCATGACCCTTTTCCGTGTTGGTGAAAGTGTGGTTTTACATAACGTAGTAAGTTGTTGTATTCTCATTTTGTATCCCGATATTTCGTCTATCATAGCATATTTTTCATTTAATAATGTTTCAATTTCATTGTGGGCGGAAGCAAGTTCCGTTTTCAGTTTATCTAGCATTTGTTTCGTTTCTTCTGAGTCAATCCCACCACTAGCATTCATCTCTGGACAGCTTCGATGTAGTGTTTGATTTGTCTTTTGTAGTTGGGTGTCAATTCCTAACTCTTCGTCATCTGAGGGTGAGCTGAAAGTATTATCTGTGGGAACATTGATTGATACATTCCCGTTTTTATCTCCATATTCACACTCATGAAATGGTGTGGACATTTGCAAGGGTGAACTAATCATTGGCGGAGTATAAAAAGCTTCATGTTGCTGGATAGTATTTGTTATTGATTTAGTCAAGTCACTGTTCTGTGAAGGTAGAGCTCTTATAAGTATCTGCGACTCGATCGGTGGAGTACTTTGGGGTGTTGATATTGTGTTGGGTAGTATTATATCTGCATCTTTGAGTTTTTTATGTGTATGGATATCTACATTTTTTGTGCCACTTGTAGATGGAATTAGTTGTAATATATCTTTGAGTTTTCTTTTGCATATTCTACAAATCCAATTATTTTTTTTCTGCGTGTCCATTAGTCGGTATAATTTCTCGGACAGACCTATGCAGTCGAAATCGTATCTTTTTTTACATTGTGAGCACAGGACTGTCTCATTCTCACTTCTAGTTGACTTACACTTACTACAAATGACTGACGTTTTTCGATTTCTTTTTGCACTGTTATTATTAACTTTATCCATTTTTGTTATGTTGAAGAAGTTGTATTTTCAATGTTAAAATTTTTTTATACAAAAAGACATTTTCTTAAGCTGTCTGGTGGATTCGAACCAGCATCTGTCGTCTTGTAAAGCAGAGCCTCGCCGATTGTGCTATTTGTTCGTAAGGTAAGACGTCGAAATAAGTTTACCTATTCCATGCAGTAACTACGGAATAGCTAGTTCGTTGAACTATGGTTGAACAGGGTCCAAAGGTCAGATTTTAAATGAATCGATGTTATTATGTTCACTTTGTTAACGTTTTTTTCGTCACTGTTTTTGATTATTACAGTAAAACTGCTTTTAATTGTTTAACACTACGTTTTTTAAAGTAAAAGTATATTGATTTTACACTGTTCTGTTTCACTATTTATGTGTTTTATGTACACAATTTTTGGAAAAACACTTTTTTTTTTAGGTTCATAGGTATCTAAATTCTTGTATTTAAAAGTAACACGGAAGATAACACTAACAGGTAATATTTAGGAGTTATTGAACTGTATTATATACATTCTAAGTTAAAAAATAAGTTTTATATATATTTGCGAAATTAAATAACACAGAGACATGAGTATAACACCTTGAGAAATTCTACCCTCCTAATAAGGGTCAAGGTAACTACCATCCATGGAATAGGCTACCCATCACTGCAAGGGTAGACAAAGACCCCCTTATTCCAAAACGAGGTTTAAGGATAGTCCAAGATGTGGATTAAACCTGAGACAGATTTACTTGTGAACTATAGTCTAAACACTATCCCTATAGATTATATAGGGAACTACACAGTCTAAACACTATTGCTATAGATTATATAGGGATAGTGTTTCGATATCCTTTATCTTTAAACATCGTTTTGGAATAAAGGGGAGAGAGTTGAAACTAATGTACGGAAACTTCAGCGCGCGAGTACCTACTACAAGTTTTTTACCATTGTTTTGTTTGTTTTTTTTTCAGTTATCCCAGATCGCGAAGAAGGTGGACATGTCTGAACGTCAAGTGGAACGCTGGTGGCGGCTCCGACGGTCCCAGGACAAACCCTCGACCCTTGTCAAGTTCACCGAGAACCTTTGGAAGTTCACCTTCTATTTGTGCAACTTTACGTTTGGCATCTTCGTTCTATGGGATAAGGAGTGGCTTTGGGATATAGACCAGTGTTATATTGGATACCCACATCAGGTACTACTTCTACTTGTAATTGAACGGACTGTTTTCCGCAATTAGACCCTTTTTAATTGGGTCCTTTAGGATGGAGTAGGCTTGCCCAGCACGTACTACCCTCTCAGCTTAGTCGACAATTTCCAGAGGAGAGAACTTTTCAATACCTACTAAGCCGCGGGTTTCATCACGATGTTTTCCTTCACCGTATGTCAATGCAATACAGCAATGTCAATTGCGCACATAAATTTTTCCGAAGTAAAATACATAGGCACTCAATTGTTCCCATTTATCTCCAAAACGGCTGGACCGATTTAGATATGTTTTTCTGTAAAATGTTTGTGGTTCATTGTTAACTAGCTTTCGCCCACGACTTCGTCCGCGTAGAAGTCGAAAATGAACCAAGGAATCATATTGTCCCATACAATCTTTGCCCCACTTTTTCACCCCTCAAGGGTAACATTTCGGAAAATCCTGTCTGATCGGATGCCTACGTCATACAAAGAACACACCCTCCAAGTTTCAGGTATCTACGATCAGTAGCAGTTTTTGCTAAAACCTAGTTAGGGTGCGATACCTCAAAAGATAAAAAAAGAACCCTTATAAGATCACTCTCTTGTCTGTCTGTGCGTGTGTCACCACCGGTTTTCTACGGGGACCTTGCAAGTCTTTTTATATCGTCTAAATTACGCTCTACGCAGCCAAATAACGCTAAACATATCTCTCATTTTTCCCTGTACCATAATATACCATGCACAAAGAGCGGCGTTGGCTTAGTGGTAGATACCTCGACTTTCATTCTGAAGGTCGTGGGTTCGCATCCCAGCCGGCCGTGAACCAATGTATTTTTCTTAAGAAAAAATTATGTGCGCTAATTGACATTGCTCTAACGGTGAAGGAAAACATCGTGATAAAACCCGCGGCTTAGTAGGCTCCAGAAGTATTGACAAGTTCTCTCCTCTGGACATGGTCGACTAAACTGAGAGAGTAGTAGGTGCTGGGCAAGCCTCCATCCTCACGCAAAAAGGACCCAATTAAAAAGGGTTCAATGGCGGAAAACAATAAATATAAATATTGCAGGACATTCCACACATCGCCATCTAGCTCCAAGCTAAGTAACTAGACTTGTGTTATGGGTGCTAGACAACGGATATACTACTTATATTCTTTTCTTTTGTAAATATATACTTATAACACATAGACACAACCAGACCGCAGACAAATATCTAAGCATAAATACTTGTCTGAGGCGGGAATCGAACCCTAATTTGTTTCTATCATTCCAGGGTATAACCATCGACATATGGTGGTACTACATGATCTCCTCAGCCTTCTACTGGTCTCTAACCATATCCCAGTTCTACGACGTGAGACGTAAAGACTTCTGGCAGATGTTCGTCCATCACATAGCAACTATAGCCCTGCTGTCGTTCAGCTGGGTGTGTAATCTACACAGGATCGGGTCCTTGGTGCTGTTGTTGCACGATTGCGCTGATATATTTGTTGAGGTAAGTGAAATTGACTTGAGAACAATACTTTTCCCATAAACTTAAATGTCCTTAACTTACAAGGCATAATTTCACTAGGCATTTGACACTTATGTTAAATGTTAATACTTCCATTACTTAATTAAGGTTGCGGGAAGTCGTTGGACGCAGAGAGTATGCGACCGGTCGCTCTGAAAGTCTTTGGGGGAGGCCTATGTTCAGCAGTGGACGTGTTGTAGCTGATATGTTGATGTGAAATTAAAGTCCTAAAATATAAAAACAACGCACAGTTCAAATCAATGGACCGATTGACCTAAAATTTGGGCATATAGATAGCTGTCACAACGTAGGTATCCGCTAAGAAAGGACTATTGGAAGATTCAAACTATGCGGAGGAAGTCCCGGGGAAGAACTGACTATATAAAAAAAACTCTTTACGAAATCTCTGAAAAAAGTCTGGAACTGAGTTCCCTTTAGACTGTAGACCATCACTAGGAAAGGAATTTTGGAAATTCGATCTCTAAACTGTTAATTTAATTTGTGCTAGTACTTATTTTCCGCAACTAAAACTATTAAGTGGGGTCATTTTTGCATGAGGATGGAATAGGCTTGCCCAGCACCTATTCTACCCTATCATCTTAGTCGACTGTGTCCAGAGGAAAGAACTTGTCGATGTTTTCCTTCACTGTTAGAGCAATGTTAGCATTGCATAGCGGTGCACGGCCGGCTGAGATTCTAACCAACGATCTTTGGAATGAAAGATATCTACAACTAGACTGACACCGTTTAGTTTAATTTGTTTTCTTTATGCACGGTGTAACATGGGGGGTGTATCTTCGGTTGCTGGGGGATGGGGGGGACCTTAGTGCCTATCGATTTAACCCCCCTGTATGTTCTGCAATATTTAGTGTTTTTTTTTGTATGAAAATAATATCGATTATTTTAACTTTTTGGACTATCAAGTACATTATTCAACATGATGCCCTAGTTCTAGCCAAATAAAACTTTCAGGGTTTATACTTCATGAAAGCCACTAGTTTATAAGTTAGGTTGCAGAAAAAAAATCAGTGAGATATTTTTTTTAGAACCATACAAAGATAATGTAAACATTAGATTTTAAGAAAAAAATTACTTTAATGGTATTTGGTTTGAGCTTTATAAATCTAAGACTCTGATTGGTGTAGGGGTGCAAAAGGTCCACTATTGAACTTGTTTCACATAAAAGTCCTGATAGTTTGTCTGTAATTGCGAAGTTCAGGGTGAAATCTGATTTTGACTAAAATGTCACAAAAAACAACATACAGGGGGGTTAAATCGATAGATACAGAGGTCCCCCACCCCCCAGAAACCGATGATCCACCCCCCTTGTTACACCGTGTATTTATAATTCTACTGTACGTGTGTATGTCACTAAACTCCTAAACGGCTGAACCGATTTAAATAAATTTTTTCTATGCGTTTGGGTGGCGCCCTGGATGGTTTATATTCATAAATCAGCCCGGTTTTCTTATAAATAAATACATATAAATAAAATAAAATAAATATTGCAGGCCATTCCACACATCGCCATCTAGCCCCAAGTTAAGTAACTAGACTTGTGTTATGGGTGCTAGACAACGGATATACTACATAAATACTTTTCTTTTGTAAAAAAGTGTGTGTGTCAGCTCCGACGCACGATTGGAGTTTACTCCTTAAGTACGAGTATCTAACCATACGCAATACACTCACAGCCAAATTAGAAAATTGCGCACTAAAGGTGCGCACCAAAAACGTGACACGATTTTCGTTACTTGTTAGTAGGTTTTACCCCGGATTTTTCTCATACCGGGCGCCTTATATATGAAAAACGATTCTTAAGGAGTAAACTCCAATATATACTTATAATACATAGAAACAACCAGACCACAGACAAATATCTAAGCATAAATATTTGTCTGAGGCGGGAATCGAACCCGCAACCCTGTGTTTGGCAGTCCGGCGTGGTAACCATTGTGCCAACTGGGTCGTCATAATGGCAAAACAACGTATGCCGGGACAGCTAGTATTACTATAAATATTTTTCCATTGTATTTTCAGTCAGTGAAAGCAGCCAAATACGCAGGATATCAAAAGCTGTGCGATTCGCTGTTCCTCGTGCTGATTGTTACTTGGATATCTACGAGGGTTCTGGTTTACCCGTTCTATATTATATGGAGGTAAGATAGAAATAGATAGATAGATAACCACTTTATTTTTACTTCTTTTTTTTATTAAGAAAGGTTAAGAATAGAATAACATTTATTAGAAACTAGCGACCCGCCCCGGCTTCGCACTGCTATACTATGCATGTATTATACATATAAACCTTCCTCTTGAATCACTCTATTTATTTAAAAAACCGCAATAAAAATCCGTTGCGTAGTTTCAAAGATTTAAGCATACAAAGGGACATAGGGACAGAGAAAGCGACTTTGTTTTATACTATGTAGTGAAGCATACGGACAAGAAAACAAATACAAAATAGGTAGACATCATTACAAAACAACAAAAAAAAAAGTGTGCCACTCGGGGACTGCCGCGGTAAAGCTATTGCATCGTGCGAGCTTCGCACAGTCGTACCGCATACATACACGTTAAGCGATCGCTCGGCCGAGCTACATGGTAGGCGGTGTGGGGGGTGTTCGGTTTTATTTTCGTTACGGAATTTCTTGATTCGGTCACCGCGCTCAAAGCCCGCGATAAAAGCTATGCAATAGCTTAAAAATAAGATAAATTCAAATGAAAATAGAACAGACAGAATTAGAAAATAATCTATAGACTTAGAAAATAGGCATATTATAATGAAAAACCCGACTTTCATTCTGAAGGTCTGAAGGTCGTGGGTTCGAATCCCGGCCGGCCGCGCACCAACGGATTTTTCTTGTTTTCTTGCTTTCTATTTCATTTTTGTTTCTATTTACCCGACTACGACGAAGCGAAAAGGGTGGGTTATGTTTTTTATATTCTTTATTTATATTTTCAGATTCAACTACTATTAAAGTATTGAAAAACACACACATACAAATACTTAAGTACTTACTACACACACAAACACACTTTTTTGTTCAAGTTTTGGCTTCACACGATCTGTGCATTATAACAAGTTTCAAGTAAATACCTTATATTCAGTTTTTTCTTCTATCTTTCATTTATTTTTTGTTTCGCTAAAGTCATTTACACAATTTGACGAAGCTTTGCTGTAAAGTTTTTTTTATGTGTCTAAGACTTCAGCTATATTTAGCAAGTTTCAACTAAATATGCCTTGAAACTTGATGCCTTCATAATAATAGATAGGCTTTTCACATTTTTAATATTAACTAGCAAACCTGACGAACTCCGTTTCGCCACCAGATTTTCCTGAATTTTCTTTGCTATAAACCTCACGGAGCCCGAGACCTTTCCAACGAATGCAAAACCGTGGAAATCGGTTCGTGCGTTCTGGAGTTATAGCGTCAGGAAGGAAAACCCGACTTATTTTTATATAGTAGACTAGCTTTTGCCCGCGACTTTGTCCGCGTAGAAGTTGAAAGAATGTTTATGCAAAATTTGAAGTAGATTGGACCAAGGAATCACGTTGTTCCATACAAACTTTGCGCACCTTTTTCACCTTCTAAGGGGTAGAATTTCGGAAAATCCTTATCGGATCCCAACGTCATACAAAGAACACACCCTCCAAGTTTCAAGTCTCTATGATCAGAGGTTTAGGCTGTGCGTTAATACACCAGTCAGTCAGTCAGGACAAAGCTTTTTATATGTATAAAAGACAATTGATAGAATTTTCACATTTTTAATATTGGTCGACGCCATAAGCCGCTACTTAGCTTCCAAAAATCACCTTATATACTATCACCTTATAACTATTAATTTTTCTGTATTATACGATGTCTACAATAAAAATATCCGTGTTTTGTTCCAGTACCTCAATCCGTGCGCCGATGCTCCTCCCAATGTTCGCGGCGTACTATATCTTCAACTCCCTGCTTTGCCTGCTACTTATCTTACATATTGTTTGGACGTGGCTTATATTACAGATAGCATATAATACTATTAAGGCTGGACAGGTATGTATGTTTGTATACTACTTATCCTACATGGGGGTATGACAGAGCCAGGAACACTTCGACCCAGTGGGATCTTTCGTGTTTACCCCTAACTTAATGTTTCTCACTCTGTGAAGAAGTGGTGGATTAACTCGGTGATCCCACCAAGAGGAAGAAACCTATATTCCTCCGGTTTGGGATATGCATTCCCAAGGAGGCTTCGCTTCGCTGTTGAGACGTCGCATTCACACAGGATGTGCTCCATAGTTGCCCTGACATCACCGCAGGCTCTGCAGTAATTGCTAGAAGTTATCTTCATTTTTAAGAGGAAAGGGAATCGGGGGCTCTCTCCATACAAACGTAGTCGACTGTTTTCTCTCTGGATAATGACACTAGCACAAATATTTTTGATGCATAAAACTTATAACTGCCATGACCATGCCCCTATGTTTTGTTTTGTTTTTTATTTTATTTTTTAAGTCTTAATTTCTATGATAATTAGAAAATGAAAAAAAAAACATAAGGGCATAGTCATGGCAGTTATAGGTTTTATGGCACAAAAATATTTGTGCTAGTGTCAATATCCAGAGAGGAAACAGTCGACTATGTGGCAAAAATGTATTTTCGTGAGCCCCTCCGTGCTTCGGAAGGCACGTTAAGCCGTTGGTCCCGGTTGCTACCTCTAGTAGCAGTCGTTAGATCAAGTTAGAGGCCTTAAGGCTATCTGAAAACTCTAACAATAGGTGAGCCACACCACTATACGAGAAGAAAAAGAAGAAGCCTAGGAAGGGCTAGATAGCGCTGTGTTTTTAACCCCCGACGCAAAAACGATGGGGCGTTATAAGTTTGAAGTGCCTGTGGCATCGTAGCTCCCGAACGAATCAACCGATTTTGATTTAGTTTTTTTTTTGTTTAAAAGGTGAATTATTCCTATAATATTTATTTTTGTTTAACAGATGGAAGGTGATATAAGGAGTTCAAGCTCGGAACTGAGCGATAGCCCTCACAACTCCAACCACAGCACGCCCAAAGTGAAAAACAAAAAGTATGTATTATTCTACCACAGAACAAAGAGACCCATAAATAGGTCGAAATGGTATTCAGTATTGGACAACTCTAATGAAATTAAATATAAAACTCTGGTGGGTATTTGAAAAATATATTTGGGGGTGGTTTTCAATTTAATATTGTGTGTTGTTTTGTCTTTGCTTTAAATATTTATACTAGTTAAATAGCGTTATTTCATTTATTTCTCTATAAAAAGTTTTTTTTCTATTAATTATGGCTTCGCACGGCTTGTGCATTTAGCCAGTGTCAAGTTATATTTTGCATCAAATTATGACCCGATTTTTCATAAATTGGGCCTAAAGTGTTTCTAAACAGTCAAAGTCGTCATAGTCCGTCAAGTCAGGGGCTATAGTAAAGCGGTGGCAAGTTTACCATAACCTTAACAGGAGATTTGGAGGCAACGAGAAAACTTCATGTTTGACACACTTTAACTACACTTGTGCACTTTCACAGAACTAAATTGAATAATATTCCACCAGAATTATACAATTCAACTCGGGTTACAACTAAGTTTCATGAAAATAAAACTGCAGCACGACATGTTGTGAACTTATTCCCGCCAAAACTCCCTATAAAAAGTTATTAAAAAAATTATAAACTTACATAACATACATAAAACTTACATCAGCGCTCCGCGGTTTCACTCGCGTAACTCCCGATTCCGTGGGAATATCGGGCCTTTGTTACTGGCATTGAACCAATGTATCCTGATGCCAAGTTTCATGTAAATCGGTTTAGTTGTTTTAGAGACTAAGATCTTGATAAAATCTTTCCTTTCTATAATGTTACTAGCAGCGCTCCGCGGTTTCACCCTTGTAAGTCCCGAGTGTCATTAAGTTGTCTATAGCCTTCCTCGATAAATTGACTATCCAACACAAAAATATTTTTTCAATTCGAACCAGTACTCACTGAGATTAGCGCGTTCAAACATACAAAATCTTCAGCTTTATAATATAAGTATAGATTGTTTCATATATTGTGATACTAGCTGCGGCCCGCGGTTTCACCCGCGTAAGTCTCGATCCCGTGGGAATATCGGGATAAAAAGTAGCCTATATGTTAATCCAGGTCTCCAGCTATCTACATACCGACATTTCATCGCAATCGGTCCAGTGGTTTTAGCGTGAAGGAGTAACAAACACACACACACACACACACGGACACACAAACTTTCACATTTATAATATTAGTAGGATAATGTCGCGTGTTTGTTCGAATTTAATTAAATTCTAATTATACCAATTTTTCTTCGTTCACAGGGTCACATAAAAAACTTAAATCAAGATGGAGGAACACGGAAATAGAATAAAAACCAAAGTCACAATTACAAATTGGATGTCACAAACGAAACGGCGGGAAAACGGAGAATGGTTGAGCTAAAAATAGAAAAAAAAACAGTTGAATTTACCATAGAGTTTAAATACTTATTTTACAGATAGTACATCATAGTGATTTCAACGGTGTAGAATAAAATTCTACCAAAATGTATATTTTCACTACTAAAGTTAGTTAATATTGGATATTTATAATAGTATTTGATATGTAAACGTCTTTACAATCGGGTATACTTACTTGCAAAAACCAACTGTAAAGACGTGATGATGTCATAAATATGACAACCTTGCGTTATCAAGTGTATTAAAGGAGAAGAACTCGTAATAGTTACTATGAATAATTATTAATTTTTATCTTTTTTTCCGAGTTTTTAGAAGGTCTGAGGACCTTCTAAAAACGGACTACAATATTATGAATTATTTAAATAATTTATAAATAACATAGAGTTTTTTTGTCTTTCTGTAAATGGCGTGTTGTTTTTGTATTTGAAATTAAATTAAAATTATCGCGTATGAAATCACAAACTTTAGAGAACTAGCCACTTTGACAGTTGCCGACCCAATTGCTTATGGTTTATTGAGAATATTTTGATGTACCCTCTAATATTATAAGTATTTAATCTCTATGACATATTTTTATAGCCATGCGAGGTTATTTCAATTTTAATGTACAGATATTATGTACAGATTTCTTTTACAATTATTTTTTCTTATTTTATAGATTTTTTCTAATGTACAGATAATTTTCTAGTTTGAAATCACGTTTTTTTTTTGTCTTTATACATTTTTTTTTCTAATTGAGATTGACCAGAGATATAAAATGACACCGAAGTGGTTTTTTTATAAGATTTTTTTCATTTTTTAAAGGAAATCGGTAGTTTTTGTCATGTTTTTTTTTATAAAATATCTTCCCTACGTCTGCATTGATGCGTTTATAGAAATGCTTCCGCAAAGAAAATATTCTAAGCATTTAAAATACCGAAATGCGAAATCAATGTACTTTCAATCGCCGGCATACTGTGGGCGTAGACCCTGGAAATATAATTGAATGAGGAATACTAGCTTTTTCTAAACTAGTTCTGAGCCGTCTCGATAGATGGCGCGCTTTACAACCACCATAATTTCTGGTCAAGAGAGCACGTGCTAGATAAATGGTAATAAACTAAAATCTTGAAATTTAACTTAACACTAGAATTTAATATAACTTAAAATTAACCTTGCTTGTTGGTCGAAGAAATTCACCTATTTGTGTGACCCCGTCTGAACACAGAAGGTTGTAAGTTCAATTCTTACCTCAAATGAATATTTTTGTTGAGAAATTTGTTTCTGTATTTATATTAAGTATAATTTACAAAAGTATTCCAGCAACTTTTTAAGTAGTATAAAAGTTGTCTGGCCATAACACAAGCTTACTTGGGGGCTAGATGGCGCTGTATTGAATGTTCTACAATATTATTTATACTATCCAGTAGCTAGTGGTGCCATCTATCGAGGCATAAAGAACTAGTATTTTTTTTAGGAATCCTCATTACGGAAATTATGTGACTTTCCCTGGTCGCGGCGTATGTAATATTACATATATTATTATGTGGTTAATGTAAATTTTAGTACATAAGATACATACATATATATTCTGTGTAAGTGTATAGGGGTTTATTGATGTGCAAAGTGTAGCTTCAATGCCAAATCTATATTCAAATTTGAAAAAAAAAAACATAGTTTGAATGGCAAAAAATGTCGTTGACGATTTTTTTTGCGCGAAATACCAGTTTAAAAAATGCGAAGACTTAACCAGTGTTAAAAGTTTATTATATTTTTAATAATAGCAAATTTTAATAATGATTTTTTAATTAATAATTAGAATAATAGTCCGAATTCAATAAATATATAAAATTGAAGATTAATGACCTCTAAATCCAAGAAACCGATGTTTTTCGAAAAAAAATTACTTTAAAAATATTCGGAAAATAAAACGTGTTAATTACTTGTTTAAAAAAAACAGATTCAAGTTTCATACGAAAAATGTGTAGTTTATTCTAAAAACTAAATCGAATTTAGGAAAAATACTTTTTTTAAATGTAATATTCGAATTTTATTAACTGTTTCTCGAACAGGGACCATGTAGATATCTTTTTTTTTACTAAATTAAATTAAAGAAAAAAATAAGTGTTTTTAATGTTGGCAGCACTGCTTCTGAGATTTGAAAATTATATTGACAAGGTCTTTTTTTGCGTTTGAAGGAACGTGTTGACTTATTTGAGAATTCAATCGAATTTGAACCATATGTATTATAGCATAATGTTTATTATTTATTCTGCCACTTTCAAATAAATCCTTGTCTGGTACTTTAAGAGGGTAACATACCAAGTAATTAACCCCCGAAGCGAAAACGACGGAGTGTTATAAGTTTGACGTGTGTGTGCCTGTGGTATCGTAGCTCCCGAACGGCTGAACCGATTTTGATTTTGTTTCTTTTGTTGGAAAGGTTAATTAGTCGGGATTGTTATAAGCTATGTTTGATCGAAATCGGTTCAGCCGTCTAGAAGTTATGGGGCATAAAAGTCGATTTTTAAAATTAACTTTTTTTTCATACGATTTTTATAACGAAAAATTTCTTGTGCGTTAATTTACATTGCTCTAACGGTGAAGAAAAAACATGAAACCCGCAGCTTAGTTGGCTCTAGACGTATTGACGGTTTCTTTCCTCTGGACATGGTCGACTAAGCTGAGAGGGTGATTTAGGTTCTGAGTAAGGCCTGAATAGCATCGATTAAAGTTGCTGGCGCTGTATCTAAAGGCCAATTTCACAATAAAAACCCCCAACGTTTATCCCCCATAGCTTTCAGATGATTGAACCGATTTAAACATAGCTAAGGACACTTCCGACTAATTCACCTTTCAAACTAAAGAAGTCAAAATCGAAATCGGTTCAGCCGTTCCGATGCCACAGACAAACACAACCACAGACACGTCAAACTTATAACACCACGTCCTTTTTGCGTCGGTAGTTAAAAATAAATAGCTCTTCCTTTAATATTGTCTGATTTTCTTTTTGTGAAATTGATTCGTTATAAACTAGGCCTGTATTTCAACCATTTAAAAGTTGTACTTTTTGTGAAACAATAAAACTTGTAAGCTTAGAACACAAACTAATCAAGCGATTGACATCAATAATATAATATTCTGTCGCAATTTTAGGGATGGTAACAGATATGCTCCGGATCGGAAATTGCGTCAAAAAATATCAAAATGCTATGTGACCCTCTTAAGAGATTTCTAATTTCTAATTTACATCTTTTTCGGTTTGAAAATGAATAACTGCATTGCTGCAAACCACGGCTAAAATCGACTTGATAAAAAAGTGACCTCTATATAACTGGTTAATATTTTTTCGAGCTATCTGCATTTTTTTTTGTAAAAAATAAGCACTAATTCCTCTAAATGCGGGTTTTTTTTTTTAAATAATTTAAATAAAACAGGGTGAAATTAATAACGTATTTGTTGCTGATTTGATTCCATCCTGTATAATGTTAGAAACGGAATAATCGAATCGATCAATAATAACTAGTTAACTTTATTTTGATAAACAAATTACTAGCTTTATCCTACGGTTTCACTTGACTAAATATATATTAAATAGTGATTTTTGAACAAACAAACATTGCATTTATGATATATAGTAGTATATTTACTCTTCCACTAATTTCCTTAGCTTTTAAAGAATTTTTATTACTTTTTTTTATTACAAAAGATTTTTCAAAAACCTATAAGAATAACACTAAATAAACAAATTAATCAAACTTCCGAATTGTAATGACTTTTTTAAGTAACTTTATATATACCCTATCTTACTTGCTCCATTCAGTCGCTGATACGGTCTGAAATCCCATGAATTCAACGATTAATTAAAGAATAGAAAAAAACTTGAGAGGTGTCAAGGGCCACCCGCAACGAAGTTTCTTTCGATTAATTAGTGAAGGAATTTATTACAATTCCTTCACTATCAAAAAGCGTCGTTACAACTTTTGGTCTTAGTTTTTTCCGTCTAGCCCCCTTAAAAAATGCGCCATAAGGAACTACGTTTCAATAAGTTTATAATTTGGATTTGTTACTTAATTATTGAGAACGACTATAAGAATGCAATACAAATGAATAAATACGGCTCGAAATGGACATACAGCCGTAACAATTTTATGTACTACGTTCACACTAGTTCACTGAGCGCTGTACATTCAATTCGGACCTCAGCTGTGTAAATAACAAACGAAATTAGCGACTCAAAAATCTTTATTCATTTGGAATCATACCATTTTCATAAAATCGCATTACAGTGTCTTAAAAAAAGAGATCCTTCTCCTTTTTTTGTAGTCGGTTAAAAACTAAGTTACAAAGATTTCAAGGCATTATTTGAAATGGAGCAACTAAAGTCACGTCCATGGGTTCTTATCGTTAAGGTAAGACGAAGTGTCATAGTACGCCTTACTGCACAATCTAAGCTTTAATTTGAAGCTGGACATCTTTTGGTAACTTATTATATTATAGAACACACATTTTGTCTCAAATTACCCCAAAATATCGGTAAAGATCTCACCTACAATTCCATCTCAGCACTTTTGAGAAAAACAAAACACATTCGTAACAATCAACAATGTTCACCAACGAAGTCGACCGGTGCCGGTAGTATCTATTTAGAAACCTGTGTACCAAGGTCGTTGGCGTATGGAACCACCTTAATATACTTTTTTTTCCCGATCCTACTACTGGGCTTGGTCACATCATCCTAATTTCTAAAGCTATTCATCTTAGTTTTCTTATCTAGTTAAAAAGTGCATTTTTTTTAAGACTTGTCCATGTGATCTTATACCTAGGTATTAAGCACTCAAAGGAATAAAGAATTTTGACTTTGACTTTGAGCAAGTAAAATAGGGTTAATGAGACTCTTAACCGATTTTCATGAAACGTAGCTATAATCACTCACGAAACAGGAAACTGATTCCGAAACGGTCAAGCAGACAGAGAAACAGACATACTGTTTTTTCGTTGTTAAAAAAAAAATGGGAAAATTGTATCTACTTTTTTTATACATAGGTATATGTATTGTAAACAACCGTTTAAAGCCTTACCACGAGTTGTTTACGCGTTCGATCAAACCATATTGAGCGTATTGAGTTTCATGGTACAGTCAGAGTCAGAGTTCCAGACCCACCGTAGAGTTCCAAAAAGTACTACTATTGTAATGTTTTTATTCTAAATTCATGAGTTGAAAGACTTTAAACTTGAACTCGAGCAAGACCCTGTAATTTTGCTTGAGTTAAAAATATTCTAATACTAGCAGTTTTGGAGCTCTACGGTGGGTCTGTAATTCTGACTCCGACCGTACATATTCAATAAGGTACAATCAGTCAACAAAATTGCAGAACCACCGTAGTACTTTAAAAATGATTAGAATGTTTTTAACTCAAGCAAGATTCTAAGGTCCTGCTCGAATTGAAGTTTAATTTGAAAGGAAACCGGCGCTTGCACAAATATTTTTGTGCCATAAAACTAACAACTGCCATGACTATGCCCCTATGTTTTGGTTTTTTCATTTTCTAATTATAAATATTAAGATTTAAAAGCAAAAAAAACAAAACATAGAGACATGGTTAAGGCAGTTATAAGTTTTATGCAACAAAAATATTTGCTCTAGTGTCATTATCCAGGGAGAAAACAGTCGACTACGTTTGTATGGAGAGAGCCCCCGGTACCCTTTCCTCTCAATAAAGTTTTTCAACTAATGAATTTATTAGACTTATTAGAATGAAAACATTTCAATCATAGTTATTTTAGAACTCTATGCTATGGTACGTTCAAAGCAGTTTGATCGAATGCGTAAACAACTCATGGTAAGACAATTGTATATTTTTCTATATATTTTTTTATACATAAACTTAATTAACAGACTATTTCTTATACATTATATACTATGTAAACATACTTCCAACATTTTTTTGATTTTTTTTATTCGATTAACTGACTTCAAAAAAGAGAAGTAGTTAGTCATATTAAAGTGTAAACAGGAGCCAAACGCAAAATGCCTGGTGCTGATAACTAAAATTGTTGATTATCGCATGGATATCGTTATGTATTGTTGTGTGAACCGTTTAATTATTATTTCTAAGCTTATCCAAACTTAAGCCAAATAAAACGTTGCGGGGCTTCGATTCCGTATTTGATGCTGCGAAATAAGAGTGTAAAAATAGATAGATAAATTATTGTAAATTATTGTAAAATGCTCTGTCCTGACTGACTAACGGATCAGCGCACAGCCTAAACCGCTGATCGTAGAGACCTGAAACTTGGAGGGTGTGTTCTTTGTATGACGTAGGCATCCGATAAGAAAGGATTATATATGGAAAAGGATAAGAAATAATTCTACACCTTAAGAGGTGAAAAGGGGTAATGGGACAACAAGATTACTTTGTCCAATCTACTAATTCTACGCGGACGAAGTCGCGTGCTAGTTCTAACATAAAATCCTGCTAAAAAAAATAATATAAACCAAACAATAGGGCACAATGGGCGGCCATTTTGAATTGGCTTAGAAACGTCTAGGAATTATGGTCTTTAAATTATATCTACCAAAATGTAGGAAAAGAACTCTTCTACAAACGGCACACAGAATTAACAACAATTTTCTATACAATAATTAATAATTTTAGTCATTGCTTTTGCTCCATTTATATGCATCTTAATAATCTTCGTCTTTCCAATATGCATTTTTCTACTTCTAACTTTCCATAATACTAAATTATTTATGATGATTTCTTAGTTATCTAAATGTTAGATATAATTTTTTGTATTGATATTATAATTTAATATAAGGATGGAATTCTTGTGAGTCTCATACACATTGTTATTTAGTAGTAACTAGATAAATACCGCGGCGTCACACGGGTTTGAACACAGACAGTATGTTTTATTTTATATATCCAATTAGAAATCGAAATGTGAAATTCTTGCGTAAACCACGTGTGTAGAACATAATTTTCCCTTCTCATTATTTATTTGGCTTTGAAGCTTTGAAATAACAGTGACGGATAAAGCCGGGGACATATTGCTCGGACGCGTCCGACAGCCGCGACCGACAGCTACGATTGAAAAGTGTACACGGTTGTTTGGCATCCAGCGGCCCAGATCGCTCTAGAGCGTCCAAACGCTCAAGGGCAGGGTTACGCAAGGGGCTACATACATTTACATTACACAGATGCCTATAAGTCGCGGCTGTCGGACGCGGCTTATGGACGCGTCCGACAGCCGCGAATATGTTATACGATAATATGTTCCCAGCTTAATTCATGATCGACATCTTCATTTCCTTTTGAGATAGTTGCTCTATTAAAGAATTTGGTAGTTGGAAAATTATGTTTCAGATTATGTATTTATCATTTCGATTTCTAAATTTGTCATTTTTACGAGAAACAATTCAGTTTGGTGGGTTCTTACTTCGACATTACCTATTTGTTTTATTTTTTATCCTTTTTATGGCTTGTGACTTGCGTGTGATCACAGTTCCGCCAAAGTCATGTAGTCGAGAAACTACAAGCTGAATACCGCAAGCTGTCTAAACTTAAATTGACGTTGGCATAATACGCAAGCAGCGTGAAACTAAGAAAAACGGAGTAAGCGGCGCCCTCTTGGAAAAACACAAATTTAGATTTTTCTTATTGAAATTTCTCAATTATCGATTTCCTAATAATTTGTCTGTAAAATTAAACATCTTGAGAGCTTCTTGCTCAAATATAATTTGATATTAGCTATCTAGTCTCAATGGTGTATGAGATGGCAATAGTTGTGAGTTTTTTCGAGCACGGGAACTAATATGGTGTCTACGTAGTGACGTAGTTTGTAATAAAATGTTTATTTTTAAACAAAATAAAATATATCTGCTCTGTATGATATAAACAAGATTTTTGAACGCACGTAGACGCTAATTAAATAAATTCGCAAAAACTCACACTATGCACTGTTTGTGTATATTTGTTTATTTATTTAGAAATTAATTGTGGAAATGATGATAGGGTTTCGTAGGTTTTATTGCAAATTCAAAGAATATTCTCGGTTTTGTATTTAAAAACCCCATTAATCCCTCTTAGGTACAAAGTAGGTGAAAACCGCAACTTTAAAAAAAATAATTGAAACTTTTCTCAAAGTTTTGGAATATTTTCAATATGTGACAACATTATTGTTTACCTAATAGCCCAATCATAAGTGTTGCCACATCTTATAGAATTCCTAAACAATAAATTAGGAAAGTTTTCCCGAACTTTGATAATTATTTTATTTTCATGCAGATATTTTAAATCCTGGGGATACCTCTAAGTACCTAACAGAGATTACAGGGTTTTTGCTAAACACTGTCCTTATTCATAAATATTTAATCTTTTTTTTGTCACTTTGACACACTTTCCCATATTCCAAAACGAGGTTTAAGAATAGTCCGAGATGTAATAGACGACAGCTTTACTCGTGAACTATAGTCTAAACACTATCCCTATAGATTATATAGGGAACTATAGTCTAAACACTATGCCTATATAATCTATTGGGATAGAGCTAAGGCTAGTTCACGAATATATATGTGTCTAAAACTAAGATTTAAATCGACATTCCGGACTATTCTTCAACCTGGTTTTGGAAAAAGGGGTTTGTAAAGTGACAAAACACATTTTTATAAAAGCAGAGTTATTGCTCTTACGGTGAAGGAATCATGATGAAACCCGCCGCGGCTTAGTTGGCTCCAGACGTATTGACAGGTTCTTTCCTCTGGACACGGTCGACTAAGTTCAGAGAGTGTCCCAGGCACTACAGCGCCCTAAATAGCATATATGTCCCTGACTCTACAGCGCCCCGAATAGCATTGATAAAAGTTGCTGGCGCTGTATAAATTATCTAGATTAAATGTAAAAGGTTAATTTGTCTATGAATAAGGGGATTTTTGTATAAAATTTCATGCTTTTTTATGCTAAGAAAACGCTTGCAGTATGCATGTTAAATGTTGTGATTCCATATTAATGTGTCTTCTATAAAATATTCTATGGGTTCCTCTTCCTCTGTGGATACCGTCACAATCGGTCGTGTTTGCAAGTCCGCTTATTAAAATTTCTTTAAATAAAAAATAAAATATCAATTAAATTTACGGAATAAATCGTACGAAGTACCAGGACGTCATAAACACGTAGTAGTACAAAGCAGTGGACGAGCAAGATAATAAACAAAGGACAAAGACAACTACATGCATCGGCTCCGCACGCTTACTAAGTGAGTCACTTAAGCCCGACCCATTAACCAATCAAGTGCATAACCTTGACCGACAGAGCGGTTAACGCCCCCCAGCGAGTACTTTCTCCTGCACTCGTCTTACTTTTAAAGCTCCGTCGGATCACTACATTTAGGCCTACGCAAAGACATATTATGCCGCTTCAACACTCACCGAGAAATAGCACACTTTCTGACATTAATGTAGGTCAGGATATGCCGCCCAGCTATGGATCTGACTCTGAGCTACTTGAGAAAAATAAAAAACAACAAGATATAAGCTTTACAACACCGGAGTATGTTTTCCACCGTTCTAAAAGACCCCGGAAAGAATCTTCGCCATCACAGCTTTCCGAAATAAAGGAGTTAATCGCTACACTTATTGGCACACAAAAGAAAGAGCTCGAAAATATAACAACGAAGCTGAAAGACATTCAACAGACAAATTCAAACATTGAGACCTCAGTATCCCTACTCACTTCCCAAAATGAAGAATTTCGTAAAAAAAATCGATTATCTCGAACAACAGGTTATAAAAGATCGTGAATACATTTCTATTCTTGAGGATAAAATTGAGGACCTCCAGAGATATTCACGTAAATCGAGTATCGAACTAAAAAACGTACCAAGAAAAAACCAGGAAAATAGGGATGACTTAATTAATATGGTATCAACTTTAGGTCGCAACATAAAGCTCGATCTGTGTAAGCGGGACATAAAAGACATTTTCCGACTAAGAGGCAAACGGGAATCGGAAAAAAGTCCACCAATAATTGTCGAACTTACTTCTTCTATATTGAGAACCGATTTACTAAAGAAAGTCAAGGAGTTTAATAACACAAACAAAACCAAATTGCAAGCAAAGCATCTCGGCCTAAGTACCAACGAAGACACCCCGGTGTTTATATCAGAACAGCTGACTGCTAAAGGTGCCCGCTTATTCTTTTTAGCACGTGAATTGGTAAAAAACAAAGGATACAAATATTGTTGGACCGCTTTTGGTAAAATATTTGTGAGAAAGGACGACATCTCTAAAATAATTACAATCCAAAACGAGTCTCAAGTACATCTACTACAACAAGCAATATGACAGTTAGAGAAAAATTCCGACGGCTATGTACTTTTGTTAACTATACCTACTTTGTTTTTGCAACTAAGGCTAATTTTATCGAAACAATTTTATATTCATTTAAAATACTTTTCAACTGTTAGTAATATTATACACAAATACACGTACCTCATTCACTACATACGATTCCCAGCTAAACCCATACGTACTTTCACACACAACACTCACACAAGACTACTAACTGTACAATCAATAAATACCTATACTACTATACTATTTGTAATTATGTTATATTGTTGTTCCTTATCTGTTAATCTACACAAAAACGTAACTAAACTTAAAATATCAAAGCGCAACTACTTACAATATATTAATGCTAACACACGTTATGGCTGACAACTTGCATACCTTGCAAGAAATAGATAATCTTCAGGTTTCAAAGTCAATAAAATGTAACATTGAGAATCTGCCCCATTTTTTGATAGGTTCACATAAAAATACGTTGTCAATTATTACCCAAAATATTAGGAGTATCTACAAGAATTTTGATGACCTTCAAATTACATTATCACAGCTTATTAACGACCCAGACATGTTAATTCTTACTGAATGTAGACTGGACCAAATGAAACCGGTGCCCTTACTATGTAACTTCACCTCCTTCCAAACAAATAGGTTATTAAATCAGAATGACGGTGTAGTAATATATATCAAAAATAATCATCGTGTCAAGGTAAGCGAACTAAACCTAATCCAGGCTACGGGTCTCCAAATAATTATTGATAACTTTGTAATATTAGGTATTTATAGGTCGCCGTCGCACTCGAAAGCGGATAACTTCATTAATTCATTAAATACACATCTAAGTCATATTGCTAACAAGAAAAATATTTTTGTTCTTGGCGACATTAACATAAATCTGTTAATATCGCCCAATGAAAAATCCCATGAGCGACTAAATAGACTTGAATATTTAAGTGTACTATCGACCCATGGACTTCTGCCTGGCCATACCCTGTCCACGAGAGAGGATAGCTGCCTTGACCACGTCATGTTGAAAATTGATAACAAACACAATTTGGCTAGGGTAGCAGTTCTTAACACCTCGGTCACTGATCATAAATTGGTTTTTATGAGTATCACGCATACAAATAAACAAAGACCATTACCAATAAATAAAACAACAATTAATTATGACATGGCATATAACTCCCTTATTGCTACAGATGTTCAAAGCCTTAACATTTATAATGACCCTGATACGTTTGCCTTGGCACTCATAAATATGATAAGAGCGGCTATTGTAGCTAACTCTAAAGTCATCTCGTTATCTGCAAATAAGAGAGCCATAAAACCATGGATCACTCCGGGGGCTTTGAGATGCATAGGGTTGAGAAATAAGATGCAAATAAAACTTAAAAATAACCCGTCAAATAATATACTAAAAATTACATATAAGCGATTTCGTAACTTTTGTAGTAACCTTATTAATAAACTAAAAAGACAATACAACAAAAATCAAATTAATACTTACATTAAACAGCCTAAAAAACTATGGTCCGCTATAAATAACATTTCTCAGTACAAACCGCCTAAAGCTACTAACACAGATCTACTTGCAGTAAAACCTACACCTCAAGCTTCAGTAGATTATGTGAACAATTACTTCATTAACATTGGACCAAATTTAGCAGAAGCTATACAAAATCGGTTCGGTCAGCCCAACACTGCACCCTCAGTGCTACGTACCCAATCTCCTACCATGTCTTCTTTTGTATTACTAGATACCGACCCGAACGAGGTTAATAGCATACTCATGAGTCTAGACTCGTATAGTGCCCCGGGCTGGGATGGAATTCCTACCAAGTTCTTAAAGACTTCTAGAGAGATTCTGGCTCCACGAATTAGTGCTCTGGCAAATAGTTGCTTCCATATGGGTATATTTCCAAAGACACTAAAGCGGTCTATAGTGACCCCGGTACATAAGGGTGGCGATAAAACTGACGTAAACAATTTCAGGCCAATATCTGTGCTGACTTCAATCTCTAAGATAATTGAGAAACTTTTGAACAACAGGTTGGTAGGTTACTTGAATAAATTTAGTATTTTATCTAAGTCACAATATGGGTTTAGAAAAGGTCTCTCCACCCAAGACGCTATCCTGGATTTGACTTCACTGATAGTCAAGGAGGTGGATCAGGGTCACAAGTGTCTAACGGTCTTTTTAGACCTGAAAAAAGCTTTTGACACTGTCCCTATCCACGGGTTAGTACAAAGGCTTGAAAACATAGGCATACGAGATAAGGCTTTGTGTCTTTTCACGAGTTATCTCCAAGCACGATCTCAGGGGGTTAAGGTTGGCCAGTATACGAGTACGCAAGGCAAGGTCACCTTTGGCATTCCGCAGGGGAGTGTCCTCGGCCCTACGCTCTTTTTAATTTATATTAATGATTTGTGCAGCCATAGAGACATTGGAGGTAGGATATTTTCCTATGCGGATGATACAGCCATTGTTTTTAGCGGTAAATCTTGGACGGATGTACAAAAACAAGCTGAGTTGGGCTTGGTTAGAGTAGCCGAATGGTTGAATGCTAATTTATTAACCCTGAACATTCAAAAAACCAACTACATCTGCTTCACCAAGTACGCGAACTCTCAGCCAAGTTCAAATTTCAGTATTCGCATACACACCTGTCCCACTGGTTCCCAATCTACCTGCAACTGTTCACCTCTTCAAAAAGTATCAACTGCCAAATATCTTGGTATCATGTTAGACCAAAGACTAAGCTGGCAACCACATACTGAATTAATAATGACCAGAATAAGAAAACTGACCTGGATCTTCAAATCATTGAGACATGTAATGGCAAAAGAGCTCTTAGACAAGACCTACATCGCTTTGGCTCAATCTGTAATCACTTACTGCCTTCCGATCTGGGGGGGTGCTGCGAAGACTATTTTCTTGAATATAGAAAAAGCACAGAGATCACTTTTAAAGGTCATGTACTCTAAGCCTTACAGATACCCGACGAATATCCTATATGAGGAAAGCGGTCTTCTATCGGTGAGGAAGCTTTACATCCTTAATTTAGTTTTAAAGTGTCATAAATCACTGAATTATAATAAAAATATAAATAAAAAACGACGTAGAGACATCGTTGCTACTACTACCATAGTACGTTCTGCATATGCCAGGCGTCAGTTTGACTCACAATCGGTTTTTATTTACAACAATATTAATAGTATATTGGCCATTTACCCTCTGCATACATATAGTTGTAAAATAGTAGTAACAAACTGGTTAAAAACCATAAATTACGATCAGGTTGAAAGTCTTCTTGTACGTATAACTTAATTTTATCTGCATACATATAGGTATACACACACACCTCATACTTCCCCTTACACTCACTCACACACACACATCCTCACACACATCCTCTCACACACACACACACACATCCTCACACACACACACACACACACACACACACACACACGCACGCACACAGTGGGGCTACGTCTGTCTACCTAGCGTCATAAGACACTGGAGTGAGCTGGACTATCCTCACTATCCACACACTCTCACTTACATACATATACTCTCATCTTCAAACACACATACTTTTAAAATAAAAACATAAATAATATACATAATCATCCATTTTAGATTATATAAATACATAATCATTATAATGTATTCATTAAGGAAGTAGCGAGACATTCCCAACACAAGTATCCTTGATTACTTACTGGGAAGCCTCGGTCACTGTATTTAGAAAGTAATTACTTTGAATAAAACACTTTTTAATTTTTAATTTTTTTAATTTTAATTATGGGTCAACGACGCGGACGTTCAAATTGAAGGATAACGCTACATCGAAAGATCTCATGGTCGAAAAAAAGGAAAAATATCGAATTAGGATTTTTAACTAATATATTCGCTTATTTTCGCTACTACTCATTTCTATACGGTATATTTATTTTGTCTTTAATACATATACATGTCTTATTTTGTGAAAATGATGCTTGAAACGGAATCGAACTCTACAAAAAAACATGGTAAATATATATACCGGTAAATAAATAACTTGTATTTGTATCCAAAATTACTAGTATCGACTTCAGGTGACCAAAGAACTACGTATTTCTGAGAATTATAAGCTTGTCCGTGACAGCGATATTGACGAAAAGATAAAAGCATTTAAACTGACGTGTTTTTTCATTTTCTTCATCAGCATCTGACGACATTACACGTATAGAAACTTCAAGAACCTAACCTCCTTGCAAACAAGTAATTGTTTTGCCATTATTCGTTCGCACTATAGAGATTTGACCTAGCGTTACCTTTCTATTTTTCCGCGTTATTGACAAAATGTTCATTGTTATTATTAAGAGAGTTTCTCTTATGACCAATAACATAATACACAGTGTTGGGTTTGAATAATAAAACCACGAATTTAAAAACGACTCGTTTTTATTTCAAATAAGTACCGTATTTTATAATAACCTAACTTAATTCTAACTTAACTAAGTAAAGTCGTCTACGATTAAGTAGAAATTAAACGCAATCAATTGTCCCAGTGTTGTCAACACACAAATTAATTCGAAATATTTACACAATTGCTAATCGAATTAAATTTAATGATGGCTTTGAAGTTTAAAAAAAAACTACTTTTAGCTAGCTAGCTATTATGAATGAACAGGTTTGCAAAATTTAACAGTGCGGCATTTTATATTTTTTATCTTCTATAGGAATCAAATCTTGTCTTTATTCTAAGTGAGGTTGATACAAAGTCGTGAGCAACAGCTAGTTTTATCAAAGCCACCATTAAATGAAATCCGCACTGTACAAAAAACATTAGTAATCCGAGAGCGAGCACGAGCTCGAGCGCGAGTGCGATGACTCGCGCGAATGTATCGGCGAGCAATCCTGCTAGAGAATAGTCAACGTGATACGGCGATCGTGTATAGTATTCATATGCCTCGTCTTAACAGCTCGTTGGGCGTCGAAAGGTGTCCGGAAGGCGACCCTCGCGTCCCCAGTGGGCTGTCCCCTCTCGTTGTACCTGCGTATAACATCGTCTTGCGTCAGCTCGAACTCGGTGAAGAACTGCAGGATCTCATCGATGGTAGCTCGGAAGGGTACATTCTCCATGGATACGACACAGCCGGGCGCGCCGAAGTCGTCCAACGCTGGATCTTGATCGTCTAACCTCGATCCATTGTCGAAATTGTTCCTTCCCACGCCGGTGGGGAGACCGCGGGGAGCACCTCTTCCTCTATCGAAACCACCTCGTGGTGCCCCTCGTCCTCTAAATCCGCCTCTACCTTCGAATCCCCCACGTCCTCCTTCAAATCCCCCTCGTCCTCCTTCGAATCCCCCTCGCCCACCTTCGAATCCCCCTCGGCCCCCTTCGAATGCAGCTCGCCCACCTTCAAATCCCCCTCGCCCTCCTTCGAATCCCCCACGCCCTCCTTCGAATCCCCCTCGACCCCCATCGAAACCCCCTCGTCCCCCGCGTTCGAAACCTCCTCGCCCGCGGAAGGTATGCGAGGTGGGACCTCGCCCTTTGAAGAACTGAAACAATTTAAGTTTTTTCTTTTATAACAAATATAATTAACGTTAGAAAAAAAAGGATTTTTAGAAATTCTACCCCTTAGGGGGTGAAAAAGGGGGGCAAAGTTTGTATGGAATACCGTGATTCCTTGTTCCAATCTACTTCAAAGTTTGCATAAACATAATTTTTTGATTGACAGAATTGATGGAAGACGTGCTTCGTATTTTATTGAAACTCGAAACCTAATTGAAAATCCTATTAGAACTTTTTCCACTTCTACGCGGGCAAAATCTAGTTATTTTATAAGTTATAACTAAACGAAGAGGGTGGGTTTTAACAATTAAAGCTAAATCAGGTCCTTACCTGTGGCATATGTCCATCCATGTCCGGCTTATCGGGTGGTTTAGGACCTTCGAGGGCAGCCTCCACGACGGACCGTGGAACCGGGTCCACAGTCACCCGGCACCCTTCCAAGTGAGTTCCATGTTTAGCAGCGGCACGGCGAGCCTCAGCTGCCGTCTGGAACTGAAATCAATTGAATAAATTAGGGTGATTTGACTTGATGCAACTTGATAGATAACTTTATTTGTACAACACAAGAAGAAACAGAACACGATAAACACAAAGTAAAGTAATAGCTAGAAATTACAAGTTGCACAAATGGGCGGCCTTATCGCTGAAAGCGATTTCTTCCAGGCAACCTTACACATGTACAGTAGAATTATATATATAAAGATAGGCGAGCGTTTGACCACTATCTCACACGATGGTTAGTGACGATGTGGTATAAGATGTAGCACGCGCTCCTAGAAGATACGCTCGTGACTTGATGACCCCCAAATAAACAGGGACCTTCGAAGGACGCTAGTGAAGGTAGGAAGACGGCAGTGGAACAAACACTTTTCCAATCCGTATCCTTTCGTAGCTACTAGTAATATTTTCTAAAGATTTCGCGACTTGGACTCATAATTATATTTGAACGGATATATTCCCGTTTTTTATTTTTGTTTTAAACCCGACGTTTCGGGAACTTTGCAGATCCCATGGTCACAGGCAGAGTTCCCGAAACGTCAGGTTTAAAAAAAAACGCGAATATATCCGTTTAAGGTGCTCTTCCAGTACCGTGTGTAGGTATTCACATAACCTTAGCCTCCGCTCTCAAAGACGTAGCGTGCTGCGTGCTAACTGTTATATTTGATCGATATGCAAAACATTTTAGCATTATTATTCACAAATATAGTTCCTAGAGGTCAAAACCTATCATTTGATTCATTTTTAGAAACAAACGTTAACTATTTTTGAATAAAACCCGATAAACGATCTAATAATTCTCTGTTTTCTAACATTTTTTTTTATCGAACGAAGTTGTTCATATCAGGTTTTCAACCACAATAAACAAAAATATGGTTATTAAACTACAATACTTATCCATTTATATACAAATAACAAAAAAAGAGTATTTGATTACTTAGAGTTGCTTAAAACAAAGGTCGATTTTGGTAGCTTTATTAGCACCTGGCCTTAAATATAATTATAATTACTAGTAGTAATTTATAGACCAAATGTATTTATACCTCGCAGAAGCAGTCACCGGAGGGCATCCCGTGTGGGTCCAGCATGAGGTGTATCCGAGCGGGAACTGCTCCAGTTGGCTGGAGGAAGTTCACGATAGTACGGTCTGTTGCGTCGCATGGGAGACCCTGTGAATACATAACATCTTCTATAGTATAAAAATGAATCGCTGAAGTGTTCCTAAGCGCACATCTCGATAATGGCTGAACCGATTCCGCTAATTCTTTTTTTAGAATATTCCTTAAGGTCGTACCTTAAGGGAGGTTTTTTAAACAAAGAGAAAAAAATTAAAAAAATGCCTAAAAAGGTATAAAAACAAAACTTTTCTATATTCTCTCATACAAATTTTCTATAAACGTGGTGTTCCTAAGCGCATAACTCGAGAACCGATTTCGCTAATTCTTTTTTTAGAATATTCCAAGTACAATAATAGTTCTTACGGAGAGAAAATTTAAAAAATTGCCTGTAAAAGTCTAAAACAACACTTTTTTACACTCCCAATTCCCATACAAAAGGTTCCAGGAAGGTAAAACAATTGAGTGACTTTAGTTGTATCGTATAAATATTGATGTCAATCGTGGCGCGATGTTAGTTGCCAAACTCCACCTAAACGGCTGAATCGATTTGTATGAAATTTTACACAACAACGTTTGCCGGGAGAGCAAGTAATCTATAAATATAATATTGAAAGTTTTGGCGGGAACGAGTTAACCACATGTCGTGCTGCAGTTATATTTTCATGAAACTTAGTTGTAACCAGAGTTGAATTGTATAATTCTGGTGGAATGTTATTCAATTTAGTTCTGTGAAAGTGCACAAGTGTAGTGAAAGTAAAAATCAGTGTCAAACATGAAGTTTTCTCGTTGCCTCCAAATCTCCTATTAAGGTTATGGTAAACTTGCCACCACTTTACTATAGCCCCTGACTTGACGGACTATGACGACTTTGACTGTTTTGAAACACTTAAGGCCCGATTTATGAAAATCGGGTCATAATTTGATGCAAAATATAACTCGACACTGGCTAAATGCACAAGCCGTGCGAAGCCATAATTAATAGAAAAAAAATATTCAAAGTTCAAGACTCTGAATATTATACTGACTGATATTTCAACAGTGGACGAATCGGGCAAAAAATTTGCTTAAAAGTCAATTCTTGTAAATAAAATTGTACAAATTACATTTCAAAATCATTCCGATTACAAAAAATATTCTTGAGAAGCTGACTTAGAGGGTATTTTGAGCTACTTTGAGGATATTTTTTGTAATCGAAATGCAATTGGAATGATATAAAATGTAATGAGAAGTTCAACTACCACGCGGCCGCAAGTTTAACTGAAACAAACCTTCATGAGCACACAATCGAGGGGCGCGTCATCGATCCCTGGGTCGGTGCGGTCAGGGAATCCGGCGCTGACTGGCTGGCGCGGTCCGCCCCAGCCGTTGGAACGTGGGTCGAGGGGCGCTTGGGTGGGGGCTGGACCGGTCCCACCGGTGGGGAACCCACCGGCCCCCGGGAACCCGGCCGGGTTCTGGAACGGTGTGGGGAATGGAGCCTGCTGATAAATATACGCAAATGAAATAAGATAAACGACAAATAGATATTTATTCTACCCAGGTCGGGGCATCAGTGGGTTAGGTCGAACCAGTTGGCACAACGGTCACCATGCCGGACTGCCAAACACAGGGTTGCGGGTTCGATTCCCGCCTCAGACAAGTATTTATGCTTAGATATTTGTCTGTGGTCTGGTTGTTTCTATGTATTATAAGTATATATTTACAAAAGAAAAGTATATAATAAAGTAGTATATCCGTTGTCTAGCACCCATAACACAAGCCTAGTTACTTAGCTTGGGGCTAGATGGCGATGTGTGGAATGTCTTGGTCTTAAAAACTAAGTTAGGATGTGTGCTTTCGGAACGCGCCAACCAATGAGAAGAAGGCACAAGAAAGGTTTTTTGTGATTATGCTCACAAAGGTCAAGATCATCTATACATATAAAATTCTTTGTCCTGACTGACGGATCAACGCACAGCCTAAACCACTGATCATAGAGACCTGAAACTTGGAAGGTGTGTTCTTTGTGTGACATAGGCATCCAGATCCGAAATTTTACCCCTACGGGGGTGAAAAGGGGGGTGAGGGGCAAAGTTGGGAGACAACGTGATTCTTTGCTCTGATCCTATAAGAACCATTTTCTACTCCTACGCGTACGAAGTCACGGGCAACAGCTAGTTTCTATATAAAACTGATTTTTTTTTCTCACAAAAAATTCTGTGTGTATTACCTGGTTCGGATTGAATTGTGGTACGAAGAAGTTAGTAGGTGGAGCTGGTGCTTGCAACATCGAGTGTTGGGATGTGCCCGGGTCGAAGGGAGGCCGCCGCTGGCGCGGGTCGCGGGGCGCCGCCGGCTCCACGGGCGATGGTGACCGGTGCATCGCCGCCAGCGCCGCCGCCTGCTCCGCACGCAACTTCTCCATATTCTTCACCTGAGAGAATACATATCGCACCTCCGCTCAAATAGTGTCATATCTCAAAAAAGAAAACTGTCGAGAAAAAGGTGTCTAAAATAATAATCTGTTTTTTTCTGGTTTTCTAGTCTTCATTTGAAAACTAATAGAATTAGCGATATGAACATTTTAGTAGATTTGAATGATTTTTAAGCTTTATAAAATGGTGTATTAGGTTTCCTGAAAATATGAAATAAATAATATTTTGAGCGGAGGTGCGATATCTACATTATTATGTTTTCTTTGTTTCTAACAAATAACTCCGCGACTACAGGACCGATTTTGATGAAACTTGGTACGAAGATACATTGATTAAGAGGTAACTACCTAGCAAATATTTTTGTTGCATAAAACTTATAACTGCCATGACCATGCCCCTATGTTTTTTTTAAATCTTAATTTCTTTGATAGGGGCATAGTCATGGCAGTTATAGGTTTTATGGCACAAAAA
This sequence comes from Idaea straminata, assembly GCA_951213275.1. Taxonomy (NCBI): domain Eukaryota; kingdom Metazoa; phylum Arthropoda; class Insecta; order Lepidoptera; family Geometridae; genus Idaea; species Idaea straminata. Next base: position 10,118,455 of record OX577866.1, on the reverse strand, counting down.
TATTTGTGCTAGTGTCATTATCCTGGGAGGAAACAGTCGACTACGTTTGTATCGAGAGATCGCCGGTACCCTTTCACCTTAAACTTTATATCGAATTTTCCATGGTCATAATCTCTAAGTCCTAATATCCGTTAGGTATAGGACCATGTTCACTAAGAAAGTTTAAGGATCGGCTTCTGTCTTACCAATATAACGAGCAACAAAAGGTCTTGTCTTGGTCACAAGGCTTGTGTAGGGCCCAAGTCGCAATGCTCAACTAAAACGAAACCTTATGGACTCGTATTTCTACAATAACTCTTACTTTCCTGGTGGAAGATTCAGAAAAGAATTCTGTATATGGAGTTCTTGAATTTGTGCATCCATGGGAGTAACTTAGCCTTTTTATCCTAAGGTTTTATTTTTTAATTTTAAGTTTTTTTTTCTTTAACATTACCTGTTCGAACTCCTCATCACTGACAGCAACAATGGTGGGTTGCCTCCTACCGAAGGCGATCCTCTCTCGCCTCTCGAACGCGAGCCGCGCGTCCTCCGGCTTCGCGAACTGGACGTACGCTGTCTTAGACCTCGTCAGTCGACAGTCGCTCAGCGTTATTGAGAGTAAGGAGAAATCGTTGAATGTCTTTATTATGTCGTGCTCCTGGGGAAATTAAAAAAAACGACTTAGCAATCATATTTTTTGTTCCGGCTGTTTGCTCAGAACATGGGGTTGAAATTTGTCGACCCAGTTGGCACAATGGTTATCACGCCGGACTGCCGAGTACAGGGTTGCGGGTTCGATTCCCGCCTCAGACAAGTATTTGTGCTTAGATATTTGTCTGTGGTCTGGTTGTTTCTATGTATTATAAGTATATATTTACAAAAGAAAAGTATTTATGTAGTATATCCGTTGCCTAGCACCCATAACACAAGTCTAGTTACTTAACTTGGGGCTAGATGGCGATGTGTGGAATGTCCTGTAATATTTAATTTAATTTAAATGATAAACTGCCTTTTTATAATAGAAATCCTATCCTATCCTACTAATATTATGGGTTTGTGTGTGTGTGTATATTACTCCTTCACGGAAAAACTACTGGACCGATTGCGATGAAACTCCGTATCTAGATAGCTGGAGACCTGGATTAACACATAGGTTCTTTTTATCCCGATATTCCCACGGGATCGGGACTTACGCGGGTGAAACCGCGGGTCTTAGCTAGTGATATATGTGGTACACGTCGATACTTAATTGATTCAGATAGGAGTTAGCGAGATCGTTTATGATACATTGCTACACTATCTTAAATTACAACATTATAATAATATGGAAAATGAATGTGCTGACAATACAAAACTGTACGGTGCTAACCTGTACATTTTTGAAAACTATGTTTGCTGTATAAATTCTGATTTCTTTCTGTTATCTATACATATAAAATGCTTTGTCCTGAACTACTGACTCACTGACTGACGGATCAACGCACAGCCTAAACCGCTGATCGTAGAGACCTGAAACTTGGAGGGTGTGTTCTTTGTGTGACGTAGGCATCGGATAAGAAAGGATTTTCCGAAATCCTACCCCTAAGGGGGTGAAAAGTTTGTATGGGACAACGTGATTCCTTCGTCTATTTTCGACTCTTACGCGGACGAAGTCGCGGGCAAAAGCTAGTGGATATATAAAATTTAAGGATAAAAGCTTTTATTAGTAGCGGCGGGCGAACATCCGCCTGGGACGCAGAATGTTGCGGGTTCGATTCCGGCCTCAAAAAAATGACGTAGGTATTCTATATGGTTACTAGCTACCATAACACAAGCCTAGTTGCTTAACATGAGGCTAGATGGCGCTGTGTGATAATTCCTATAATATGTATTTATTTTTATTTTTTACAGTCGTTAGAAAGTAGCAAAACAGAGCATACCAAAATAATTCAAGAAGAAATAAATATGTATGCAAAAAACAATACCAAAAAGAATAAATAAAATTAGGTGAACTACATAAGCGTAGCAAATCAATTTTTTTGGGTTCCGTACCAAAAGCGGAAAAAAGAATTTTATTTTTTTTAAGTTACTATTTTTTTTTAATATTAACAAATATAATGTAATATAAACTTAATCAGTAGGCTCAATTTTAGTAATTGCTTTCTATGAGAGAGAAAGAGAGAAACAGACAGAGAAACACGCGCACGCCGCACGGCTTACAACTATAGCAAAAAGTGTCGTTACAACTTTAGGTCTTCATTTTGTCCGTCTAGCCCCCTTTCCCAACGCGCAATAAGGAACTTCGTTCCAAAAAAGGGGCCCTTATGATCACTCAAACATCAACATTTTTTCCTTACCTTGACATAGTGCGGTAGCTCGGTCAACTTGAGCACGGCGTATGCGGGCACGGATACGGGCAGCACGAGGGGCGGGGGCGGCGGCGCGGGCGCGGACGCGGGCGCCTCGTCGCCTGCGTGCCTCACCAGCTCAGTCTCGTCGTTATCCTCGCGGTATGGCAGGAACGAGTCTAGCGCCGCTTCGTATGTATCGTCATCCAGCTCTTCTACTAACACCTGATAAACAAATTGTTCATCGTAAGAGCAATGTCAATTGCATTGCGTTTTTAATTGTTATGTCGGAGGAGTGTTATAAAGAGGAGAGATTTTTAGTTTTTTTTGCTCTTGACATGACTTTTTGATATTGACGAGCTTTTCTGGACACGGTCGACTAAGTTGAGAGGGTGGTCCATATAATATCCCAGGCACTATAGCGCCCGCTAAATAGCATTGATAAAAGTTGCTGTATAAATATCTAGATTAGATGTGATAGGCCAATTTTTGGTACCTATCTATAATACTAGTCTATACTAAAAAGGAAAGATTTGATTGTTTGTTTGAATTTAATAGATTCCGAAACTACTGGACCGATTTTAATGAAACTTGATAGGAGAATACATTATTTCATTGGGAATAGCATAGGCTACTTTTTATCCCGATATACCCACGGGATCGGGAGTTACGCGGGGTAATATATTTACCTGTGCACCCTTAAGCTCATTATTCTTCCTCTGCAGAGCCAACTGCTTAGACCTCGGCTCGCAGAACCTCACGAATATATTCCCCGTCCGCCTACCCAAGTTGTCGTTGATCATCTTGATGCCGTGCTTGTCTATCATGAACGGGAAGAACCTGCGGACGTCCCCATAGCTCGTGTGGTTCGGTGCGTTCCGGACCGCTACGCAACAACCGCGCTGTTGGTCGTCGAATCTTGAACTGCGGTTCTCACGTCTAAAGTTACCTATAATAAGTAGATAGCTATTGAATTCAAAATCCTGACTTACTGATATATCAAAAGCAAACCTCAAGTTGGTTCACGATTAACCGTCCCCCGAACGATATCCCTCTACGGAAAACGGTCCCCTGTCAATAATGTTTCCGTTTCAATCGTCTTGGACTAGGGGGATGGATGAGCGTGAAAAAATCTTAAACAGTTCAGCGCTTAACGGTTCCCCTAGTCCAGGGGACCGTTAATCGTGAAATAGTTTTTTACAGGGCCGTTTTCCGTATGGGGATTCTTAGGGGGACGGCTAATCATGAACCTTCAAGTTGTTATTTGCATGCTATTTTATTTCCTAAGTTTGGACACTCTATCCATCACCTTCCTTAACTTTTTGTCCATCCAAAGATTGCCTGGCAGAGATCGCCTTGAGCGATAAGGCCTTTTTAACACTTAAGGCTTCAAGGCATTTAACTGGTGTTTCGATGAATATAGCGTCTTTTATTATACAGAAAAATTAGGTTTGATTTCTTTTTAGGGAATTTTTGGTAGGTATTTCGGTGCCGTCATCCCTTATAGGTGGTTTAGGAATTCGCCCTGAATTACTATTTAAAAATCACCCTATTATTGTTTTCATTACATTATTGTGGAATCCTTTCCTGACTGACTTTGAAAAATTCAACTCCATCGCGGACGAAGTCGCGAGTAATAGCTATCTGATCTACATCTACACTAATATAATAAAGATAAGATATTTTTTGTTTGTAACGAATAGGCTCCGAAACGACTCGACTGATTCTGATGAAACTTTGTAAGAGAATACATTGATTCATTGGAAGTATTATAGGCTAATTTTAATCCCGATATTACCACGAGATCGTGACTTACGCGGGTGAAACCGCGGAGTGCTGCTAGTCCTACTATCCCACTAATATTATAAATGTGAAAGTTTGTGTGTGTATGTATGCTTGTTACTCCTAGACGCAAAAACTACTGAACCGATTGCGATGAAACTCGGTATCTAGATAGCTGGAGACCCCGATTACCACAAAGGGTACTTCTTATCTCGATATTCCCACGGGTGCAGCTAGTATAAATAAATGAAATATAATTACCTCCACCACGGCCGCCACGGTGTGAGTTCCCAGCCTTGTTATTCCCATTCTGTTGATCGCCTTGAAACGCGTTCGGGTTTCGTTTCTTTACCAACTCCTGCATCTTATTCAGTGTTTCAAACATCGATGGATCGTTGAACCGATTGATAGGTGATTCGTTACCGATCGGTCCATTCGGTGTCGCGTTACCGGTAAGCATCTGTTGTAGCGGCATCGGTACGCTGCTGGAGTTAGTGAATGGAAGCTGCATTTGTGGACCTTCGTTTGATATTTCTTTCTCTTGAGAGTTAGTTGGCGAGCGACGTTTGTCCCGCGATCGGCGTGATAGGGATCGATCGCGCGATCTGCTGCGTTCCTTCCTATCTCGCTTGCGATCCCTCCGGTCTCTACTCCGGCTCCGGTCTCGCCTACGACGATCCCTAGACCGCGATCTGTCCCGACGATCGCGCTTCCTATCCTTACGATCCCTATCCCGATCGCGCGATCTGGACCGTGATCGGGTACGTCTCCGATCCCTACTCCGTTTCCGTTCCGGTTTCTCGTCATTCTCCTCTTCGACCGCTAGGGGATTCTCTGAAGGACTGATTAGTGGAGCCGGTGGTTCGATGACTGCGGGTTGGGGGATCTCTTGGGGGTTTCCTATCCCGGGGATACCGAAGTTGGATAGGGAGTTGCCTAGCGCGGCTGAGAAGGGTGTTATGATCGGTAGGGTGGGTTGAGGGGGTGGGATAGGGACCTGGGCAGGTATTGAGGGCGGTGCAGGCGCTGGAGCCAGCGATAGCAAGGGTACAGTCTGCCTCGCAGCTTCGATGACCTTGTGCATCTCGGAGCGGCTGCTCAGCAACAGCTTCACCTGGATCTCCTTGATCTTCCCGCCATCTAACATCATCGCTTGACGCGCATCTTCGTCCGTACTGGAATAGATTAGAGACACGGTGTCTTCAGGCTACATGGCATATATCATATATTTTCATACCTAATATTGATGTAAGGTAGATTATTGATTTAATTTCAACGACCCAGTTGGCACAATGGTCACCATGTCGGACTTCCAAACCTAGGGTTGCGGGTTCGATTCAAGTATTTAGACAAGTATTTATGCTCAGATGTTTGTCTGTGGTCTGATTGTTTCTATGCATTATAAGTATATATTTACAAAAGAAAAGTATATAAGTAGTATTTCCGTTGTCTAGCACCCATAACACAAGTCTAGTTACTTACCTTGGGGCTAGATGGCGATGTGTGGAATGTCTTGCAATATAATTAAATAATACTGCAATATAATTTATTAATTAAATACGGAGGTTTCGTAGAATTCCCAGACTAAGTAGTAGTAAAGTAGATGAGATTTAAGTAAAGATATTTGGTATTTTGGATCAAATTGCTATACTTACTTATCTAGATATCTTAAATATAAAATTCTCGTGTCACAATGTTCGTTCCCGTACTCCTTCGAAACGGCTTGACCGATTCTCATGAAATTTTGTGAGCATATTGAGTAGGTATGAGAATCGGCCAACATCTATTTTTTATTTGTTTATTTTAGTTTTTTTTTTAATGGCAAAACAGCGTTTGCCGAGACAGCTAGTAATGTATATTTATGATATATCTACTACCTATGCAAAAAATATTAAAAAAATCATATCTACTGCCATTTATCTTTAACCCTATCTATTAATCACTACATATTTAAAACTAGCTGTTGCCCGCGACTTCGTACGCGTGGTAGTTTTGTTTTATGTACCAAAACCTTCATCTTGAATCACTCTATCTATTAAAAAAAACTGCTGGACTGTTGGAAAGTTGAAAAGCGCCCTAGCGGACGTAGAGCTTCACAAGCTGTACTTGTACTTGAACGGGCTGTTTTCCGCAATAAGACCCTTTGTAATTGGGTCTTTTTGTGTGAGAATGGAGTAGGCTTGCCCAGCACCTACTACCCTCTCAGCCTAGTCGACCATTTCCAAAGGAGAGAACTTGTCAACACTTCTGGAGTCTACTAAGCCGCGGGTTTCATCACGATGTTTTCCTTAACCGTAAGAGCAATTTCAATTAGCGCACATAATTTTTTCTTAAGAAAAATACATTGGTGCACGGCCGGCCGGAATTCGAACACACGACCTTCAGAATGAAAGTCGAGGTATCTACCATTGAGCCAACACCGCTCTCTTCGCAAGCTATATTTCTCATACAATTTTCTCGTTTACGTGATAGAAACGTAAGTTTTACGAATAATCCGCGCCCATACGTAAGTAGGTATAGCGGAAACCTTAAACTACAATCACAGAGAGTACTGTCTGTCTGTTATACACAGCGAGTAAAATTGTCGTCTTACAATAGAATTTCGACAGTCTATTAGTGCTTATCTAAAGATATTACATATTATTATTTTTTTCTAACCCCATATATTCTGTGGTCTAACTTAAAATAACCCTATTCGTTCGCAGCTGCCTAACCAGTAGGTACGTACAGTCGGCTGCATTATTGCAGCCCCCGGTAGAGTTCTAAAATTACTATTATTGGCATGTTTTCATTCTAATAATTTTTGTTTGATAAATTGATGAGTTAGAAGACTTTAAACTTCACTTAAAGCAGGTGTCTAGAATCTTGCTTGTGTTGAAAACATTCTTATAACAGCCGTTTTGGGGCTCTACGGTGGGTCTGCAATTATGCAGCCGACGTATGTAGGTTAGGCGTTGGCCTAGTTTGTCAATTTTGTTAAAGGATAGGTAGAGTAGAACACCATGAAACAATAAATTAAATACAACGCAATGCAAGCATAGTGGAAGAGTGAATCAACTCTGGAAACCTTTAAGTACCTATTAGGTAAGTACCTACGTTAATCAATGCGTAAGTTAAGTACAGTCAGGGACAAAAGTGCAGATATCCCAAGCAAGTATTTTAAAACTCTATCGTGGATTTGCCCTTTTGTTGCCAACTGTGGGTAGAGATCTTTCAAAGATTTTTACCAGTTTTGTCTTTAAACTCGGTGGCAAAAATCAACGGATGTAACGTGATAATTTCTAACGGATGTAGCTGATGTAACTTTTTTGTTAGAAGGTTAAGAGGAAAGGTACCCGGCGCTCTCTCCATACAAACGTAGTCGACTGTTTCCTCCCTGGATAATGACACTAGCACAAATATTTTTGTTGCATAAAACCTATAACTGCCATGACTATGCCCCTATGTCATTATCTAGGAAGGAAACAGTCGACTGTGTTTGTATGGAGAGAGCGCTGGAACCCTTTCCTCTTAAAAAACAAGGAGCTCCGCTTCGCTCCTTGCCTCTCTTACTTACAAAGAGTATGGTTTCGTCACATTCCTCAGAATTGTGACGACATAGCGTATGACGTTTTCGACCCTACTGCGGCTGAGTATTTGATACGGTTATCCGATTTTTCAGCTACGTCACTGCCTCGGCAAGGATCCTGGCCAAAAAGATTCCCGCCAAAACGAATAAAACTTCATTACATCAAAATTATGTTGCATGTCCGCAATAGGTAGGTTGACTTAAAACTAACTACCTACCATCCATTGTATCCGATTTATGCAATATTCTAATTATTAAGGTTTCAATGAGGGTTTCAAAAAAAGTTTCACATGCTTTGATAGACGGTGCTGCTCGGGCTCTTACAGGCAGAGGTCCGAAGTGCAGTAGTGATCTATCGAAGTTTCAGTTCTTTCGTTTGAGACCCACCGGACCACCAGAGCAGTATGGCCATGGGGTACGTGTCCCCTGAAGACTTTTCTTCTAAGACAGGTGTGGATGCCTACTATTGATACTCATACCTACATAGTTGCGCTTATTATTTCTCCCCTGTTCTATATATCCCTACCCACATATCACCATAGGGATACTTGGAGCTTGTTCTACTGATCCGCACTGGTAGGTTCTTATATCGAGACCACTTCAGCCAATCGTAGTGCGACGCTACATCAAGAGGGATTACTTACCGTATAGGTACATTTTCCGCGATTTTGTGCGAAACACTAGCTTGATTATTTTCTTTTCTAAATTACCTAGTTAACTTTGTTTTTTATCCAGTAGTTAATGATGGGTAAGTGCTGTCATCTATCGAAGCATAATGAAACTAATACTTTTTTTAGAAAACCCTTATTGTGACGCGACGAATTGAGAATTTCCTCCTTTTTTGAAGTCGGTTTAAAAAGACAACGATAGGTATGTTAGTAAGTACCTACCTACTTAGATTCCGGTCAGTCAATGTATTGCATAAAGTTTCACCAATACAAAAACTTGGATTTATCTACGATTTGTATTGATAAATCCAAGTTCTCTAATTTCGACCATTATTAAAGTCATCTATTTATAGGTTATTAAGGTGTCTCTCCTGCAGAGCGCGACATCATCTAAGAGGCCAGTCTTTTTTTGATCAGCTCTCTTGGACTATGTCGATCGGGAATAAGTCTAAATTCTGGATCGTCAACAGTGTTTGTAACCTCAGCCTCATAGAAAGAATAATAATATTTCTACGATTGGTACTACTTAGGGTCGGCGTATTAATAGGAGACGAGTGACATGAGCTCTCTCTTAAGTATCAAGGAAGTACCGACTCTAAGGGTATTGTAATACTGTAACCAGGCGAGATGGGGGCACTATCAATAATGATAATTCGTGCCAAGCAGTCCGGGTCTTACACCCGCAGTAACAATCAACCCTATGAGATTGCATAGTGCGCGCGAACGCATAAAGCCGCAAATAAGACACCAATTCGCTAGAGTGAAGAGACCAGCACAAAATTGATCAATCATAGCCGCATTTATGAGCTACTTTTGTACTGGGGCCCTACCGCGATAAGTGCGTCGGCTTCAAACCAACGCGTCGACTTATGCTGACCCGCGCCCCACACTGGGCGGAATTTTGAGCCCGCCTTACATAGGATTTTTGAAAAATTAAGTTGTTTTATTCGTGTGTTTTAAGTATGCAGGATTGTCGGGGACATCAAAACATTCAAAAATAAGTAATTCTGGTTTTGTTATTTTTAAAAACACCACAATTTATGACTTTGTTATTTTTTTTAAATAACAATCGGAATCACTTATTTTTGATGTTCCCAAAAATCCTGCATACTTAAAACACACGAAAAAAACAACCTGATTTTTCAAACTCTTTATGAAAGGCAGGCTCAAAATTCCGCCCAGTGTGAAGCGCGGGTTGGGATATCGACGTCGGCTTGAAGCCGACGCAATAAGCGCGGTTGGGCTCCTGTTTGTGAATACGGGGGTTAATCGTGCATTTTTTATTTCATTTCTCTTACCTCGACTATGTTACAGATAAGTCGTGAAGAGAATACGCGATTAAGCGTGTGTGAGCACTCCGCAAATCGTGTACGTTTAAAAAGTTTAAGCTGAAAACCGAAGCCGAAAACTCACAGAATACCACATCCTTTGAGTGTTTTTTTATAAAGATGCGCGAAGGTAAGTGCACCCCCCGCCCGCTCGATGTGGATGCCTGCGCTTTGTTATGCAAAAGGGCGTTAAATCTGCTGTTCTCGCGCCGTAACAGTTGCAATCCCAACCTAAACACACTAATTTTGCGATGTAGAGCTCAACCCGTCTTACCTACTCGTTATTTCCACACAACCCACATCCCATACGTAACACAGTTGCAAAATGATAAAGGCGATCATTATTGTGCCTATTATTCTCTTTGGTCCATTGATTGTTATAAATAATTTCCGCTAAGCTGACGTCGTTCTGGCGACAAGTTATCTTACAGGTATGTCTCAAAAATGGTTGGGTGCACAAATTCAAGAACTCCATATACAGAATTATTTTCTGGCAGAATCTTCTACCAGGAAAGTAAGAGTTATTGTAGAACTGCAATACGAGTCCATAAGGTTTTACTGTTGTTGAGCATTGTGACTTGGGCCCTACACAAGCCTATGAAGACCTTTGGTTGCTCGTTATATTGGTAAGACAGAAGCACTACTGCCACTAAACTTTCTTAGTGAACATGGTCCTATACCTAATGGATATTAGGACTTACGAGATTATGACCATGGAAAATTCGATATAAAGTTTAAGGTGAAAGGGTACCGGCGCTCTCTCCATACAAACGTAGCCATGAAACCTATAACTGCTATGACTATGCCCCTATGTTTTTTTTTTCATTTTCTAAATAAGTTTATGCAACAAAAATATTTGCTCTAGTGTCATTATCCAGGGAGAAAACAGTCGACTACGTTTGTATGGAGAGAGCTTCCGGCACCCTTTCCTCTTAATTTTGCTAAAGTCCATTGCTGAATCCACGGGAGATTTTTTAACATGCGTTTAATTAGCCAATCAGAATAGTAGTGGCACTAAAAAGTAAAATTTCCCTTCACTCTACTAGTAGTGCCAAGCGGTAAGTGCTAAGTGCCTAAGAAAAGAAGACGAAAAAGGACCTACCTAAGTATTTTGCGGAATTTCGACGTAAAGGAAATTAATGTAAAATAAAATCACGAACATAATAGGAAGGTGTTTCCTAAGTGTTTATTGACTCCAATAAACACTTAGGAAACACCTACATAAGAGAAAAGAAAATGGTTTACCGCTTCCTAATTTGGCATTGCGTTCCTTGAAAGGCTATGCCCGACCACATTCACAATGTTCCTGCAACGGATCCATGCTCACGCATTCAACCAATATACAGGATGAATTTTTTACATGGGCCTTTAAGGCTATATCCCAAGAGAGCGAAGAATGCTAAAAGATCTCTATCAGCTTTATCGATTGGTACAAAAATATAGGTGATTATTTTTTTGCAAAACCGACATCGATTCCTGGCTATGATGAGTTATAAAAAATCTAATGATGTAGTTTTAGTTTTTGTCGAAATCGGGCACGCAGCTCGTTTCAGTATTTTCGCTATCTCTTATAGTTTGGGGTATAGCCTTGAGACCCGTGTAAAAAATTCACCCTGTATCCCTATAGACACTATCATCTATAGCGAAATTAGGGGATGACACTTCGAACATCAAAATGTAAACTTATTTAAAAGGACATGTCCATCCAGTGTCCGCGTAGTCTCCTGTATTCAATAGGAGTACCCCTATAGGCGGCTGAAGGATTTGTGAAAATGGGGCTTATCATCGCACCGCAGCGTATAAAACAACCGCAAAAATAGAATTCCCAAGGACACTTGAGGTCAAGGTTTCAGGTTCAAAATGGCCTTCGGTTCCAAAACATACCTTTAAAGTCAATTTTCCAAAGAAATGTGCGTTACCAACTAGTTTCGCACCAAATAAGGTATAAAGAAATACTTTTAGTAATGGTAGGTATGGTGGTATACCAAGGGTACTACTAGGGGTATTTGAGTATATTTACATTATTTATACAGGGTCATTGGCATACTAGCAAGCCGGTTAGGGCTACTTCTGTGCACCTTAACCTTTCGTTCTATGACTTTTGGACTTGTTAGTATAGTTACCAATAACCCTGTATTGTACCAAATAGCAGAATTTTCTGTAATAACTATAAAGTAGCCTAACTGAAAAAAAAAAGCTTTCTAACTATAGTGCTTTCATAATCATCCGTTTTCAGAAGTTGGTGAAAACTATTAATATACCTACCGAATATCGCGAAAATACCTATGCTAGTTTTTCTTCAAATCAAATCGGTTGAGCAGATTTCGATGATATTTGGCAAATATATCCTTTGGGACGTGGAATAGGACAAAAAACATTAAGGAAAGAATTCGAACTTACACGAATGTCAGGCAGTTTGCTCCTCGGGCCATAATAGAGTAAGATCCCGTCTACCGCCAGACCTTAGTGATTCTATAAAAGCTGAGAATTACTGAGTGCATGTTTCCAACACAGATAAGAACGATGTGGCTTGGAGAGTTATTAGCAGAGATCGGAAATTCGGGACTAATATACCTAAACTTTACAAAAACGCAAACGAAATAATAATATGGATATGCCTCTATCAAACTTCTTGTAAAACTACGTACTTTAATTGAAATAAAAAATACGTTATTCTTGGATTATTGTTAAAATGTGATAAAAATAAATCGGTTAAGTGCGAGTCGGACACACTCACTGAGGGTTTCGTATGCAGACAAATACATTTTTGTTTTTTACTTTGTTACTTATTTTGTGACACGAATTTGAGTTTACTTCAAGAATACTGATAAGTAGTTAAATAATACCTGAGTGTAGGTGGAATTCACCAACTAGTTGATGAATTCCACGCTTCATGTGTGACGTCATCCAAGTACGAATGCAAGCGATGCAGGGGTGAGAGCGTGGACTCAAGTAGGGAATGAGGGACCGGACTTTATGATCCAGCTCCCGCGCATTGTTTGTGCGAGCGTCATTTGTCGCTTGTTAAATTGACGAAAACCTACCAAAAATGTAATTATATGGCAGCACCATCTCTGAAACTTTTTATAACTAAAGCTGTGAGCAGATTCTCACTAATTGAAATTGATATAATTGAGTTCTGGGTACTAAAGAGGCATATCCATATTATTCTTTCGTTAAATCAAGTTTAGGTATATTAGCCTCCGAATTTCCGATCTCGAAAAGTCAAGAAACGAATCAGTTAATTTTGCAATAACAACAACTAACAAACATAGTATGGCAAATTAAAGGAAAAAGCAAGTTTTATACCATCATGTGGATCATCTTTCGGTGGTCTGAAAGGTGTTGGAACTATTGAAACTGTCTGGCTTTTGGGGAATAGTTACTTACCCAAATCTATACTAATATTATAAAGATGAAGAGTTTCTTTGAACGCGCTAATACCATGAACTTATAGTTCGAATATTTTTGTATTGGATAATTCATTTATCGAGGAAGGCTTTAGGTTATATAACATAACGCTGCGACTACTAGGAGCGAAGAATCAGTGGGAAGTGTGGAAAAAACGGGGAAAATTATTCATCTTTGAGGGCTTCCGTTTTATGTTTCAACGCGCTGATCTCAGGAACTGCTAGATCGAATTGAAAAATATAGGCTACTTTTTATCCCGATATTCCCACGGGATCGGGACATACGCGGGGCGCAGAGAGTAACATATAAAGGCGTTATTTTGCGAAATCAACAGTTTCGATTATTGGCTTTGCTACCTGATAACTCTCCAAGCTACTATAGTCTGAACTTCATAATTGCACATCGTTCCTAACTGTGTTGGAGGCATGCGCTGACTAATTCGCAGCTTTTATAAAATCACTAAGGTTTGCTGGTAGGCTGCATCTTGGTCTATAAAGACGAGGTCTAAGATGATGTTAACCTTTAAAAAAATTAAATTCTCTGATGGGCACTGTCGTCTCAGATATTAATTGCTTATCACCTTCAGAACCAGAATATATTTATTGTTATAAGTCATCCATAATCTAGGAACCTATTTCAATTAAAATCCACGCATTTCCAGTTACATTTCCAACAACATTAGTCAATGCCTTTGCCTGCAAAGTGTTATAGAATAATTGATAAATAAGAAGTTGGTAAGATGCTCAACCGGAACCACATTCTTTGGCACCGGAATCGGTAATAGGTATAGTGTGATTATGATTAATGTTTCGTGATTTATTGAAATTGTCGGTAAGTACCTAGCTACTAACTAGCAGGTGAAAGCTAAGGTGGACTAAGCTAATTTTGAATTTGGGATTTGTAATTTTTAAAGACAAATGAAAGAATAAGTTAAGTATCCATATTTTTAAGTAGTTAGGTTTTTTACTTGGGATTTATAAATAGGTAGGTAACAAATACGACCCGCGTCATATTTTTTTTGGATCAAGGTACATAACAATTATTTTTAACTAGGTCTACTATTTTATACTCACCATTTTGTTGCAAGGCAATAATTTTGGAACCGAAAATTCAGGGAATTAATAGTTAAAATCACGGTTATTTTGTACTGTCCAAGAAATACTTGGAATTCCTGGTAATTTCGGTTCCGGGTCCCTGTTATATAATAAGTTTCAACGAAGAAATGGTAATACGATAGGGGGTTGTTTTAGAGTTCTAGGCGAAGTTTTGCAACACTTGAAATTCGACACGGTTTTTTTGGAAATTTCGAGATTACTAGTGTGGAATCAGCTGTTTTTGGAAACAAAGACAATGTTTCACATGGTTGGTATGTAGTCGAAACTCTACCACGAGGTCAATGACCTTCAGTTCCAACTGATTTTAACTAAAAAGCTCAAAATTGTCATACTGCACTAGTACCAGTAGCAAAAATTATAGGTAGCACACATAAGGTGATCAACGTTTAGGGCTCTCTTCCTTTCGATGTAATCGATCGGAAGAGTAGCCACTTGCAAAAATTAAATGTAACTGATGTAACGTGTAACGATGTAGGAAAGGTTTTGACTTATCAAACAAAGAAGTTGCATTAGCTACGTCAGAATTGCGTCAGACTTGACGTAAGATCTATGCGTAAGATGGGACGTTTGCTCCTCTGCGGCTGCGTTTCTGATATAGCCTACCCGATATGCCTTCGTATGAAAATTATTCGTCATTCGACAAGACTCGTCGGTGGCCAATATTCATCTTTGAAGTCACGAGGTGGTATGAAGTACCTACAAATGGAAATCGGTGGGCCGCGGCCCATATGGTGTCAGACTTTCGCATGCAACGCAGCGGTCTCTGCAGTATTTCATTGCACTGGCATGAACTAATCCTTGGAAAAACTTCGTAAGCGCGATTATGGCTCAGGGATAAAGCTGCACAAAACCTTGAATTTTTTGTCTCCACCTTTATCTTCACACAAAGAGCGTAGAAGAAATCCTATTGCTTACACGACTCCCAAAACAGCGCTTGGTGTGGACGGATTCATTGTTAAGTTGCTTACAAGTTATTTGTCAAATTCAGAAATTCCCGGTTAACAGACGGCCAAACCGATTTTCATCCATCAGCTAAGATCAGATTTCAGATCAAAACATAACACACAGATCACAGAGATCCGCATTTAAATCGGTTCATTGGTTTCGGAGATTCGATGCCATACCACGTAGGTACACAAAAGACAAATATAGTCAAACAATAGAATGACGTGGATATCGAAATCTCGTCGCATGAAATGTGTCACATGTACCACGCGCTTGTATCTCCGATTGTGTAAGTCTAAATAATTGGTAAAATGTATTTTCAGTTGCATAGGTTATAATAGTTTTATGCAAGAAAACTTAAATATATCTTCATAAAAATAGCTTTCGGCTACAGCGTCTGCATTTCTGCTAGTTTTATTGTGTTCTCCCATGACTTGTTTAATCTATTTTAGCAGTAAAAGTGAGAACACAGTTAATATTTGCACATTTTTACATTAAGTTACCTACAGTTTGAAGCCTACAGTTCTTTGTCATTCGATACCGTTTTCAACTTGGGCAAAAAGTAACATATAGACCCAATTACGTAACCCTAAGGCACGTCGCAAACAGATTACGATTAATACATATTTTAAGAGCGATTTTAGTTTTTTATACATATCAGCGGATAGATTGAATATTAGTTGATAAAACAATTTACTAGTTCAGGTATATTCTCAGAGTCTTATACGTTTTTCAGTGTCAAAGGCCTTAGACTATTCCTTGGAAATGAAACGCGTAATAAATATAAACCTACACTGAGATTCAGTGGTTTTCCTACCTATCTAACACGAGGCAATAGTTTCTTTTAATCCTTTACAGAGAGTTCATGACTTGGCTATCACCTTCATAGTACTTACTGAGGCAAATAAATCTATTAGGAATTTTATTACGAGATGAAGATCTATGTGGCTGAAATCGAGGAACGAAACACTTGTTAGAAGAGTTGTCATTGGTATCTCGCCGTGTCGTGTCGGTGTTTGTAGCAAAAATGACGTAACTACTTGTCTTCATGAAGAGAACAATAGATTTAGAAAATTATTTATCTTTACCTGAAAATTGTAAAGTTCTAAAGGTAGACGTTTGCAGTGTGTTGTCAAAAGTGATTTTGACTTGGATGCTGCTGAACCTATTCGAACTAAAGATGTAAAGTACTTACAGAGAAGCAGAGAAGAAAACCAATAAAATAATGAACATGAAGAGATAAGAGAGTTTTATCACAGACACAGTCAAAGAAAAGTCAGGTCATCTACATTTATGTGCAAATAAGTAAAATATTAGGGTCCTTAGATCCTATTTAAAATTTATTTCCTACTAATTAATAGACCAACAACACATACTTAGTTACCTACCTACCTACATTTTTAGAATTTCATAAATTAAGAAGATCCTGACTTGATGAAAGCATTCTGTAAGCTTTTATCACTAGTCTTTTGTAGGAAGCACCTCATATACAATTATACATACAAGACTTTGGTAACTATATGGTTAAGGGCAGAGGATCATACAGCTAAACACCAGGTAGAACATCTGCTCGTTCCGTCACTTTCTTCCTGAATTTAGTAGTCTAAATATTGTGGAGTAAGTAGATACTCTAGTAATGTTGGGTCTATTGTTATAGAAGGTTCAAACTTTGAGGAGAATGTGGAATCATCGACGGTGGGGGCCTAAACACAGTTAATCAGTTCAGAATTTTTGTTTATTTAGGTATATATATAAACAATATCCTAATGCAAATTATCAATGCTAGATTGGAAATGCAATTCGCTTCAATAAGTCGAAGAGTCAAAAACAGTCCAGCGCCTGAGGCCATTCATTTCATTCCTCTGCATGTATCATAAATAACAGAAGCACAATAACTCTACCTTGTGGAACTCCCGAGTTGTAAGTGACGCCTAACGCCGCACAATTTGGAGATATCATTTTAACATACATCTTTGCTGTTGTGTTAAGCCTGGTCTTATTGGTAAGTTAATTTAGTTGATTCCTAATGGTTATTTCCTAGGATCCATTAATTTATACTATTTCATTTGTCTTTGTGAGATTTTTTTCTTATTTGTAGTGGCGTTGTTGGTAGAATATACCGCAGACAATTAGTAAGTCCATAGTATTTTTTGAAATAATTTTGTTTCTAGATTTCTTATTTGTATTTAAATTGAGTATTTCATTTCTTACTAATGCAGATCTGCTAACCAATTATTTAAGCTAATTCTTGTAAATTTAAATCGTATGTTTTTAGACACGTGAGCACAATTATTTTTTTAGGTTTGACATATTTAGGTACCTCTCTAGGCGTCCACAAGACATCTTGAATTGTTTTGTCCATTCATAGTCTATATTTATTCCTACTTATTGCTAAGAGATCAATTGTATTACTGAATAGGTGAGAAACACAGATATGAAGAAGTTTCTATCAAATCTAGATTTGTTAACACAGATATAGGCTGAACTAGAGACGTTTACATGACATTTTGCACAGGGCTTCCTAATAACTAAACTAAAACAATTAAAATTTTCATTTTATAAAATAAGTAGTTCAATACCTAGTTTTCGGTCGCATTTTACTATTTGTGCTAAGAGCATAGAGGTATCAGAGGCTAAGAGAGAAGCTGTCCCGACTTCTGGAGCGAAAGTCTGTATTTTGTTATTTAAAGGCCTAGATAGAGGTAGGTCCATAGTTAGAATAGGATTCAATCGAAATTTTACATCTGTCAGTTCCATAATCGCAGTTCGTTGCAGGTGGTCGCCAAAAGACGTTGTTTTTAGCTGTATTTTAATCAAGTTTAGATTATATTCTGTCCTACCGCCCTAGTCTAGCAAAGCAATGCAGGAAATCGTGGCCACTACCAAATATTAGTTAAGATTATTTTAATATTTTAGGATTAAACACTGAAATCCTAGATTCCTTGTCACATTCGCAGCATGGTTTTCTACAAGACAATGATTAGGTATGTAGTTTTTGTAAGTTTCTACTAGGTCCTATGTACCTCCAAAAGTCCAATAATCAAATGTGGTATATTTTCAGAGAGGAATTACTAACATTGTGGAAATGTAACGGAATCGTTATTCATAGTAACTCAAACGTGTTGAGTCAGATAAGTAAGTCAAAAGCTTATTATAAGTCGGTGAACGATCTCGGTAGCTGGTGGCAGGTGAACTATGGACATTCGCAAACCTCATACCATTGCTTAGAAGTAATGCGGTGTGAAGTTTGCTACGTAATATATTGCGAAATCGTACGTAGAGGAACTATAATGAACCACAGTCAAAAAGCTCGTTGACGTTGTATCAGTCTACAGTATGTATGATGCATATTTAAATTAGCTTTGTATTGAAGTAAGCGATAGATAAACAAGTACCTACTTCAGATAACCATGGTAGACTAATAAATTATTTAACAGCTCAGAATAGTAATATATATAGAACAATGCTACTCAAAAAGGCTTATGTTATAGTAGGATCACTCGATTGTCCGTCCGTCAGTGGCGTCAGTCTATATTTAACCAGAAGGTCGCCGCGCCGCTGGGTATAAGTAGGCAATGTAGGTATTACACATCTAATAAGCACGTAGGAGGTTTTCTGATAGTATATCCAACTAGACTACCTACATAATAGCGATAATGATATTACGCCACAACTTCAGAGATTTCTAAAAATAATAAGTAAGGTCTAGATTAGTTCTATCGAATGCAATCAAAATTATAATTAGTTAGGTTTCGGATATTCTAAAAGTTCCAAGGCAGTAACCATTAGAATCATGTAGGTTTGTTTCTAATAAGCCCACAGATAATACAGTCTACTTTAGTAACAAGAAAACTCAAAGAGTCAAGCAGAAACTTATTTATCCGTAGCTCCCAGAGTACCGGAAACGAAACACGCATTCTCTCTCCATATGACTTAGCTATCAAGGGTATGCAACTATGTTCACACCGATATTTTTATAGGATTTTATGGTGTGAACATCGCCGCATACTGGCTAAGTGATATGGGGCTGGATGACATCAGTTGGCCAGATTTAACTTGACTTGTTTATGGTTTTTTGATTTCAGAAATTATTTAGCTAGTTACCTTCCGGTGTGCTAGTTAATTCTCCCACACGCGAGATTGGCATACCCACGGGTTTATTATTAGCCTGTAGAGAGGCAATTACTAAAGTTGAAGTTAAGGCGTCATGTCAGATCATTTGGAGCCAGAAAAAATTGCATTGTGTCCTTTCGAATTTACAACGGCGAATTGTAAATTATCATATTCGTGGATATAAAATAGCGAAGCAGCAATTAGATAAGAACAGGGAACATTGACTTAATGACTATCCCCGATGGCCATCCTAAAGTCATACAAAAGAATCTTTAAATCTAAGACTTACCAGAGGATGTTTTGAATACTCCCGACGTGTTCAGGTTTTGCAGATGATACTAGCTTGATGGCACTGAATTCGACATGGATTTGGGCCAACTTAAGGCTTTTTGAGTCTTCCTTGCGCCGCGTACGGCAAGCTTAGACTAGGTTTAGATTTGATTTCCATGAGGAGTTTCAGTTTGTTGCATATTTTATCTTGACCATCACGCGTTTTGACAAAAACACATTAAATCCAGATCTAGTGCAGTTATTAACGTATTGGATATGTCGTATTAGAAATATAGTTTTAGACGTCTTGCTTATAAGCGTGTTTTATATTAAGTTAGCCGTTGAAAAGTTTGCAGCGAATGGCAACTGCGCTAGTGAGCAGAAGTAGCTGCAACTTCACAGATCGGCCAACTCATTTAAGCTTTCTACCATAATTGTAACTTTTAGCTGACATTGTCTTCGATCCTGCTCTTCCAATAAAGCACGTATCAAAATAACTATTTGAACCTTATAGTATAGGTACCTCTGTACACAATTAAATAAACCAACACCTAGATAATGTCAAAAATAGTCTCACAATAGATTTGATAATAATAAGGCTTTCTATAAAAAAGTAATAGGTATTTCAAGAAGCCTCGATAGATGGCAACAGCTTCTTTACATAAAGGAAGGTGAAAAAACCGAAAGATGTCTATGGCTAGTTAAAATCGACGAAGATTGTAAAGACGAGGCTGTATGAGCTCCTCAGTAGTCTTTGCCTTCCCTGACCGGTTAAAAAATCTCTTTCAGAGACAATGGTGATCAAAAATCCCACCATCTATTGAGCGATTCAGAACTAAGAAAAATAAGCCCATTGAGTACCCCTCATTGCTAAAATCATGAAGTCATAAGCATTATGGACTGGTCAGTTTTCAAGCTCCTTTATAATAGTGGTGTAAGTATAGTTTAATTTTTTGTCCTATTTTCATCATTTTCAAGGCATTCAAGTTGTTTCATCCCAGCTCCACTGCATGCAATCTTTTTTTTTGCAGAATCATATTTGCGTTATTGTAAAATAGTGTTTCATGGGTTCTCATACACAAAATTATAATATTTACCTTTTATTGAAATAAATAAGTAGGTACTAAGTACTAGGGCTAAGCATAGCTTATTTCTAATAGTAATTACTAAAATATCACAGTGTGCATTACAGTAATTTGCAGTTCATTGATGGAACTACAAATATTTATGATTTGTATGTAATTATGTGGCAAGTAAGATGGAAAAATGTTTCAGCATCGAGAAGATAAACTTGCAGATATCATCGGCTTGATTACCTTGACAATGCATACATTTTTCCATGTTATATGCCTTTAATTGAAATGATATACACAGACGAGTGTTTGTATTATGCTGCATAGTTAGTAATTTAATGAATATTTTTAAAAGAAAGAACATTACCCGAATTACTCTCCGCGCGGCGAATAATGAGCTCCGCGGCAAGTGGAAGGGGTATGCATAGAACTGGATTGTGTGAAAATTGAGTTCTGTGCATAAACCTACTACCCACCAGAGGTCATCATCAATCCTCGCGCGGACTATACCTAACTATACTATAAGTATGAAGCCTAAATTATATTGAGGTGTGGCAAAGAGAATGAAGATCATTTACTACAAGACTGCTTAGTTGGCTCCAGACAAATTGTTTTATCTTGGACACAATCAACTAAACTGAGCAGGTAGTATAGGTGCTGGGCAAGCCTACTCCATCCTCATGCAAAAAGGGCCCAAATAAGGAGGTCTAGTTGCCCGTATACAAGTACAATTGTTTTAAAAGTAATGTAACATTAACAGAACTACTCTAAGTCTAAATTATATTAAGGTGCGGCAAGTGGAGTATGAGTGTCATTCTGATATTGTCAGTTAATTATTATTGCAGCCTACCAGGCCATTACCTAATAACTATTTTGTTGATGAGGAATGACACTTAGTCACTTATCTACAGATGATTAAATAATAGATAACTCGCTAAGAAGTTTAATAAGGCTTAAAATAATTTTTGTATTATGAAGCATAGTACAATCACCAATATCTGTGTATATCACTATATATTTTTATATGAGGCAAGTCGACATCTCGACAAGTGTTTATCAGAAATACGTTGCATATCTACCTGAACGCAATGAAAGCATCTCCAAGTTCTCCTCCTACGATGTGAACACCACCTTCGGGGATTGACAGACCCCGGAAAAAGTTCCTAATGTCGAGGGCATTGGCCGACCACGGCAGATTCTGTAGTCTTATGATGACACTCATGGCTGCACCTGTTGATATAGAGATAACCTTTCCATTGCTTGATTTTTATAGATTCATACATCATTCTGCAGAATGATGGGTTTTTAGACAAAGTCTGGACCTATATTTAAAGATAATGATATTTTCCTAAGATCCTAAAATATTCAGGGTAGGTTTCTATGCTTCTCGGTATTCCTATCTTCAGGATTGATGTATTGACACAAGTTATTGGTTCGTCAGTCAAGGTTCATTGTCTATATGAGAATCAACGGACAAACCAATTGCATTAAGCAATATAGCAAACCAACCAATGAAATGTATGCTAATACTTGTTTTATAAGACCTGTAAGTTTACAGTTATATAAAACCTACCTAGAAGAGATAAAGATGACTTTGGTTGACTAGTTTTTTAATTTTTAGTATTAGTTTATGGAAATAGTTAAGTTAGATTGGATATGTTTTGAAAGTTTTATTGATTGAATTTGACTGCTAGTCTCTACATAAATAATCAATAGGTATATAGAATAACTGGTAAACCTGCTATTAACATGAGCGCAAGGTTAAATTATAGTTATACCTTGTAGTAGGTAAGTACATCCATCTATTTATTTCTATAGATGGTAAATTCCAACGTCGTAGAAAAACTTCTAAAACTGTAACTTTATCGGTATGTAGGTAGCTAAGAACGTTGCCTAAGGTGGAAACACTGTAATGTAGCCGAGTTTACAGCATTGAACAATAAAAATCATTGTCGGTTGTTCGTAAAATGGCAGAAATAGGTAGGTATGCAGATTGTGGTCGTTCGTCGTCCTGTCCTAGATTGAAATTACGACTCCTTTGTTGAAAGCAACTATCCTACTTCAATAGAAGCTCAATTGACGAGTATCAAAACCACGCGAATATATAGGTACAGGATTGCACAAATTAACGTTATAAATATGACGCCATGCCAAAATCGTGGTCGATGTCTTTGCGGACTTACCCTAAGTTTTAAGCTAAAACTGAGCACTTGTACACGTTTTTATATATGAAAATACATTGTAAATGGAAAAATATCACAGAGAGGCAAAAATAACACGCAATAATTCCAAAATCATCCAATATTTGCAGACACACGACGACACGCAACGCTACCGGATGACAGAAATGAAATCAAAATGGCGCTTCCGAGTTGGCGTTGTCGCGGCGCGGGGTGGGGCGAGTGGTGTGGGAAAATCGTTTCGCCCATTACCACTCAAACTTTCGCAATGGCAACACAGATAAATGTCTCAAAAGACCATAGCAACTTAATTCAATCGTTCAATAATCATTCATTCATTTTTCCGTCAGTTCTAAAGAAGGATGCATATTGACGAAACTGATAGACTGATGACAGTTTTGTAAGTGTTACCAAAAAAGGTAATAAATTGCTAGATTTGTTAATTATTTTTCTAGAGTAGAATTCAAAGAGTATTATAATAATGTGGAATTAGACGATTTGAGAATTCCTCGTTTAAATAATGAAATTAATTTGAAATAGTTATTAAGTACACATTCATTTCAGAGAAATAATGTTTTATTCATTTTTAATTAGTTACTTAGATTCACGTGCATTTTAGAGAAGTAATTTTTTATCCAATTAGTTTTCTGAAATCCGTTTTTTCTTCTAAACTCTAAAAAATAGATTCGAAATATTCAACGAGGTGAAAAATTTATAGGATTTTCTAACCATTTGACTTGAACAGAGTTAGCAACACTATCTAGTTCTTGACTTCTTGTCGTCTCGTTGCTTGTCAATTTAATTCCAACCAAAAATTGTAAATTGTGGAAAAGATTAGACGAAAAATAATAATTTATCTGCTGAAAGTATTAGAATTATAAGTTCTTCGTTTATTTAAAACGTAAGTAGAAGCTAATTTTTCTCCATTGCTTAAAATGTTTGCTATTTCAACCTTTGCAGAAAAGTACCTACCTATTCTGTGTAATTTTATTGTTATTTCCGTAAATAAAAACTCAATTTTATTAGTCCAGGCTCAATTGGCTGTGAATTATTACTGAAAATATTATCTTTCTATTGATTATTTATTTATTTGCATTTATCTACTGGACTTTTGCAAATAAGCCCACGAAAAAATCTCGTAAGGTTTCCCAAAAAAAAAACATGAAAACATTTTGATATTGAAATAATTGAACATATTTCGCGCAAATTAAACAAATAATTAAAAAAAACTTACCTACTTACAAATTTATTTGTAAAAATCACAGTATTGTAAAAAAACTTATTTCGAAAAATAATAATAATATAAAGGTTAATGACCCCTCACCGGGGTCAACTTATCATGACCATCTAGAAATAACCCAGACCAATAGAAATATAGCATAGAAGAAAATACCATAAGGACCTTGACCCTTTCTTGACCTAATAAGAAATAAGAGATACACTTTTGGCAAGAATAAGAAAAAAACATTACATGCTGTGACTCAATTTCGCTATTAATTAGTTAATTCGCGCTAAATGGATTATTTTATTCAATTTAAGTCAGTGAATGTGCATAAATACATGTTGCAGTTATGATTTTACTTCTCGGCTCAGTTTAGGTCATGGGTAAAAAAAAAACTACAATTAGGTTCTTCACCAAATAAAAAAATAAGAGAACTTTGTATTGGTTCCTTACCAAGTTGTATTGGCCCCACTTAAACCTTAATTTTTGCGTTTTTAGTATTTGTTGTATCGCGGCAACAGAAATACATCATCTGTGAAAATTTTATTGTCTAACTCTCACGATTCATGAGATACAGACTGGTGACAGACAGATAGTGAAGTCTTAAAAATAGGGAAGTGAAGTGTTAAAAAAATAAAAATCTTAAAAATAAAAATCTCTTCTTTTCGCTTTGGGTACAGAACTCTAAAAAGATATATTTTTAGGATAATAATTTCTTCGAACGAAGCACTAAGACACTATAATAAAGTGTGTGTTAACCTTTCAGATATACACTAAGGAAAACAAAAGTAAATAGAAATAATACCTAAATGTAATGACTATTGCTCAATCATCGTTGTATACAAAAGGAGACAATAATCAGTGATGTGTGATCGATACCCTGGAGGCTATTTGTATGGTGGGACACCTGTCAGCAGTTGGGACCGAGGTTTCAATATGTTCGAGAATGTTAGCAATGTAAGTACTGTGCAGAAATCTTACTATGCTATAGGTTGGCCAACAAATGATGTCCCCCAGCGGAAATTGGCAGAATTACTACAGCCTAATCGTCATACTTTACCCTCATTTAACATTTTGCCGGAACTGAAAAACATTCCATTAAATTAGAAAATTAGACAATGTATTGCACCAGAACTAAAATGACATTGAATTTTAATGCATTAGATTATCCAATTTTTCAATTTAGTCATAGGCAAAGTGTGGGTTTTATGTGCGCGACAGTACTTAAACGACTAAAGCTAACGACGTGCGGGAGCGGGACAGCGCGGCTAGAGACGTGTATGCGGAACAGAGAGCGATGATGTTAGCAACTGACCCTCCCTTCACTCCAGTCCCCGCCAAACAGACCCAAAAATTGAGTTCTGCGCATAACCCTTCAACTTTCCGCCAGGGGCCATGATTCGCTGTTTGACCTATACTAATTTTATAAATGTAAAGACTCACGGCGAGAAGGCTCGGCGAGAAGTTTCGCCGAGACTTGTCGAAGAACTGTAGGAGTATTCTCACTTCTCGCCCGAGAAATCCTTTGTCTCGGCCAAAAATACCGACACCTATCAGAGAACAGGCGAACGCGAAAACGAGACGAGCAGGCGAGAAACTCCTCGGGGTTTCTCGCTGAGAGTCTGGAGGGGCAATAAAAGTTAGTCCCCCTTATTCCAAAACGAGGTTTAAGAATAGTCCGACATGTGGATTTAAACCTTAGATTAAGGCACAGATTTACTTGTGAACTATAGTCTAAACCTATAGATTATGCTACCTGCGCTCCGCGGTTTCACCCGCGTAACTCCAGATCCCGTGGGAATATCGGGATAAAAAGCAGCCTAAAGCCTTCCTCGATAAATGGACTAAATAACACAAAAATAATGTTTCAATTCGAATCAGTAGTTCCTGAGATTAGCGCGTTCAAACAAACAAACTCTTCAGCTTTATAATATTAGTATAGATAGGGAACTATAGTCTATATCCGTTGTCTAGCACCCATAACACAAGTCTAGTTACTTAGCTTGGGGCTAGATGGCGATGTGTGGAATGTCCTGCACTATTTAGTTATTTATTATTACTTAAGCTATGGTGGTATCGTCAATACACTAAACAACTCATACCCATCTCACCACTGAGACCTCGGGTCGCTCGTCCAATAAAATCGCGGCCTTATAGATTTGCATTGAAAACCAGACGGTGCGGATTCGGCGTTAGTTTTTGTTTAGTAGAACGTTGTGTTTGTGTATTCATTTTTCCATTTGTTGTTACATTATTTCGTAGTTGATTTTTTTAACAAGCGATCTGAAAAACTTGGATTTTTCATGTAAGTTTATGTATGCTATTTTTTAAACTTCAAGACTGACAAAATTTGCTTTCGGCTGTCGGTATGTTTGTATAGCGCGTATTTTACAACCGATCTACGAAACTTTGAATACAGGTTTATACGAATAATAGAGTTTTTGACTCGTGCATTAGCTACCAACCACAACTGTGCACGTTTCCCCTGGGTGGTGCTAAACGAGTTCAAAATCTACCAATAAAAATATCACACGAAAAAAATAAATAATAGATTTTTTCGTCATTGATGCTTTTTGATTGGGTTTCTTTCCCTAAAAAAGAGCAAGAATAGGACTACTGAGTACCTCCGCTTTATGAAATTGGGTTTCAATGATTAGTTATTTTATTTGAAAGGCAGTAACTTCAGGTTGGTCGTATGAGGATCATTTTTTTAAGCTATTGCATAGCTTTGATCGCGGGCTTCCGACTTCCGGCTTCCGAATTTCTTGATTCGGTCGCCGAAATTCCGTATCGATAATAAAACCTCTAACACCCCCACTCCGCCTACCATGTAGCTTGGCGAAGCGTTCGCTTAACGTGTATGTATATGGCACGACTGTACGAAGTTTGCACGATGCAATAGCTTTACCGCGGTAGTTCCAGAGGGCCACACGTTTTTTCTTACTGATAGATTACCATTTGTCAACTATATCACACTTGATGGTAGGTGAAGATACGGTCTAAAATGTACCACGCTTTTCTATAACATAGCTGTTCACTCGCAACTTGAAGACCCCAAATTGTACACGTCAGGAAAGACTCAGGGAACTGACTCCATTCCCTTGCTATACGAATAAGGAATGACGAGGCAAAATGCTTAGTGCTAGTGTCTGGGATTCCCGCAATGAATCAGTGAATCGCATATCAGTCGTGTGACGAAAGAATGAAATGAAATAGAAATTTAGTATTGGAGTAATGAGCAGAATTTCGGATTTTTCACATGCGTTATGGATGATAGTGACAGGATCTATTTGGCCATGCTTCGGTCAAACTTAAGCAAAAAGGATGCTTGTTAGGGGGTAATTTCTGAAGCTACTGAACCGATTGTAATAAAGTTCTTGCATTGATGCTACCCCTTCTTCTTTGCCATCCCAATGTTTGTCGGTGGCGACATTATCGCTCAAAGCGATCTTTTCCAGGCAGCGTTTTAGGCTATTTATGCCTGACAAACGCAACGCATCAGAAATACCCGTCGCTTACAACGTACATTATTGATTGTAACGAATGTGTTTTGTTTTTCTTAAAAATGCTGAGATGGAATTGTAGCTAAAATCTTCACCAATATTTTGGTTAAATTTGAGACGTAAATTCCTTGTAATTTCAAAGCTAGGCTAGTTTTAGTTCTTAATTTTGGGATAGCTTCAAAACTATAGAGAATTTTTGGTTCAAACTCATACCAAAATATTGGTGAAATTTCACCTACAAATCCATTTGACACAATCAGCAATTTTCAACAACGAAGGCGACCGCTGCCGGTAGTAACTATTTAGGCTGTGTACCAAGGTCGTTGGCGTATGGACCCACATTAAGAGGTTATAACACTGTAAGATTATACTGTGCTTAAGATTCCTTTTTATACCAATTACCACGAGATCGCCACAGAATGTATAACCAATAAAATGTCCAAAGCTTTTAACTTCAAATTAAATTCAATCGAAATGCCACCTCATAAACTCAACAAAATTCGAGTCCTTCCACTGCCTCCATTATCATGTAAAATTAACCCCAAACGCGATAACAATAAGACTTATTGTCGCATAACATTAAAACGATGCTAATGCCGTCATTTGCGATCCATTATTAATGAACCAAGTAATGGTTCTAAGGGGAAACCGTAGACTACAGAAAATTATAAGGCAGGAAAAAAACTTCGCCATCACTTTACCTATACGTCTGTCTGTCCCTTTGTATGGTTAGATCTTTAAAACTACGCAACGGATTTTGATGCGGTTTTTATTAATAGATAGAGTGATTCAAGAGGAAGGTTTTAGTATATAAAACAAAATACCACGCGTACGAAGTCTGAAGGTTATCTATGATTTCGCTCGCGTAACTCCTGATCCTATAGGAATATCGTGATGAAAAGTAACCTATGCTACTATCATTGATTCAATGTATCCTCACCAAGTTTCATCTGAATCGGTCCAGTAGTTTCGGAGCCTATTCAATTCAAACAATCAAATTTTTCTTCTTTATATTATTAGTAAGATAAAATACCTAAACTGCCTCTATTGTAGACATCAGTGATTTTATGATTATACATTTTCACTTCACTTTATTTTTATAAGAAAACGAGCTGTGCCCCGCGGTTTCACCCGCGTAATTCCCGATCCCGTTGGAATTTCAGGATCAAAAGTATCCAATGTCTCTCTCCATTCCCTTAACTATCACTATTCCCATTTTCATTCAAATCAGTCTAGTCGTTTGACAGTGAAGAGGGATCAAACAAACAACAAAACAGCGGAGGTCAATAACATTACTTATTTGTTCGGTCGATAAATAATCAACCGATATAAAAGTCTGTAATTGGCGTATTTCCTAAAACGCGGACTCCATTCGCCTTTGGATGACTGCCAGAGACTCATGTCGTCGCTATTCGATGCAAGATTGTATGTAGAAATATGTTTCAAGTGCAATTAAGACTATACCACATTGGTAGAATCCGTCACACTGATACGCGTATCCTTGCGTCATAGATAGTTAAAGTGTCTTCGAAAAAGCAGTAGAACAATAGTTTGTAAAATTCGTGTCTGTTTCTTTTAAATATAGACTAGCAGCGCTCCGCGGTTTCACCCGCATAACCACCATAAAATTAAATGGTAGCGCTAAAGAACGCGGTGGTTTTTCCTTAATTGATTTCTGAGGATCTACGTGTTGAAGTTTGATATAGGAGACTACCTTTTGCCCGCGACTTCTTCCGCGTAGACGTCGAAAATAGGACTCTTAAGCAAACCCCCAAAATAACTTTCTACCCCTTTTTAACCCCGTTATTATGAATTTCAGAGCACGTCTTCCATGAATTCTGTTAAAGAATGTTTATGCAAAATTTAAGGTAGATTGGAACAAGGAATCACGTTATCCCATACACACTTTGCCCCCCTTTTTTACCCCCTTAGGGGTAGAATTTCGAAAAATCCTTTCTTATCGGATGCCTACGTCACACAATGAACACACCCTCCAAGTTTCAGGTCGTTACGATCAGCGGTTTAGGCTGTGCGTTGATCAGTCAGTCATTCAGGACAAAGCATTTTATATGTAAACTAGCTTTTGCCCGCGAAATCGTCCGCGCAGAAGTCGAAAATGGTTCTAATAGGATTTTGTCCAACACAAACTTTGCCTTCCCTTTTCACCCCCTTAGGGGTAGAATTTCGGAAAATCCTTTCTTATCGAATGCCTACGTCACACAAAGAACACACCCTCCAAGTTTCAGGTCTATACGATCAGCGGTTTAAGTTGTGCGTTGATCTGTCAGTCAGTCATTCAGGACAAAGAATTTTATATGTAAAGAACATAGATAGATAGAAGAAAATAGAGCTATCCAACACTGAGTGTTTTACTAGAAGAAAAAGTTTTCAGCAACTTTTGATGGCCGAAACCGCGAGTCGCAGCTTGTTAATTAAATAATCTTGGAAACTTCGTGCCCTCAACTCGTAGAAACAGAGACCACAAATTAAAATCCCAACAGTTGTGAATCACGAACACTGCGGATCGATGGTTTCCGTGTAACCTGACCCCGGCTACCAATCTTTAACAATCTTACACTAATACTAGCAGCGTTCCGCTGTTTCACCCGCGTAACTTTCAATCCCGTGGGTATATCGGGATAAAAAGTAGCCTATAGCCTTCCTCGATAAATGGACTATCCAGCACAAAAGTAATTTTTCAATTCGAACCAGTAGTTCCTGAGATTAGCGCGTTCTTATTCGTACTGCAAGGGAATGGAATCGGTTCCCTGCGTCTACAATTTGGGGGTCTTCAAGTCGCGAGTGAATAGGTATCTTCTAGGAAAGCGTGTTACATCTTAGGCCGCATCGTCACCTACCATCAGGCAGATGTGATTGTGCTCAAACGCTGACCTATTATATGTATTATCTATACATATAAAATGCTTTGTCCTGAATGACTGACTGACGGATCAACGCACAGCCTAAACCGCTGATCATAGAGACCTGAAACTTGGAGGGTGTGTTCTTTGTATGACGTAGGTATCCGATAAGAAAGGGTTTTCCGAAATTCTACCATTAAGGGGGTAAAGGGGGGGGGGGTAAAGTTTGTATCGGACAACGTGATTACTTGGTCTATTTTCGTCTTCTACGCGGACTAAGTCGCGGCCAAAAGCTAGTTATAAGTATTTTTATAAGGTCAGCGTTTGAGCACTACCTCACACGATGCGGTCTAAGATGTAGTACGCTTTCCTAAAAGATGTCTATACACTTGCTCATGACTCGAAGACCACCAAATAAACGGGTGGCTTCGAGGGACGCGAGTAAAGGTAGGAAGACGGCAGTGGAACAAAAACTTTTCCGACCCTGCCTTTTGTGGCTTTTATTTTCATAAGAAACTATTAATTTTAACGGATAAAATCATGTTTATTTTATTTTTTGTGGTTAACAGTCAAGAAATGCGGCACATTTTCATCATATTTAGCATCTATATTTGGCCAAAGAAAGCTGTTTTATTATTACTTTATTGCCAACAAACTTTCGCGATTTCAATAAAGTTGCAAAAAAATCCAATTTTGCAGAGTTTCTGTGACATTCAAAAGTTTTTATTTAGGTTCATACCGTATTTGAGTTTAACGTTTCACTGGCTTCTTCACGTGACTTCGGCCATGTTTTACTTGTACGGTATATAAGTAGGTTAAATTATAGCTATTTTCTTTCTTAGTTATACAAATATTAAAATTATAATTTTTAAAACGTAAAAAACATTTGTTTTTATGGGCCGATCTCGTCTTCAAAAAGAATATCAATAATAATTATTTCAGGACAATGTTGACACACAACGAAACACAAGTCTAGTTGCTTAGCTGGGCTTGTGTTATGGTGTCCAGATAGCGGAATACTTATATACTTTTGACGTGTAACGTCTTATAAATAGATGAACACCTACACTCACAAAAAAGTGTGACGTCATGCCTTATTGACAAGTGACCATAGCAACGTATTATCGTTGCTATGGTTACCATCAATGTTTTCTTATGACGTTATCATGTAAAATTATCGTCCGTAAACCGACTTTTTTTTTACATACAGAAAAGCAAATATCTGTACATAAATATTTGTTTGAGGCGGGAATCGAACCCGGTGCAATGCATCTTCGGGTGCCTATATCGGATATGTCAGTTTTGTCACAATATTTTTCCTTCATCTGAAACTTTCACCTCCTCCTTCAATTCCTTTGAATAACTATTAATTAAATTCAGTAGGTATTCAGTACCTAAAGTACTTACAGTTTTACGTTACAAATGTTAATCTCTTAATTGATCTAAATATTTTAATTGCTCTGAAACACGAGTTGGTAACTTTTAAGTAAGTAACTTTTAAAATTGATTTTTATACTTTTTTATGGTTAATGAGTAATGGTTCTGCATGACTTATGCATATAGCCAGCGTCAAATAATTCAATATTTCTAACCAAAAACTCTTACTTACTTAAAAACACTGCTTAGCGTATGATTAGTTCACCGCTTTTCCGCTTTTCGGGAAATATTTATTTAAACAAGAAAAAGCGGGTAAGCAAGAGGTTGCGAGTTTGAGTCTCGCCGTGGTGCAAAATTTGGAAATGCAAGAAAAACATGATTTGATTAACTAATAATCAACTGAGCAACGATCCTGGCGCAGTGTCGGGATTTGTTCATGTTTTATTTTTCTTTTTAATCTCGGCATCGCACAGTCTATGCATACAGCCAGAAGCAATAAATACACACTGCAGACCTTTCTGCATTCGGTTAAATATTCTTTTACAAGGTTACTAGGTCACAGATATGCTCCATTTTTAGGGTTCCGTATTTTGAAGGAGAAAAAACGGATACTTACCTTATATAATCACTGGGTGGTTCTATTATCTGTCTCTTGTCTGCCTGTCTGTCTTTCCTGACGTGTACAATTTAGGGGTCTCCAAGTCGAGTTTGAACGAAAGCATCTTAGACCGCATCTTCACCTACCATCAGGCAGGTGTGATAGTGGTCAAACGCTGACATTATAATTTGTAAAAAACATATTAAATTTTTCGCCATTTTAAAATTATCTCTGGTGCGCTGGTGGTGAAACTCGCGCTCTCTCCATACAAACGTAGTCGACTGTTTCATCCCTGGATAATGACACTAGCACAAATATTTCTATGCCATAAAACCTATAACTGCCATGACTACGTTTTGTATTGGTTTTTTCATTTTCTAATTATCATAGAAATTAGGATTTAAAAAACTAAAATTAAAAAAAAACAAAATAGCAGTTATAAGTTTTATGCAACAAAAATATTTGCTCTAGTGTCATTATCCAGGGAGAAAACAGTCAACTACGTTTGTATGGATAGAGCCCCCGGTACCCTTTCCTCTTAATATCACCGTTTTTTAATGTAAATGTGTACGGAACCCTCGCGCCTCGGTGCACGAGTTGAACTCGCACTTGACCTGTTTTTTTTTTCGAGCAAGTTGGCCGGCCAACATTGTTTCAAAATTTTATTGGTATTTTCATGGCTACAAATGCTTTAAATCTGGATGTATTGTTTCGTTTGCGTGTTGATTTTTTTACAGTAGTGGACAAATAATTAGTATCGGTACAATTCAATATAGGGAACGTTAAACTTTTCGAATTCGGCAAGTCGGTTCTTAAACCGACTTGCCGAATTCGAAAAGTTTAAAAAATTACCCATTTTATAGCGTTATTTTGTAATCAGCGATTGTATAACTTACTAGCTGCGTTTCGCGATTTCACTCTCGTAAGTCCCGACCCGATCCCGTGGGAATAAAAAGTAAAAAATAAAAAGTAGCCTATAGCCTTCCTCAATAAATGGACTATCTATACTATAGAATTTTTCAATTCGAACCAGTAGTTCCTGAGATTAGCGCGTTCAAACAAACAAACAAACTCTTCAGCTTTATAATATAAGTATAGATTTTTGCAACTTCTAAAAGCCTTTATTCACAAAAGCTCATGCATAAGCATCGTTTTTTATATCTATAGGTACTTCTAAACTAATATTACAAAGAAGAAAGATTTTTTGTTTCTTTGTGTGTAACGAATGGGCTCATAAACTACTGGACCGATTTTGATGGAACTGAGTATGAGGATACATTGATTCATTGGGAATAACATAGGCTACTTTTTATCCCGATATTCCCACGGGATCGGGAGTTATTAATACCTTTAATTACTAAGTATGAGATTTTTTGCACTGCTATATTCTTGCTGACCCAAATTAGTTGGTCACCATTGTATCTTTTTTAATTTCCCGCGCTTTACCGCCGCTTTGGTTTCGTGTGATTGTGGTTTAGCTGACAGCCCACTTATATTGTTTGTGACTTCCTATTTATTAGTCCGATCTTGATAATGTTACAGTTTTTGGGGGAGATTATCTTTTGTACCTTTTAAGTACCTTTTTAAAACCTTAGGGAGCCCTTAGAACCTTATTGTGTAATTTTTTTTAAACTTTTTAACCTAATTGCGAATTTCCAAAAATCCTTACATAGCGGGTACTTTTCGTTGCTTCTCACGTGAGATGAGGTCAAATGCAAGTTTGTTATGTGTAATAGAGCTCTTAAGAGGAAAGGGTACCGGGGGCTTTCTCCATACAAACGTAGTCGACCGTTTTCTCTTGACATTTTCTAAAAATGATTCCTAACTGGATCGATTTATCGCCCCCGAAACCCCCTATATACCAAATTTCATGAAAATCGTTGGAGCCGATTCCGAGATTACAATTATATATATATATATATATATATACAAGAATTGCTCGTTTAAAGATATTAGATTATTGCTGTAGCTCAACCAATCACATGATCGCATGAAAATCAGCTATTCTTTATACTATACTATTATAAGTATAATATTATTATACTTATTTTTTAAGTTTCATCTACTGTTCTAAGTCTGAATGACATTTGTTTTAAAAAAAATCGAATTAACATAACCTCATAAGTTTCAAAAACATTCCGATTTCCAAAAGTCGTAGAGCAAAAGTTGTTTGTTTAGGTGTACGGTCGGCTGCATAATTACAGACCCACCGTAGAGCTCCAAAACGGCTGTTATAAGAATGTTTTCAACACGAGCAAGATTCTAGACACCTGCTTTAGTTGATGTGTAGTCTTCTAACTCATCAATTTATGAAACAATAAATATTAGAATGAAAACATGCCAATAATAGTAAATTTTTAACTCTACCGGGGCTACTATTATGCAACCGAAGTGGCCCTCAACCGCTTGCTACCAAAACCCTGTAATAGAGGAGTAATTCACTCTGGCAGTTCCGAAAGATTTAATATAAGCACGACAGATTCCGTTTTTGTCCTTTTCAACCTTAAAAACGTTAAAAGAAATCTAAATAAATCTAAAAGAAATGACGTAACCAGATTGTTTAACAGCAGTAAAGTAAAATTCAATTCCATTTTATTGTGTGCCCTAATTTAATGATGAATCGTGAATTCTTTAAGAGGATTACATACCATTGCATTT
Organism: Idaea straminata; assembly: GCA_951213275.1. Lineage (NCBI taxonomy): Eukaryota > Metazoa > Arthropoda > Insecta > Lepidoptera > Geometridae > Idaea > Idaea straminata. The sequence goes on along the minus strand of OX577866.1, from coordinate 10,083,477 downwards.
TTTGATGGAATTTTCGTTCCGTGGCATTTATTTTCGACCAGTTGGCACAATGGTTACCATGCTGGACTGCCAAACACAGAGTTGCGGGTTCGATTCCCGCCTCGGACAAGTATTTATGAGTAGATATTTGTCTCTGGTGTGGTTGATTCTATGTATGTTAAGTATATATTTACAAAAGAAAAATATATAAGTTGTATATCTGTTGTCTAGCACCTATAACACAAGTCTAGTTACTTAGCTTGGGGCTAGATGGCGATGTGTGGAATGTCCTGCAATATTTATAATATATTTATTTCCATCACTTAAATTGCAACAAAATGTTGTTATTGATGTCAATCGCTTGAATAGTTTTCTACGCTTACATATTTCATTGTTTGTAATGAATTTTATTTTTGGTATTAAATATTAGACATGATTTGACATTCTATACCTACTTACATCGTTGATTTCTAAAATAAATTATTTAATAATAATGTTATCATTTAAAAAAGTATATAACTTTAAGTTAACAGTGAATTAATCACCCAAAAAATTACACCGAAATCGTTCAAAATTAAGGGGAGAAAGGAGTATTTATTTATCAACGGTAAAGTACGCGGTTTATAATGTAACCCGCTTAAGAAAAAACTTATCCAATTCGTCATCCTACTGAGTTTCGATAAACTAAAATACCTTTGGAAGGAGCGACGTTGGCCTAGCGATAGATACCACAACTTTCATTGCGAAGGTCGTGGGTCAAATCCCGGCCAGTACTTAAGAGGAAAGGGTACCGGCGCTCCCTCCATACAAACGTAGTCGACTGTTTTCTCCCTGGATAATGACTCTAGAGCAAATATTTTTGGCATAAAACCTATAACTGCCATGAATATGCCCCTATGTTTTGTTTTTTTTTTCATTGTCTAATTATCATAGAAATTAAGATTTAAAAAAAATACCGAAACATAGGGGCATGGTCATGGCAGTTTTTTCCGTCTAGCCCCCTTTCGCAACGCGCGATAAGGAACTTCGTTCCAAAAATCTTAAATATAATTTTGATAAGTATATAAGTAAGTAGTATATCCGTTGTCTAGCACCCATAACACAAGTCTTGTTACTTAGCTTGGGGCTAGATGGCGATGTCTGGAATGCCCGGCAATATTTATTTATTGTTTTTTTTTTTTCAGCAAATCCAACACCAATACACAAGGCGATCAGGACCACCTAGATTTTGGGGAAGCATGTCCGAAGGAGGCGGCATATCTTCAGCCGGTGGCGATACAGCCAAAACTAACCTCATTGTCAACTATTTACCTCAGAGCATGACCGAGAAGGACCTCTACGCGATGTTCATGGCCATCGGACCTATTGAGAGCTGTAGGGTCATGAAGGATTTCAAGGTATTATCGTTGATGATTGTGATAAAATAGGAAGTGTTTAATTTTGAGGTAGGGCATGCCTGATTTCACAGTAGGACATGACTGACTTCGCAATAGGGCATGCCTGATTTCACAGTAGGACATGACCTGACTTCACAGTAGGACTTGACTGAATTTATGGTATAATATGACTGATTTTAAAGAGTACTTGAATTATTTAGGAGGACATTTGTAACCTATGTCTCGATCCTGACTGATTTCATGGTAGGACATGCCTGATTTCACAATATCACATATGACTGATTTTAAAGAGGTTCTGAATGAATTAGGAGGTAATTATGTGACCTATATCTAGATCCTGACTGATTTCAAGGTAGGAAATGGCTGATTTATAAGTATCACATGACTGATTTTACAGAGGTCCTGAATTATTTAGGAGGACATATGTGACTTGTGTCTAAATCCTGGCTGATTTTAAAGCATGTCCGAAAATCTATAAGTTATATTGAGATCCTGACTAGTTTTAAGGTAGAACATGACAGATTTTAAGGATGGCGTATAAGAAAGAAAAAAGTCGGCCAAAAAAAACACTGCTTGATTGTCTGCTCGTTTAGTGCCACCCGTGGGTCACATGTAGGACATAGAGGGCTAAATTCTACGGAGGTGAACAAACCTGAAACCCCCAAAAAATGCCTTTTTGTTGGTGTTTTCAGACTGGTTACAGTTACGGCTTTGGTTTCGTAAACTTCACACGGGAAGAGGACGCGGCGCGGGCGATAGATACTTTCAATGGATACCAACTAAGAAATAAACGGTTAAAGGTAATATCACGCTATCATAATAGGACATGTTTAGGCTAAGGACTGGTCAAAGTTCCAATCGGTTAAAATAATAAAAATATAGCAAAAATCTCCCTTCTCCAATACGTGGGGTCGGTCAATTGTCAAAATATACTTTGAAATTGCCAAACACAAAAGAGGCATATTGCTGCCCATCCTAAACCACTTGCTCCACTAGGCTTAAAAACTCTTAAACAAGACACGCAGACTAAAAGGTCTATCATACGCTGGTACACAAAAAAAATAACATAATAGTAAAACCCAATGTCATATCCTTAAAAAAGGAACAAACAACATATATACTAATAAATAAACATATAACCACTCCTTTATCGGATAAAAAACAAAGGATTTTTGGTAGTATGAAGGCAATGTTTGGATTTTCTCATGAATTTATTAAAAAAATTACATACTCTGAGCATCGCCTTATGGTACAAGTTTTTCAGTATTCCTCATTATCAATTCTCAGGTATCATACGCTCGACCATCGGGCGACGACATCAAAGATACGAACCTATATGTGACGAATCTACCGCGAGCCATCAACGAGGAACAGCTAGAGACGATATTCGGCAAGTACGGCCGGATTGTACAGAAACATATACTGAGGGACAAGAACAATGGCACGCCTAGAGGTGTAGCTTTTGTCAGGTAAGATATGGCAACTATAGGGTTGTCGTACAGTCAGGTCAGTCAGTAATGGCACACTTAGAGGAACAGCTGGAGACGATTTTCGGCAAGTACGGCCGGATTGTACAGAAACATATACTGAGGGACAAGAACAATGGCACGCCTAGAGGAGTAGCTTTTGTCAGGTAAGATATGGCAACTATAACGGTGTCGTACTGTCAGGTTAGTCAGTAATGGATAGAGGAACAGCTGGAGATGATATTTGGCAAGTAAGGCCGGATTGTAGAGAAACATATACTGAGGGACAAGAACAATGGCACGCCTAGAGGTGTAGCTTTTGTCAGGTAAGATATGGCAACTATAACGGTGTCGTACTGTCAGGTTAGTCAGTAATGGATAGAGGAACAGCTGGAGATGATATTTGGCAAGTAAGGCCGGATTGTACAGAAACATATACTGAGGGACAAGAACAATGGCACGCCTAGAGGTGTAGCTTTTGTCAGGTAAGATATGGCAACTATAGGGGTGTCGTACTGTCAGGTTAGTCAGTAATGGATAGAGGAACAGCTGGAGATGATATTTGGCAAGTAAGGCCGGATTGTACAGAAACATATACTGAGGGACAAGAACAATGGCACGCCTAGAGGAGTAGCTTTTGTCAGGTAAGATATGGCAACTATAGGGGTGTCGTCCTGTCAGGTCAGTCAGTAATGGCACACTTAGAGGAACAGTTGGACATGATATTCGGTAAGTACGGCTGACGTCGTGGTATCTAACGTTTGGTCGGGGTCAAATCCTGATGATGCGTTGTGTAGAAGCGAAACACGTGTCGAATGCTTGATGAATGGTGTCAATAACACTAATTATTGCTTGTCCTCATTGTATGCCTCTTCAAGTGGGCGGAAGGGCGGTGCACATTGCATTTTGTGTTTTGGCACCGGGCTCGAAACTAAATATTAATACTTTCAATACAGTTGGAGTTTCGAGAAGTAACGCCTGATTCAATCAATTAAGACATTGCTTCTAAAATCAAAAGAATGCCTCTTGTACCTGCGTGAATCACGCAGAAATGCAATAGGCATAGCTTGGAATAATTGATTAATAGTATAAATTGTTGTGTTTCAGATTTGATAAGCGTGAGGAGGCACAAGAGGCGATCGCGGCTTTAAATAATGTTATACCGGAAGGTGGAACTGAACCGCTAAGTGTTAAGGTATGTCGTTTTCTTCTTCCTAAAATATTCATTATGTCATACTGTTAAGTGATTCTTTGAAAGTTGTCATTTTTAGGGTTTAAAAAGGGAACCCTTAAAAGATCACTCTCTTGTCCTTGTGACACCACCGATTTTTTTTACGAGCGATAGTTTAGTGTTTGAGTACCATCACACCTGCTTGATGGTAAGTGACGATGCGGTCTAAGATGTAGGGCGCGTATCTAGAAAATACCTGTTCATTCTTTACTTAAAGACCCCCAAATTTCCACGTAAGGAAAGACAGACACAGGCGACTGATTCCTTTGCTTTCTTTGCTGTACGAATAAAGAATAAAAACGTTTAGTGCAGGTGTTTGGGACATGATTCATGGTAGGTTGAAGATGGCAAAATTAGGTCGTGCAGTTCCGTTTTTCTGCTTGATTCCATTCCAATAGTCCATGCTATTGTTTTCCACTGATCGCGCAGGAGACAAGGTATGGCTGTGGACCCTGACCGTCTAAAAGTTGGTACAGATCGAATGCCCTTTAAGCCTGGATGTTAATGTGTTTCCAGGTGGCAGAAGAGCACGGTAAACAGAAGGCTGCTTACTACGCGGGGTGGACGGCTGGATTCCACCAGAATCGAGGTGAGTTGCTTATCATTAATCCTAGCTTTTAGGGGTTAATTTAAGGGGGGTCCATTCGCCAACGACCTTGCTACACAGCCGTATTCACAATCAACCCTATGAGATTAGTGCGCGCGAACGCATAGCGCCGCAAATATTAGCGCAGTGCGTTCACTTATCCAAGAGCAACTTAAGTACTGTTTGTGAATGCGGGCGTTAGACTGCCGTCCGAAATGGACGTATAACTGCGCTGTAAGATTTATTAGTACGCTCCCGCTAGTTAGCACTGTAAGCGCTGTTCATCCAATTCGGACCGCATCCTTCAACAAGTTATATGGACCGAAATGACTTGAAATATATAACACAATGCTTTAATCGAACCCCTTTAACGCACGCTGCCCGGACAAACAACTACCAAAAAGCAACTTACACACCCCAAAGGCACCACAGCCTGGACCAACTCGATTCCCTTCACCGCCTCGAATACCCGACCAACTACGGAATGTTCCCGAACACATCGACAAACTTAAATAACCTGAGTAGTTTAAACAATAGATACTTGCGTCGTGACTTCTACAATCAGCCGGGTTATAGCCATCATCGCCCATTCTGAAAAGGGGTATATTGTAAGAAGTTCCGCCTTGGTGATACGAGGATTTAGGCGGTCGACTGTCGTAGTTAGGGTTGTTTTTTGTGTGTTGCGGTTGTTTTTGTGGGATAACTCCCCCCCCCTTTAACCTCCAAACCCATAAATCCCTATTAAACCTAACCCCATTAATCACCTAACCGCTAACCCCATGTAACCTCTTTTAAGTTTACTTTAAAATTGTACGGTTAAAACTAGAAAGTCAACTTATTGTATTTATAAATATATTTTTAATTTCTTTTGTAAAATTATTTAGATGTAATCTTGAAATAGTTAAGAAAGTGAATGTTATCACTATATAGCATTTTAAGGCGCTTTATTGCAGAAAAACTTGCGGCATTTTTGTGTTTACACGCTTATTTGAACTGTTCAAGCTATTTGCAAGAGTATTAAGCGTTAAAAAAATTTACCTGGCTTTAACCAAGATTTACGTTGATTTGCATAACAAAAAATAAATACGTTTAACGCTTTAAACATGATTAACCAACAGTCAAAATGTCTTATTAAATAACCTTCTGGGTATTGAAACAGAATTAATATTAGATTCCTTGTTAAAGGCATTGATATGTTTCAGTTAAATTTGTTTAAGCAAATGCAAGCCGCCCTTAATCTGGTTTAAAAAAATGACCAAAAAGACGACAGTTTCTTGTTGTCATGTAGAAAAAAATATCTTTTATGAGGCTAAAACTAAAAAAGGTTTTTAAGAGCTGAAACCAATCTCTATAGAGGCTCAACTAGTCTCTTTAGAGGCTTAAATCCCATAAAAATTGTCCGCAATGCACTTTATTATTTTATTTGCATAGTTCCCTCTCCACTGTTGTATTCCCTGTGCTTTTTAATAATTTATAAGACAAAATAAGACTCGAATGTATAAAAGAAGTGTTGCTCGTGTGAGAATATGTTGCTAGAGTGAAAAAAATGAAATAAAAATGTTAGATAATGTCAAAATCAATCTTAAATACATTGAAGCGTTTAGATTCGATAATTATTATTGTAATATTTTGTTTGTAGTTTATTTACTTTAACGGCTTATATAAACAGGTTTAAACATGAAGTTTTTCCGGTCTATTATTGTATTTATTTTATGAAATGATTACATAGAAAATGTGTGATAAGTACCTTATAATAAAAAAAGTGCGGCGATGTGGAATAAAACCAAGAAAATATGGAAAATAAACAACAATTAAATCTTACGAGAATAAAAAACATAAGTCAAGTAATTCATTTAAAACCTTAGGGACTTGTTACATTGGATGCGCTCTGCGTGGTGCGGTCCGGTTAAATTGAACGCGTGTAAACATCATTGAAGCTCCTATATTTTATGTTAATATGATCTGACTCTTCGAGCACAAGCAAGAAAAAAAGAATAATCTTGATCGGTTGAGCTGTCTTCGAGTAATCGGAGGAACCGGGTAAGCGAGCGGTGGGCTAAGCAGTTCAAGCCTTCACTGCTTGCCCTGCTCATGACAGGTTGCCCTAACCGGAACCTGACCGCAGGACGGACGTAGAACGCAGAATGCAGAACGCATCCAGTCTATAAAGTCTTATTTTGACCTACCATATTTATTGAAATCCAGTAATTCGATCAAATCCCTGAGAGATTTTACCTTTTGGGTACAGCTATGCCGAAGATGCAACGCACATCGCACATTGATGTCGCCTTCATGTAAAACAAATGTTTGGAAATAGAGGCCCACGCGCATGTCGTAAGATGCACTGCGATACATCGATGTGTGCTGGTTCGTGATTGGTCAAACCAAGGTCACGCCCCGTCTCGCTCGCGCCGCATTCCTTCGTATCTTATTGCGATATCGATGTACGGCCGGCTGCATAATTGCAGCCCCCGGTAGAGTTCTAAAATTACTATTATTGGCATGTTTTTATTCTAATAATTTTTGTTTGATTAATTGATGAGTTAGAAGACTTTAAACTTCAACTAAAGCAGGTGCCTAGAATCTTGCTCGTGTTGAAAACATTCTTATAACAGCCGTTTTGGAGCTCTACGGTGGGTCTGCAATTATGCAGACGATCGTACAATGCATTTTCGGCATAAGCGTACCCTTAGCCAACATCGCTACACTATTTAAAACAACACCGTTTACGTATTACAGTTTATTCAAATCGGTTGATTGTTAACAAAGGGACCCGGTCTCAGCACAAAATTGTTAAATAAATGTATCTAGGTTCTAGACCGTAAAATATTAGAAATATACATAGATTACTATGCACTAGTCTTGTTAATCTAAGATAAAACTGTGTCTTTACATTTACCTTTATGGAAAAATATAAATTGAGACCTTACCATGAGTTGTTGACGCACTCGATCAAACGTACTGTATTGGGTACTTCTTCTTTTTTGGAACAAATAATTCTTATTGCGGGTTGGCGACCTAGCCGAGAAAAATTGTAACGTGTTATGAAAACGTGAAACGAAAAACCGTATGAGAAAAAGAGAATGACTGACAACCTTCATAATATAAATATACACTCATGTCACAAACACGTATCCCGCGTTTGACCACTATCACACCCGTCTGATGATAGGTGACGTTACCTAAATATATAAATGTATTATTAAATAATAAATAAATATTGCAGGACATTCCACACATCGCCATCTAGCCCCAAGCTAAGTAACTACACTTGTGTTATGGGTGCCAGACAACGGATATACTACTTATATACTTTTCTTTTGTAAATATATACTTATAAGACATCGAAACAACCAGACCACAGACAAATATATAAGCATAAATACATGTCTGAGGCGCGAATCGAACCCGCAACCCTGTGTTTGGCAGGCCGGCGTAGTGACCATTGTGCCAACTGGGTCGTCATACTTACTACCTATTCAATAATGAATAGGTAGTAAGTATTTGATCACTATCTCACACGATGATAAGTAAGATGCAGCACTCTTTCCTAGATACCCCCAAATAAACGGGGGCCATCGAGGGACGCGAGTGAAGATAAAGCTAACTTTAAAAACTCTAAAAAACAATAGATTATAAAAACATTAAATTTTGATAAAACACACACACAGATTTGTTAGAGAGAGTAGACTTGTTTGTGAGATACTGCTATCTATCTATCTCGGTTCATGTTTTGATCGATTCCAGTTTTAAAGTTTCGTGGTACTCAATACCCATTACCTAAACTCAAAAACCACCATAACCTTAATACCCATTATATCTAAAATATTTAAATGTGCACTACAAAAACACCTTCTCGAAGTTATAGGCATCCTATTCTACTAATTCTACTAATATTATAAATGTGAAAGTTTCTCTCTGTGTGTGTATGTTTGTTACTCCTTCACGCAAAAACTTCTAGACCGATTGCGTTCAAACTCGGTATCCAGATAGCTGGAGATCTGGATTAACACATAGGCTACTTTTTATCCATATTCCCACGGGATCGGGAAATACGCGGGTGAAACCGCGGGGTGGAGCTAGTAATATTCTAAAACAAGAACAGTTTGATTTCCAAAAAGGTAAGTCAACCACCCCCGCGTGTTTTAACATCACTAAATCAGTAATCGAGCGTTGGATACCGGTAAACTCGTAGCTGCAATATAATACGGTATGTTTGATCGAATGCTTAAACAGCACGTGGTAAGGCACCTGTATCATAAAAAATATGATTCTACTTGTATGAAACGTTGGAGAAACAAAACCTTAGTATTTAGCTGTATTAACCTGTTCCTGAGAGAAAGGATCTCGTATTTTTGTTATTACCATTTAACCCCCTCCCCCTACTCTTTTGACCGTTTTTATAAAAATGTTAAAAACCTGTGGTCAAATCTAAATATTAAATTTCTTCGTCATATTCGTATACAACGCATATTGGTTGTGTCAGCTTTATAGACGGGTATAGTTCATCTGAATAAAGAATACACTTTACGACGAATTAAACAGATTTTACTCTCGTACTTTCTCTTTCTTTTTCTCTCAGATTTTATTTTACTTTCATATCAAATCATTATTTTAACATGCTCCAAAGTGATGTCGTGCGTTGTATGATTCCAAAAAAATATTTAATTTGGATTTGATATGACTTGATATAAAATGCTGCGGTAACGTTTTTATTTGGACGAACTATACCAATGTTTTTAATGTAGTTTCAATATACTTATGTGAGTTGGTTGTCTTATAAAAATAGTTCTGATTTCATGTTACTGTATTGACAATATAAAAGTGAGTGATTCATTTGTTCAGTAGTTTTGGATTTTAATACATGTAAGTTTCCTTCTCTTTACCAGAGGCATTAGCTGCGACTCGCGGTTTTACACGCTTTTGTGTCTTTAAAAGTGATTGATTTTCTATAAACACATCATAAATAATAGTTACTGTTAACGAGAAACTTAAGAGGAAAGAGTACCGCTCTCTCCATACAAACGGAGTCGACTGTTTTCTCAATGGATAATGACACTAGAGCAAATATGTTTGTTATATAAAACTTATAACTACCATGACCATGACCCTATGTTTTTTTTTGTTTTGTGAATCTTAATTTCTATGATAATTAGAAAATGAAAAAAAAAACAAAACATAGGGGCATAGTCATGGCAATATTTGTGTTAGTGTCATTATCCAGGGAGGAAACAGTCGGCTACGTTTGAATGGGGAGAGCACCGGTACCCTTTCACCTTAAACAACCTTTTTTACCCCTTTAGGTACCCAAAATCATTTCTTAGTTCTCGCCTACGTCCCAAAGTAGCCCCATGCGAAGTTCCAGACTCGTAGTTCTTATAGTTTATAGATTCTGGATGGGTCTTTTTCTCTTTCATTTATAAAATATAGTGTTGCCCGCGACTTCGTACGCGTGGTAGTTTGTTTTATATACGTAAACCTTCCACTTTAATCACTCTATCTATTAAAAAAAATCGCATCAAAATCCGTTGCGTAGTTTTAAAGATCTAAGCATACATAGGGACAGACAGCGGGAAGCGACTTTGTTTTATAATATGCAGTGATGTAGATTGAGAGTATTTTTATACTGTTACTCATGAAGAAAAACGTCAAAAAGTACCCCTTATACCTAGATGGCGCAACCGCTGTTTTAACTATATATTTTTTTACTGACTCCAAAAAAGAAGGAGATTCTCAATTCGGTTGTATGTTTTTTTATGAATGTTCGCGCATTTATCTACTAGGTTTTTTTTTAAATTTAATAAAAAATTAGGGAACTTTCAAATATTTTTTTTACCAATTAATGAAAAGCAATTTGTTTCAGTTTTAAATTAATACTTTACTTTTTATCCCGACCTTTGGACTTACGCGGGTAAAACCGCGGGGCGCAGCTAGTGCAGTTATCAATATGTACCCTTGAATAAACGTGATGTAATAAATTTATACGACACTGGCTGTATGCACAGGTCGTGCGAAGTCTTAAATAAAAATAATGATGTTTAAAGCAATGATCCTCACTGAACAAGTAATTAGGCCTAGAATGCTAGATCTAGTTCGAAACGTGAATCGTGCCTATAAAGAAATATTAAATAAGTGTTATTCTTCGGATGTCATACCGTATGCCCGCGAAATTCTCAAATTAAATGTTTATTGGTAAAATTACCTAGTTAGAAATCTAAATGTTATATTTTGAAACTATTCTAAATTCAAATCAAAATACACTTTATAATACTTAGCGATTTTTTCGTTTCGTTTTTCCTTAGTGTGTAGGAATAATCCCATTAAATTAGATTAGATCGTCTTAAAAACTAAGTTAGTACCGGTGAATTCACCGTTGTTGCGAAAACGTAATGAACAAGCGACAAACTTAATTAATAACTAACACTAAATTGAGCATATAACAAGTAACTTATCGGACAAGTTTATTTGTAAGGAAAGCCTCGACCTGTACCTACCATATGAAATGAAATGAAAGCGCTCATCAATGAGAAGACACAAAAAAACTCATGGGGTTCTTAAGAAGTAAACTTCGGACACAAGTTTTGCGGGCATTCGGTATCGAATTATCGTAACGTCATTTCCAATTTAGCACGTTGTAATTATGTGACAAAGACATTTAAAATTGCAATGCAATAGAGGGAACATTGAGCGTTTCTAAAACCGTTTTATAAATGTGACTTTTTTTGTGAGTGGCGTAAGCCAAGAAAACCCGCAAATCCACGTACATGATTGCCGCTGGGTACACGAGTAGTCTAGTATAAGACAATAGTTTTAATTCGTAGCTCCTAAAATTCTCTCCATGGGGACTTAAAAAATGCCTAACATGATAGGTTTTCTAAAAAAAAGTTATTATGGAATTTGACTGGCCGTAGTTCGACATCACCTTAAAGAAAAAAGTTTAGATATTTTCTCTATCCTATTGCAATTTAATTATCTTTGATGTTGTTAATGATACAACCTTGTAAATTAATATAAAATACAAAAAAATATTCAGTTTAAATGTTCACATATTTTTAGCTATAAGAAATGTTTATTTTAGTGGTAACCCAACAAGTACTTTTTATTAAGCGTTAGCGAAGCCCCGCGGTTTCACCCTCTTAAGTCCCGATCCTGTGGAAAAATGAGATAAAAGTATGCGTATGTTACTCCTAATGAATCAATGTTCCTCATACCGAGTTTCATCGAAATCGGTCCAGTAGTTTGAGAGCTAAAATATTTTCTCTTTATAAATCCTTTTTCAGCAATTTTCCGTTACACATTACATATAGCTTTTTCATGTATATTATTTGTAATATTTGTTATTTGATTAAGCATTTTCTGAATTCTATGTATAAGAACGTTGTTTGAATAATATACAGGGTTACAGGTTCAAGTAGGTGAGATCTGAAAGACAAATCAAGCAACTGGAAAAAAAACTGTCTCGTTTTCATTTGGTAGGACTTGTTCCTCGTAGCTGAGTTAGTAAAGATCATCGCGACGATGAAACGGGAGTCGTGGGTTCAAATCCTTTTTGAAGAAACTTCACTTTTTTACACACTATAGTACCATTCTAGTAGATTTTTACGTCGAAAATACGTTATCAGAAAAATAAAAAAACCTGTGGCACTCGGGGACTGCCGCGGTAAAGCTATTGCATCGTGCGAGCTTCGTACGGTCGTACCATATACATCGGTCGAGCTACATGGTAGGCGGAGTGGGGGGTGTTAGGTTTTATTTTCGTCACGGAATTTCTTGATTCGGTCGCCGCGCTCAAAGCCCGCTATAAAAGCTATCTTAATAAAGTTCGTATGAAAAAAAAATGAATAAATAATAAAGAAAAAAAGGTATTTAAATAAAGTTATTATAAAAAGAAAATTATTGATCCTGAAAAATAAATAGCATGACCTTTTTGTTCAAAACCAAAGGCTAAACCACCAGCCGCGAGATCTGCATATTTGAGCCTGCAACCCCATACACTTACGAGCAGTAAAATCGACGCAAGTTTCCTTCGTGTGCAAAAGAAACATTAAGCTGATCTAGCTACTCGCGAGTGTAGTCAAGTACTTGTTGATTGATGTAATATTTAGACATACTATGTTCTTAGTTTTTACTAATAAGTATGTAATGAATAACTTTGCCCTGTTGTTTCACCTGCGTTTTATGTTATGGTTAAGTTGATTAATCGAATGTTATGTTATAATGAATGACCGATCATTGTGAATAATGGCCACCCAGTTTTGGGGAAAGTAATGAATTAAATGTAGGGTTTTGGTTTTTTAAATTCAATGAGGAATACTAGATTTGCGTTTTTTAATTATTTCCGAATCGTTCGACAGATGGCGATATAACTACCATAATTTCTGGGTAAGAGTATGTGGGCCAGATTTAAGATAAAAGAAATAGAATGCTTACTTAAAATTTCATATTACAAAATCAATTTTAACTGGTCACAGACATCTTTCAGTGTTTTTATCCAGTAGTTAGTGGTGGGTTACTGGTGCTGCCATATATTGCTGCAAAATTAAACTAACGTTTTTTGTGAAAGCCTTATTTAAATTGACTCGATTTGACACGTTTATGGAATAAAAATAGCCTATAATTATGCTGTTCCAGGGCTCCAGCTATTTATATTATACAGAGTTCAGGTTTTGCAATGACTAACACACAAACTTTCGCATTTATAATGTTAGTATTGATTGTATTGGCCTTACGGTGTTTAATAATAATTTATAAGTTAGTCTTATGAATAATAATTATGATACTGAATCAATTATTGAATACGATTTTTAATAAATTTTAGCGTTTAGTGATTGTCTTGTTAAAGTTTTATTGTTAGATAATGTCGCGCGGCTTTTCCTGTATGTTTAAAGCCCACTATTTTTCACATTAAATTCGTTGTTATTCTGCGTGTAGGTATTCTATGCTTATTAAAAATATTGGAGACAATAACATGAACATTTTCCAAAAAATACTTGCTCCTAATTTCCATTAAGTTTAAGCACGCCGCACTAAAAGCTCAATCCCTAATTAAAGTTTAACCTTTTGTAAAACTATCTTTATTCGGTGAAAACGACTCTCGTGGTTATAATCAAGCAATTAAAAAATATACGTAAAACATATAATCTGTCTTATAAAAGTGCGCGCTTCTACAGCACCGTACCAACTAAATAGATTGTGGTAGATGCGTCTACTTTTGAGACGAACTATAGGTACTTTGTATTTAATAATATTAAGTTTAGATCCCTAACCCAATCATATAGGTACCTTTGTTCCAAAAAATAAAAAAAAACTTAAATAAAAAATTTAGTCACGAATATATTTTTCAATAATAGTTTTCTAAATAAAAAATAGCGTGTTGTAATAATGGATTTAACTTGTATAGTATTTTGTGAATCTAAATATAAGAGATTTAATTTATAAATAAGTAAATTCAAAGTATTCTTCCAAATTCAGGCCAAACGATAAATAGTGTTAAATAAATAATATTCCTGAGGTATCGAATTTTTATTATGTATATTTTTCTGGGGATTAGAAAGTGGATGGAAGGGAAATCTTAAAAGAAATTGACTTTCGGAAAAATGACTCTGTTATAAATCAAACAGTTACATTTTTTAGTCTTACAGAAAATAATTCTCCAACTCCAATTGCTAAATCCGTAATAAAGTAGTAAATCTAACTCATGGTAAATGTCCATCAATTATTATTCTGAAGTGGATTTATATTTTAATTTATCTTATAAGTAAATATTTCTTTTTAATTTTAAAGATAATTCTTCAAAGCTTCTTTTAGATATTTTTTTTCCAGATATGACTAACTTTATAGAAGAAGATAAATGTTATTCCTGTGTTTGCTAGATAACATAATGTTACTTTCAGATTTCTAACATAGTCATTTTTGATGACAACTACATTTATAATTTCCCGTTTATCCGTATCCCCTTAATTCTGATCCTCTTCCATATTTGCTTAGGATTATCCAAAGTTATATAGACTATTAATTTCCAGGAGACTACGCGTGGGACTGCGGTAATTGCATTCCAGAGCCGTGGGATCGCTTCCCAATAGGTGGAAGCCAACCTCCCACCCCCAGAAACGGTTGTAGACCGAACTGCTCCAACAGGATTCCTTACCCCAACTATTTACCTGGGAAAGGCCCACGACCGAACCGAGGTAGGAATTCACATTGGCCTATCGGCTTTTCAGAAGACAGATTTAAAGGTCAAAGATGTAGAAACGGTCCATCCCCTTATTGGTAAGGGTATCGTAAGTTGTACCTGTCGGGTCAAGAAGCATCGCTTGGACAAAGCGATAAGGATCTGTTATTGATTTGACAGAAATGGTGTTGTAATTTTTTTGTGTATTTATCTAGATGACATGGTCATGAAATACGTCTTATGAAACATTGTTTTGCATAATCTATTAGAAACGGTGTCTAAAGGCAGAATGAATATCTTATCAGATATTTTGACAATTTCTGCAGCATTTAATATCTACCTATACACAACTACATTAAAATTACCAGAAAAAAATGTATGTGGGTAGAAGTGAAAGGTTTACAGAAGTTAGCACTAGGTAGGTGAAACTTTTCACCTACCTAGAGCTAACTTCTGTAATAAATAATTTTACCGAAATTTGCATGTTTGTGTAAAATTATATCTTTCTATCTATCTCTATTTTCAATCTCTTTTTTAATAATCAAGTCAATTCAAATTTCGCGCTATCAAAAAAAAGTATAAGTACTGAGAATTTTCATTAATGAATTAGACAGTTGAGAGACGCGCGATGCGGCCACAAGCAAGCAGTCTGTGGTAAGGGCGTAACTAGTTAAAAGTAAAACATGAAATCTGACTTCACAATTATAAAGGCTGTGCTTATTTGGAGTACCTATTATGTACTCTCTGGTAATTTAAATGTAGTGGTGTATATGCAACGTAAGAAAATGATGGTTTTCGACTAATTAGGATATCTATTAAAACATCTGGCTAAACCCAGAACTAATTGCAATTTTTTTAGCTTTAATTTTTTTTAATGAAATCAGGCATTCTGAGTCGTTCTGTCTGATCCAGTCTTTTTATTTGACCAAAAACTATAAAAACCTAAATTATTAAATTTTTCTTGAAATTATTAACTCTTTAAATAAAAATTTAAAGAGATATTATGATGCTGCTACGTAAGATTTCTTTTTCATGTTGTAGCGGTTTGACAATTGTTGAAAATAATTAAAAAAAAGAGAAAAACTATACTTAGTTATTTTCATAGTTTTGTCCCAGTTCCTATATTAAGGTGAATGTTACCCGGATGCCCGTGAAAAGCAATATTTTTCAGTATTTTTTTTTGTAAAAATAACTCCGAAGGAAATCGATATGAACCTAACGTTACTTTGTAATCTGAAGCTTAGGGCATAATTTTCCAGATACTAAAAGCTAGATTATGCTTTGAATGTTTAAAAAGAAGACTTGCGGTTAATTCACAAAACTTAATTACGTTTAAATTTGTATTATGTCAGACGTTGGACGCAAAGAACATGCGACCGATCGCTCTGGTCTTTGGGGGAGGCGTATGTTCAGCAGTGGACGTCCTGTGACTGATATGATGATGATGTGACAGCTTTTTGGATGACAAACATAACTACCGACTACGCCTAGTTATGTTTTAGGCTCGCAGATTACAAACCTTACTTTCTTTGGGTTTAAATATACACGGTGTAACAAGGGGGGTGGATCATCGGTTGCTGGGGGACTTCAGTACCTATCGATTTAACCGGCGAATGAAACTTTCAGGGTTTATACTTCATGAAAGCCAGTAGTTTTTAAGATAGGTTGCAGAAAAAAATAATAAGGGAAATATTTTCTTTAGAACCATACAAAGATAATGTAAACATTCTATTTTGAAAAAAAAAATACTTTAATGGTTTTATTCCGAGTTTTATAAATCTAAGACTCTGTTTGTTGTAGGGGTGCAAAAGGCCCACTATTGAACTTGTTTCACAAAAAAAAGGCAGAATCGGAGCTCTGATAGTGTGGTTGTAATTGCGAAGTTCAGGGTGAAATCTGATTTTGACTAAAATTTCACTAAAGTCCGAATAACTTTTGAACCACTAATTATTGCGGAACATACAGGGGGGTTAAATCGATTGGTACTGAGGTCCCCCACCCCCAAGCCGCCTTGTTACACCGTGTATATTTAGATTTTTTAACTGGTTATTTTTACGGAAATCAATTTATTTTTAAATTTGGCGTGCCGAAGGTTTTACATCACCTTAAATTAATTTTTCGTCATAATTAGGTTTATGTGGCATTATGCATTTTCATCTAGTGGTATAATATTTAGTTTCTTTAAAACTTGTTTAAAACTTAAGTCTTTTTCGTTTGAATTTTAAGTTTTTTAAGTTAAAATATCTCTTTCTTTACTGTAGTATTTTTTAGTTTTCCCAATGTAATATTTTGTACATTTTTTATGTGTCTAAGATTTTGTTTTAAGTTAAATTTTTTTTGTAATATATGTATGGTTTTTAAATTTATTTGTTGGTTTAATTTCTTTAGTTTAGTTTGTGTTTATTTTTATATATTTCTACTGTTCTAAGTCTCAATTACTATTGTTTAAAAAAAAACAGCTGTTTTTCGAATTAACATAACCTCTAAAATTCTATAAAATATTCGAATTTTGAAAAGTCATAGAACAAATATTAATTGTTAAAGTGCACGGAAGTAGCCCTTAACCCAGGGATGCACAGACTTATTAAGACTAGGGGCCACTCGGGCAAATTATTAACTGATGGCGGGCCGCCAGAAGTATAGGTAATTAAAGACAATAAAGAATTGATAATAATGTATTAAAATTGAAAAAGAATTTATTAATTTGAAAGTGGCACTGCATAGTGCTTACAATCTTTTTTATATTTGGCTCAAATTTACTTGTAGCAACACGTAAAACTGCTTCCAAACTTTCGTTTGCAAGGCGGTTTCGATTTTTTGTTTTATTATTATTTAGTACTAGCTGCGCCCCGCGGTTTCACCCGCGTAATAATTTTCTGCGCAACTTTCTTATTTTTTTATTTCATAAGAACCTTCTCCTGATAATTAACAAACAGATCAAAAAAAGAATTGGCCAAATTGGTCCAGGCGTTGTTGAGTTATGCGCTTACCAACACATTTTGCGATTCATTTTTATATTATAGATTGAAAAGGTTTGTTCACATATATAGGTAGAACCAAATAAGCTGGCACATTTCACAGCGTTTATGCGCAACTCTTTGTACGTATTTTTATCAATGCAGCGGTAAAAGTTCAGCAAATCTCCTTCGTTGAATTTGTTGCGTAAATCTTGGTCGTTTTGAATGTCGATAATTTCTAACTGCATTGACTCTGGCGCATTTTCAACTGAAATCGTGAAAGGATTGCTGAATATGTCCAACAAAGGTTTCACTTTTTTAAACTCCGAAAATCTGTCTTGAAAGGATTGAATCAAAATTTCTAACTTTTCTACATAACTGAAATTAATCGCAGTTTTGTTGAATTTTTCAGCCATTTTCTTATAATTCGGAAAATGATTGTAATTTCCAGAATTCAATTGCGATCTGAAAAGTGTCAGCTTGCATTGAAAGGATGATACATGAGCGTAGAGCTGGGATATCAGTTTATTTTTGCCTTGAAGCCGTGTGTTCAAGACATTCAAATGATTTGTAATGTCAACTAAAAAAGCCAAATCACACAACCAATCAGGATTTTTAAGTTCCGGGACATCCCTTTGCTTTTCCGCCAGAAATATTCCAATTTCTTCTATTAAATTTAGAAATCGTTCCAGTGTCAATCCACGACTTAGCCACCTTACTTCTGTATAATACAGTAAATCTCCATATTCGCTTTCGATGTCATCAAGGAATTGTTTGAATTGCCTGTGATTGAGTCCTCATTGCGAAATTCATTTTTTTTAGAACAGAGGGCTTCTTGGTGTATAATGCAGTGAAACTGCATGAGATCTTCAGCGTTTATGTTTTTTTCTTGCAGATGCTTTTTCAGCAAAGTAACTAGCCCAGAATTGACACCAATCATCGAAGGAGCACCGTCAGTCGCAACTCCCGATAATTTTGATAAGTCCAAATCAGTTTTTAAACACTCATCCAAAAGTACATTGAGTATATCAACTCCTCTGGTTTGACCTTTCAATGAACACATTCCTAATAACTCTTCTAAGACTTCAAAATCTTGAGTAACACCTCGTATGAATATGAGAAGTTGAGCTGTGGACCTAATATCAGTGGATTCGTCGAGTGCTTATGAAAAAAATTCAATGATCTTAGTTTTTTCATTTAATTGTTCCGCAATATTACCTGACAAAGACATAATTCGTCTTTGGATAGTCATACGATTCAGTTGAATTTTCTCAAACTTTTTTGCTGCTTCTGGACACATTTTTTTAGCGGCAATTTCTATGCATTCTTTTACAAAATCCCCATCATTGAAGGGGCGACTTCGCTTTGCTATAATTCGAGAAATTTCATAACTAACTTCTGTAGCTGTTTCTGAATCTTGAATGGGTTTTGTAAACATAGCTTGCTGACCAATAAGCTCCCGTTTTAAAGACAACATTTTTTGCTTTCTTAATTCGCCTGTAAAGTTGGTAAAAGTGGGATGCTGCGTTTCATAGTGCCTTTTTACATTATATTCCTTTGCAATCGCAACAGAATTCTTGCAAATTAAACAAACGACTTTGTTATGCGACCATACAAAAAAGTATTTCTCAGTCCAAATTTCTTGAAAATGCCGATTTTCATCTTTAACCTTACGTTTTTTACTAGGCCCTGGCATGTCCATGTTGCGTTCTAATCCTGGCTAGGATTAACACAGCACCTAAAAACAATTACAGTACCTACTTAAATTACCCATCCTTTTTTAAATTACCAAAAATAATTGAGTAAATATGTAGGTAGGGAAACACTTATTATTAATAACAGTGTTTTACTTACGATTTCACAACTTAATTATACACAATTAGGCACTTGACGGGAAATCTACGTTGAATGTGGATCAAAATATATGACACCTGCTAGTCGAGTTAAAATCTACACTAGAACTATTGACACTTCACTCAAATTAAAACCGAACTGTCGGTCGCTGCGCGCGCGAGATTCAAATTACTTTTCGGACATTTTTTTTTGGTTTTATTCTGGAATAGAATTCAATATTTTTCGAATGTACGAGAGTATTATTTTTGCTGTTGGCGGGCCACCAGTATTCGACCGGCGGGCCGCATGCGGCCCGCGGGCCGTGGTCTGTGCATCCCTTAACCGCTTTCTTATATTATCACGAAACACTGTATACTAAGAAAATTGGACGACCTCTGCGGAACCCTCCTGGCTTCGTTGTGGGATCGATTCCCGCCTCAAAGATTTTATATAAAACAAGTATTTATGTAAAATATTGGATTCTTATTTTTTTTTAATTTTTAAATATAGCAGGACAATCCACACAGCGCCATCTAGCCCCAAGCTAAGTAACTGGACTTGTGTTATGGGTGCTAGACAACGGATATACTACTTATATACTTTTCTTTTGTAAATATATACTTATAATACATACAAACAACTAGACCACAGACAAATATCTAAGCATAAATACTTCTGAATACGTCTGAGGCGGGAATCGAACCCGCAACCCTGTGTTTGGCAGTCCGGCATGGTGACCATTGTGCCAACTGGGTCGTCATGGTCTGGGTGTTTCTATTATGTATATTAAGTTCTCATATATTTACAAGAGAAAACTATATAAGTATTCAATCCGTTGTCTAGCTACCATAACATAAGCCTAGTTGCGGTGTTGGCCTAGTGGTAGATACCTCGACTTTCATTCTGAAGGTCGTGGATTCGAATCCCGGCCGGCCGTGCACCAATGTATTTTTCATAAGAAAAAATTATGTGCGCTAATTGACATTGCTCTTACGGTGAAGGAAAACATCGTGATGAAACCCGCGGCTTAGTTGGCTCCAGAAGTATTGACAAGTTCTCTCCTCTGGAAATGGTCGACTAAGCTGAGAGGGTAGTAGGTGCTGGGCAAGCCTACTCCATCCTCACGTAAAAAAGGACCCAATTAAAAAGGGTCTAATTGCGGAAAACAGCCCGTTCAAGTACAAGTACAAGCCTAGTTGCTTAGTTCAGGGCCAGATGGCGCTGTATAGATTGTCAAAAAAAAATAGGATTAGGATCTAGGAAAATGAAACGATAAAATATTTTTATCAGTCTATTTAGTCCTAAAATTTAAATTAATGAAACATACAGTATGTAATAAAAACCGTGTAAAACCTTTAGGTATTAATTAGGTAGGTACCCTCTGGATAATACATAAATATTTATAAATAGATCATTTATGTTAATTAGTAGATCATTGACTAAGGTCTTCCCTTGTACAGTCAGCAAAGGACTGAGGGTAGCAGGTGCATATATTAAAGGTTTAATTTTTTAATGACGATTCAATATTTTTTGGTTAATATGCGTGAAATAACTAACACTTCGAAAGCTTTAGTGAAATCGAGCAGAATAATAAACAATTATTGAACGGTTATTTCAAAAATTAAAACTTTAAAATATGCCACCCTCAGTCCTTTGCTGACTGTACAATGCAAATGCTTGGTTAGAAGCAAATGTTGCCCTCTTCAAGCACAAGTCATATATCAATTGGGTATGGTCCCGTTCTACTTGTACCTAAGGGGTACAGGGTTTTTGTGACACACTATATTATAAAAATAGAGAGAATTAACAATGTATTGTTTAAAAATGTCTAAATCATATACATAAAAAAGGACGGACAAAAACTGTCCAAAAACAAACGTTTTGTGAACAGTAATATCTAAATATATAAAAAAATTGAGCATGTTTAAAAGTTACACCGACCGTCAAAAAAACCAAACTAGCCACGGCTTGAAAAAAGAAAAAAAAAAGACAACGACAATGGCTCACACTAAATTATTGTTTATTTATAGTAATAAATAAACAAGAATTTTGTTTATTTTGTATATTGTGTTGTTTGTGGAAGAATTTTATCAAATTCTAAAGAATTTGATTAAATTTTGTAAAATTTTGAATTTTGAATTTGATAAAGTTTTGAATTAAAATTCAAAACAAGCATTTATTCAAATCAAAACAAACAACAATTTCCTTATTCCAAAACGAGGTTTAAGGATAGTCCGAGATGTGGATTTAAACCTTAGATTTAGACACAGATTTACTATAGTCTAGACACTATCCCTATATAATCTACTAGCTTTTGCCCGCGACTTCGTCCGCGTAAAAGTCGAAAATAGACCAAGTAATCACGTTGTCCCATACAAACTTTGCCCCCCTTTTCACCCCCTTAGGGGTAGAATTTCAGAAAATCCTTTCTTATCGGATGACTACGTCATACAAAGAATACACCCTCCGAGTTTCAGGTGTCTACGATCAGCGGTTTAGGCTGTGCGTTGATCCGTTAGTCAGTTAGGACAAAGCATTTTATATGTCGTCGGTCGAATTCATTACCGGAACATTTCCGAAATCACGTGTTGCGAGATAAGTATGCAGGATGGTAGGGAATTGAACATTTATTCCAAATCACTATCGGTACAACTAAAATTTTAGGCCTAATTGACAGAAAACTATTTATTCCGATACAGAAAAATTGATTTTCGTATTCTTTTTGTTTTCATTATCAGTTTATTTCAAAATGTCCCGCTGCCACTCTAAATTCTAAGGTGCATCTGTTGTTCATTATTGGAATATTTCGAAATGTTCCAGTATGACTCTAAAATTCTTGATTTGATTATTATTAATTCGTGTTTTGTGCCAGTTGCGCTTTGAACGCTGAGTATAGTGGTCAGACGAAGCTTGAATTTAATAAATAAAAATTGCAAAAATGTGTTCAAGAGCTAAAAAATTGCTTAAATTAGCAATAACCAGGAATTTAGAGAGTGATCGTGATCAGTTTAACGGTAAGTTTTGTACAAATAGTACTTAGTCACCATAATATAACCCAACTTCTAAGTTTTTTGTAGAATAAATAAATAACTACTTAGCTAACTACTTTATCTTTCGATGTCATAAAGGTATAATGCTTTTCTTTATTTGCTTACTAGGTGGTGGTTGTTTGGTGGAATTCGTTCCAGAGACAAAATTAAATGCTGTGCGTAAAGAGAGTCCAGCGCCTAATGTTGTCGAGGAGCAAAAAGTTCATCAGATCGAACCGGGTAAGAAAATCAGTAGGCAAGACAAACATAATCTTTCGTAGGTACCTAAAAGTTATCAAAGACGACCTCTGTGGCGCGTCGGGCGAACAACCGTCTGCGACGCAGAAGGTTGCGGGTTCGATTCCCGTCATAAATAAATATACAGATACTTGTTTCTACTCTGGGTGTCTATGTATGTTAAGTATAATATTTACTAAAGTATATAAGTATTCTATTAGTTGACTAGCTACCATAACACAAGTCTAGTTCCTTAGCTAGGGCTAGGTGGCGCTGTGTGAAGTTTCCCCACAATAAAATCTACTGTTAACTGTTGGTACGTATGTACCTATTTAGCTAGGTAAATACTTCATTAGTAAACTTAGGGCCTGTTTCACAGTGTCTAGGTAGTAGGTAGGTATATAGGTATTTTTGCAGCACTTTAGTACATAAAGTGGTGTTTACAATCTTTACCTGTTAGCTAGTGAGTCGACGGTATGTTTGGAACACTGGTGGTCGAGTGGTAGTTTGCCCCACATTCGTTGTGGGTTTGAATTCGGGCATGCACCCATAGTATTTTCTCCTAGTTACTTTGTGAAGCTTGTTGTTGTTAAAAATATAGGTATTACAGAAAACTTATTTGTTTGTAGGTATCGAATCGATTCAGCTGTTGCAGTCAATTATAATGGATGAAGAAAATAACTTAAATTTACCTAACAGAGGTCCACAAAATAATAATACTACTATTAATAAAATAACAGAAAAGAGCTCAATAGAGCAGGAGCTAACAAATGAAAATAAACGTTTAAAAACGACAACAACGGCTGCTGTACTTCAGGAACATACTGAGCCTATGCTAGGTAACCAAAACATAGTGATTCATTATGTGAGATTTACCTACCCCTTTACATATTTTTTAAGAAGGTAGGTAGGTATGAGGAGTACATCTATTTTAATTGTTTCTTAATGGTTTAAGGTGATGAATTGGATCAAGAACCAGAACAACCTGTGATGGAAGCTGGAAGAAACAACAACTTGGATAACGTGAGATCACATGATTCAGATTTAACGGATTGTGAAGATTTAGGTACTAACATAGTGATTCATTATTTGAGATTTACTCCTTCACATATTTTTTTAAGAAAATGGCAGGTATGAGTTGTATGTTTGTTTCAATTGTTTCTTTATGTTTTATAGATGGTGAATTGGATCAAGAATTAGAACAACGTGTGTTGGAAGCTGAAAGAAATAACTTGGAAAACGTAGGCCCACATGCTTCTAATTTAACGGATTGCGAAGACTTGTATACCAATAATAAAAGATCAAGAAAGAGGACGAGACAGCCAGAAAAATGGCAGAAAAATGTGAAAAAAAATTTGAAGAACACAGGAAAGTCTTACCAAACACTTAAAGGGCGCACAATATCCGCTAAAAAACTAAAAACTCCATGTTCAACTGATTGTCGATTGAAATGTACGGAAAAAATTAATGAAGAAAAAAGATTAAATATTTTTAACGATTTCTGGGGCATTGGTGATCTTGAAAGACAGCGCTACTTCGTTGCTAGTTGTATGGGAGTTGTTAAGCCAAAGTATTCACTACACAAAGAAGATAGTAAGCGATCCCTGAATGTGTCATACAGTTTTACAATAAATTCAGAGGAAATCCGAGTATGCAAACGATTTTTCACAGCAACGTTGGACGTAGGACATTCTTTTTTATCAACAGTGAATAAAAAGAAAGCAGGCGCATCGGGCGTAATTACTGAAGATCGTAGAGGACGTCATGGTAATACTGGAAGATGTCTAGCACAGGCTGACAAAGATGGTGCCCGGGAACATATAAATTCTTATCCGAGGAAAGAGTCGCATTACTGTCGGGCAAGTTCTTCAAAGGAATACCTAGATGGTGACTTAAACTTGACTCTGATGTATCGGCAGTACAAAGAATGGTGCCATCAGAATAGTAAGCCTATTATCAAACAAGGAACCTATGAACACATTTTTCGAAACGAGTTTAACATTGCATTTCACAAGCCTAAGAAGGATCAGTGTTCACTTTGTTTGTCATATCAAAATGCTGTTGGTGATGATAAGTTACAACTGATGTACACTTATGAGAAACATTTAAAAGAAAAAGATTGGAGCAGATTGGAAAAGAAAGCAGACATAGAAACATGCAGAAATGATGCTAACAAGATAATTTGTTGTTATGACATGCAGGCAGTTCTGCAGACACCATGCGGGAACGATTCCCTCTTTTTTTATAAAAGAAGACTAAATGTGTACAACTGCACCGTCTTTGACGTTGTATCAAAAGCTGCCCATTGCTACCTGTGGAATGAATCACTAGGAGGGAAAGGTTGTGATGAAGTTGGGACGTGCATTTATAAATTTCTGAAAGACCACTGTGTTGGAAAAAATGTTATTTTCTACACTGACAATTGTTCGGCACAGAATAAAAATAAATATTTACTAAGCCTCTACCACTATGCTCTTAAAATTTTGGGTGTTGTGTCAATAACACACAAATACTTAATTGTTGGACACACCCAGAACGAAGGTGACAGCGTACATAGCACAATTGAACGTGAGAAGACAAGAATTCTGAAAAATGGATCTATTTTTGTGCCAACTCAATGGAAATCATTAATACAATGCGCCAAGAAGACTGGAACTCCATACGAAGTACATGAATTAGACTTCAGTGATATTCTGGATTTAAAGAACCTAGTAACGCAGTTTGGTAAAAACTTCACAGTTAATAATGACGGTGATCGTGTTATATGGAACGACATCAAGAAAATTTTCATGCAGGCATCTTCTCCATACTTGATTTTTTATAATGACACCTATGATCCGAATGCAACGATGAAGTGCTTAAATGTGCGCAACAAAACTAGAGGCAGAGGTGCTACAAATGTTGAACTACATCTACGAAATAAGTACCACTTTCGAGGACCAAAGATATCAAGCCTAAAGAAAAAAGACCTACTTTCTTTATGCGACTCAAATGTCATTCCAAGAGTATACAGAGAGTACTATTTAAATTTGGAGGCCACAGACAATCTTATACCCGATGAGCATAACGAAGACGATTAATTTTAAGCACATTATTATTTTAATATTAAAAGTGATCTCCTTTTATTTTTTGATAGATTGAATAAACCATTATGATTTCTAAATTGATTGTTTTTTTTATTTCATTACTGGCTTATTCAGGATTGCTCCAGTTAGTCCTTATATTTTCAGGAAATTTTCAATTCATTAATGGAACATTTCACAAAAATACTGATAACTCAAAAACTACAAATGACACCTAAAACTTAGTAACACACAATAAACTTGGCTATAATCTGCATATTATTCAGTAAAAAAACAACACAAAATGATTCCTAGATAAAGTAAAATCACATTTGAATATTTTCAAAAACTTTAAACCTCAATTACTCAGAACAGTATCATTTTGAAATGTTCCAATACTGTTTCCGACCGACGATGTATAGAAGATAGGGATAGTGTTTAGACTATAGTTCCCTATATAATCTATAGGGATAGTGTTTTTAGACTATAGCTCACGAGTAAATCTGTGTCTAAATCTAAGGACTATCATTAAACCTCGTTTTGGAATAAGGGGGTTTGAGTTTATTTATAATAATTGAGAATTCATAGTATTTTGTGTCATAAGTTTGATATCGCTTTAAACGTTGTTATTGTAAAGGGACATGTTGGTTTCGGCTCCACGCACGCCTTCCAAAGGTCCAAGGCTCCATAGTCCCGTAATATGGGACCCATGACATGCAATAACCAATTTAAAATGTGTTCTTGGATATCGAATTTTGAAATCAAATACGGGGTGTCGTTTTTTTGGCGGGCAGTTTATATTATTTCTTAAAAATACAAGTTTTTATCACTACTTCAAGGCAAGAATTGAGACTTCGATCGTTAGAAATCTGGATATGCTTTCTTATCTTAATAATTTAAGACATATTAATATGATGTATACCTGAACTTGGCCGATTATTCAATAATTTAATGTTATTAAGGTAACTTCCTGAGAGTTTTTACCGTCACAAAATAATTAATTTCATAAGAATCCCTTATTTCTACACAGTTTACTCAAAAATCGATGAAGACGCGACATTGTTTCATAGTTAACGGTGGTATATGTAGGTAACTGCTTAAAAATCGCTAATTTCCAAAAGCTGTCAACTTGGCTAATCAAAACGTAACTCGCTAAAGCTACTTATTAAAAATCATGGAAAACTCAACAATGCAAGCTCCCTAAAAATCGCTAAATCCTTAAGAATCGCCTGATTTAAGACTTGGCCAGATCAGTAAATAAGACATAAGGGACTGCATAACTTGACCAAAAAAAAACAGTGACATTGCTAGCTCCCCAAAAATCGCTAATCCCTAGAACTAGATAGCTGCCTAATAATCGCTAACTTGCCGCGTGATCCAAGGGAGGAACTTGGCCAGACCAGTAAATACGACATAAGGGACTGCATAACTTGACCAAAAAAAAAACAGTGCATTAATTTTAATCGTTAACTCTCAAAAGCTGCCTAACTTAGACAATAAAATCGATGAAAATGCGACATCGCTCCCTAGAAATAGCTAGCTCCCTAATAATCGCTAACTTGCCGCCTGATCCAAGGGAGGAACTTGGCCAGACCAGTAAATACGACATAAGGGACTGCATAACTTGACCAAAAAAAAACAGTGCATTAATTTTAATCGTTAACTCTCAAAAGCTGCCTAACTTAGACAATAAAATCGATGAAAATGCGACATCGCTCCCTAGAAATAGCTAGCTCCCTAATAATCGCTAACTTGCCGCCTGATCCAAGGGAGGAACTTGGCCAGACCAGTAAATATGACATAAGGGACTGCATAACTTGACAAAAAAAAACATTGCATTAATTTTAATCGTTAACTCTCAAAAGCTGCCTAACTTAGACAATAAAATCGATGAAAATGCGACATCGCTCCCTAGAAATAGCTAGCTCCCTAATAATCGCTAACTTGTCGCCTGATCCAAGGGAGGAACTTGGCCAGATCGGTAAATATGACGTAGTGTGATGGATCGCATCGGTATTCGTTCTCCCGCGCCACCGAGACGGAGACCAGCCCGCGGACGTACCACGTGTTGCCGAGCTTCAGTACCATACCGCCGCCGCTGTCACCGTTGCAGACTGAGGTCCCTGGAGGGAAAATTAAGATAATTAATTTAGGAAGATACCCGTGGGATCCTGTTATTGGCCATAGTTATACTATGTTTTATAAGCTTACTAACTGCGCCCCGCGGTTTCACCCGCGTAATAATTTCTTAATTTTTTATTTCATAAGAACCTTTTCCTGATAATAACAAACAGACCAAAAAAAGAATTGGCCAAATTGGTCCAGGCGTTGTTGAGTTATGCGCTTACCAACACATTTTGCTATTCATTTTTACATATAAGATTAAATAAATATATTGCAGGACATTCCACACATCGCCATCTAGCCCCAAGCTAAGTAACTAGACTTGTGTTATGGGTGCTAGACAACGGATATACTACTTGTATACTTTTCTTTTGTAAATATATACTTATAATACATAGAAACAAGCAGACCACAGACAAATATCTAAGCATAATACTTGTCTGAGGCGGGAATCGAACCCGCAACCCTGTGTTTGGCAGTCCGGCGTGGTAACCATTGTGCCAACTGGGTCATCGATTACTTTAGGAAGATACCCGTGGGATCCTGTTATTGGCCATAGTTACACTAGGATGTTTTATAAGCTTATTATATTAGCTGTTGGACCTCCGAATAAATAAATAATTTAGATTTTCTTTATCAGAGTTATAGAGGATCTCAATACTATGCTTGGAGTGGAGTAAGGATTGCTTTGCTTAATTGCAAAATCTCAATTTTATTAAACTTAGATTTGAAATTAGTTTCTTAAAAATGTAAACTGTGACTTAAGTACCTACTCGAGAAAAAATATA
Source organism: Idaea straminata (assembly GCA_951213275.1). NCBI lineage: Eukaryota > Metazoa > Arthropoda > Insecta > Lepidoptera > Geometridae > Idaea > Idaea straminata. The sequence continues at coordinate 10,054,617 of OX577866.1, read as the reverse complement.
AGAAATTTTTTGCCTATCTTTTTAATTTTTTTAAAAAGACGCATCAAGACAAAATAACTGATACCGGACCGGACTTTAGGCACAAATCTTCAAATCTAAAATGATCTGTTCCTGACTATTAATTAATTTGTTCTTACGATGCTAAGTATGTTATTTATTTACCTACTTAAAACTAAGTACAACATAAAATAAACGAAAACAATTTCATGACTTTATAGTAAAAAAAAAAAAAAAAAATCCTTTGTGTTGCCATACTAATCTACATTATAGCAGTGCTCAAGCATAAAAGATCGTAAAAGTTTTCGGAAAATATGTTAGCTATAGCCCCGTGCTTTACCCACTACCAAGTGCAAGACAAATTAGTGAAGTTAAAATAAAAAAAAATTGAGATATAATGACACCTACTTTCCCACGTTCCGGTATTTTGATTGTAGATCCCTGCAAGCAATGAGCTGTTACATTACTTTATATAACTAGAATGCGCGGGCGCAGACGGATAGGAGACAGGAATGGGCAACGGCAGTCGTTGTGTCAACTCATAGAGCCCTACTTCACCGGGACGCCAAACAAATTAGGCAGGAATCGTAGGGTACGGCTATGCTAAAAATGCATTGCACATCGACATCTCACAAGTAGATACGAAGCAGTGAGGTGCGAGTGAGACGGGGCACGGTTACCCTGACCAATCACGAGCCAGAGCACATTGATGAACTTCATCGAATCGCAGTGATGCATCTATCGACATGCGCGTGCGCCTCATACATTTGTTTTACATGGAGATGACATAAATGTGTGATGTGCTATGTATTTTCAGCATAACCGTACCCGTCGATGGGCATTATTAAATCAGTAGCTGCACCCCGCGGCTTCACCCGTGTAAGTCCTGATCCCGTGGGAATATGGGGATAAAAAGTAGCCTATGTGCTAATCCAGGTATCCAGCTATCTAGATACTGAGTTTCATCGCAATCGGTCTAGTAGTTTTTGCGTGAAGGAGTAACAAACATACATACACACACAAACTTTCACATTTATAATAGTAGTAGGATTATTCAGGAATTAGAGGCATTCCTCTTAAGCCACAGTTCCTGCGGGAAATTACCCCCACTGTGCTGACGAAGAACTTCTATTCTGAAGGGATAATAGATAACAAAGATTGATTGAAATAGATAATATTCTTATCTTTGTATATGAAAACAATGCCCGTCTACGCTCTGACCAATAAGAGCGACGATTTCCATCAAGTGCTATCTACGCTCGTCTGTGATTGGTCATTATTGGCAAACAGCGCAAATATTGGTCAGTGAACAGCCAATCCTTTCTGTCGTCTGCGCCGGTCCTAACCGAAAGAAGCAGAAGTTGGTAAAATTGGCGAAGATTATAAAGCTTTTTTACAACACACAAAGACTATTACTACAGAACACATAATTTCAAGAGGGCTAACTAAAAAAAATTAAAGTTTAAGATGCCTCGATAGATGACAGTTTGCTTATTAAAAAACTAAAAGATGTCTCTAAAATCAACATAGTACTTTTCGCGTCTGGACTGAGGATCAGTTATTAATCAGAACAGTTTTAATCCATAATTAAGAAATTATTGGCCTGAGGTTTTACTATTTTTTAATATAAGCCCTTGTTCTTGGGCTTTCGATCAGCACATGGCTGTATGGGCTAACTTTTTGCCTTCCCTGAAAAGGCAGTAGAAAAAAAAAGATTATCTGATCATGGAATTAAATCTCAGCATTGTCCAATGTCTATCGAACGTTTTGGAACAAAGGTAACTAAGGGACTAACTTGCGGATAATATGGGCCATCTACTAACTTAATTAGAAACTAAATATTTCGTAAAAACGACCTAAAACAGGTCATTAGATAAATGTTTGCTTTATTATCAATCTGAAAAACAATTCATTTGTTTATTTTCTTATTATTTTGACACTAATGTCAAGGTTTTTGAAAAAATATTTTTTTTAGTGGACCTTATTATCAACAGGTATAAAAAATTAAGCGAATCTAAAATTATGTGAAAATAAAAACACACACAGACGTTGACTTTTATAACGCTGTTAAATATTTTTGTATGAAAGCAACAAGCTACACACGGCTAAGTGTGAGTTTTTGAGCACGTTTTCTTAACCATAGAAAAATACATTGTGTAGCAAAAACCCTATCCCTTATTCCAAAACGAGGTTTAAGAATAGTCCGAGATGTGTATTTAAACCTTAGATTTACACATAGATTTACTCGTGAACTATAGTCTAAACACTATCCCTATATAATCTATAGGGATAGTGTTTAAACTATAGTTCCCTATATAATCTATAGGGATAGTGTTTAGACTATAGTTCCCTATATAATCTATAGGGATAGTGTTTAGACTATAGTTCCCTGTATATTCTATAGGGATAGTGTTTAGACTATAGTCCACGAGTAAATATGTGTCTAAATCTCAGGTAAATCTACATCTCGGACTATTCTTAAACCTCGTTTTAGAATTAGGGGGTATAAGTTCATGTAGGACCTTACCCAAAAAAATATTCTCGTTTGGAGTTTTGAAAATGTGACACCATTATTTTTGGAACGAAGTTCCTTATCACGGGTTGACGCGGGACCTAGCCGAGAAAGAATGTAACGCGTTACGAAAACGTGAAACGATAAGCCGTAAGAGAAAGAGAGAATAAAGGAGACTGGTAACTAATTTCCCACACATATATGAAAAACAATAAAAAAAGGTAAAGGGACTTCGTTCCAAAAGCGTGTCCGACACGTTCATTTTTTATCTAAGGCAGTGAAGCATAGTACGTACACTCGAAAACTACTAAAATACTATAAATTTTAAGTTTGGTAACTTAGACTTACCATCTCTAAATCCAGCACAGTAAGTGTACTCCGATGTGAACCGAACGAAGAACTCGCTGTAGGACCTGATGCAGGTCTCCTGGCTGACCACCGGCATCTCGACCAGGGTCAGCTCTTCTGTCGCTACTCCTGTGTCATCGTAGCCCCAGCCAACCACCTGGAATGTCAGTGTCTATGTTGAAAACCAATTGACAGCTTTTTTGACGGGACAACGTCTTTTAAATGAACACCGTACTGCATTCACAAAAAAGTGTCACGTTATTGACAAGGTATGACATGACTATGCCCCTATGTTTCGTTTTTTTTTTTGTTTTTAATACTTAATTTCTATGATAATTAGAAAATGATAAAACCAAAACATAGGGGCAGTTATAAGTTTTATGGCACAATAATATTTGCTCTAGTGTCATTATCCAGGGAGGAAACAGTCGACTACGTTTGTATGGAGAGAGCGTCGGTACCCTTTCACCTTAAACTTGTCGCTAAAGATATGACAGACTGACAAGAAAGTGATCTTTAAGGGTTCCTTTTTTACACTTTTTTACAGTCGACTACGTTTGTACAGAGAGAGCGTCTTTCCTCTTTAATTAAGTTTATAAGATAACCTTATATTTCCGAGGCACACCAACTAATGATCATCTTGACGACCCGGTTGGCACAATGGTCACCATGCCGGACTGCCAAACACAGGGTTGCGGGTTCGATTCCCGCCTCAGACATGTATTTATGCTTAGATATATGTCTGTAGTCTGGTTGTTTCCTTGTATTATAAGTATATATTTACAAAAAAAAGTATATAAGTAGTTTATCCGTTGTTTAGCACCCATAACACAAGTCTAGTTACTTAACTTGGGGCTAGATGGCGATGTGTGGAATGTCCTGCAATATTTATTTTTTATTTTATTATTTATCAAGGTACACCAGTGTCCCGCGGTACACACTTTGCGGAACACTGGATTAGATTAATAACACTTTAATAATCAAAAGAATCATGTCAATTTAAAGATTAATGAATTAGGTAAAAGTTTTAAGTTATGCGTAGCTGGGTTTTGAAGTACCAAAATTCGTTAGAAACTTTCATTGAGATAGATTATAAAACTTGTCACGTAACACTTTAACATGCAAAGATTTACAAAATTACCACCGCTGTTGGTAAGTTTAATACAGCACAAGTAAACGGAAAATGTAAAAAAAAATAATTGAAAATTAAGGTAAATTTTGATACTATTTTTCGCGAATCTAAATTTACCCATATCTTTTTATCGTGTTCACTCGGGACCTTGATTTTTATACACCTAATAGAGACTACAAACCTCAGTATCTGGTATGAGTTTCAACTTGCTAGGTCCACCCGTTCCTAAGAAAAAAGGTGGTGACACACGGACAGACGTATCTATATATATAAAAATGAATTGCTGTTCGTTAGTCTCACTAAAACTCGAGAACGGCTGAACGGATTTATCTTATCTTAGTCTTGAAATGTTCGTGGAGGTCTAGGGAAGGTTTAAAAGGCGAGAAAAAATCGAATAACCGATATTCCCACGGGATCGGGACTTACGCGGGTGAAACCGCGGGGCGCAACTAGTAATAAATAAATATTGCAAGACATTCCTCTCATCACCATCTCGCTATCACCATCTACATCACCATCTAGCTAGCCCTTTGTGTTATGGGTGATAGACAACGGATATACTACTTATATACTTTTCTTTTGTAAATATATACATATAATACATAGAAACAACCAGCCCACAGACATAATATCTAAGCATAAATACTTGTCTGAGGGAGGAATCGAACCCGCAACCCTGTGTTTGGCAGTCCGGCATGGTGACCATTGTGCCAACTGGGTCGTCGCTCTTTTTAGACCATAATTAGTAGACTAGCGTCTTACCGAGCCCTTCTTGCCGACGACATAGCTAAGGTCCTGTTGGTTGTCCGGCCAGAGGCACGCCGGCCTCACCCAGTCGGTGTAGGAGACTGGTTCCCGAAGAGTCAACACGGCCAGGTCGCGGCTGAAGATCGTCGCGTTGTAGTCTGGATGGACTGTTATTTTATCCACCTGAAATTCAGGTCTTTGGTTTAATGCTTTTTCTAGGAGGGCATCAAAGGGCATGTAGGCTACACGCGCGGAGTACCAGCGGCTTTGTTGGCTCCAAACATATTGACGAGTACTTTCTTCTGGCCACGGTCGACTAAGCTGCGAGGATGGGTAAAGAAGTTCTGGGTGAAGAAAAACACCGTGAGAAACCCATGGCTTAGTACCAACGTTTTGACCTGTTAGAAGTTAGGGAAAACCAGAAGGCTAAGAAGGTTAAATTTATCAATTTATCTTAGTTGATACCCAGGTATAGGAGTTGTGTGAGCCGAATTCATCTTTTTTATCTTCTATTTCTCTCTCCGTCTTAAACATGTCTTAGGCATAGTCAGCACCCTGAATAGCCTGAACGCTGAATGTTTTCAGAGGAAGCCTGTAGCGCCAATAATGGAAAAGGTGAGAAGGACGTGACTAGAAGAGTGATGAGCATGAACAGAGGGATGGAGAGGAAGAGGATGGTCTTAGAAAATATGGCTGGATTGTGGGAGGGAGGATATAAAAGATATTAAAAAAAAATGCAGGACATTCCACACATCGCCATCTAGCACAAGCTAAGTAACTAGACTTTTGTTATGGGTGCTAGACAACGGATATACTACTTATATACTTTTCTTTTGTAAATATATACGTATAAAACATAGAAACAATCAGACTACAGACAAATATCAAAGCATATATACTTGTCTAAGGCGGGAATCGAACCCGCAACCCTGTGTTTGGCAGTCCGGCATTGTGCCAAGGATGTACTGCGCCTACCCCAAATAAATTATGATAAGGACAAGAATAAGATGTAGAAATAATCATGTGACTTACAAATCGTATCTGCACTCCATCGACAGAGGTTCTCAAGTTGTGTTTCCCAAGGTACACGGTTAGGGTGTTCTTGTTGACGACTCTTCGGGAACCTTTCAACGTGACGCAATGGGCAGCCGTTAGGATATGCCTGTGGGAGACCAGGGTCCCTCCGCAGATGTATTTGTTGTCTACGGTCTAGAATTTGTGGATATTTAGATTAATACAGTCAGTTAAACAGCCTTATGAGAAAGTTTACATTTAATTCGTTTACTGGGTAATACAGAAATAATACTTGAAGTAAGAAGTAATCCTTTCCGTATAGACGGTAGAGAATAATTTCTTGTACTTAAATATTCTTGAAAATAAAACACAGTATTATTCATTTGAAATTTAATCCAAATTTCATACAATAGTACATTACGATACAAGTGTGGTAAATTAAACGCGAGCGCGTTAAAAAGCTGAGATGCAATGATCAATAATTCACGCGCGTATCGTACGGCGTTTTTACTCACAGTTGCGAGTAAAAGAAAAGACTTGTTAAAATAATAAAAAGTTAATCAAATATTGCGTAATACGTTGGATTATACGCCTAAAAGCGGTTAAATAAGATCCACTTTATGAGCAACTGTGATAAAAAGGAATTAACGAGTTTCATCCCTAACTCTTAAGGGATCCATCTCTTAAGGGGGTAAAATATGAGGTTAAAACTAGTCTTACCTGAGTTTGGTACAAGGCGATCTGCCACGGCCACTGTCCCTCTAATGTGGGGGTCCCATTGACCACTAGTGGGATTGGGTTGTTCAAAGTCACCTTACCGCATTGAGGCTGGAAAATTGCAACGTGGGGATGGTTATCAAGGCTTTTTATCAAGACTTATTAGTCCCGAATCGCTCAATAGATAGCGTAATATTTATGTGATTGTCACTGGCCAGGGGCTCTATTTTTGAATCACTCGTGTGACTTAGCTTCGTCGTATACGTCTACAAGTCATACTCGACTTCCAAGTCGCATGACACCAATTTTCTGTATTTTTGAATCGTTCGTCGTCTAAATTTTGATGCGTTGTACGCAGAAAATTGATAGCCGGTAATTACCGAAGAACATCCGAAATAATTTCAAAAGATCTGTCGGCGACGAGTGTTGGACACCATAGTCAAAGTCAAAATTCTTTATTTCCTTTGGATACTTAATACCTAGTACAAGATCACTTGGCCACGTCTTAACTCTACTTAACCACTCGTTACGATCGAGCGATTAGAAAATAGCGAATTTCAGATGTCGAACGAATGTCAGTAGAAATCGAGCGCTCGACGAACGATTCAAAAATAGGGCTCCAGGGCGCGGCCAAAGTTTTTGAGGCCAAGATATGTCAATTGTCAAATTCGAAAAACTGCTTCGATATTCGCATAGACCTTGTAAAAGATCTCAGACTACCTATATCAAAATATCATACATTTTAAACAAACAAAAAAAACTAATGAAAGAAAGTAGTAGGTACGAGTAAAGACAATTTGACATCTCTTGGCTGCAAGAAACTTTAGCCTGACCATTAGAAGAAGAAAAAAAAACAGTTTAAGTTTGGTTATCAACAAACTACTTTGTATACTAAATATTTTAAGTACAATTAGTGAATCAATTAGATGTTTAAAATCTATTATCTACAAAACATATAATTCTAACAATCACCAGTGGAAAATTACTGTAATATCTTAATAGACACTAGGTAGGTAGGTATAGGTACTCACACACCTCCTTAATTATTGTAAGTACCTATCTACTACATACAAACTGTAGGATAAAAACTACGATTAGATAGAACTTTGTTAGAAGAAATACAATTACTCACATGCTAAGGTATACGAGTAGGTATAGTATGTATGTTTATACGGAGCTACTATTTCATAAACGAATAAAAAAAATACATACAACCGAATTGAGAACCTCCTTTTTTGAAGTCGATTAACAAATAAGTGAGATGTAAGATCAGCCGAATTTTACAAAAAAAAAAACAGTTTTTAGGGTTCCGAGGGCACTATTATTTTTTTGGATTACCCAAATTGGGTAATCCAAGAAATCAGCCGAATTCTAGTGTTTTGCAAACACTAGAATCTTTTAATCTACGCGATGTTAAGGGTGTATTTTTAATAAGCTGAGGTCGAATCGTTCAAAATTTTTCGATTTGGAACCTTCTTTCCTAAATGTTTGTAACCAATAGGCTCTAGACCGATTTTGATCAAACTTGCTATGAAGATACATTGATTCATTGGGAGTAATATGGGCTGCTATTTATTATGATATTTCTACACGATCGGACCTACGCAAGTCAAACCGCGCAGGGGGCTACTCCTCATAACAACGACTTGTCGCACGGTGGGCTGAAAATCGACTTCCATAGACATAGGAATTTCAATTTTCAAGTGCCGGTTTTTTGCTGGATATTGCTTCTATTAGTTATTACTATATACAAAAATGACACCCGACTTAATTCTGCACAAAAACGAAGGAAATATAATTTCTTTACGAAAAATGTGTATGGAAGTTGTATGAAAAACCTAATCTTATATCTTTAAATGAGTAAGTCTTGTATATATATAATTGGAATCTCGAAATCGGGTCCAACGATTTTCATGAAATTTGGTATATAGGGGGTTTCGGGGGCGATAAATCGATCTAGCTAGGAATCATTTTTAGAAAATGTCATTTTATTCATGTTTTATCGAAACTTACTTTTTTTTTATCTGAAAAATATGACTCTTCCTGACATCTATTGGCGAACTACTAATACTATTTTTTGTGAGCAATAAAGTTATTCCAGCAGATGGCGTTGTTAAGTAACACGAAGTCAATGAGTGTTTGCTTTGAGGTTAGACTAAGTAAAAAAAAAAATACCGAGCACAGCTCGGTCATCCAGGTACTTATCTCTTAAACGGTAAGGAAAACCGTAATATCCTTACAGGTGGTTATAGTAAAGAATTATTTGTGATATTTTGTCATACTCCAGTTAATGGTTATCACTGCCGATTTTTTTTTAATCTTTAAAATATTATTGTTTATTCTTACATAATGAAACGGTTCCCTTTAGTTTATCAGCTACTAGCGACCCGCCCCGGCTTCGCACGGCTATACTATGCATGTATTATACATATAAACCTATATAAACCTTCCTCTTGAATCACTCTATCTATTAAAAAAACCGCATCAAAATCCGTTGCGTAGTTTCAAAGATTTAAGCATACAAAGGGACATAGAAAGCGACTTTGTTTTATACTATGTAGTGAAGAACATCGTTACGAACAATGTTATTCATCCAAATATTACGAATATAATTAACGAAACTACGTACGGGACCCTAAATAAATAGGCAGTTGAATGCGAACTTCCTTTTTATTTTCAAGCTTTTTCAGGGTTATTGTCCTCCGATTTGAACACCGATTGAAGAGTATAGATAATTGAACCCTACTTGAGTGGCTTCAATTGCTTGAAGAAATATAATGATATTTTATAAGGCAAATAGAGCTGTGGCTCCTTTTTTCTAATGGCTGCTATTCAAAAATATATATTTTTTAAAGCAAGTAGGTACGGTCGGCTGCTCACCCGTTTTAGTTGTAATTTAAAGTCTTTTAACTCATGAATTTATCAAACAAAACTTATTAAAATGAAAACATTCAAATAATAGTAGAACTCTACGGTGGGTCTGCAATTATGCGCTGTCGACCGTACGTGCGCTAATTAAAAATGCTCAAAAAATTGTTGTGTAAAGGAAAACATCGTGATGAAACCCGCGGCTTAGTTGACTCCGGACATATTGACGACTTCTTTTCTATGGACACGGTCGATTAAGCTGAGAGGGTGGTATAGGTGCGGGCCTCCCAGCCTATAAGCCTCGTAATAAATCCCCTTGTCCATTACAAAAGGCAAGCGAAGCTCGCTGATCGTTTACGGTCGTGCGGGTTAAGCGACGCCTGGCGCGGTCATTAGGTACTTCGATGGAATTAGTAGTGTGGCAAAAATGTGTTTTCCTGAGCCCCTTTGTGCTTCGGAAGGCACGTTAAGCCGTTGGTCCCGGTTGTTACCTCTAGTAGCAGTCGTTAGATCAAGTTAAAGGCCTTAAGGCGATCTGAAAACTCTAACAATAGGTGAGCCACACCACTATACGAGAAGAAGAAGATTACAAAAGGTATAACAATAGAATACAGACTACAGTTAATTCCCACAAATTGAAAAAATATTGTGTTGGATAGTCCATTTATCGAGGAAGGCTATAGGCTACTTTTTATTTTGATATATCCACGAGATCGAGGCTTACGCGGGTGAAACCGCGGAGCGCAGCTAGTCTATGGTGAAGTTAAACGTGCGCACGCGCAACCTGATTGCGATTCTCAATCCGGTTTATTAACAATCGTTATTTTTGGCATCAAATCTTTAGGGGATTTACCTGCGGACTTTTTATAACGGATTGTGTCATTTAACGAAAATCCTTGGTGCTTTAGTAATTCCACATTCGTGTCTCAATAATACGAAAGAGGCGGACCCCTCTTTGCCACTGGGCACTCTGGGGAAGTGCCCAGGGGTCCGTGATCAATGGGGCCTGTTAGGTCTTGTTAGCGAGTAGCGATATTTACACGAATAAATTAATAAATAATAATAATAAATATTGCAGTACATTTCACACATCGCCATTTAACCCCAAGCTAAGTAACTAGACTTGTGTTTTGGGTGCTAGACAACTCTTATACTGCTACTAATTTTTTTTGTAAATATATATTTAAAATACATAGAAACAACCAGACCCGAGACAAATATCTTAGCATAAATACTTGTCTGAGGCGGGAATCGAACCCGCAACCCTGTTTTTTAGCAGTCCGGTATGGTGACCATTGTGCCAACTGGGTCGTCAAATTAAATCTAAATTACCTACTGATTTCATTATCTATTTTTTACAAGCTTTTATTTAGCTTCACCTGTCCCGATGTCTGTCATGGAATCTTGCAAATAAAATTTGATGAAAATTCCAACCTTTTTTTTTTGTAAAATTTTGAGGCAACGTTTATTGGAAAATCAGCTGTTTTTGTACATAAAGACAATGTTTAAAATAGTAGTCTCAAAATAATAAATAAGAATTTAAGGTCAATGACCTCTAATTGACGACCCAGTTGGTACAATGGTCACCATGCCGGACTGCCACACACAGGGTTGCGGGTTCGATTCCCGCCTCAGACAAGTATTTATGCTTAGATATTTGTCTGTGGTGTGTGTTTCTATGTATTATAAGTATATATTTACAAAATAAAAGTATTTAGTTATGTAGTATTTCCGTTGTCTAGCACCCATAACACAAGTCTAGTTACTTAGCTTGGGGCTAGATGGCGATGTGTGGAATGTCCTGCAATATTTATTATTAAGTATTTATCATAAAAAAGCTGATTTTCGGGCCCCTATGTTGGATACATAGTATACTTGAAATTACCTATGAAAATTATACTAACCAACATTTTTAGAGTTCCGTGCTCAAAGAGTAAAAACGGGACCCTTTTACAAAGGCTTCACTGTTTGTCTGTCACATCTCATGAACCGTGATAGCTAGACAGTTGAAATCACAGGTGATGTACCTATTTCTGTTGCCGCGATAACAACAAATACTAAGAAAAAATATATACGCGACGAATTGAGAACCTCCTTCTTTTTTGAAGTCAAGGTTAAAAACAAAACATAATGGTGCAGAATCCTTCGCTTGCAAGTCCGACTCGCACTTGGCTGGTTTTTTTTTACTTAATTATACATCCGGGATATATTTTTTACTGTTTTTTAATCTACTTTCTTTTAGCCAAGGACGTTTAGGTGTCCTTTCCATTTCAAGACTAGTTTTTAGGAATTCCGCAAACAAAATAATTTAATACTTTGCAAAATGAATCAATACTTCCGCAAAATAAAACCTTCATGGTTTTCTTGTTTTTAATTTTTAAGTGGCAACAACTTTTGAAAATTCGAACTTTATTTCGTAGATGAGGTTATGTTAACCCGAAAATCAGCTGTTTTTTTGAGTTAGCGGTTATTGACTTTAGGGTTTTGTTTGTTTACTAGCAGCGCCCCGCGGTTTCACCCACGTAACTCCCGATCCCGTGGGAATATCGGGATAAAAGTAGCCTATAGCCTTCCTCGATAAATGGACTATCCAACACAAAAATATTTTTTCAATTAGAACCAACAGTTCCTGATTAGCGCTTTCAAACAAACAAACTCTTTAGCTTTATAATATTAGTATAGATTGAGTTTGGAATACCTATTAAAGACATTAATTTTCCTTCGAAAGACAGCTTGTTTTTCCAATAATCTTTACGTCATAATTTTCCGAGCATATTCAAAATTCGTAGAAAAAAACAGAAGAAAATCAAATACAAACCTTGTTTTTAAATAATTAATGAAGTTAATAAAATAAAAAAACAAATATTAAGTGTAGAATAGAACTATTTTTTTTGTATGAACTTGTGCGGTCTAGAAGCCTCTCAAAAAGTCATCACTAAAGTCCAAACAGGTTATAAAAATAATTAAATCGAGTTTCGATTTTGCAAAATGTTATACCAAATAACTTGACTCCAACGAGGAAAACAGATCTAAATTTCGACCATGTTAATTCTTCATTTAGTGATGGCGCTAGTTGTCTTAGAAAATGTATGAAAATTACATGGTTAAATCACAAAACCGTCTGCACAGTTGAATTTGTCGTTTATAATTTCTGATCTCGTATTATCTTTTTGTATAAAAGTGTGCTAAGTTGAATCATGTATAGATTAACAATACCAATACAAAATAGCGTACGTGCATTTTAAATGCCACCTGTTAACAAATCTTATGAAACATAGTGCAGGTTATTCCAAAACGAGGTTTAAGGATAGTCCGAAATGTGGATTTAAACCTTAGATTTAGACACAGATTTATTCGTGAACTATAGTGTAAACACTATCCCTATAGATTATATAGGGAACTATAGTCTAAACACTGTCCCTATTGATTATATAGGGAACTATAGTCTAAACACTATCCGTATGTCGTACGTACCTACCATTCTTAATATATGGTTGAGTTTAAATCAAGTTATTAAAAAGTTGAGAGGATATTTACCGCAATACCTGTGGCAATACGATGATTCATATTGTAAACAAGATTTTTTGTTTTTCTCAAAAATTGCACTTAAAAAATATGAACCAAGAGAATAGAATATAATATACTCTGTTGAGTAGAGAGTGGGGTGCGTTGACCAGACCTCTGAGGATAAGGGCCTAAGCTACGAACCCGCGGTGTTGGCCTAGTATCAAATCTACATATCTACATAGTTAAGGTGAAACGGTACCGGCGCTCTCTCCATACTAACGTAGTCGACTGTTTGTGCTAGTGTCATGCGCAAATATTTTTGTGGCATAAAACCTATAACTGCCATGACTATGGCCCCTATGTCTAATTATCATAGAAATTAAGATTTTAAAAACAAAACATAGGGGCATGGTCATGGCAGTTATAACTTTTATGCAACAAAAATATTTGCTTTAGTGTCATTATCCAGGGACGAAACAGTCGACTACGTTTGTATAGATAGAGCGCCGGTACCCTTTCCTCTTAATAAAGTCAGATATTTCGACGTTCTAGTAAAAAAAGATATCTGACATTCACTTCGAAGGTTTTTTTTTTGTTGACCATAAAGTTCTAATGTGGCGTATTTTCCATTTCAGATTAATTTTTTATTTTTTCTCTCGACCGTTATTAATTTAAGAATGAAATAATAAATGTTTAGAAAGGTGCGTTCAATAACTACAAGTACATGTATGTCTGTTTGTTGTTGTCTATGAAATAAAACTGTAAAATCATATTTACGGCGCAAGCGCGAGGCGACGCAGTTTTCGCGCTAAATTTGGCCTTAAGGCCACGCCTGTTAAGTGTTAGTGGTTAGTAACAGTGCTCACTTACCTCTTCAGGTTTTTTGTTAGAGTTAGAAGACGAACTACTTGGTAATGTGAACGTAATCTGACCACCGGTGAAGTAGTCGCTACTGTGCGGCGCATCGCGGTCATCGCCGTTACTGTTGACAACAATAACAACAGTTAACACCAATAATAACAACAGTTAAGAACAATAATAACAACTGCCATCTTCCTGCCTTAACTCGCGTCCCTCGAAGGTAGCCGTTTATTTGGAGATTTTTGAGACACGAGCGTATCTTTTAGGAAAACGTGTTACATCTTAGACCGCATCGTCACTTACCATCGTAGTCAAACGCTGACCTATTAATTATTAAAAAATTTAGGACAATATTTAACTGTTATTTTTAATGGTAAGTTACTAAAGTCCTTTATTTGTTACCGAACTCACCATAATATCATAGAACTCATCATTTTTAGCGCATCTCGTTTGTAAGTAGATACGCATAAATGTATTACGCCTAAGGTGAGGCGACGTTAATGATTACTGATCTCAGCTTACTTGTTTGTGCACGAACAAGTAAGGTGAGCAACCTACAAACGAAGTGAGTTCTTTAACTAAACATGTTTAGTTACGGAACTCACTTCGTTTGTAGGTTTAAACTTAACTAATGGATACCCATTAATCATCAAACTCACCATAAATATTTAAACTCACCTTACGCTATCGTTGACAAGGCGAGGTAGTGGCGTTCGGGTGGTAGTTGTTGAACTCACCATTGGTTACCGAACTCACCCTTAAGTCATTCAACTCATCTTACGTTGTGGCTGTCTAAGTTAGATGTATCGGGACGCGTGCCGAGTTGGAGTTATAGTTGAACTTACCATTAGTTACCGAACTCACCCTAAGTCATTGAACTCACCTTACGTTATGGTTGTTAAAGTTAGATATATCAGGTCGCGTGCGATATGTAATGATACGTCGAGTTGGAGTTATAGTTGAACTCACCATTATTTACCGAACTCACTCTAAGTCGTTGAACTCACCTTACGTTATGGTTGTCTAAGTTAGATGTATCGGGACGCGTGCGGTATTTAGTGGTGTGTCGGGTGGTAGTTGTTGGTCTCACCATTAGTTACAGAACTCACCCTAAGTCGTTGAACTTACCTTACGTTATCGTTGTCAAAGTCGGGTATGTCGGGGCGCTGCTGGCGGCGTGTCGTGGTGCGCCGGGGAGGAGTTGTGGTGAAATCATAATTGTTGTTGTTATTGTTGTTATTGTTATTGTTGTAGGTAGGCCGTTGCTGAGTTTGAGTGCCTTTGTTCGCGTTTTGTGAGGAAGATTGACCGCCGTCACTGTAGAAATAAAAATTCAATTCCGTAATTTAAGTGGCATTAAAGGAGGTATCTATGAGATATTATTAAATGTGAAATTTGAATGTTTAGTTACTCCTTTTGGCAAAAACTGAATCATCATCATCATATCAGCCACAGGACGTCCACTGCTGAACATAGGCCTCCCCCAAAGACTTCCAGAGCGATCGGTCGCATGCTCTCTGCGTCCAACGACTTCCCGCGACCTTAATTAAGTCGTCCGTCCATCTAGTGGTAGGCGGAGGGGGGGGTAGTGTTAGGTTTTATTTTCGTTACGGAATTTCTTGATTCAGTCACCGCGATAAAAGCTATGCAATAGCTTAAAAATAAGTAGGTATGTAGGCGCAATCTATAATGTATCTACCTTTCTAGGTAGATAATTAATTGAACAAAAACAAGGAAGTGATTTGCAAGTCCACAATTTCTACAATCCATTTCGGTCAAAACAAAATAACTCCAAACGACTTTTAAATTTCAAAATGGACTTTGTCCCGGACATTATTAACTTGATTTGGACTGTGGAACTTTCTTTTATCAAGGACGACTAGGAAGCTTATGGCGGGTCCATACACCAACGACCTTGCTACACAGCCTACTAGATAGTTACTACCGGCACCGGTCGCCTTCGTTGGTGAAAATTGTTGATTGTTACGTATATGTTTTGTTTTAATCAAAAGTGCTGAGATGGAATTGTCGGTGAGATTTTTACTGACGTTTTGGTGTGATTTTGAGCCAAAAAATCCCTATAGTTTTGAAGCTATCCTAAAATTAAGAATTAAGACTAGTATAACTTTGGAATGACAAAGAATTTTTCGTCTCAATTTGACCCCAAAATATCGGTAAAAATCTCACCTACAATTCCATCTTAGCACTTTTGAGAAACCCAAAACACATTCGTTACAATCAACAAATTGAGTTGTAAGCGACGGGTATTTCATTTAATTTTTTTTTTGGCGCGTTGCATTTGGCAGCATAAATAGCCTTAAGCTTTATATTAATGGTTTAATTATTAAATAAAAATATCATATAACATTTAATAAATTATTAGCATACTAGCTGTGCCCCGCGGTTTCACCTGCGTAAGTCCCGATCCCGTGGGAATATCGAAAAAAATATCCTATGTCCGTCTTATGATTGTAAGCTACCTCCCCACCAATTTTCAGCCAAATCGGTTTAGCCGTTCCCGAGTTATAAATGGTGTAACTAACACGACTTTCTTTTATATATATAGACTAGCTGCGCCCCGCGGTTTCACCCGCGTAAGTCCCGATCCCGTAGGAATTGATAGGGTTTTCCCGGAAATTATTCGATTTTTTTCTCGCCTTTTAAACCTTCCCTAGACCTCTACGAACATTTCAAGACTAAGATAAGATAAATCCGTTCAGCCGTTCTCGAGTTTTAGTGAGACTAACGAACAGCAATTCATTTTTATATATAAGATTACATAATATCTACATGTCTTAAATAAAATAAATTTATTGTTTAAAACTAGTATTTTTATTTCTTAATGGACTTTGTCCCGGACATCGCCTACATTCTACCTTGATAATATTACCTACAGCAGTGTCGCGCAGTGTTACCCGCGTAAGTTCTGATCCTGTGCGAATATATGGTTAAAAAGTAACCTATGTTACTCTCAATGAATTAATGTATCCTCATATCAAGTTTCATCAAAATCGGTTTGGTAGTTTAGGAGCCTATTACAAACAAAAAACTATCCTCTTTATAATAAAAGTGGTTTTACTTAGTGTGTTTTTAAGGTGAAAGGGTACCGGCGCTGTCTCCATACAAACGTAGTAGACTGTTTCCTCCCTGGATAATGACACTAGAGCAAATATTTTTGTGGCATAAAACCTATAACTGCCATGACTATGCCCCTATGTCTTGGTTTTATTCATTTTCTAATTATCATAGAAATTAAGATTTTAAAACAAAAAGAGAAACATAGGGGCGTGGTCATGGTAGTTATAAGTTTTATGCAACAAAAGTAATTGCTCTAGTGTCATGATCCAGGGAGGAAAAAGTCGACTAAGTTTGTATGGAGAGAGCGCCCGATACCCTTTCATCGTAAAAGTACAATTATTTTCCTTCCTACAAACACAGAATACATAATAGTTACTACGACTTACAAACTTAAACAGCCTTTTTCATCCCTTTAGAAGTTTAATTTCCAAAAATACTTTCTCACTGCTCCCCTACGTCCTAAAAGGAACCTCCATGCAAAGTTCCAGACTCGTAGCTCGTGTAATTTCAAAAAAATCTTGTTGACTCTTTTTCTCTTTTCCTAATTATTCCTTCACGCAAAAACTGCAAAACCGATTGCAATAAAACTCGGCATGTAGTTAGCTGGAGATCTGAATTAACACAAAGGCTACTTTTTATCCCGATATTCCCACAAAATTGGGACTTATGCGGGTGAAACTGCAGGGCGCAGCTAGTTTTCTATAGAGGAAAGATTTGTTTGTTTTTTAAGGAATAGGCTCCGAAACTACTGGACCGACTTTGATGAAACTTGGTATGAGGATACATTGGTTCATTGGGAGTAACATCCTTTTAATTCCGATTTTCCGACAGGATCGGGAGTTACGCAGGTAAAACCGCGGGGCGCAGCTAGTATTTTACTGTAGATGAACTGTGAACTTTCTTTTATGAAGGACGACTAGTTTATTCTAAAGTTAATGCAGAAAAACGTCAAATATTAATGGTTACTGGGTATTTTGTGGCTTGTGATAAACAGGAAAATCTGAGTAAAGCGTCTAGGTTTTATTATTATCTAATATATCTATCCCATTGTGCCATATTGTAAGGTATTAAATATGAATTTTCTTTTAGCATATAGGTAGTTACTTAAGTTAGAATTAATTTTAATTTTGTTAAATGTACCTAATTATTTTGCGATTTGTTTTTATGGTGCAATAAAGTGTTTATCTATCTATCTATCTATCTTCACTATCAGTACATAGTATAAAACAAAGTCGCTTCCCGCTGTCTGTCCCTATGCAAAGATCTTTAAAACTACGCAACGGATGATGCGGTTTGTTTTTAATAGATAGAGTGATTCAAGAGAAAGGTTAATAATAATATGAAAATACATGCATTTAAAAATGCGAAAAAAAATATGATAATTTTGAGGTTATGTAAATTCAGATTAAGAACAGTAGAAAAAACTTTAAAAAATAAGTCAAATTTTAAAGTTAATGACCTCTCCTTGTATGGAACAGCTGATGTACAGGTAATCTTGTTCGTGTTGAAAACATTCTTATAAAAGCCGTTTTGGAGCTCTACGGTGGGTCTGCAATTATGCAGCCAACCGTACACGTGTATGTGTGTATGGGATAAATGTAGTTATGTAATTTGTTACATAACATAGTAATCTATACCAATCATATAAGATGATTCCTTCATTTTTGTTGTAAACATAATAATTAAACCTTTAAGTAACTACTTAACTACTAACTTAACTATATTATTATTTTTCGGGTTCCGTACCCAAAGGGTAAAAATGGAACCCTATTACTAAACTTCGCTATCCGTCCGTCTATCCGGCCATCAGTCTGTCTGTCTGTCATCAGGCTGTATCTCACGAACCATGATAGCTAGAGAGTTGAAATTATCACAGATTATGTATTTCTGTTGCCGCTATAACAAATAATAAAAACAGATTATGAGTGTGTTTTTAATTTTTTTTTTTATTAATTATGGCTTCGCACGGCTTGTGCATTTAGCCAGTGTCAAGTTATATTTTGCATATAATTATGACCCGATTTTTCATAAATCGGGCCTAAAGTGTTTTAAAACAGTCAAAGTCGTCATAGTCCGTCAAGTCAGGGGCTATAGTAAAGCGGTGGCAAGTTTACCATAACCTTAAAAGGAGATTTGGAGGCAACGAGAAAACTTCATGTTTGACACTGATTTTTACTTTCACTACACTTGTGCACTTTCACAGAACTAAATTGAATAACATTCCACCAGAATTATACAATTCAACTCGGGTTAAAACTAAGTTTCATGAAAATAAAACTGCAGCACGACATGTTGTTAACTCGTTCCCGCCAAAACTCCCTTTTAATTTTTTTATAATATTACTAAGGGCGGCTTGAATGACATTGTGCTGAAACAAATTTAGCTAAATTCTAACTCCGTCACAAAGAAGGGACCTATACAACCCTCTCAGCTTACTCGACCGTTTCCAAAGGAAAGAACTCGCCAATACGCCTGGAGCCAACTAAGTCGCGGGATTCATCACGATGTTTCCCTTCACCGTAAAAGCAATGTCAATTAGCGCATATCATGGATGTAGAAAAAATGCGCATATACATGAAAAATTCATCGGTGCACGGGCGGAAAACAAACAAGAGAACACCCATAAACAATAGTACATTGTTACCCTAGGTGTGAAAGTCACTCATTGAGTCCCGAGACGGAGTTTGGCTAATAGTTCGAGGGACTTAATGAGTCTTTTACCCGAGGTAAACACTGTGGTTTTCATTACGAATAATACATAAGAATCTCGTATATAATCATAATAACGAGAATGAATGAGAGACTCCATACTCCATACTACCTCTGGCAGTATGCATGAGCCGTGTGAAGCCATAATCGTTATTCTTTAGTGTTACCAAAAGCAAGGAGGTTAGGTTTTTGAAGTTCCTAATGCGTAATGATACTGATACTGGCTACAAGCACATTGCACAAGCCGCGTGAAGCCATAATTTGACATGACAGCTGTCAGTGAAAGCGATTTTCCCTAGGGCTGAAAGTTTTTCTTTCTACACGCTCTTCAGGCATCTTTAGACCTACTTTCGGAGTATGAGTAATGAAATAATACATACAACCGAATGAAGGACCTCGTCCTTTTTTTTGAAGTCCTAGTCGGTTAACAATGATTTTTTTTGATTAAAAATAAAGCAAATATTTATCTATGATCACCTGTTATAGTTTTTTCTATTTTTACGAATATTAAGTTTTTACCCCCGACGCAAAATGACGGGTTGTTATAAGATTGTTACATTTTTTTCGTAAGAAAAATCTAGGTGCACGCATAGCAGGTACGTACTTCCCTACATATTATTTGATATCTGTTTAATTAGTTCTAATTATTTTATTAAATACCGCATTTATCTGGTCTGGTTTCTCCACGGTTCCCAAACGATATTTTAATTACAAAATTAATTGAATACAGCGATTATATCTTATGTCTAATAGGTTTTTCTTAACGTCAACTTTCCTTGGAATTTTTTAAATATTTACTTTATCTTTTGGAGGTTTTTGTGAACCTATCAAACACATTAGGGTTTTTTCTGTAATTAATTAAATTTTTTGGTTTTTTTTTTAAATATTTTCTTTATCTTTTGGAGGTTTTTGTGTATTTATAAAACACATTAGGGATTTTCTGTAATTTGTGTTTTTTTTGGAATTATTTGGTGATGGAAAATATAGTGATATTGGTTGGTAAAGTGGCTCACCCGTCCAGGATGTGAAGAAAACATAGTATGAAAATGCCACATATTTTTAAATTGTTACCATCATAGATAACATCATAATTAATATGATACGCTACAGTGGGTTTTAGACCTTCACTATAATAATTAACAACATTGTGTCACTAGGGCGTAAAACATTTGATTCCCGAATCTGTGAAATACACGCTTGAGGGGAAAAATATGGAACTTACAACTTTCTGCACGTAATTGATTGGTCTTTTAACTTTCCTACCCGCTGAATGACAATCGATCTTTGTCAAGAATCAAAAGAAATCGAGTAGGCATTGATAATTCAAAATAATGAATGTAAAATAATTTACAAATGAAACAATCTCTTATTTTCACGACTTTAATTTTATTGAATGGCGCTGCCGTGCTTTTAGGTAAGTATAATTTCACAAAATCTATATTTTATCACTAAAAGTGTCAGCGCGTGGTTACGCGAGTGGAAAAACTTATAATTTACCCCCTACTGACACAATGTACCTACCTACTATATTTACACGCATGATAAAAGTCCTGGTTAATATACCTACTATATAATCTAAATATATGATACTAGCTGTTGCCCCCGACTTCCTACGTGTGGTTATATACTAAAGCCTTCCTCTTGAATAACCCTATCTTTAAAAATCCGTTGCGTAGTTTTAAAGATCTAAGCAACCATAGGGACAGACAGACAGCGGGAAATAAGTTTGTTCTATACTATGACCTAGTTGGCACAATGGTCACCATGCCGGACTGCCAAACACAGGGTTGCGGGTTCGATTCCCGCCTCAGACAAGTATTTATGCTTAGATATGTATATGTTTCCAAAAAGAAAAGTATATCCGTTGTCTAGCACCCATAACACAAGTCTAGTTATTTAGCTTGGGGCTAGATGGCGATGTGTAGAATGTCCTGCAATATTTATAATTCATTTATTACTAGCTTTTACCCGCGACTTCGTCCGCGTAGAAGTCGAAAATGGACCATGGAATCACGTTGTCCCATACAAACTTTGCCCCCCTTTTTCACCCCCTTAGGGATAGAATTTCGGAAAATCCTTTCTTATCCGATGCCTACGTCACACAAAAAACACACCCTCCAAGTTTTAGGTCTCTACGATCAGCGGTTTAGGCTGTGCGTTGATCCGTCAGTCAGTCAGTAGTTCAGGACAAAGCATTTTATATGTATAGATATAAAAATCTTGTGTCACGATGTATGTTGCCAATAAACTCCAAAACTAATGAACTGTTTGGTCTAACTTACTGGATAGGGTTATCATCTCAATTATTCGCTTATGTTGTGAATGTAAACGAATAAAATGTATCAATCAAGGTTTCTTATGCAAGTGTTTATTTACTGTTTAGTTTTATGAAGTTCTCATAGATGGCGGTGTACGTTGATTCATCGATAAAATTCTTCAATATTGTTTGACATCTAGGTTGCAAATACACCCAATAGATGGCGCTGTGTTCGGGACTTACCTACGCGGGTGGAATCGCGGGGCGCAGCTATATGTTTATAGATTATATTACAAGTACGTATGTATGACATAAGGAATACCATGAAATTATTGTGTATCTGAGTAAAGTAGTTATTTACATAAATTACCATCGAGATGTCGTAGGTAAGTACCTACATATTTACCTACCGTCTGAGCCTGTGATTTGTTTTTATTGTTGACAAAGAAATGTAGAAGTTTTTTTGACGTGACTACGTCTTATGAATAGAAATTCACTCACAAAAAACTGTGACGTTATCGCTCACGTTCCGCTATTGACAAGGTAACTATAGCAACGTATTGAAGTATGCATAAAGGTAATGTGTCAGGTTCTGTTGACATGATAGGTAACAACGTATTATTTCATCAATGAATCAAATTTATGTGCGTTAATTGACATTGCTTTTACGGTGAAGGATATCTGCTCGGGACTGATCGAGAAAGCTGAGAGGGTAGTCGGTGCTGGGCAAGCCTACTCCATCCTCACGAAAAAGGACCTAATTAAAAAGAGTCTGATTGTGGAAAACAGCCTATAGAAGTACAAGTATAAAAATCCTTGTCATAAAAACACCAATGCAGTCTTTTTTCGACTTAAATCGTCAAAGATTTCAACTCTAAGTATATGATTTCAACAAATAGAACCGCAGAGCGATCTATGTAATAAGCCTCATACACGTGTACGCCTCAAGTATAAAAACCTCTTTTTTTGCAGTTGGTCTAAAGTTATTTTCGTATACTTACGTCTTGTAGAATGTATTCTACGTTTAATCTATCAAAACAGGAGGTTTGCGGTTGCCACGTTATTAAAATTTTATATAATTGGCGTTTATGAGATTCTACCGTGAAGATTATTCTCGAAAAAAAAAACTTAATAGTTACCTAAACCAATCTACTTATATTTGTATTTTATGAAGACAACTCAGTGATTACGACTTTTATTTTAAGCGGCGGCAAGTTTATTTTGGTTCTAATTACCTTGGTGTAAGTTCCTATCCCGAGGGAATATCGGGATGAAAGTATTCTATATTCCAGCCGCGCCCCACGGTTTCACCCGCGTACGGCCCGATCCCGTGTGTATCGGGATAAAAAGTAGCGTATATGTTAGTCCAGGCCTCTAGCTATCTACATACCGAATTTCATTGCAATCGGTTTAGTAAATTTAGCGTGAAAGAGTAACAAACACACACACATACAAACTTTCACATTTATAATATTAATAGGACTAGACTGTCCCTGATTTTTTTTTTTACAAATTGGTTGAGCCATGAGCCTTTCACAGTTATTATAATTCCTTGTTAAATGGGATAATAATACGTTGGGATTTAAAAGAGAGCAGCATCAGCGTTTTCGATGAGAAGGTTTTAATTACTTATTTATTATTTATTTAATTACTGATTACTTATTTCATTATTACTTCGTCAGTATAACGAAGCAACTAAGTATGTGTTACGTGGGTGAAAAACATGTTTTACCCCCTAATGACACAATGTATTTAGACGCATGATAAATAATAATAATAATAATAAATCATTTATTTCTCAACACAATACATACAATACACATCAAATTTAAAATAGGATAACTATTTATGCTAAGTACAGTGTGAGCTGGTGTCTAGACTAGGCATAGCCTGTGGGTATAGATCACCAGGCTCTCATATTAGGTTACTAATGGTAATATTTGATTGAAGATTTGGGTGGAATGGTGGCATTGTATGTAATAAAATCACTCCGTTACTACTGGCCCATTGTTATACGTCCTTTATCACAGACAAATAATTTTGTATTTATTATTTTTGCATAAAACTTATAACTGCCATGACCATGACCCTATGTATTTTTTAAAATTTTAATTTCTATGATAATTAGAAAATGAAAAAAAGGAACAATACGGGCATAGTCATGGCAGTTATAGGTTTAATGCAATAAAAATATTTGTGGTTGTGTCAGGGAGGAAACACTCGACTACGTTTGTATGGAGAGAGTGCCGGTACCCTTTCACCTTGGGTACAATAAGGTTTGCGGTTCCACAATATTAGTCTGCTAATGGCACATTCCTCTATGTTTGACCGTTGCTATTTGATCATTATTCAGAACCAATGGACCAAATTCTTTAGCTTGAAGGTATTGGTTTAATATGGTACGGGATTTATTGGTCTTTGATAAAGTGGTGAATGGGGAAAATCAAACGGCGGAACTACAAAGAAATCAGTATTGCGGAAATTATTTTGTATGAAATATATGGGAAGAATTTGTGGTGGTATTTGCAAAATAATAGGTAAGGCATTGTGCAATAACTTTTAGTTACTAATATACCAAAACTGAGTACCTATACAATCCTACTAATATTATAAATGTGAAAGTTTGTGTGTGTGTGTTTGTTACTCCTTCATGCTAAAACTACTGAACCGATTGCAATGAAATTCGGTATGTAGATAGCTGGAGGCCTGGATTAACATATAGGCTCTCTTTATCCCAATATTCCTACGGGATCCATAACATTATATATATGTTATGGACCAAGTTATTAATTGGTCATTATACGTACCTAATGCCCGGGGATTATGTATAATGACCAATATGAGAGTGTCATGTGATATAACTACTGAAATAATTACATTACCCGTGCATTATACATAATACCTGTCATCTATTGAGCAAAGTAATAAAAATACCAACATGTTTTATTGCTACATGTTATACAAATAACACAAAAATACTTCGTATATAGATCTACTAGCTGTGCCGCCTCGGTTTCACCCGTTTACGTCCCGATCCCGTGGGAATATCAGAATAAAAAACATACACACACACACAAACTTTCACATTTATAATATTAGTAGGATTCTCTAACCTCCGTATGTATTCGTAGTAAATGCAAAAATAAACAAAAAAATGAGCGCTGTGTTGTGAACGGGTACACTATTTTTCCCATTCCCACTCAAATAAAAAATATGAAATGATAAAAAAGGTAATTGAATGCCAGAAAGGTAGGTTAGGTTAGATATTGGGACTAAGCACGCGCGAGCGAAGCGAGCGTTTAGGTTCACATTGTAAAACACATTACCACTCCTTTGCGTTGCGCAGTCGGGTAAAAATAGAGTTTAAAGGAGCTCTTATTCCATAAAATCTATCACTTATGAATCATACTTTCATGGATTTTTGTTAGCATAAAAAGCTTTTAAAATTCTTTCGGCCGTCTAGCGTCACGGAACCGTAGATCAAATAATAAATAAATAAATAAATATTGCACAACATCCCACACATCGCCATCTAGCCCCAAGCTAAGTAACTAGACTTATGTTATGGGTACTAGACAACGGATATACTATCTAGTTATATACTTTTCTTTTGTAAATACATACTTATAATACATAGAAACATACCACAGACAAATATCTACGCATAAATACTTGTCTGAGGCGGGAATCGAACCCGCAACCCTGTGTTTGGCAGTCCGGCATGGTGACCATTGTGCCAACTGGGTCGTGGATTTGATTCAAGAATGATTTGTTCGTATCTGTAACCGCGGTTTCGTTAGAGGAAACAGAATGTCAATCTGTTCATCTATTCAGGAGGATGATGCCCTATTGTGTAGAACATGTGTGCTCTATTAGTATTATAAAATATAACTAATTAGCTTATTAGTATTAGTTTAACTTATTAGTTAACTAAAGATGTATATGACAAGTCCATTAACAGGTTCAACATTTTTATAAAGCATAAATTGTGCGGTAAGGCGTACTTTAGTGATACTTCATCGTACCTGTATGATAAGAACCAATAGACGTGACTCCATTTCAAATAATACCTTCGAAAATATTTGCAATCTAGACCTCAACCCCCTATTCGAAAACGAGATGTAAGGATAGTCCGAGATGTGGATTAAAACTTAGATTTAAATACAGATTTACTCGTGAACTATAGTCTAAACACTATCCCTGTATTGCCTATATAATCTATAGGGATAGTTTAAGACTTTTGTTCACGAGTAAATCTGTGTCTAAATCTAAGGTTTTAATCCACATCTCGGATTATCCTTAAACCTCCTT
The DNA here is from genome assembly GCA_951213275.1 of Idaea straminata. Taxonomy (NCBI): domain Eukaryota; kingdom Metazoa; phylum Arthropoda; class Insecta; order Lepidoptera; family Geometridae; genus Idaea; species Idaea straminata. The sequence continues at coordinate 10,028,559 of OX577866.1, read as the reverse complement.
TTGGTATAAGGGGGCATGAGTTTCTTGTGCCGGCTTGGTGGACGCGATCAGTAGGCACACATCCTAACTTAGTTTTAAGACGTTTCAATGTGATGCATGCATGATGCCAAAATAATAAAAAATACTTGACCTTGTGTACAGAAAAAATATACACAAAACTTTTAGTAATATTCCCAATTTCATAGAAAACTTGAGAGGTGTCAAGGGACATCCGGATGGAACGAAGAGAGACGAAACGAAAATAACTCTGGCAAAAATAAAAAACTTACATGCTCGAAGGATTTGGCGGGTTCGGAGGTCTGACATAAACAGGCCCATCGGACGGTCTCTGTTGTGGCCTGCTCTGCACGGGCCTTGTCTCTGGCCTGTCTTCGGGCCTAACCGACGGTAGTGTTGAGGGTCGAGAGGTGGTGGGCCGGGATGGGCGAGTGTTCGCGTTGGTGACGATATTGTTTGATGGCTGGGGGGTGTTCGCGTCACAGATTTGTCTGCCGTTTAGCCTGAAAGGAAATATAGAGTTAGAAAGGAAGAAATAACAAAAAAGAACGTGTGGCACTCGGGGACTGTTGCGGTAAAGCTATTGCATCGTGCGAGCTTCGTACAGTCGTACCATATACATACACGTTAAGCGAACGCTCGGCCGAGCTACATGGTAGGCGGAGTAGGTGTTAGGTTTTATTTTCGTTACGGAATTTCTTGATTCGGTCGTTAAAAATATATATCGCCATCTAGCCCTTAAGCTTAGTACTACTAGACTTGTGTTATGGGTGCTAGACAACGGATATACTACTTATATACTTTTCTTTTGTAAAAATATAATTATCATGCATAGAAACAACCAGACCACAGACAAATATATAAGCATAAATACTTGTCTGAGGCGAGAATCGAACCCGTAATCCTGTTGGCAGTCCGGCATGGTGACCATTGTGCCAACTGGGTCGTCAAAAAATGGGTTGACTAAACATTTCAGCCCAGAAACTTTAATTAATTTTAAAATAATTATTTTTTAGACATTTTACAGGTAAACAATTTCCATACCTACTTTTCATCCATTAATCAGATCGGTAAAGGTCTTTATTAAAGGGATCTTAGACTAGTCCATATTAATTCATATTACCTGATAGCTTTTAGTCTAGGCGTCTTGTTCAGAGGGTTGTATTGCACGAAGAATCTGACAGCGAGAGCTGGACCGGGGTTGATCTTCATGTCAGTGTTCTCAATCTTGAAGTCAATGTTGTCTGTCGTTGAAACATCACCGATCCAATTCTGTAAGGAAAATATTTACATTACTCATCGTCCAAGCGATGTTCCCGGTTGCTTCCCAGAGCTCGCGGTCCGCTGTCCACTTCGCAACGATCTTCGGAGTTTTCCCTTTACCCCGCACGCACGCAAATTACACTTTACGACGTCAAGCCAGCACTTCTTGGGTCTACCTAGTCTGTCTAGCCGGTTTTCGCAAGACGTGACCGTACCAGCGCAGGCGACTTTCTTATACCCATTAACACCCTTATAATTATAATATCTATTGCCAAATTAGAGTCGCCCAGTCTTGAGATTTGGCGAGTCTCCGCCTGCCATTTTTACGTGTTCGTTGGACATTATTACGACAGGCGCCATAGTACCCATAGTGCCCCAGTATCCAGTCCACTACCATGCCAAGTAGTTTCCCTGGTGTTCATCAATAGTTCTATCCAAACCAGAGTTTGTGTTTGGCTGTATTTTATAGTGCAGACAGGGATATTCGCCGGTTATCCCTGTCCGCACCTTGTCTTTTTAAAATGGAATAAACCAATAGACGGAGGGAGAAATGTGTCGAGTATTCCAGGGGTATGGTAGTATTCTTAAAATGACAACTTACAAACTTACTTAAAAAGTTAGGTATGAAATAGTTTTTGTTATGATTTTTGCAATCCATTTTATAACAAAAATAGAATTTGCATAAAAATATATAAGTGTCCGGCTGAATGTCAAGGATTTTTTGCGGTTTTTAGTTGACCAAAATATCTTGAACGACGAAGGCACATTGCTTCATAATAAATTGAAGTAAGGTACCTACTGGTAGTCTTTAAATTATAGTCATATTAATTAGCTGTTTTCATCCAAAGGCAAGGCGTAACAGACTGTGTGTATAACTATCCCTCATCACCTCCAGGTTCTGATCCTGGGGGCTTGTAGCTAAACGGTGGGGCATGGTGAGATAGGGCGCTGTTATAGAGTAAATAACACCAGAATATCAGCCTTCGAATCCAGCACAATATTGAGCCAAAGCGAATGTAAAGTGCTATCTGTGGACAGGTTGACTGCTCCGTACCATCGCCCCGGTTCGTATACTGATGGTGGGGCATGATGAGATGGGATGCTAAGCTGTTAAGCAGTAACTTACCCCCAAGATGTCAGCCTTGGAATCCAGCACAATGTTGAGCCAAAGCGAGTGCAAAGTGCTATCTGTGGATAGGTTGACTACTCCGTACCACCGCCCCGGTTCTGATCCAGGGGATTCGTAGCTGAAGACGTTGGGGCGTGGTGAGATGAGACGGTGTTATGCAGTAACTTACCCCCAAGATATCAGCCTTGGAATCCAGCACAATGTTGAGCCAAAGCGAGTGCAAAGTGCTATCTGTGGATAGGTTGACTACTCCGTACCACCGCCCTGGTTCTGATCCAGGGGGTTCGTAGCTGAAGACGTTGGGGCATGGTGAGATTGGGGTGCTTTGCTCGTGTGTAGGCAGGGCAAGGGCTAGAAGCACCGTGAAGATAATTATCTGAAAGAAGGGATGTATTTGAGACGACGATCTATGACCTGTAGCGTGGTGGGCAAAAAACCTACTTGTGATGTAGATGTTTGAATCCCGCCCTTAAACAAATATTTGTTTCTAGTCTCGGTGTATGTATAATGTATTCTATTCGTTGTCTGACTATCATAATACAAGCCTAGTTAGTTAGGCTACTTTTTACCCCAATATTCCCACGGGATCGGGAGTAATGCGGGTAAAACCGCGGAGCGCTGCCAGTTTACTGCGCTTACCACATAACTTCCGATCCCGTGGGAATATCGGGATAAAATGTAGCCTATGTTACTTCCAATAATCAATGTTTCCTCATACGAAGTTTCATCAAAATCGGTCTAGTAGTTTTGGAGCCTATTCGTTTCAAACAAAATAAATATTTTTTCTTTTTAATCTATACTAATATTATAAAGCTAAAGAGTGTGTTTGTTTGAACGCACTAATGTTAGGAACTACTGGTTCGAATTAAAAAAATATTTTTGTTTGGGATAGTCCATTTGTCGAGGAAGACTATAGGCTATTTTATATTTCGATATTCCCACGGGATCGGGAGTTACGCGGGTGAAATATTATAGTATCGATAAAACCAGAAACAAATGTCTATAAGTACCAAAATAGTTGTTTGAGGCGGGAATCGAACCCGCAACCTTCAGCATCGTACGCGGGTGACGTCTCATCTATCTATCTTCTATACATATAAAATGCTTTGTCCTGAAAGACTGACTGACTGACGGATCAACGCACAGCCTAAACTGCTGATCGTAAAGACCTAAAACTTGGAGGGTGTGTTCTTTGTATGACGTAGGCATCCGATAAGAAAGGATTTTCAGAAATTGTACCCCTTAGGGGGTGAAAAATTGGTCTAATCTACTTCAAATTTTGCATAAATATTCTTTCGACTTCTACGCGGACAAAGACGCGGGCAAAAGCTGCTTTATCTAACAATTAAGGTCAAACGTTGACACGCGTGTTCCGCGGTACATTGAGATCTTAATTATCACAAACACATGCTCTCGTCGGAGATGAAGATTTTGTAATTATAGTCCGTTAATTACCTACACAGATTGCTAACAATACAACGGTATTTCAGTAAAAACATTTTTTTTTCGATAATGCTTGTTTGAAATGGAAATTAGAGCGGTTTCGTACTACGTCCGATCTGAATCCGATCCTGGTTCTTTAAGGAAGGCGATTACTTTAAGTTGGTATGGATTATCAAAAGAACTTAGCTTTCTTTTTAAACGAAGTGCTTGCACTAAAGTCTATTTCCAAACGAGAGAGAAATTTGGTCATTGACCTAAGGTTACACCGAAATAAATCAAATACCTACCCCTTATCAAAGGCTTATTAAATGTGTTTTTAAATGTGGGCATCGATAGTTAACATACGTTAAGTGCTTTTGTACTTTTACTGATGAAAATGCAATTTTACAGGCTAAACAATTCACTGATACATTTTTTAATAACGTGTGTCTTTAAAAAACCTGTCTAAAGATCACTTGCAAAAAAAAACAAAATATTACTGAAAAAGCGTCAGCAAGGCAGTTTACAAACAAAATAGGTAGTTTTGATATATTATAAAGAAGTTTGACACGTTAACACATAAGAAATCAATACATAAATAAATGGAGAAATAAATTAAAAAACCGACTAAGTGCGAGTTATACTCGCGAACGAAGGGTTCCGTACCATGTCGTATAGCTGCCCCACTTAAATATTTTTTGTTTTTAGTATTTGTTATTATAGCGGCAACCGAAATACAAAATTAGTAAAAATTATAACTGCGTAGCTGCCACGGTTCATGAGATACAGCCTGGTGATCGACAGACAAACGGACGGATAGTGAAGCCCTAGTAATAGGCTCCCGTTTTTACCCTTTGTGTACAGAACCCTTATTAAATAGGTACTTATGTTACTTTCTCTCTGGTTTTGGAATAGAGTATACCACTCATAGGATTGATTCAAAGGGGTAACGATGAAAGGATTTCTTTCAGTACAAAATCTAGGTTTCATTTCAAAAGAGAGCTTGTTCCTTTTAAAAAAATCTAGTTTTACGGTGTTTTGAATTTGTGTTCTTCGTTTTCATATGTTTTCAATGTTTTTAAAGAATTAAAATCTTCTATACCTTCTATATATTTGTTTTTTTACGTGGGCTATTTCCTTTGATTTGCCATACTATATCTAAAATCTTCTATACCTTCTTTACATTTGTTTTTTTACGTGGGCTATTTCCTTTGATTTGCCATACTATGTCTAAAATCTTCTATACCTTCTTTACATTTGTTTTTTTACGTGGGCTATTTCCTTTGATTTGCCATACTATGTCTAAAATCTTCTATACCTTCTTTACATTTGTTTTTTTACGTGGGCTATTTCCTTTGATTTGCCATACTATGTCTAAAATCTTCTATACCTTCTTTACATTTGTTTTTTACGTGGGCTATTTCCTTTGATTTGCCATACTATGTCTAAAATCTTCTATACCTTCTTTACATTTGTTTTTTTACGTGGGCTATTTCCTTTGATTTGCCATACTATATCTAAAATCTTCTATACCTTCTTTACATTTGTTTTTTTACGTGGGCTATTTGCTTTGATTTGCCATACTATATCTAAAATCTTCTATACCTTCTTTACATTTGTTTTTTTACGTGGGCTATTTGCTTTGATTTGCCATACTATATCTAAAATCTTCTATACCTTCTTTACATTTGTTTTTTTACGTGGGCTATTTCCTTTGATTTGCCATACTATGTCTAAAATCTTCTATACCTTCTTTACATTTGTTTTTTTACGTGGGCTATTTCCTTTGATTTGCCATACTATGTCTAAAATCTTCTATACCTTCTTTACATTTGTTTTTTTACGTGGGCTATTTCCTTTGATTTGCCATACTATATCTAAAATCTTCTATACCTTCTTTACATTTGTTTTTTTACGTGGGCTATTTCCTTTGATTTGCCATACTATGTCTAAAATCTTCTATACCTTCTTTACATTTGTTTTTTACGTGGGCTATTTCCTTTGATTTGCCATACTATGTCTAAAATCTTCTATACCTTCTTTACATTTGTTTTTTTACGTGGGCTATTTCCTTTGATTTGCCATACTATATCTAAAATCTTCTATACCTTCTATACATTTGTTTTTTTTACGTGGGCTATTTGCTTTGATTTGCCATACTATATCTAAAATCTTCTATACCTTCTATACATTTGTTTTTTTTACGTGGGCTATTTCCTTTGATTTGCCATACTATATCTAAAATCTTCTATACCTTCTATACATTTGTTTTTTTTACGTGGGCTATTTGCTTTGATTTGCCATACTATATCTAAAATCTTCTATACCTTCTATACATTTGTTTTTTTTACGTGGGCTATTTCCTTTGATTTGCCATACTATATCTAAAATCTTCTATACCTTCTATACATTTGTTTTTTTTACGTGGGCTATTTCCTTTGATTTGCCATACTATATCTAAAATCTTCTATACCTTCTATACATTTGTTTTTTTTACGTGGGCTATTTGCTTTGATTTGCCATACTATATCTAAAATCTTCTATACCTTCTATACATTTATTTTTTTACGTGGGTTATTTCCTTTGATTTGCCATACTGTTTGTTTCCAAGAATTGATCTCCATCAACAAGAATATCGAATGGTATAAAAAATCTTGCGAAATCAACAGGTTCGATTCCTGGGATACTTAATTTATTAAAAATCTAGTGATACAGTTTTAGTTTCTTATTAAAATCGGGCACGTAACTCCTTTAAGATTTTTTCGACATCTCCTATAGTTTAGGATATGGCCCACATAAAAAAATCATCCTGTATATAAAATTATCGTGTCGCGATATTAGTTAACACACTTTACCTAAACGGCAGAACCGATTTGTATGATTTTTTTGTGTATAATTTAGGTCTGAGAATCGGACAACATCTATTTATTTTTATTTTGTAAATGGCAATACAAAGTTTGCCGGGACAGCTAGTCTATTGTTAAGTATTTAGCTGAAAAGTTTGTTTGTTTGGTCAAACGCGCTTTTCTTAGAAAATAAAAAAAGAAAGTGTTGGACAATCCATTTTTCGAGGAAGGCCACTTTTTATTTGATACCATGTGGCATGACTGTAAAAATATAAAGCAGCAAAAGTTTTGTATTTTTTTTTCTACAACAGTTAAGACTTCTTAACAAAAAACAAAAAAAAAATGTGATCCTAACCTACTAATATAAGGACTATAAATGTAAAAGTTTGTGTATGTGTGTTTGTTACTCCTTCACGAAAAAACTACTGGACCGATTGCGATGAAACTCGGTACCTAGATAGCTGGAGACCTGGATTAGCACATAAGATACTTTTTATCCCGATTTAATAACGGGATCCGGACTTACGCGGGTGAAACCATGAGGCATACACAAATAATTTTGACGCCCTCTTCGGTGCGGTGGGTGCAATATTTATTAATTAAACTAGCTGCGCCCCGCGGTTTCACCCGCGTAAGTCCCGATCCCGTAGGAATTGATAGGGTTTTCCCGGAAATTATTCGATTTTTTTCTCGCCTTTTAAACCTTCCCTAGACCTCCACGAACATTTCAAGACTAAGATAAGATAAATCCGTTCAGCCGTTCTCGAGTTTTAGTGAGACTAACGAACAGCAATTCATTTTTATATATAAGAACTAGCAGCGCCCCGCGGTTTCACCCGCGTAAGTCCCGATGCCGTGCGATTTTTTCTCACCTTTTAAACCTTCCCTAGACCTCCACGAACATTTCACGACTAAGATAAGATAAATCCGTTCAGCCGTTCTCGAGTTTTAGTGAGACTAACGAACAGCAATTCATTTTTATATATAAGATAATCATGAACTACATTCAACCAATAAAGTTTCCCCCGAGTCGAGCACACGCGGAGTACTGTACAATACCTACTATACTTAATGTTTGTTTTCTTTAATATAATAATAGATTAGAAGTCCGATAACTTGACCTACGAGAGTTATTAGAACAAAGAATTGTTGACATATCTATACGAATATTATAAAGCTGAAGGGTTTGTTTGTTTGAACGCGCTAATCTCAGGAACTACTGGTTCGAATTGAAAAAATAATTTTGTGTTGGATAGTCCATTTATCGAGGAAGGTTATAGGCTACTTTTATCCCGATATTACCACGGGATCGGGAGTTACGTGGGTTAAACCGCGGAGCGCTGCTGAACAGAAAATGGACCAAGGAATCACGTTGTCCCATACTAACTTTACTCCCCTTTTTCGCCCCCTTAGGAGTCAAATTTAATGATAATGCCTACGTCACACAAAGAACACACCCTCCAAGTTTCAGGTCTCTACGACCAGCGGTTTAGGCTGTGCGTTGATCAGTCAGCCAGTCAGTCATTAAGGACAAAGCATTTTATATGTATAGAAGATTAAACCTGAGACGTTTTCCTTACAAACTTTGTGATGACAAGTCGATGCAGTCCGTTGCCGGAACTTGGTTTTTACGTCAAAATAATAAAATATTGAAATAATAAATGATTTCCCCGTTTGATCAAAAATACAAATGACGTTATACATATAAACTGAGATAATATTAAAATTATAATCTTTAGAATAAATAATCAAGTTTTTCCTATTAAATTCAACGTAACATAGCGATTGTGATTTTTCTTAGAATTAGTGGTATAAACAACGATATTTTATCAGTGGATAGGTCTTATATAGTTCATCTGTGTAACATTTTAATTGGTCAGAAGAGGTATTTGCAAAAACCAAATGTAACGGATGTTCGGATGACAGGTGCGTCATACGTAACGTGTAAGACGTCGTCCTAATTGCACTTTATGATGAAAATCGTCGTACGATTGTGCGATCGAACACACTGGTATCTATTGAATGTCCTAATTGATGGTCGCACGATCATGCGATGCGACCTAATTATTATTGTTCTGAAATTAGACTCAGGACAATAAGTGACGTTAAAAGCCTTCAATTTTTTTTTTGTGAAACCACATCTAATGGCCAAATTTATGGAAGAGCTGGGCTGGTTCTCCCCCTGATAAGTGGAACCTCACGCAAAGGGGACCCAACTAAAGAAGTCTGATTGCGGAAAACAGCCCGTATACAAGTGCAAAAAAACTATTGTTCTACGAAATCACATCGCATCGATCGCGCGATTATGCGCAATTAGGACGGTGCCTTACAGATGTAAGCCAATATAGTGTAGCTAATCCAATATTGTAGCTAATATATCCATATTTGTGACTTGATGTAAGAGGAGGCGTTTCACGAATACTACAGTGGCTGCTACCTTGATACACCCCCAAATTGGACACCCCAAGTTTTATTTTCACCCTTTCAAGATAAAAATACCTATCAATTTGTTATACCACCTTAGATTTAAGAGCTGAGCAATTGAGGCGGGAGCGGTTCCAGGGCGGGAAATATCAAAATGTGTAATGTTCGATATTATTTGCACCAAGTCCATAGATAAAATCGAAGATCACATTGAAACATCTTTAAATCTAAGTGAAGATGTGTGCCTTCGGAACGCGCCCACCAATGAGAAGAAGGCACAAGAAACTAATGGGGGTTTTTTAATGGGGGGTTTTTCATGGGGCTAATTATTAAATTATGCCACATAATCACCGGCCGGTCCTCCCGGTCCAATGCACCGTGTTTAGAAACTCGAACATAACAAAATTTACGCCCGTCTAACGCACCGCCTCAGTCTGCTCTCAGCGAGTTAGGGATGGTTTATCTAATAATTGAATCTTACGCGACTATCTCTCCGTTTATCATGACACTGTGTCACTGTGACGGGTGAATCTGAAGAGTCACTTTTTGAGGGTTCCCTACAAAAACCTTAGAGGATCGGTCTAATTTTTTACATCTGTGGACAGACGCCACAGATGACGACCCAGTTGGCACAATGGTCACCATGCCGGACTGCCAAACACAGAGTTGCGGGTTCGGTTCCCGCCTCAGACAAGTATTTATGCTTAGATATTTGTCTGTGGTCTGGTTGTTTCTATGTATTATAAGTATATATTTACAAAATAAAAGTATATAAGTAGTATATTCGTTGTCTAGCACCCATAACACAAGTCTAGTTACTTAGCTACGGGGCTAGATGGCGATGTGTGGAATGTCCTGCAATATTTTTTTTATTTTTACAGATGGCAGGTGACGATGCGGCCTAAGACATAGTACGCGTACTTAGAAGATACCTGTTCACTCGCGACTTGAAGACCCCCAAATTGTAAACGTCTTGAAAGACAGACGAAGGTAACTAATTCCATTCCTTTGCAGTATGAATGAGGAATGATGAAGCAAAGAGCTTAGTGTGGACGTCTGGTATGACCACCAATCGGTGCCTCACATCAGTCTGTCTGGTTGTTGGCGAAAGAATGGAGATGATAAAATTAGGTCGTGGAGTTCTGTTGTTAGACCTACAGAAAAGCGAGTTAAAGCTTTTAGAAGCAACAGATAGGAACTTAAAATGACGCGGTGCATTTTAATATTCATATCTGTCGATAGAGCGCATTATGCCAAATAATGCCTTCACACCAAACCTCTAAAGCGTCTCGGAAATGGAATATTTTGTTAAAACATAGTACGCATCCCGTTTCTTTGAATTTTCCATTTCCGAAACGCTTTTGAGGTTGGTTTTAAGGTATGATTTGTTCACCGTAGTACCATCTATCGTATAGTCTATAGGTTTAGGTCTCAAAGTGCATTGCAGGATCCCTTTATAGAAGTTTTGCCCAAAAAGATGACGTCTTTTGATGGTGTTGCGGATGTTTTGCTATATTTTTGTTCTTTACTCTTAAAACTTACGTTCGTACTTGAATGGTTTATTTTCTTCAATATTTTGTTTTATTATTAATTAGTTAGGTATCTATAGTATTTTTTCGTTTTTACCAAGTTGAATGTCAAAGAAGCACCTGCTTTCACCTGAGTCTCGATCCCCTGGGAATATCGGGATGAAAGTAGTATTTACTCCCAAGGATGTAATGTACCCATAAACCAAGTTGCATCAAAATCGACCCAGTAGTGCCTAAGCTAACAAACAAAAAGCCAAAACAACAATAATTATTAATTATTAAATGCTCTTGGTTTTTTTGCCAATAGATGTCGCTAGCGACCAAAATCACCATGAAATCACCTGACAGTTTGACAGTTGCGTATCTTTATTCATTTATTGGAAGCTTTCCAGAATAAATCTCGAAAACCGAAAATTATACTAAAGGATATCAATAAAACATTTTTTGTTTTATTTTGCCTCAACCACGCAATTTAGAAACTTATAATTTAAAGAATATTAAGGCAATAATAATTAAAACTCATATAAAAAGGCCAGCAAAAACGTTTGGGTGTCCATCTTGGAACAAAAAATCGATAATTTAAATAGCTTTTTTTGTTCTAATAACGGCTCTAACATTCTAGTATAAACGTTTGAGAAAACCTGCTTTCAGGACATTTAAATAAAACCTGCATAATTGGAACTCCTTGGTCCATCCTTAAGACTGGCAATCACTTACAACCTCCTTTTAAAAAAACCTCACAAACCAGTTCCGAACCGATTAATCGACAACCTTCGGCACAACACTAGCACAATCACAACATTAAATTTAAAAATCTATATTTAATAAAAAATCGACACTTTTCTATAATTCTTACCATTTTGGTTATTGCAAACTATTTTGTTTTGAAAACAGAAATAAATTGCTTAGCACGCGCGTGTACCATGCAAGATGGTTTACGAATGACAAGTTATATACAAATTATAATATACTAACTATTATTTATTCTGTGCTAAAGGTCAAGATTACGATGTGAGAGAGTAAGATAGAAAATACTGGAACCAATAAGAGTGAAAGAGGTGAAGATAAATGTAATTAAGTGCGCGCACGCAAACAGGTTAGCAATTATATTTAAGTGACCGCAGACCAGGTTTTTCTATCAACCGATCGATTTGAAACCAAGAAAAGATAATTGTGCATCTGCTTTTTAAGGTGCCGGTCATGCCTGTCGGATTAAATAGATTTTTACTTTTTGGACTATCAAGTAAATTTTTCAACATGATGCCCTAGTTCTAGCCAAATGAAACTTTCAGGGTTTATACTTCATGAAAGCCAGTAGTTTTAAGATAGGTTGCAGAAAATAATATACTGTGAAATATTTATTTTTCGAACCGTACAAACATAATGTAAACATATGATTTTGAAAAAACATGTGACTTTGATGGTTTTATTTTATGTATCTAAGACTACGACTGATTGGTGTGGTACAAAAAGGAAAATCGCAGACCTGATAGTTTGGCTGTAATTGCGAAGTTGAGGGTAAAATCTGATTTTGACTAAAATTTCACTAAAGTCCAAATAACTTTTGAATCACTAAATATTACAGAACATACAGGGGGATAAATCGATAGGCACTGAAGTTCCCCACCCCCCAAATAACCGAGGATCCACCCCCCTTGCTACACGGTGTATATTTTTCTTTTTCTGAGAAGTATTTTTAAATAATCCTACGTCGAATCGTCCGAAGTCGTTTGATTTGGACGCTTCATCTCAAATTGAACTGTCGGCGAACTATCGACTGATAAAAAGTGTGAAGTCTGTGTCTGCCTTTATTATTAATTAATGGGGAATACTAGATTTGTTATCTTTTCTTATACAAGTTCAGAATCGCTCGATAGATGGCGCGCTCTAAACAATATCATAAGCTCTTATAATCATGGCAGTTAAAGGTTTTATGGCACAAAAATATTTGCTCTAGTGTCATTATTCAGCGAGGAAACAGTCGACTACGTTTGTATGGAGAGAGCGCCGGTACCCTTTCACCTTAAGTTCGTGTGGTCAAGTTTATTTCGCTTAAACAAACCTACCTCTGGTTGACATATCACAGCTTTTAAGAGTTTATGATATTGTTTAGAGCGCGCCATCTATCGAGCGATTTTGAACTTGTATAATAAAGATAACGAATCTTGTATTCCCTATTAATTAATAAGTACCTGGATGACCTAGCTTAGCTCGGTATTTTTTTTTTTACTTAGTCTAACCTCAAAGCAAACACTCATTGACTTCGTGTTACTTAACAACGCCATCTGCTGGAATAACTTTATTGCTCACAAAAAATAGTATTAGTAGTTCGCCAATAGATGTCAGGAAGAGTCATATTTTTCAGATAAAAAAAAGTAAGTTTCGATAAAACACGAATAAAATGACATTTTCTAAAAATGATTCCTAGCTAGATCGATTTATCGCCCCCGAAACCCCCTATATACCAAATTTCATGAAAATCGTTGAAGCCGATTCCGAGATTCCAATTATATATATATATACAAGAATTGCTCATTTAAAGATATAAGATAAAGGCATACACCCGGTACTCTTTCCTCTTAAGGCTATTTATGCCTGCCAAACGCAACACGCTAGAAACCGTCGCTTACAACTAACATTGTTGATTGTAACGAATGTATTTTGTTTTTCTCAAAAGGGCTGCGAGATGAAATTGTAGGTGAGATCTTTACCGATACTTTGGGATAATTTGAGACGAAAATTCCTTGGCATTTCTAAGTTGTACTAGTTTTAATTCTTAATTTTAGGATAACTTCAAAACCATAGGGAATTTTTGGATTATCATATATGAGAGAATACGACAATGTCAAAATGTGCAATATATCAACCTTTGGTATATCAAAGTTGATGTTATGCGTAAGTGGTATTTTGCGAATTAGGTGTTTTGCGTTGTTTGTTATATGCGTCTAAAGGAACCTAGCGACTAGCAAAGAGAAAGATTAGAATGTTTGACTCTGGCAGAGCATCAGTGGAATTTCGTGTTTTTGACTATGTAGGGATTACCTAAGTCGGTAATTATAATAACGTTGCTAGATGGGAATAAGCGCTAAAAAAGCTTCGAAACGCATGAAAGTTTATGTAATATATTTTGCTCCGAATAAAACTTCAGGCGTTGTATATATTAGATGTCTCTTGCGGATAGATTCACATTCAATACAATTTGGTAGACAAAATCCACTTTACACTATAAAGGGTAGGCTTGGCGCGTAATTGGGTAGGCTTCTTGGGTAACGGCGCGCGGGGAGTGTACATCTTCCCGCCGTTACCCTTGTGTTTCAAGGCGTGCGTAATAGCCGAAGCCAACACGAAGAGCTCTTTACAATAGCAAGTTTATTAGCAAAGTACGATGTGGACATCGAACCGGCGATGATCCCTAGGCAGTTTGCACTATAAATTGCACTCCAGGACAAACTCTGGCTTGGGTAGAACTATTGAAAAACTATAGGCGAAAATTATTTGCGATAGTTGTAGACTGGATACATACTATGGCGGCTGCCGTAACAATGTCCAATAAATATGTAAAAATAGCAGGCGGAGACTCGCCAACTCTCAGACTGGACCACCCTTATTGGCTGAGCAAGATACAGCAAGGGGGCAATAGGGACGAGAGTGGCTCAAAGATAGAGAGGCCTCCCTAGATTTTAAACTCAGATGACGGGCTCTTTGTGGGTCCAGCTTACCTGGCCCGCTCATCATTTACAATTGGCATCCATCCTTCAAGCATTTCTGTTCTTGCAACTCCACTCTGGACGGCCGGTGAAGGCAAGCCAGAGGCGGGGACCGATTCTTCGTCAGTGTTCATTCCGACCAGCCAACTAAGACCAGCTGGATATGAGGGACGGTGACTTCTCCCTGGAATACTCGGGACCGCGGGGTCGCTACTCCCCGACACCTCGCTTCAAGGTGCCCCATGCGGGCTTATTATTATTTGGAGCCTAGAGGTTTGGAGCGCATAAAGGGGGAGTTTAAATATCTTCGCAATTATTGAAGACGCATTTCTTCTACAAATATTTTGAACTTAATACTTATTAGATACTTCGTGACATTTATGTTTATTGGAAATACCTGCTTAGTACAGGAGGTAAGTAAATATTCGTCACGATTCGGTAGTATTTTCTCCAAAACGCTCCAGTTTCATTCCGAGCCAATTTTCCATTGCGCACTCACGTTGTCGCCCGCCCATTTCACCTGATTTGGAATAATGCCTCCAATTTCGTGCCTTAGCGAGATAGTGATGTTACAAACGTTCACTATTCAAGGACCAATCCTTTTTTTCTGTTCATTGTATGTTGGAAATACATATGAATACTTTTGCTTTGCTTTTTAGTGCTTGCCTACGTCCTAAAAGGAACTCTCATGCGAATTTTTAGACTTGTAGCTTTTGTAGTTTCGAAGATTTCGTGATGAGTATTTTTCTCATTTTACAAGCTTTTATTTAGCTTCACCTGTTCCGATGCAGACATCGGGAAGTGGATCAAATTTTATTTGCAAGATTCCATGACAGATATGGAATCTTGCAAATAAAATTTGATCCACTTTCCGGTTACCGTTTGAGCTGAAATTTTGTAAACATGGATAAATCGCGTGACGATGCAATAAAAGCTTGATTTTAAAAAGATTTTTTAAAAGCTAAATTTGTGGTTAATGATCTTGATGATAGTTAATTCAATGATTTAATCAGCAAATTAAGTAATTGAAGTGGGTGAAGATTAGTTCATAGTTACATACTCTTACCCATATTTAATAAGTAGTACCTAAGTAATTAATATGAGAATAAATCGAGGCGTCAAGCAGAGCACTCGTTTCATTACAATAAATTAAGTACCCGTCCTCACACCTCATGGCGACCCTGCCAGGATTTTTTTAGGATTTTTATTCTTACAAACTTTAAATTAAAATAACTTTAGTTTCATAAAATATATTTTCTTGTTTGGTAATGTCCGGGTAGTATCTACAAGTACATATGAGGGATTTTGTACAGGTTTTTTTAACACAATATATACCTATTTACAAACTGCTAAACATCGAAGCTCGTGATCGTCTTCTGCTTATGTAGCCAGAAATAGTCACCGTGGCCTTAATCGATCAAGGGGACATCATCATTTGGCGCGTGTTTACTAGAGGTTAACACATATTTTTCAAGACTTGAGTCTTTCAAAGTCCCTTTCAAGACTGCATCACCTCCCTAATATCAAAAAGGGGTAGTTATTTTGAAAAATTGTTGGTATCAAGCCAAGTTAGCAGACGAAATTGCAACCGTTACAAACAGCGGGTATAGAACTCAATACTGAAACGACTAGTCGTCAGCGACGTGAGCGACGCGTTCGGTAGGCGACAATTAGAATAATTTGTCAATTAACGCAGTCTGTTTTTTCTTGAGCCTAAAATAATTATGTTCTCGAAAAAAGCTTTGGTATTAATTAATATTTTCGTTCACTAATTAAGTAGGTTTTTCTTTATCTTCAGATAATTACTTATACAATTTTAAATTAAATATTTTTAATTTATTAGAAACTCATTAGCGCAAGGAAAATACTGCCTAATTTGATCTGTATTAGAAAAAAACCGTCCAAGTGCGAGGTGGACGCGAAGGGTTCCACACCATGTTGCTTGGGAGCAAGCAACATTTAACTATTTTTTTTTCTGTTTTCATTATTTTATTTATTTGGAAAACCAACAGCTTTACATAAATAATAAGAAACAAAACAAGCAGCAGAAATCCAATTATAGGTTCTCACGAGTAGAAAATAGAATAGGTATAGATACAAAACAAGCAAGCAAAACACAAATCACAATCCAGCCAGAATTAAAATGTAGGTACATTCAATATAAATATAGAGACAATACTAAAACTGATAAACAAATACGTAAATATGAAATAACAACAAAACATAATAAAAATTAGGAGCCTTGAAAGAAGATAAGACTAAGCTGCCTTCTCGCAGAGTTAACGCTAGTGAAGAAAGGATCCACTGAACTTTCCTCACAGAGTAGGTAAATCGAACTCACTCGCCACTCGCACCATATACGTGTTCCTCCTGTATTTAGTTCTTCGTCTAGGTATGTATCAAGGAGTTATGCCTAAGTCTAGACCTCGGTGCTCTTAAATATATTTTTGATAGAAGATCAGGACAATCGATTTCACTATTTAAAATTTTGAGGTAAGTAATAAAGTCTGAAATTGACCTACGTGCCCAAGTGGTAAAATATGAAACTTTTTACACAACCTATGATAATCATCAGAATGATAAGGTAATAATGATACTGTTATTTTTTATATTATGTTGCTGTGTAATATAGCGGGAACAGAAATACATCATCTGTGAAATTTTCAACTGTCTAGCTATCACGGTTCATGAGATACAGCCTAGTGACAGACAGACAGACAGTGGAGTGAAGATACGGTTCCGTTTTTCCCTTTGGTTACGGAACCTTACACAACAGAGACCGAACGAGCGAAGCGACTATAGCGTCTCTGCTTTAGGTGAAAGGGTACCGGCGCTCTCTCCATACAAACGTAGTCGACTGTTTCCTCCCTGGATAATGACGGTAGCACAAATATTTTTGTTGCATAAGACCTATAACTGCAATGACTATGCCCATGTCTTGGTTTTTTCATTTTCTAATCATCATAGAAATTAAGATTTTAAAAACAAAAAAACAAAACATAGGCGCATGGTCATGCATGGTCAGTTATAAGTTTTATGCAACAAAAATATTTGTTCTAGTGTCATTATCCAGGGAGGAAACAGTCGACTATGTTTGTATGGAGAGAGCGTCGGTACCCTTTCCTCTTAAGTCTGGCCAAATTAACTTTCATTTGTCCTTAACAGGTCATATTTTTATAACTGATCTGGACAAAATTGGTAGGTACTTGTACAAGTTTTACGATATTTGGATTAAAAAAGTCAGCGATTCTTGATTGGAGGAGTACTTTCTAAAAAGGGAGCACAAAGGGAGTACTGAATATGGGAGTCGGTTATGTTTATATAAGACTAGCAGCGCTCCGCACCTGCGTAACTCCTAAAATAAGACAAAAATCGCCTATTTCACTCCCAATGAATCAATGTATCAAGTTTCATCTAAATCGGTCTAGTGGTTTCTAAGCAAATTCGTTACAAAAAGAAAAGAAAAAAAGAAAAAAAAAATTTACTCTAATTTATTTATTTATTTAATTAATAAATTCAGTACACAAGATAAATACAAAAAAAAAGATTACATTATAAAGTTATTACAAAGGTAAGTCTAACCCTGTGAGTGTGTGAGAGTTTTCTACCGACAGACCTCTAGGGAAAGGAAATAATATAGCGGAAGGTAATTAAAAGTGTACAAGTTTCAAAGTATCTAATATTAGTAATAGAAGTATAGATTTCGTCATTTTTAATGGTGGAAGGTTAAAAATTTAAGTACCTAACTACGATTTATTAATTGTTGCAAAAAATTTTGAGCTCGCGAGGTCTACTGTTCACAAAACTATAATTAAAATTAGTAAGTGAGTAGGTAGGTATCAACATCTTAGCCTTAAACCAAGAGCGGTGTTGGCTTAGTGGTAGATACCTCGACTTTCATTCTGAAGGTCGTGGGTTCGAATCCCGGCCGGCCGTGCACCAATGTATTTTTCTTAAGAAAAATTTATGTGCGCTAATTGACATTGCTCTTACGGTGAAGGAAAACATCGTGATGAAACTCGTGGCTTAGTCGGCTCCAGAAGTATTGACAAGTTCTCTCCTCTGGACATGGTCCACTAAGCTGAGAGGGTAGTAGGTGCTGGGCAAGCCTACTCCATCCTCACGCAAAAAGGACCCAATTAAAAAGGGTCTAATGGCGGAAAACAGCCTGTATACAAGCACAAGTAGTCTTAAACCTCGATATGATATTGCTATCTTAGTGAAAGCCACAAAGTAAATTTCCGGGATTTTAAACAAGATACCAAATAAACCCAATATGCCTAGCTAACCTGATTTTCCGGGAAAATTCCCGAAATAGGGTCACATTGACTGATCGGATGGGACCCACGGGACCTCTGGATAACATGTGATTGATTTATTCCTGCCTCTTTTTTTACTATATTTTACTACTAGCTACGCCCCGCGGTTTCACACGGGTAAGTCCCGATCCCGCGGGAATTAGATAGAAAGAAAGCAAACAAACGTAAATACACTAGATAAATAAACTCTTTATTGTACTATAATATAATTATAACCTTAATTCCAAAATAGATTTAAAAAAAAACTAGCTTTTACCCGCGACTTCGTCCGCGTAGAAGTCGAAAATAGACCAAGTAGGTAATCACGTTGTCCCATATAAACTTTGCCCCCCCCCTTTTCACCCCCTTAGGGGTAGAATTTCGGAAAATCCTTTCTTATCGGATGCCTACGTCACACAAAGAACACACCCTCCAAGTTTCAGGTCTCTACGATCAGCGGTGTAGGCTGTGCGTTGATCCGTCAGTCAGTCATTCATGACAAAGCATTTTATATGTATAGATGATATAAATAAAAATAAAAATATTGCAGGACATTCCACACATCGCCATCTAGCCCCAAGCTAAGTAACTAGACTTGTGTTATGGGTGCTAGACAACGGATATAACTACTTCTATACTTTTCTTTTGTAAATATCACTACATAGTATAAAACAAAGTCGCTTCCCGCTGTCTGTCCCTATGTATGCTTAGATCTTTAAAACTACTCAACAAATTTCGATGCGGTTTAATTTAATAGATAGAGTGATTCAAGAGGAAGGTTTATATGTATAATACATGCATAATATAGCCGTGCGAAGCCGGGGCAGGTCGTATACTTATAATATATAGAAACAACCAGACCACAGACAAATATCTAAGCATAAATACTTGTCTGAGGCGGGAATCGAACCCGCAACCCTGTGTTTGGCAGTCCGGCATGGTGACCATTGTGCCAACAGGGTCGTCATGAACAGGTATCTATTTGCCAAATAGCAAGATCTGTCCATTGGTTTGAGCTGTGCGTTTTTATATATCAGACAATCTATCAGGACTTTCATTTTATATTTATAGATTACATTTTTTATTTGAAATGAAATAAAACCTTTGAATTTGTAGGCATTGATTGAGAGCTCTCGACATGTTTCTCATTGATTTTTAAATAATATTGTAGGACATTTCACATAGCGCCATCTAGCTCCAACCAAAGCACTTAGGCTTGTGTTATGGTAGCCAGACAAAGAATAGAATACCTACTTTTATACCGGGTCATTGGTAATTATATAAGAAAGCTGTTAAGGGTAGTTCTTTGCACCCTAGCAATCAACTTTTATTCTACGACTTTTGAAAATTCGAACATTTTTTGGAAATTTTTGATGTTAAGTATAATAATTAGAAAACCTGTTTTTGACGTGATAACGTTTTATAAATCGATAACCACCGTACTGCACTCACAAAAAAGTGTGACGTCAGCGTCATGTTATTAACAAGGTAACCATAGAAACGTAACGAATAGTGTCATGTTATTGACAAGATAATCATAGCAACGTATTATTTTTATAAAAGTAATTCAGACGTATAAAAAAGAAGATATGCGTAAACATCCATAAAAAACATACAACCGAATTTAGAACCTCATCCTTTTTTAGAAGTCTGTTAAAAATCGAAAGAAAAAATAATTTAAAAATTTTAAAAACCCTTGACACAAAATAATAAAAATAGTATAAACGTAAAAAGCCTAAAACAAGCAAAAAAACTCCTACAAAAAGAAAAAAAAATAACTCCGAAATTATGACCCTGCGTAAGTAAATCTGTTTTTTTTTTTAATTTAATATTGTCGCGTCGGGGTGTAAAAACTAAAAAAAAGTATAATCTTATATTTTAAGTGACCACGTGCCCCGGACTAACCGAAATAAAAAACGGTAAAAAATTACTACCTAATTTCTACCTATTCAAAGAATTTTCCTTCAATTTTTCTTAAAAATTAAACCACAAAGGGACCGTTTGCTCCACGGTCATGCTTTGCCAATGACTGCTGAACTGGAAACTCGTCAAAATGGAGTTTCTTTAGCTAATTTGACAAGGTACAGTCGTGTGGTAAATAAATACAGTAAAATATCTATACTAATATTATAAAGCTGAAGAGTTTGTTTGTTTGAACGCGCTAATCTCAGGAACTACTGGATAGATTTGAAAAATTATTTTTGTGTTGGATAGTCCATTTATCGAGGAAGGCTATAGGCTACTTTTTATTTTGATATTCCCACGGGATCGGGAGTGACGCGGGTGAAACTGCGGAGCGCAGCTAGTAATAAATAAATATTGCACAACATTCCACACATCCCCATCTATTACATCTATTACGGACTACAGCAAAGAGGGGACTCCTCTAACACAAGTTCTACTCCCACGCCTTGTGTTTTTGTCAATGTTTGTTATGAATAAATAATTTTGAATTTTTGCATCTAGCCCCAAGACAAGAAGTAACTAGACTTGTGTTTAAGGTGCTAGACAACGGATATACTACTTATACAGTGCGTTTCAGCGAAGGGGGTTTAATACAAAAGGGGTTGTTCTAGACGTCTAGGCGAACAACATTTTACGATTTTTTGGAAACTTTTTTCGATAATTCCGAGGGAATTTGTACTTGAAAATCAGCTGTTTCATACAAAAACTTCGAACGAAATGTTTGAATTTCTAAAAGTCGTTGAACAAAAGTTGTTCGCCTAGACGTCTAGAACAACCCCCTTTCGTGTTAAAACCCCTTCTCTGCTTTTAATAATGAATTAATTGTACTTCATCTCTCCTTAATAATAAGATCCCGGAAAATGACTTTAATTGCTCCATTTGAAATATCTTCAAAAATGTTGATAATATTGACCTTGGTGAGAATAAAACCCCATGATTTTCTTGTGCATTCTTCTCATTGGTAGGTGGTGGTTTTTAGTTTATTTCAATATAATTTCATGCGAAATTTCTTGTTTTTCCTAAAATTTGACTTTGATTACTGAAGTCCTTGAGTAATGGCTTTACGATATTCCGTATGGGATGGTAACTTATGCCCGGAAAGACTTTTCTTCAGAACAGTACCTGTAGAAATGGATTGATATGTATACGCTCCGTCGAACGCGACTGTACAACGGTACAGCTGTATTGTATGAAAATCCTGAAGAATTGGGAGCTTTTCCTTAAAAACTTTTTGATATAGGTACAGGAAGGCTGTGGCTATGTGAAAACAATCCTAAGAGACCATCCCTTATTTTTCAAATAATTAACATTTGTATTTAATCGTTTTAGGGTTCCGTACCTTTAAAGGTAAAAAAAATGAACAAAGTCAAAGTCAAAAAAAATATTCCTTTGGATGCTTAATACAATTGTACATAGACCACTTGAAAACGTCTAAAAAAAACCTTATAAAATCACTTTCTTTTCTGTTTGTCTGTCTGTCCGTGTGTCACCACCGATTTTCTCAGGAACGGGTGGACCTAGCAAGTTGAAATTCATACCAGATACAGAAGTCTATGGTTCCTATTAGGTGTATAAAGGGTCCAGAGTCAACATGATAAAAATATATGGGCAAATTTACATTTTCTCAAAAACTCGTAAGTACCAAAATTTACCTTAATTTTCAACTATTTTAATATTTCGGAATTTTCCCTTTACTTGTGCTTTAACACATAAAGGAAAAATTTCCAAAAAAAATAAAAAAAAGTTAATTTATGTGTGTCCCCATACATACCCTATATAGTTAAACCAATTTAACTTGACCCTTACATTGTATGGGCGCTCAAACGGGTCAATAAAAATTGGGTCAAGTTAAATTGGTACCTAACATACTGCAAGGGTAGAGAAAGAGAGTTTAAAGTAATGTATGGAACCCTCGGCGCGGGAGTACGACTCGCGCACGAGAAAAGTGACATTTTCCGAAAAAAAGTTTTTCTTTTTTACAAAAACTTATATGGATTCGAATAAGGAACAGATCACTTTTAGGAACCAACAAGGGTTGAAATATCAGAAACTTCGCAAATCGCGAAAAACTATCTCCAGACATATTGTACTGAATTAAAAATTGCATTCGAAACAAGTCATTGGACTTTTGAACAATGATCTTCGCTGTTTGGGACCTGGCGAAGGAAAATGTTCTACGCGTTACGAAAATGTGAAACGAATAATCGTAAGAGAAACTGTAAAGCTTTGTACAATTTAAACCAAGGACAGTAAATCAAAAAAGTTTTGTAATTCAAAAATAATCTTAAAAAATGCTTAATTAAATTTTACCCGTGGCGCCATCTAACAGGGTGTACAGGGTTATGGAGCAGCTGCTTGTGGAAGTTGTAGTTTGACAGTTGTAGATCGTAATAAAAATGTATTATTGTACAAAAAAAGCAAAACATAAAAGTTATAGTGATTTCAAAATTATGCATATAAGATGCTTCGCCTTAACAGATCCTCAGGTAGGTATTAAAATTCGCGCTTATTACACCACGGAGTAGGTATGGAAGGAGTATGTAGGTATTAAGTAATAATTTAAAATGAACTAACATTCTTGTTTACATGAGGTTTAAATTCGTATTATTTTATTGGGTACTTACACCTACTTATGTAGGTACATTACATCGCCGCCGGTATCCACATTACGAATCCTAAAGTTTCCTGTATCTCGTAATCTTTGCACAACACGCATGATCACTCTGCCACTAGTTGGAACATGTTCATCATTGCGATGTCGAAAGTGGTTCAAATACAAACCCAACGCTTCCGTTTGATCACCACAAGCCATTCCGTAGGCCAACACCATGTCATTGTACTGCACATTAGTAAACCGAAAAAAGGGCATTTCGAAATCACTTTATGTCACTTGTTTTGCTAATTGTTCGTACGTGTCACTCGTATGGACATCCGAAATACACTAAGTAAATAAAAAATGAATTCAATAAAACTGAATTTGTTGTAAAGGTAAGTTCACATTGAGTACAAAATAATAGCTAATGATGCTTACAAGTAATAGACAATTTAATAGGTATAGCTACTTACCGGCAAACAACTTGAAAACAAGTGGCGGTTCTGCGCATGACTTTTGTTAGGAAAACTCATGCGCAGAACCGCCCCATTTGTTTTCAAGTTCTTTGCCGGTAATAATAAAATTGTCTTCCACCGACTTGATGGGCAC
This sequence comes from Idaea straminata, assembly GCA_951213275.1. Classification (NCBI taxonomy): domain Eukaryota; kingdom Metazoa; phylum Arthropoda; class Insecta; order Lepidoptera; family Geometridae; genus Idaea; species Idaea straminata. Next base: position 10,004,777 of record OX577866.1, on the reverse strand, counting down.
AGAAAATGTCATTAAAAAGATTTTTAGTAACCCATTAAAACAACAAATAAATTTAGACTTTTCTTAAATTTAATAGAAAACAAATAATTAGTTCAGCTCTGGTTCTTAAGGACATCCAAGATACACTATGTAACACTAAGTTCAGTGTAACTCCAATCTAATTAATTATTTAGATTATTTTAAGGTCACCTGATCAGAATCGTTCAACACGCAACAATCAAATACATCCATTACATATTTTGTGAACAGTGTAACGCAGCTTTATTTGCCTCGTGCCGTTCGCTCTCACAAAGAAAGCCGACACACGGGGCGCCGCGGCGGCGTGATGTCGGTGCCTTTGACATTTTTGTCTTAGCCGAAATGTAAAAACAGGGACGAATTTGACTTGCGATCAAAAAAAACTACTGTTTGGATTTTAGATATTGTTGGTAATTAGGATTTCAATTAAATTGAATAAGAAAGTTTAAATAATAAACCGATGTCTGTAGTAATGAGCGACTAACTTGGTAATAAGTTTTAATTGAGAGAACATCTTTTCCTTAAGAAAAGTAAAAACTGAAGGTAGACCATGAAAGAAGTATGTCTCCACAGGCCTCTGTATCAGGTTAAGTTAGAAACCAATCACATCAATTTTACCCGGGCACCGAGCCATAGTTACCTTATTCCGAAAACTTTTTATCGTTTTTATTCTCAGTACACCCCTGTACTGAATTCGTGGAATAAAGCCGGCATTTCCATGTATTTCTTTAAAAAAGTGTAAAAAGAATTTTTTTTTGCTAGAAACTGCAATCAGCTGATCGCAACTTTGTAAACACTGTTAAGGCGAAGTTTGCATTGGTTATGTGACGAAATCATTGGTTTTTTTTCAATTCTCATGTGTATTTACCAAAGTAAAAACTGTTGTAGGTTGAGTTTAGGTAGCTTGATACATTTCAACCAGATTCATGTGAAAAATGTTGATAAAAATCTAAAACTTCAAAGCGTCGTAACTCAGTAACGAATCAATATTTTTACATCAAATTTTTTTCATGGGTTCCTACCATCATGGTCTAGCACCCGTATGAGCAGCTGTTCCATTCTCTCCTACACCCTGTATATAGTAACCAAAATTTAAAACTTATCTGACATTTTCGCATTCGACTTGAACAAAAACTATTCTCCTACTCAGAACAATAACCTAAGTTTTTGTACTGGGTCCCACATAGTAAAATCTCCTAAACATTAAAAAAATGAGAAAAATGTAAGGGGATTTCGTTCCAACATATATTTTTTTTCCGCACCTCAAACAGTAAAAAAGGAATCCCTATAAGTTCACTACCTATTTATTAAAATAATTATTTTTATTTTTAATAATAACACTTACCTAAAATATTTTTTTTAAGGAAAAATACGTCTTCAAAAATTGCAACTGAGACGAGACTCGAACACGCATCCCTTAAATACCGTTCAAGTGCGCTTACCAATTACGCCACTCAGTCAAGTACCATCATAGTTGAATTTAAGAATCGTATTAACCTCTTTTCGAGTTAAGTTTCCTTGTTTTTGTTTTACTCAGCCTGTTGTGTCAAGGAATAGGTCCTGATTTTCCTTATGTATTATAGAGGTACTTACCCACCTACGCGCAACGTTCACTTCAGTTCAAACGAAATATTCTCTATGAATTTCCTTCTAAAATTCTCTTGTACAATATTTAGGGACTTATTTTTGCGGCTTTACTAAAAATGTGGGTATTGTTAACCTTTTGCTCGATAAACGTTGGTATTTTTGTGGTAAATAATTCTACTTCTAAAGACCCTGAGGGTCTACGCCCACTTTAAAGAACCATAGGAACGTAGACAGGCAGTTTTCGGTGGAGGTAAGTATTTTGTTGATCTTTTTAAGACGAAAGGGCGGTCTCTCCATACAAACGTAGTCGACTGTTTTCTCCCTGGATAATGATACTAGAGCAAATATTTTTGTTGCATAAACTTATAAGTGCCATGACCATGCCCCTATGTTTTGTTTTTTATTGGAGTTTATTGGAGTTTACTCCTTAAGAATCGATTTTCATATATAAGGCGCCCGGTATGAGAAAAATCCGAGGGGTAAAACCTACTAACAAGTAACGAAAATCGTGTCACGTTTTTGGTGCGCACCTTTAGTGCGCAACTTTCTAATTTGGCTGTGAGTGTATTCGGTATGGTTAGATAAACTCCAGTCGTGCGTCGGAGCTGACACACACACTTTTCGTTAATTCTGTTTTTATATCTTAATTTCTATGATAATTAAAAAATGAAAAAAAAACCAAAACATTGGGGCATAGTCATGGCAGTTATTGGTTTTATGGCTAGTGTCATTATCCAGGGAGGAAACAGTCGTCGATTACGTTTGTATGGAGAGAGCGCCGCCACGCTAAAAACTAAAAATATGGGGTAAAAAGGGCTGCTATGTTAGAGTTTATAGTTCATAATAACTATTATGTATTCTGTGTTTTGAAGAAATCTACACTGATATAGCTTTAGCCCGCGACTTCGTCCGCGTAAAAGTTGAAAATGGACCAAGGAACCCCCTTAGGGTAGAATTGCGGAAAATCCTTTCTTATCAGATGCCTACATAATACAAAGAACACACCCTAAGACTTAAGCTTTGTTTTTTATTATTAATGTTATTTGAAATTGGTGTTTACAATAAAGAATTTATCTATCTATCTATCTATGACGACCCAGTTGGCACAATGGTCACCATGCCGGACTGCCAAACACAGGGTTGCGGGTTCGATTCCCGCCTCAGACAAGTATTTATGCTTAGATATTTGTCTGTGGTCTGGTTGTTTCTATGTATTGTATGTATATATTTACAAAAGAAAAGTATGTAAGTAGTATATCCGTTGTCAAGCACCCATAATACAAGTCTAGTGACTTAGCTTGGGGCTAGCTGGCGATGTGTGGAATGGCCTGCAATATTTATTTATTTATATTTATATCTATGGTTTTTTTGTTTCACATTTTCCGTAACGCGTAACATTTTTTTCTCACCAACCCGCGATAACAAACTTCGTTCTAAAACTTGTTATTACAATCGACCGATTGAAAATCTGAGTTCTGTGTCTCCGTAAACTGAAGTAGCTGAACTCTGCATTGAAGTGGATCCGTAAACGCTCAAAAAATAGAGTAAAATGCATACAACTTCCGAATTCGAACTCTATTATACATATGTTGTAGGTATATATACTAACTACAAAGGAATCTCGCATTTATTGCTCTCGTATTATGAAACTAAAGGGGTTTTACGAAGATGTGAAATATTTATAGAAGTGACAAAAATTCACTTTTTAACCCCCGACGTAAAAACGTTTTACGTATCTCTCTCTCTCTCTCTCTCTGTGTGTGTGTGTGTCTGTGGCATCGTAGCTACCGAACGGATGAACCGATTTTGATTTAGTTTTTTTAAATAAATATTGCAGGACATTCCACACATCGCCATCTAGCCCCATACTAATTAACTTGACTTGTATTATGCGTTAGATAACGGATATACTACTTATATACTTTTCTTTTGTACATACATATATACTTATTTAATAATTAAATGTTGTATCACTGCATTGATTGTCATATGCCCAAACTTGGCATTTTGGCTTGTAATATGGGTGTTTTGATATAGTCTGTGTTTAGGGGAAATGGGGGTGACTCCCGCTCTGGCTCGTTTCTGGCGCATAGGTTAGCCATCGCCATTTTTGTTATTTATACTACTTACACTCAAATAAACCAACATACCTACATAATACAATACTTACATAATATAATAAATCTGTAGACATGAAAAAAACAACATTTTAATGCATAAAAAACATTGCTAAGAACACACCCGACTAATTCACCTTTCAAACAAAAAAAAAACAAAATCGGTTCAGGCATTCGGAAGGTACGATGCCACAGACACACACAGAGAGAGAGAGAGAGAGAGAGAGGGAGAGAGAGAGAGAGAGAGAGAGAGAGAGAGAGAGACGTCAATCTTATAACACCCACGTTATGTCAAATCCAGGATATATAAATCCGTGGTATCCTCGCAGGGCACAGTCCTTCTCAATCCACTTTTTAGTTGGGTCTCGAGCACGGAACTACGAACTACTACTTTCTCTTTGAACTCGTCGCTGTGAAGGGATCGAGATGTAAATATAGAAGCAATATTTGGAAAGAACATAGTAGTTTAGTTCTATCTCTTCACTGAAATGAGGTCAGATGGTTAAATAGCTTGAGGTTATCTTGTTAACTAGGTACAGTCGGCAACAGAATTACAGATCCACTGTATAGTTAAAATTACTTACATGCGGGTGATAAGGTCCATCTGCTACCTTAATTAAAAACTAAATATTTCATAATAATAGGAAAAACTATTTAAAAATAGGTCAATAGATAAATATTCACTTTTTGTTAATTTGAAAAACAAGTAATTTGTTTATTTTCTTGTTATTTAGACATGAGTAATGCTAATATCAAGGTTTCAGTAAACCTTTAAGTAAATAATAATAAATAAATTTACTCGGCTTATTAGGGTGGCCCAGTCTGAGAGTTGGCGAGTCTCCGCCTGCCATTTTTACGTGTTTATTGAACATTGTTACGGCAGGTGCCATAGTATCCATAGTTCTCCAGTATCTAGTCCACTACCATCCCATCACAATAGCTCAAGTAGTTTTGTCCTGTAGATTATCAATAGTTTTCATCCAAACCGGAGGTTGTCCTTGGTTGCACTTTATAGTGTAGACAGGGATAATCGCCGGTTTAGAATCCACCCCATT